>CM076575.1:667947492-669147492 GCA_034641835.2 Pinus albicaulis
GAGGCACAAAAGCATAGATTGGAGCGGATTAATGAATTGGATGAGATCAGACAAGATGCAGTTCAGAAAACCAGTATAGTCCAACAGTAGAGGGCTAGATGGCATGACAAGTACATCAAGGAAAAGAAGTTCAAAGAAGGTGACTGGGCTCTCTTGTTTGATTCAAAGTTCAAGGATTTCCAAGGTAAATTTCAAACACATTGGCTTGGGCCTTATGAAATTGTGAGAATTTTTGACAATGGAGCAGTAAAAATCAGGACAATAGATGAAGAAGAGGTTACTTTTCTTGTGAATGGTCATAGATTGAAGCTATATCACAAACCACTCTCAAGGGAAGAATTTATTACAAAGTTCCAGGAAAACAGTGATGTGAAGTTAATGAAGAAGAATCTTTCTTCTTCATCAACTTAATTGAATTTTCTGAAGTCATTTTATTAAAAATAATAATAATAATAATAAAGTATAAACATGAAAACCAATCAATGATTGGCATGTTTATACAGAAAAGATAGGGTGAAAATCAGAATCTTTCTGACACTCTAACTTTTCCATTTTGTTTCTGCAAGCAGCTGTTACAAAATCATAAGTTCAGATCCATTTCACTTATGATCCATCTCATTTCATTTCATTCCATTTACTCATTCATCCATATTCCATCTCATTCATTCATTCATACTTTACTTCATTCCATATTTCATTCATATCATTCCATACTTCATCCACCTCATTTCCATCCCAGAATTTAACATTTGATGTTTTTCTGCAATTGAATAATACACAGCAGAAAATTGCAGGGTACTTTTCCACTCCATTTCATAAATTGTAATCCATCCCACTCCATCATTCACTTCATACATATCCCATTATACCATATTTCATCATCCATCTTCATTCATTCCATACAACATTCCATTTACATTCCAAACCACTCCATTCCATGATTCAAGTTCTCTACAGGTACATTCTGCAATCAAACAGACATTCTGCAGCTAATCAGACTTTCTGCAGTAGACAGATATTCTGCAGCTACAGAACCTGAAGACACTGACCAGCAATTATTTGATTTGCAACAAAATGATCTTGCACATCCATGAACAAGTCAAGATCAAGAAGGCATATGAAGATCACAAGATTTGAAGACTCACCAAAGATTATGAAGATTATGAAGATTATGAAGAACTACGAAGTACGGAAGGAGAAAGGTTTCTAGCAGAGTTCCATCAAACCGTTCAGAAAGAGAGACAAAAATCTTGGCACGACTGCCATATCAAGTGCAAAACGGTCATGGTCGTCAGAAAAGTTTTACTTTACGACAGAAAGTTCCAGAAGTTCCCAGGTAAACTGAGGATGCATTGGTTGGGATAGTACCATGTGATAGAAATCAAAGATTCAGGAGCAGTTCGGTTAGCACAACTGGACGACCAGATACTACCAGGATGGGTGAATGGTGCACACCTGAAGCCCTATCACAAGTAAGTTCTACATTTCAAATTTCAATAACTCTCGCAACCGAGAGGAGTCAACAGGGTATATTAGATTATATAGAGTCAATAACTCTCTCGCACCCAAGAAGAGCTTAGATAAAAATCACAATAAAGAAATTTTGAGAACCCATAGTACTCATAGTACTCATTTCAGTTTGTAGGAATACCGAGATTTGAGAAGTAATTTCCATAATTAGCATCGTCCATATCACAATAAATTTTCCATAATAGGCCATAGTCATTACCCATCATGTCTGCCCAACTCCCGAAGTCACAATTAGCTTTGTCAGAACACACCTCATCCTGGTAACTAATCACACGATTATAGCTGTGGGGGAAGGCAGGGAAAATTAATTAGTTATGGGGTATTATCAACCTCATGTGTGCCGGTTACTTACATAACTTGCATGAAAGAAAGTGAGAGAATGCCGGAGAAGTCTGAGTTAGAACTAGAAACAAAAAAAGTAGCAAGAGAAACATCATCAGAAGAAGTTCAAGAGGGAGTATCCAGAGGCAGGAATTTATAAGGAAAGATAAGGAGGAGCTCTGCAAGTGTACCATAGAAGAGAAAAAATGACCAAGGTAGTGCCAACAGTCGTTGAGTGGGAGCTCAATGAAAGGATCCAGAAGATGGAGTCGCTGGTGGGAAAATATGATAGTGTGACGTTGATGGATAGAAACCTGACGAATGTTTTCCAATTCCCATCGATGAAGAAACAAGTCTACATGGAAAATTATTCCACTGAAGCAGGACAGGAAGCAGCAAGATTAATCCTCGATTTCAGAGGTGTCCATAAATCAACCATATTGAATCTCAGAAATATTCCAGTGTTCGGCACCACAGGGGCTGCGATGCAGTGCACAAAGTTCTTGCTGAGCAGAATCCAAAATGGGTCGTTGTGGCTAGGAAGAGAAATACCAATTCATGTGGAAGATATTCACAGATTAACAGGGCTATCACAAGAAGGTAGAGATGTCTCCACGACGTTCCAAAACATGCCGAAGAGAGTGAAGAAGGTAGGAGATGGCGACTACGACAAGAAGTATGACACCAAGAGAGGAGGAAAAGGGGAAAAGATAGACCTTATCAACAAGCCAACAGTAAAGTTTTCCTGCTATCTGATTGCGATCAAAACTATGAGGCATTATAAAAAAGGAGAGTGTACACTGGATACTATCTTAGTTTCAGAGCACTGTATCTAGGGGGCACAACTGAATTGTGTTCATTTTTACTTAATGAGTTATTTTAAGCTTGCGAGGATAAATACAAGAGAGCCGCTGGGTTCATCTATGGTTATCTTATCATGGCGTTGGTGATGTGGAAATGGACATTCCCCGGAATCATACAGCCTATGGAAATTGCAATAGGTCAACCGTTAGCAATGAAGTTCACAACCTGGAAGGCGTTAGGGGACCCCAACACTAAGGAGGTGAACAAAGAAGCATTCAAGTTCTGGTACAACCAGATGGTCGATGTGGTGATGAGACAACAGAGAATCCCAAAGAGCTTGTTGGACAATTACTCTGCGCAAATATGGTTTGGAGTCAGCCACAAGAAAACCTACATCAGGCCAACATGTGTGCCAGAATCAACCTTCAAAATGAAACCATTGAAGTTTAAAATCGATGAAAGAAATTTTCACACTGAAGTATGTTCCTAGCCAGGGGTAGGCATGGAGGTCAGAAGCAGATTCTGTTTCTATTCATTCGATGGCATGTTGTCGGATCCATTGCCAGGGGAAACACCAAAGGAAGAAATGACCAGAATGTCATGATTGCATCTGACACCAATCATAGAGGAGCTGAACACAAAGGTACAAAGATTTAACCAAGTAGTTCAAACTCTAACCAGTGATTCTTCATTGTTTCCCACGTTTATGGAGTTTTAGGCCTCCAATTCTACCTCTTCTTCCATCACAGTCCCTATAGTCACGACTGTCCACAATCACCGCAAGAACACTCAGCCAAGTCCATTGCGAGTGTTGAACCACTCCAAGAGACACCGCCAAATCAAGATACGTCCGGGGCTGAGGGCATGAAGACCTCGGGAACGACGCATTTGTACAATTTTGTTCAACGGGCAGCATAGCAGGCTGAAGGACTTCACACAGAACTCTAGTAGAAGTTTGAGTAGCAACAAGTATAGATCATCGTGCTTAATGAAGAGCGTGAACAACTCAAGATAGAGAAAGACAACTTGCAGAGCCAACTGGACATGGTGACACAAATTTTCAGGGATTTTTGGCCCACAGTAACGGCTCACAGCGATCAGATACCGGATGACATATCGGCTAGTGACCTAGTCGGGCAATCCATTCACGTCTGGGTGGAATTTTCGAATCTCAGCCGAGAAAATAGGGAACTGAAAGCAGCGCTAGCGACCAGGCCTGTGCTACCAGATCCAGCGGTCGTCTACACAGAGAAGATCTCAGAGAAACAAAACCAAGTGGCCGAGTTGCAAGAAACTCTAAGCACCAAGGCGAAAGAAGCATCTGACCTTTTGAAAAATTTACATGAGTGTTCAACCTTGCTAAATTTGAAATCACAACCAATCTCGGCACAAATGCAACAAGTTTCGAAGGAAATTCAAAAGGCCACAGATCCCAGTGGACTTGTCCAATTGTACAGCCAAGCGGAAGAGCTAGAGGTTAAGATACAACAAATTGAGGAACATTCAGCAACAACCAAACAGGCCCTCCGGGAGCTAAGGTAGCCTGTCAAGCTTACTGCCCAAACAATGCAACAAATGGCCGTTGAGGCCAACATTAAGATTAAGGACGTATTTGGTAAGTTGTCGATCGTCTTAGGGGAAAAAGAAGCGAAACAAGTCACTGTAGAGATAAACCTGCTCATGTAGGAATGGAAACAAGCCATTTCCGGCTTCAAAGAACTCAAAGCATAAGGACTGGAAAAGGTCCCTAAGTTGGGGCCCTTGTTTGGATAAGGAGGGGAAAAGGAGAAGACAGGACTGGCCACGAAGGCAAGCAGACCGATGGAGACTTAGGCAGCAAAAAAAAATTGACTCGGGACAAGTCAATATGATGTGGTCAGGGCCTGTTGGGGCCCTTGTTTTGAAATAAAACAAATTTTGAGTTGCAGATAACAGGTGGCAGAGCGCAACCACGGTAGACAGAGAGCTGTCACGGTTGCGAAGAGCTGAAGAGCAGGTGGCGCGACTGTTGCGGAAATAGGCACAGATGGCAGGAGGAAGCGACAAAGAAAAAACATAGTACTCCCAGTAATCAGGGAGATGCGTCAAACAATAGAGTGGGAAGGAAGGGAGAACTGATAGTCACGATGGAAAAGGAAAAAATAGGAAGTCGGCCAGCGGAGACAGGAGGTTGGCATAGTAGGGATCACAATAAGGGAGCTGTAGGAGAGTTCTGTTCATTCTGTTCTAATCATATGTGATAATATTGTAATCAGTTCTTCCAGGATCGCCGTAAGAAGAAATGTAACTGTCTCTTGTTGTTAATGTAATATATCATGATCTGGGTTTGATGTCTGAGTTTTGTAATGTGTTTCTAGTTCAGTTGAATGTGTGGGTTGCTTTAAATTTTGATTTTTCCGTCTTGAATACGTTCATGAGAATTATCATTTGCAGAATATTTACACTCATTCAGAGCACACAGTTTTGTCTGTTTTAGCTTGTATGGTATTCTTGATCGATACCTGATATGATCCTAATCTTAGTAAGGTCACGGTACGCCTCGAGTGAGACTCTCTGCTCTTTGGAGTAAAGTGAAAATGCCGACATTGTGCTAGAATACTGCGGAAAACCTTGTTGGCCTACATTCTGAACTTGGGTCTTGCCCAAGGGACCTTCTTCCTCGCCAAAAAATATAATTGGTCTGGCAGAGAAATGAGACAGTTGGAATTGACATGCAACTTATTAGGGCTCAGTTGAGTCAGAAAACAATTGCATGGTGAAAAGACTTAGAAATTAGAAAAATGAATGACTTGATGGCATTACTTAGTGTTTATATAAACATATCAAAGAACCACATGTAATTATCTCGTGAGGATAGGAAAGGATACAAATGAATAGCTAATTGAGTTGTGAAATGTAACTTGAGTGGGACAAAAATTTGATTTGATTACATTTGGATCAAAGGGTTAATTTCAAAGTGAGGAATGCTTATGTAGGCATCAATACAACTTATGAAAGATAAGGGACAACTTCATGAAATTTCTCTACATAGCGAAATATGACATGTCCAAAGCTCCATAATGCTCCTCGAATATTACAAGAGGCAAGAAATTCACTAGGTAATTGGGAGTGCACTGTCCACCATTAACAATAAATAACATAAAAATTAAAAATGCTCTTACCACTAAGGAATTGTAAATAAAATGCTCTCTATTATCTGCAATTATTTGCCTGACAATCTCGCATGTGTATTCAATGACCTACATCATAACGAATGGGTAATTTTCTAGTGATCACATTAGAAAAAACAAAAATCGACTTCAACCTTAACATGATTTGCAATGAAATTTCCAATGACTAGTAACTACTTCACAAAACTTACCATGTCCCCAACTTTATGCGCTTGTTTTGCAAAAATGCCAAATCCATGAATTCCCAACTTTCCTGCAAAATATGCAAAAAGGTTTTGCATTTATGTTATTAGGTTGCATTCAATATAGGTTAATACATATTTCTACCATGAAGCATACTTAAGTTTTCTTGTTCTTGAAAAACATTTAGAGAGGCAAGTTTAAACAAAAGCATAATCATATATCATCCTATATATTCCTCATAACATTTTCATGATCTACCTTGATTGTTTGTAAACTTTTATCCTTCTAATTGTTTGTTCCATGGTGATTTATGCTTATTTATATAAATATGCATGTATTATTCACTACTAATTAGAATTATACTTCATGAAGGTGACTGTAAGAGGTATTCTTATTCATCGTATCTTTATTGTTACAGAACTTGAAGTTTCCCATCATTGAACCAAGGAGATAGTTCCTTATTAGAGTTTGTATATTATTCTTTTATGATCATGGATATTGTTGTTAGGCCTGCTCCTGCATGTGATGATCATACAAACTATATTCAAGGGGTATAATTCCTTTTATTAATTTCACGTGAAGAATTATAACTGTAGACATCCTTCCTTTTTGGCTATGTGGTGTACATGTCTTAAGATATCGACTGCTTTCATCAAAATTTATTTGTAAAGATCTTCAAGAGAGACACTTGCAACTTTTCTTGGCTCACTGAATTGTATCGTTTGAGTTGTGTATACATATATACCAATCTTGACATTGAAAGTCTACGTTGAACTTATACTACAAATTGTATCTTCTAAGGTCACTGTAGCTAGATGATAAGCCTGGTGAGCCTTCGCTCTCGTTATCCTTTATGCTTAGAAATAATCTAGGGAATATCGGTTCCTATGTTTAAATCCTTTTAATATACTTACTCTTAGGAGGTGGTCTTATGGTGACTGATGTCACTTCTTATAGTCTTAAAAATAGTATTTTCTATATATATGCCTAGAATGAAGGGTCTTTAGCACCAAATTTGATGTGACATACTACTGTAATATTAGTGAAATACTTTCTCCAAGATGATGACATGAAGGAGAGTGATGGATCATTTTATAATTATTGGCTTTGAGTTTATCTTATGCATAAAATGGGTTTCAGTCCTCTTGAAACCACACATAACATAAATTTATGAAACAACACATAATTTAAATATTTTGGAGTGATTCAGAGCATGTCAAGTGTGCTCAGAACTTTGATATATAGTCTATTGAATAGTGAACTCTCTTTAAGTATATGTATCTAGGGGTAATAAAAAACATTAGTCAAGTAGATTGAGGTGTAGTCCCTATGCTCCCATTGGACTTAGTTAGACTAGGTATTATAATTGTAATTACGTTTTCACTATGTTTTTCCAATTTCATCGTATATATTTCATGGGGGCTTGGTCACATGTGATCACCCACCTAAATATGTATTTTATAATTATAACCTTAGGAGACTTGGTTAAAGATGATCACTCTCCACCAATGTTGTACCTCTATAAATAGATATTCCAATGAAGAGTGTACCATAGGTGCACCTTGCAACAATATCCTCTTTACTTGCATGCTCAGTTTCTTGGGTTTCTCTCTTTCTTAGATGCAATTATTCACATTGTGTCCATGCCAATATCAGGGTCTCTTTAGCGCTTTGCAATTTCAAACTCATTGGGAGTTTTCTTGCTTGGAATTCTCCTTGAGCTTCCCACTCCAAGTGGTTAGAGCAATTTATAGGCTTGTTGATACAACCAATTCTTATATTTAGGCTATTAACAACATGCATCATATTTTTGCTCAGGTTTCCCTCGTCCTTTTTCATATCCACTTTTTTTTTTTTTTTTCGTTGTTTTGTAATTTTTCATAACTGTTGTTTTTATTCGCAATTGGTGTAATCATTGGTCCTTTTGGCCTATTCTATGTTTTTTTGATAAATATTGTTGGTTTTTTTTCCATTTCACTTATTAAACCTATAGAAAGGGTCCATTCTATTGATTAAACAAGTGTAAAGATACCATTCCATTGATTTACCCTGCAAAGGGTCCATTCCGCTGATCAAACCCATTAGATGATTTAATGCTTGCAATTTATTTTGCCCATTCTTGTTCCATGCATGTAAAATCAAATCATTGGCCCACCTAGCAATGTGTCCCACTTGGTGTCTTAGTGTAAGAACACTCTTAAAAATCCTTAGCTCCTCATCAAGCTCATGAAATATTACTTGCAATGATTCCAAGTTGTTTTGACAATTGTTCATCTAGGCAAACTAAAGGAATTTGCACCTATGATTAAATCATAAATCATTAGGGACTTGGATGTTGTGTATATGTGAATTTGTTTCTAGCCTATTCTTGACAACTACCTCATAAGGAGCTTCTCCTTCATTTGTCCTTGCAAGCCATTTAGTCGCTAAAACCGTCCTTGGAGCATGGTTGTTAATTAGCCCAAGTCCTCCGTCATCTATATGGAGGGTGTAAATGTCACTAGTAACTGACTAGTTTCCTTCCTCCTCACTTTTATCATGGAAAATGATCGAGGATATGTTTCAAATTCCATATAACCAATTCATCAAGGGAAAGATAAGTAAAAGAATCACTAGTAACTGACTAGTTGCCTTCCTCCTCACTTTTATCATGGAAAATGATAGAGGATATGTTTCAACTTCTCATAACCAATTCTTTACAACTTAAGGGAGAGGTGTTTTGCAAAGGATGATTAAAGTTATTGTAATACTTTGTTGTTCTGTTTAAAGCTTTCAAGTGTTCATTAGGTGATTTGGAGATATGAATTAATTTAGTGGTATTTTTTATATATTTTACATTTGAATGATGTTATCTGTTTTATAGATGATGAATCATGATGTTATTGTTTATGTATTATGATTTATTTTTTGCTTTTAGGCTTGGGCCTTGGCACACAATTTTAATAAAAAAATTCTTAATGGTTTTTGTGAACATTACACTTATTTTACTTTGAAAGCTACTTACAAATCTAGTAATTCTCAACTCTTGGAAACTATTGATGCAGGTTTCTAGATCGATTTGAAATTTTACTTCTGGAATATTCAGTGAGATGTCAAAAGCTAATCTTGGGAAGAAACTATCAAGGAAAATGGATGTATTATCATACTTTAAAAAGCCTCAATACAAGAATACACATTCTCTTCATGCTTCAAGCTCCTTTGAACAATCTGTTACTGAGAGAGATGTTAACTCTTGTGAAAATGCATCTAATATCCATATGATGGATGAAAGAATAGGTTCCTCAAGTGATCAGGGTGAGATAAATGTAATTTCAACCGAAATTAGTGATTAAAATGTTAAATGTTTTTCCTTGTAAGGTGAAAAAAACAATTCATGGAAAAGGAAAAAAGGCCAGTGGACCATAGGGAGAAAATTCCAAGATGATTGGGTCTCAAGTTTTCCATTTATTGAAGAAATACCTCCTACAAATAAGGATTTACGAGAAGTTAGAAGTATTGTGTGTAGTGTGAAAAGTTGCAAGGTAGTGAAATTTCAGATGAAGCTAGATACAATACAAAAGCATGCAGGAAAGGTGTATGAAAATAAAATTGTAAATGGTAAAGAGAAATCTATTGTCGGATGGAAATATTTGGAGGAATGTCGACATATCCGATGTGTGGAAGAATACAAAAAATATTTAATAAGTAAGAGGAAGCTTGAGGCAAGTGGAGGAACCATCATATCTCAATTTGAAAAGACGATGGAAAGAAGTTTGTTATCCAAGACGAAACAATTGAGCACTGTATTTCATATCTTATGTAAAGGTCGTCTTATGACAGATTATCCAGATCAAATGAAATTTATATCTTTTCTTCACGTGCCAAAATTTTCATCTTCTCATTGGTCTGTAACTAGTGGTTGGGAATGGGCAAGATATCTAGCTCAGGTAGAAAATGATGATTTGAAACAGGAGATTGCAAATGCTAGGTTTTTGGCATTGTCTTTGGATGAGGTTACGAATATAGATAATACTTCATGGATCTGCATGAGAATTTATATGGTTAATGACTATATTAGGCATTCCTATCTACTTGGGATTAAAAATATGAGAGAGACTTCTACAGATGGAAATATTTATGAAATTATTCTTAATAGTTTGAAGGCAAGTGGTATGGATCATTTAATGATTGCAAAAAAGTTGGTATGTGTTGGAGCAGATGGTGCATCGATAATGCAAGGACAAAGGAGTGGTATTTGTGTTAGAATACAAATATCAGGTTCGTCATATATGCTTAATATTCATTGTATGGTTCATAGGATGAATCGTGCATTTAAAATAATAAGAAAGTTTCCATCAGTTTCAAAAGTTGAAGATCTTGTACGTGAGACTCATGCATACTTTTCTTGTAGTCCCAAACGATATTTAGAGTTTCAAAAATTTGCAGATGGTGTTACGGATGGAAAAAAACTACTGAAAGATGTTGATACAAGATGGATATCATTAAATGGACCAGCTCAAAGTCTATTTAGTGAGTTCAAATCTTTGGTAGGGTTGATGTATGAAAATCGCTACAATGTATAAAAAGCTCAAGATCTTCTTTTTCGACTAACTGATACAGACACATTATTGAAATTGGTTGGAATTATTCCTATGCTACATGAAATGAATGTCCTCATGAAAATGTCTCAGAATCGCACAATGTATATTTCCTAATACACAAATGCGAGAAAATCAGCATGCCTTGCATTGGATAATTTGTATATGATGCCAGACTCTTTTACTGGTCTAGAGTTTACAAGTTGGACTAAGATCATCAATATAGGAACATTGAATTTTTTTTGATGTTTTATGAAAAAGGGATACTATGTATTGCAGTTCGTGGGAATATGGTTCCCTTTCATTATATTAGTAAGACAAGATGAATCACCAAATATTGCCCCGTGTCAAGAGACCAATTTGATAATATTGTGATTTCAGTGAGACAAAATTTTATAGAAGTTGCAAGATCACTATCATCATAGATAAGAGAACGATTTCCTCGAGATGAATTGTTGGAGGCCATGTGTGTGGTATACCCTCAATATTGGAACAATTGTCAATGTCTAAAAAATTTAAAAACCGATTTTCAAAAGAGATTAAAATGTTTAGTAGACCACTTTTGCAATAAAGTCTCGATACATGGAGAACAGATTGAAGGTATTTTAGATTCATCAAAATTGTATCAATAAGGTGGACACTTTGCTGAAAAATGTGGAAGCAATATCCTTTTTTGGAGAATCCTAATGAAATGGTGCTATAACAATATTATGGAATACTTTAAGTGCTAGCCAATACCTGCAAGAAAACATATCAGAATATTTCAAATTAGCAGATTTGTGTCAAACCATGATTTTGGGATCAGTGGAGGATGAGAGAATGTTTAGTGCACTATCATTCTTGAAGTCAAAGTTGAGGAACAAGCTTGATAAACATGTGGACACATGTTTACGATTATATGTAACAAAGTATGACATTAAAAATTTTCCATATGAAAGAGCACTAACGCTTTGGCGACCAGATTATGATAGAAGGGGAGAAAACAATAGAACAAATTTATCTAATGAAATTGATACATAACATAATGTTTTGGAGGCCCATAATGATAGTACATCTGGAGAAGATCATGTTCACAATGTAGAAAATGATGACCACAATGAGAATTGGGAAATTGAAATACCCTAGGACTCTTATTTTGGTATACATGTTTCGTTGATCATGCAAGATTAATATATGTCAAATTCAAATAAAAATGGGTTCTATATTTTTCATTTTTCATTGTAGCATTGCAACTACATTTCTTTCATGTGTGTTATTTTAAGATTGATGTTTCATATTTAATCCTTACATTGTTTGTTTCTTATTTGTGACAGGAAATGCAACTGGATTTGATGAGATTGGGACCTATTTCTTTTCACATAGATAGTGTCTGACTAGTATTAAATGATAAATAACTAATTTAACAAGAGTAACGTGAAGCATCAATGGGCTCATTCAAGTACATGAAACTACCTTGATGTCTAGCTCTAACATCTTGGAAAATTTTAATGGTATATATGTTGCTTGTGTTTGGGGAATTTTGCTGAGTTTCGAGTTTTATATTTTCTTGGAAAATAATTATTGATATTTGGAAAATGTGTGATTTTATATTGGTATTGGAAATGAAGCTGATTTTGATCTTTGATTGGAAATGAAGTCGGATTTGATGAAGTTGGGACCTATTTATTTTCACATAGATAGTGTCCTAGTATTAAATGATAAATAACTAATTTAAGAAGTCTAACGCTAAGCAACAATGGGCTTATTCAAGTACATGAAATTGTGTTGATGTCTAGCTTTGATATCTTTGAAAATTTTAGTGGTTTGTTTGTTGCTTGTTTAGAGGATTTCGTTGAGTTTGAAATTTTTGGTTTGTTTTGGTCAAAGATATTTTTAGTCCCTTGAATGCTTATGGTTCTCATATCATGCAGAGATCGATAGATCTAGTTTTATTATTATAGTGATTATTGTTTTCTTTATATATTTGGTGGTTTGAGGAAAGATATTTTATTTCCTTTTACTTGTGGCATGATTTCGACATCTTCACCTTTTAGAATATAGTAAAATATTTTTTTTATTATAGATTTTCCTTGGAAAAAAATTATTGAAATTTGGAAAGGGAAATAAGCCCTGGGTAGCTAAGCGAAGAGAAAAACGATTTATGTACTAGGTTCCTGCACATTCATCGTAGGATACCTATTGGCATGAGACCGACATTCCTTTTATGCAATTACACTTTTGATGCCAAGGTGGAGCTGAGTTCGCTAACCTAGGAAAAACAGTGGAAGTTGATCATAATGCTAAGGAGATTATAATGCTGGTTTCACAAACAACTGACCATGCCACCAATGTTGGTGGAACCAAAGGAACCGCATCAGCTTATTATGATTCTTTCCAGATTGCTCAGGGTGAAACTGAGGCCATTTTGGGAAGCATGGAAGGTAGAAGTGGTTGCATAACATTCAGTAGCAAGGTATTCTTATGTTCATTGCAGATTCCTGTAATATCTTGAAATCTGATGGTTACAAGAGGGTCAATTGTTTGACCTTTCTAGTGATATTTAGATTCCTAGCTATTCCTGGAATCTACTGTAACATTCCTAATTAGCCCAAGCTAATAGGAATATTTAATTTTGTTTTGATTTTCTTAATTGATGAATAAAATATGAAGGAGGACATGTAAACTCCTGAAGACATCAAAATAAATCAATGCCAATGTGAACAGAGGCAAATCAGGGCTGTCTTAATAAAATCCACTTGTGTGTGAAACAAGATTGAGCCATTTGACTGGGTCAACAGGACCAAATCACAACATAGTCCAGATGCATTGAACCTCTTGGATGATGCACAGTTCTAGAAGGAGGTCCTCCATGTGAAAAGGGTTAAATGAATGAAGGTGGTTTAGGGTTTTGCAAACCCTAATCTTATAAAAGGGAGGAGAGGGTAGCCTAAGGAGGTTGTTGATTATTATATGATTTTAAAGGATTGTGTCTGCTTAGACAAATCCAAATTCTCCTGGCTGTTTAGCAGAGAATTGTGAGGGTTTCCTGTTTAGGAATTCCTTTCCCCTTCATTGAGTAGCTCTTAGAGGATATTTGTCCCGCTTTGTCCACTATCTAGCATATGGCCAAGCTCCATCTCTCTTAGGCAGCGTAAATCCTGTTGGGATTTACTTGTTTCAGTGAGCTGCATCAAGTGGAGACTAGATCTGCTCAGATCTACATCATACTAGTGCCTCTTCTCAGTGAGTGAGTCTTTTATCCTCCTGGAAGAGTGCATTGGATGTTTGGGCTTCAGTTTTTGATCTTGGAATTAGGCCAAAGTATTCTACATCACCATCTGTGTGGTTCCTTGAAGAGACTGCATCCTCTTTGCAGAGTAGAGTTGTAGAGGGTTTGGAAATTCTCTTGGAGGAGAGATCTCTAGTGAAAAGGATCCTTCCTTTCACTGAGGTGATCCATGGATTGGCAAACCAATCCATGTACCTTCAAATATGATCTATTAATTTTGTATATACTGTAGAATTCCTAAATAATGTTGCAAAACTGTGACTTAGATCTCAGATCTACTCCCTCTGATTTATCAATTGCCGAGATCCCCAAGGGGAGTGTAAATAAGGGCCTCTTTGGCTTACATATCTATAACAGATATATATTTTTATATGAATATCTATCCTAGATATTAAATGTAATAAAATATTGCTTCAGCCTCCTAAAATTTACGCTGTTAAGCTTTCCTGTCTTAATACATGGTGCAACACGTCTATTTTGAGGGTTTATTCATGTTAAACCTCTGTTTTTCTCTTGTATATTGTATGAGCCATATCATAGAACTTATTTAATGATTTTTATAACCTATGGAATCTAATAGATTTAGAAAATAATGCTGCATAAGCTTCTGCAATTTCTGCATACTTTAAGTCATGGGGATTGGGCCTTCTCTAGCCATGTCGGGAGTGGGAGACCTATTTAACTTATCTAGAATGATTTTTTTTAGCTGAAATTTGGTATGGGAGTCCCACATGACCTAAGCTAAAAGATCCAACCATCAATTTCCTCTGTTTTTATGCAGATTTCTGAAAATAACCTTTTTAGGGCTTAAATCACTGTATTTCCCCACTTTTGGTTGAAGGGATAGATTAGTTTCCTTGATTATACATATATTACTGATATTAAAGTGTTTATTAACATATACCATGAATTATTAGCCTGATACTACTCCAATACAGTGCTTATATATTGTTGCAGTCCCTCATTGGACATTTATCAAGCCATACTAGGCGTGGGAGGCCTGTTTGCCTCACCTAGTTTGTTTGGTTTTTGGTGTCCTCTTGGAATTGGGTCTTAGATTATTAGATCTAAGGAATCCAAGGGCTGATATTGGTTTATGAAGCACACATCCTTGAAAAATGCGTTTTTCAGGCCTATTTTGCTGAGTAGTCCCTTTGGGGATATTACAGTGGTATCAGAGCATGATCTCTGGCTCAGCCTGTGAGATATACCTAACAAAAGAATAAAGAGGAGAAATAGAGAGAAGGATAATAAAAAGTATGATATTTCTCTAGCCTCTCCAAAGAGGTTAAACAAAAGAAAGAAGAGAGTTGCAGTGAGACCTCTAGAAGGTTTCAAGAAGAAGAATAAGAGCCATGCACTTCCTATTCTTTGAGGAAGAATGAGGAGCCTGAAGAGCACTTAGAATGGGAGATTCTAAGTCAGTACTTGGCAGAGTACAAACATCAGCCTAGAGCTTTCAAAGAGACTCTAGATCTTCCTCAGTTTATTCAACTGAAAGAAGAGAAGAGGCCATACAACACATGATGATAAAGGGAAATAGGTTCCTATTATCTACCTTCGATGGATCACCCTTATGTTCAGAAGAATCTTGGGTGATGAAGCTAGAGGCATAATTCCTACTACACCCAGTAGTAGAAAGAGACACTGTGGAAATCTTAGCGCTGCACTTGAAGGGCAAGGCAAGTACTTGGTGGTTCAGCCATGTGGATTATGCAAGAGTGTCTACTTTTGCAGAATTCACTCACAAGGTGATCAAGAAGTTTAATAGTGGAAGATCAGAGGAGGAGGAGCCCTCACCACCACTCGAGGAGTCTTGTACCAGCATTGTTTCAGTCATAGAGGAACAACCATCTACATCAGTAGTTGGGGCAGCCAACACATTGGAGGGTGGAACTTTTGCAGCCACACAAAATATTCCTGAGGGTCACCAAGGTATGCATGAATTTAATTTTTTTTAAGGAAATCTAATGGGAAGCCTTGGAAATTTGTCTTTGTATGACCCAGGATCATCACTTACTGCTAATCTAGAGTATCAAGGGTGCACTGCGCTGTCCAAAGAGAGAAGTGAAGAAAGAAGGACCCATTCCTCATGGGAACATTCATATGAAAACTTCATTTAGGGAGCTATGAAGAAAGAGATGTCAAAAGGTAGACATCCTGAGGTGAGAAACATTTTCTCCTCTCTAGATTACACTCTCTCAATGAGCATGCCACAGCTCAAAGAGAGACTTCTACTTGCAACAGATCCAAGACCTCATTGGTTTTGGAAGGCCATGCATGAGGAGGAGGTCTCATCAAGAGATCCCATTGGAGATGTACTTCAACATTTCATGAAGTGCAAAGATCTTCAAAGATGTGAAGAAAGTGGTGTCCTACTATGGGGGATGTGTGGAGATCAAGGCACAATTCATGACCTACATGTGCCATTGATAAGGAGGTGTAGAACCATGGAGACACAAGGAGGAGATGGGGAAGAAATTCAACCTCATCCCTATCCATGGCAGGAGGGTGATGCACCTAAGAAGGTGATTGGATTGCACAATGGAAGCATGGAGAGTTTTTTCCATTCATATATTCAGTCATCTCTTGTTGAGGATGTCTCACTATATGGAGACATTTCACCAAGGAGACCACTGGATCAACAAAGGAAGATGGATGCTTCACATGTTGAGGCATCATTCATTGATGATAGAGGAGTGGAGACCTTGGGAGAGTTTGGCACAACACTGGGAATCTTGGGTAGACCCAAGGAGGAGAGAAGAATTCTCTCAACATCATATACACCCACTCTCATTTTAGATACTGCGCTGTGGCAGGAGCAACATGGGAAGGGCAACTTTCCACATGACACCTTTGGCATGGGAGAAGTCAAAAAGGGGGAGTTCTATTTCAACCAACCCTTTTCTATGAGGCTCAACAAAATCAACTTGAGGAGCTATTGTTGTGGGGGATTTGAAGGAGAGCTACATCATCATTGTCAAAGATGCATGAAAAATGTAAAGATGGATCAACCAGATGACTCTAAAGGATAGTTATATTAGCCCTCTCTTTCTTCTGTTGAGGAAGAGAATAGATCCTTGCACCACTCCCTAGATAGGAGAAGGATTATTGGTGAAGAACATGATCATGTTACACATGATTTATATTATGATTTCATGCATTCTTACACCATGTTTTTTTAGGTCATGGCTCCAAGGAGGAATGTTATATCATATGAGCCTCTTGGCCAACATTGGGCCCCAAAAATTTCTGAATTGGGCCACTCCCTTGAGAGAAAAAGAGAGATTTTGCAACATGATGGGTGCTTCCCCAAAGCACCAAACATATATCACATTTCCAGCCATGGTGATATGGTGTGGGCAAAAAGTAGGTGGTGGGAGAACCACTTACCATATCTATATTTGATGCAAGCAGGGAATGCCTTGCGTTGGTTCCACATGTGGGACTATGACCCACCTCCATATGTACAATTTTATGTTTTCATGTACATTATTTTGATTTCCTATCTTGACGATGTACTTATAATTTTTATGGGAATGTATGGAGGAAGGAAGGAAGGATGGCATGTGCCTCATGGGATGACCACTCTCCATGTATTTTATATTTCATAGTTCAGAGAGAGCATGGGGCAAACCATGTTTGTTTCATATGATTTACTGTCTCCTTATGGGATGAGCTATTTACATCTCATGAGAAATTTGGAGGAGCAAGACATGGATAGATGGATGGGTGAACACTTGGCTTATGGGGGGAGCTTATCTCATGTTGGAATCACCAAAGAAGGAAGAGAAGTGTTGTAGCACTCACCTTATCAGTTTCTTGAGGACAAGCAACATTTTTGAGGGGAGGACTGTAATATTCCTAATTAGCCTAAGCTAATAGGAATATTTCATTTTGTTTTTATTTTCTTAATTGATGAATAAAATGTGAAGGAGGACATGTGAATTCCTGAAGACATCAAAATAAATCAATGCCCAATGTGAACATAGGCAAATCAGGCTGTCTTAATAAAATCCACTTGTGTGTGAAACAAGATTGAGCCATTTGACTGGGTCAACAGGACCAAATCAAAACACATTCCAGATGCATTGAACCTCCTGGATGATCAGCGCAGTTCTAGAAGGAGGTCCTCCATGTGAAAAGGGTTAAATGAATGAAGGTGGTTTAGGGTTTTTCAAACCCTTATCTTATAAAAGGGATGAGAGGGAAGCCTAAGGAGGTTATTGATTATTATCTGATTTTAGAGGATTGTGTCTGCTTAGACAAATCCAAATTCTCTTGGCTGTTTAACGGAGAATTGTGAGGGTTTCTTGTTTAGGAATTCCTTTCCCATTCATTGAGTAGCTCTTGGAGGAGATTTGTCCTGCTTTGTCCACTATCTGGCATATGGCCAAGCTCCATCTCTCTTAGGCAGTGTAAATAATGTTGGGATTTAATTTTTTCAGTGAGCTTTAGCAAGTGGAGACTAGATCTACTCAGATCTACATAATACTAGTGCCTCTTCTCAATGAGTGAGTCTTTTATCCTCCTGGAAGAGTGCATTGGATGTTTGGGCTTCAGTTTTTGATATTGGCATCAAGCCAAAGTATTCTACCTCGCCATCTACGTAGTTCCTTGAAGAGACTGCGTCCTCTTTGCAGAGCAGAGTTGTATAGGGTTTGGAAATTCTCCTGGAGGAGAGATCTCTAGTGAAAAAGATACTTCCTTTCACTGAGGTGATCCATGGATTGGCCAACCAATCCATGTAACCTTCAGATCTGATCTATTACTATTGTATATACTACAAAATTCCTGAATACTGCTGCAAAACTGTAACTTAGATCTCAGATCTACTCACTGTGATTCATCATTTGCTGAGATCCCCAAGGGGAGTGTAAATAAGGGCCTCTTTGGCTTACATATATCTAATAGATATATATATTTTTATATGAATATCTATCCTAGATCTGAAATGTAATAAAATATTGCTTCAGCCTCCTGAAATTTACGCTGTTAAGCTTTCCTATCTTAATACATGGCGCAACACCTCTATTTTGAGGGTTTATTCATGTTAAACCTCTGTTTTTCTCTTTTATATTGTATGAACCATATCATAGACCTTATTTACTGATTTTTATAACCTATGGAATCTAATAGCTTTAGAAAATAATGCTTCATAAGCTTCTGCAATTTTTGCATACTTTAAGTCATGGGGATTGGGCCTTCTCTAGCCATGTCGGGAGTGGGAGACCTATTTAACTTATCTAGAATTATTTGTTTTAGCTGAAATTTGGTATGGGAGTCCTACATGACCTAAGATAACAGATCCAACCGTCACTTTCCTCTGTTTTTATGCAGATTTCTGAAAATAACCTTTTTAGGGCTTAAATCACTGTCTTTCCCCACTTTTGGTTGAAGGGATAGATCACTTTCCTTGCTGCTGCATATATTATTGATATGAAAGTGTTTATTAACATACCCCATGCATTATTAGCCTAATAATACTCCAATAAAATTCTTATATATTGCTGCAGTCCCTCATTGGACATTTATCAAGCCATACTAGGTGTGGGAGGCCTGTTTGCCTCACCTAGTTTGTTTGGTTTCTGATCTCCTCTTGGAATTGGGTCTTATATTATCATATATAAGGAATCAAAGGGCTGATATTTTTTTCTGAAGCACACATACCTAAAAAATGCATTTTTTCAGGCATGTTTTGCTAAGCAGTCCCTTTGGGGATATTACATCTACAATCCTCATAAGTTCAACAATCAGTAAAATAGCATGTGTTTATTTTTAAGAGGTGAAATGTTTAAATCCAAAATCATTGAATACCCCTTCCTAAATTCACATATGATTTCCTTAATATATTTTAATATTCAAATAACTCTTTATTATTTTAATTAACTACAGGGAGATTTTTTTGGGCAGTTTGATTGTATATTGGGAATGAATGATTGTATTTATGTCGTTTGTGTTCAGGAGTTCTTGATACGACATGTGCACTCCCTTCAGGAATACAAAGTCCATGTAGAAAATTTTATTTGCTATCTTCTACCTGGAACACCCTATTCACATGCTCAATATACTCCACGTGATCTCTTAGATTTTACTGGCATTTAAATATAGTATAATTTCTCTTTCTTCTTCTAAATTTAACACTATATGTTTTTTTTAAGCAGGAGGTCTTCTTTACACATTGCAGGATACTAATTTGCAATACGTTACATCTTCTTCCTTCTTGCACTTGACATATGAAAAATACTTGAGCTCCTCCAAACAAGTAGTAACTTGTGGTGGGACAATGACAGTCAATCCTCACAGGCTAAGAGCACTTGCAAAATGCCATGTATAGGTTCATAATAGTCCAATGCTTAGTTTTCCTATTATTTCAAAAATTTATTAATGTATGCAAGATCTAAATCAATTTTGTGTTGATGAAGGTTGATTACATACTGGGAGATAATCCTATGAGGATTTCACACATTGTTGGATATGGTTCCCTCTATCCAAAACTTATTCATCACAGAGCCCTTCTTTGCCCTCCAAGGCCAATCATCTTCAACCCATTCCTTGCAAAGAAGGCTTCCAATCTCTGTATAGCAGCGCACCCAACCCCAACATCTTGGTGGGAGCCGTGGTGGGAGGCCCAAACAACATGGATATGTTTACTGATGTGAGAAACAATTATGATCAATCTGAAACTTCCACCTACATTAATGCACCCTTAGTGGGTTCCCTTGCTTATTTGGCCCAAATCATGATGTTATACTTCTGAAATTTCTTCGTGCCATAGATTTTAGGGTGAATGATGCATTCATCATGTTGTAGAATAGTGTGGCATGGAGGAAGGCATTTGGAGCTGACAATATAGTTGAAGAGGATCTGAAATTTGACGAGAATATGAATTCAATGGCCTTCATGCACTGTTATGATAAAGTGGGCCACCTTGTGTGCTACATTTCTTATGGGAATTTTCGAGACAAGGAGCTCTACCAGAAGATCTTTGGAGATGATGATAAGCTGAAGAAGTTTCTGAGATGGAGGGTCCAAATTATGGAGAAGGGCATCAAGCTTCTTGATTTCAAGCCTGGTGGTGTCAATGCCATGATTAAGATCACAGATCTTAAGAATATGCCAAAGAGAGAATTGAGAGTTGCATCAAACCAAATTCTTGCACTTTTTCAAGATAGCTACCTAGAGGTGGTAGCAAGAAAGGTTTGTAACTGCTTAAAACACAAATGTTTTTGCATTTTCCGAGCTTGCCTAGAACAATCTATTTGAATGACTATAAATGACTAGAAGGATGATGTTAGATGTCCTCATAGATCTGGTGTTTTGAGAATTTTGGCACACCAAAAGTAATAAGTAATCCAAGATACCTCTTCCTAGATATGATCCTATGATTTTTAATGGAAGCATGACAAAGATGTGCCCTGGATTCCTCTTCTAATGGTTATTTTGATCGTTGACCAGTTTTAGGAACCCTGATCCGTGATTTGACACAAATATGATCGAATTTCTTGATTAATCGAGTATAAGCTGTGACAATGTCAGCATCCCTATAAGCTCTTAAGACATTCACATTTGAGGAATGAAATCTTCCAATTTCATTAAATATATTATTTCACACCTGAAGTTTGATTAACCTACAGTGGCATGTTTATTGTTTTGATATCCTACCTTGAATGGCTGGTTATGATTGTATTGGAGCATACCTCTGATTATTTTAAGTAATGACCTAAGTGAAGACACATGTTACTTTCAATTGGCATATTTAAGTTGAAGAAGTGAAAGGGAATTAGAATTAAGATCTTGTCATTTCCACAATATTTGTGTTGTCAAGTAGTCTCACTGTATACAATAGCTTTATCTTATTGCAGAAGTAAGCCTCAAGGTTCATCATTGCCCTGCAGTAGTTGCTTAAGACTATCATTGCAGTGTTTTTATACAACACCCTTTTTTATGACAATAATCCTAAAGTGTTCATGATAGTCCTCCTGTGAGCCTAACTGAAGTATACCTGCGGTGAGTAAGTTCTGAAGATCATACAGTTTCACTAAGCACAAAGATCTTCTAGAGTTTGCTGGCATGATATTATAGTCATTAACACTGTCTTGAATGAGTGGTTTGCAGAACAAGGCCAACAACCTGAAGGGATCCTAAAAGGCATCAACAAGCCTAAACCTTGTGGTATACTGTTGATATTAAGAAGGTTCAGAACAAAAAGGCATAATCACACTTAAGGTATAATTCTCATTGACACATGAAAAACAGAGAATAGTAGGCAGGTTGCTTCAGATGCATTTGATCAATGTATGATACTATTTGATATAACTTGACCAAAGACTTTAAGTTTGTTTGGACAGAGACGTTAGAGGCACCACTGAGAGTGATGATGAAAATAATCAATAATAAGTAACTTTGACTTTAATGACTAAGAGAGCTTGATGAGTTGAGCAATAGAAATCAGATTAGCTAATCAACATAGTGTTTTTAGGTAGTGAAGTGTAGGAGGAGTGTAGGAGCAATGACTATGAACATTTGGAGTAGTGGTGGTGGCAATTGTAGTTGTGAATGGTGGCAATAGTTGCAGGCGCAATAATGGTGTATGGTAGCATCCATTCACATCTTTGTCTAGCAGTTGGAGCAATGCAAGTTCATGCAACACCTTTATTTTGGCACCTTTGTGTACCCCTTGGAAGTCTGGTAGCTAGGAGTAAAAAAGTGCATGGAACATTGGAGTAGTTCCTTGTAACAATCCTTATGAGCATGAAAAATAGAGGTACCTTGAAGAAAGTGCATAACCGATTTTATGTCTTGACAAGCACGATAAGCAGAAGACCCTGATTTTGGCATCTTGGTTGGGTAATTGGGCTCTTTGATGCATTAGGTTATGAACTTATAAAGAATGGTCTTGTGGATATGGATGCCTGAATGCGAAGGACCCCTCCTCATCATGGATTGGGGAATTTGATGCATTGGTAGCATTCATCTAGCTTTGAAGGATAATGCAGTAGTTTTGGGATAATATCATGAGAGGATTTATTCACCATGGTTGAAGAAGGACCATGATGATTCTTCAGATTTTTCCTCTCTGACCTAAAGCAAGCTTCCTATAAGTTGGTTGTTGCTATTGCATTGTGGAAAGTATCATCTCTCGTATGAGGAGCTTGTGATTGAAGGTTAGATGATCACCTAAAGAAAGGCCTCAGAGGGAGCTATAAAATACCTAGCAAGATGACCCAATGAATTTTCTTGCCCAATGATTATTGATAAAAGAAAGTCATGACAGCTGAGTATGATGAAATTGATGATGGCTTGATATATATCTCTGTTACCTTAGATGCTGCATGATTATGATTAATTTTTTTGGTACATGAAACTATGGGTCAATAATAGGAAGGGGGTAGGTTGCAGATAGCTTGATGATTATGGCAAGTGGACGAGATATGTCATTTTGATGATGTCTACCTATCAGATGATGACCCTCTCGTTTATCAATGTAAAGTTAAGATGGAAGACCTAGACTTGATGTAATATTTTTTCTTAAAGATCTGATGAGATGGAGAAGTAAAATTATATATATATATATATATATATATATATATATATTGTGGGATCCATGATGATTATTGAAAAACACCTACCATATGCCTCATTATAAAGATTTGAATCAATCTATGAATGAGCCTCATATATTAGATAACTGCTTGTTGGGATATCTTTGTGATTCTATTACCTATGGGGAGATACACTGCCAATTCATGGATATTCTGATGATGGTGTGATGGGTGGAAAGAGCACAAGAAATCATAATTCCTCTATATTATTACAATCACCTATTTAGGGAAAACAAAACACAAGAAATACATAGTGTCTATTTATTATTTTCGAGATATTATAGAATTTCTATGAGAAATAAAGTTAAATATGTATACATTTTTGTCAACACGGGACATCATAGAGAGGTGGAAAGTGTTTTTTATTCGAAGCACATTGATGAAGCTGTTATATCTAAGCACATTGATGAAGCTATTCTAAAATATTATCAGCGTCGCCTTTGTAAGTTAAATAATCATGTTTATAATTCTTAATAATCATCTCACTATCACTATTACGTTTAGCAACACACATGAGTATTGTTTCTGAAGGCAGTGACATAGAGGAGCATTGTTTCTTAACACAGTGATACAAAGGAGAATTATTTCTCAAGCCAATGACACAGGGGAGGATTTCCCACTCTAAGAAAGGTCTTCTTATGCTTCCAAACCATAATGTTAAAGAATATTTTCTTGGGGGTTTTTAGTCTCCTTTAGGACATTAAACATTGATGTATTTTAAGTGTGAGTTGGATTGTGTGCTTATTATGTTGGTTTGGATTTTTATGCCTTGAATGTTGTGATGGAATCACCACTTCAAGATATTGAGTTTTTCATCATAGAACTTGAAATTCCATGGATATGCCACTATTATGTTAACCCTTCTTCACAGGAGTGTCAGGTCTGCATGTTGAATATTATACTTTTGTAAAAGTGTTGATAATGAATGTTGAATCATATAAAAATTGAGCCTATATCATGGGTGTCGAGATAGTCATCACATGAATATGAGTTTTGTCCTTCATACACATTCTAAGACTGCCATTATAAGACAGTGTGAGAGAAGGTAAAGATCTTGTCCCAAGAGTTACATTCAATATAGTCACAAAGACACCACACCCATTACATCATGAAGATATTATAGGTGTTGTAGCTCCTAGAGACAGCCTAGAGTTGTGATAGACCAGTGCCTAGGACATCTTAGCATAGCAAGGAGCACATAATATAATGTGTGAAGTTGTCAGCTTCAGCTCACATGCTATCTCCTGTAAACAGGGAAATAAAATAGAATGGGACCAAACTCTTAGATACTGACATAGGAAAAGAGATACTGCAAAGGCAAGATGCAGAACTCTGATACAAAAGCAACAGACAATTCAAAGACAGTTTACTGCAAAGCGGGCCGATTAAGAAATACTTCACAGACATAAATTATCAGAAGGTGCATGTAGTGAAAGAAATATTGAGAAGATATTAGTTAACATTGAGCTGATACCTATATATAAAATACCACCGTGCATGGGCTTACCAATCTAAGAATCCATACATGATAATAGCATTTTAAAAGCATCCTCCCAAAGCAACTAATATAGCATAAACATGGTTTAGATGAGTAATGGAACAAGACATCATGCATGAGCCATATTTAAAGCGCTTAACTGATCCGAGCATGGGCATCAACTAGGATGAATCCATACCAAAAATCAGTGAGCCACTCGCATTACAAAACATGATACAAGAAAGGTGGATGAAATGAAATGATGTATAAATTAACACGTAAGAGAGAGTTACAGACTGCGAAATACCAAAGACCAGAATCCTCTTTAACATATGGAAATCCTCCTCACTGAAACCCTATGGGCTCTGAGCCTTCCTACAAAAGTTTTACAAACTGTATACAAAAAGCCTTTCACTGCATAATTTTCTGATAAAATATGGAACCTCTACAATGCGTTTCTTCATGATTTTTATAGGAGAAAGCAAAACCTAGTAAAGAGGTAGGTGATGAACATTTAATTTGCATAATTAAGGTAAAATGGCAGAAACATTCGCGCCCATGCTGCTGAATGACTATGCTGCGTTGTTTGTACTAGGTGGCCGGCTTTCTGAAATAAATGTTCTGGGTGAAAATCTCTTCAGGAACACGGAATAGATTAGAATTCCATAAACATTCTGTCCTTTTCTGAAAGAAAAATCTACTAAAATAAAACCTAGAGGGTAATGTTTTTTGTGCATTGTACCCTCTGCCTTCCCAATTCTGAATTAAGCTTTAAATTCTTCAACGCCGAACGCTAAATTCCTCAATCATCCACTTATCTTCCTTTGCTGCTCCATTAATGCTTCCATCTGTGAAATCGACGCCTTGAATGACACTGGGAAGCTTGCCAAAGTATAACCCTATTTCTTTAATGGATGTCATGTCACAGTAGCTACCCAGGACTTTCTTCATAAATTTCGCCTCTGAAAAACTGGTCCTTTGACGCATTCTCGGCTTTTGTAATGGATGCTGCAAATGATGATAATTCCCTGTCACTGTAAACCTGCAAAACACACAAAGTTGTGAAGAAAAAAAATGCATGGGGGACGACAATGCAATGGAAGCGACTGTGTAACAGAGCGACGTGATGAAGCGGCGGAAATATGCAGGGTGGTGAAGAAGAAAATGCAGTAGAAATAATGGTGGAAGGGCTGGCCAGAGTTTATAATGCGGGATATTAAAATATAACATATGAGCGTAATGTATAAATAACGGAGGAAAAATGCGATAGACACGTGGAACATTGATAGGTGGACGTACGACAGACTATATGGAAAGGGTGACGTGGTGGTATGAGGTCAATGGTGGGCTTGCGACTAAATGTGGACCATCTGATCTAAGGGGGAGATCGACGGTTGAAAGAGCATCGGAGGCGATGGACAGTGGGCTAGGGGAATGATTTTCCTGTGATTAAATCTCATGCAGCTTCGAAGCGCGATGGCCGTTGGATGGAGATCTTTAGATCCGACGGCTGACATGAATATCGCGCCGTGACTTTGACCGAACAATAATGCGCGATGGGGAGCGGTTTTGGAGCCGTTCGCAGGGACACGTGGTGAGCGCGGTATGTAATCACTGGCCCAAGGAGGATTACTGCCTATCGTCTAAAGGTGGTGCGATACATACCACCCGGTTTTGCAATGGGAGCGGGCATGGGGACCACCAGGACAGGCGGGCTGCGGACCGTTGATCTATGGTTTGATCGGATGGCTCAGAACGTGCCCGATATACTTTGGTAAGCGCCTAGTGATTTTTCCCTCGGTTCTGGCTTTTGGTCCCATGGAGGAGAGGAGCAGAGGCATGGCTGAAGGGGCTAGGCCTGATAGATTTTCGAATTTACGATCTGTGGCTTTTTATAATGTAATTGGGGGCGGAAAGGCAACGATAGTCATAAAAATGATTTTTCTAAGGCTGTAAGAGGGGATCTGAGGTGTATAAGCCAGTTTTCCTGTGAAAAATTTATAGGGAGCTGATTATGATCAACATTGGCTCCAACTGGGGACGGCGCATTCATCCCTGAATGTGTCGAGAACTTCGCAGACCTTCTTGATCATCATGTATGCAGAATCTGCTCTCCAGCACCTCCATTTTTACTTTATAATTCATCATGATATCCACATTATTCAAACAAAAACAAAACAACAAAATTAATATACAATATAATACACCAGGCTTTCTCGGCCTGAGTCAGAACTGGAAGTAGGGCTTGAGGAATTGACCATTTACAGGGGCGTCCAACAAGTCACCCTGTAAATTCTCCAACCTGAAAGTATTGTTGCCCCCATGCTCCACAATTTTGAAAGGACCAAACCAGAGGGGGTCGAATTTACCATGTTTACCTTTTTCAGCTCTTCGGATATCCCATCTGAGCACCAAATCACCAATCTGCAGCTTCCTGTCCTTAACATGCTGATAAAAAACGTGTTTCATTTTCTCTTGATATTCCATTAACCTCTGATTCACCTACCCTCGTGTTTCTTATAATTCCACCAATTGATTGATTCTCCTGATCATATCATCAGGTTCCTCCAGGATTTCTTGCATGAAGCGAGCCACTGGTAAAGCCAGCTGTACAGGAAAAAATGCTGCTCGTCCGTATACCAATTCATAGGGAGATTTCCCAGTTGGCCTCTTGCTGGTGATTCTATTGGCCCATAGAGAAATTTTCAATTGGGAATCCCAATTCTTCTAATTTTCATTGATAGTCTTCTTCAAGGCCCTCACCAGAGTTTTATTTGAAGACTCTGCCAAGCCATTTCCTTGTGGATAGTAAGCTGTAGAGTGACTCAGTATGATATTGTATTGCTGGCAGAAATTCATAAATTTTGTAGACTTGAAGGCCTGTGCATTATCAGTCACTATCCTAGCAGGACAACCAAACCTGGATATGATGTTTTCCTCCATGAACCTTATGATCACAGTATCTGTAGCATTCGTTGTAGGTATGGCTTCCACCCATTTGGTGAAATAATCAGTGGCCGTTAATATCCATTTATGTTGTCCACTCGATGGAGGATGTATCTCACCTATAAAATCAATACCCCATTGTTTGAATGGTTCATCTACGTGCACAAGAATCAGGGGAAGTGGTGCCAATTGCTGTCTCTCAGCTAATTTCTGACATTTATCGCATGCTCTTATTTTAGCAAAAACATCTCCAAAAAGCTTTGGCCAATAGAAGTTAGCTTTCAGAATTTTATGAGCTGTGGCCCTCCAGCTGTAATGACCTCCACAGATCCCTTCATGGAATTCTGTTATAATACTCTCGACTTCATTCTCTGTGAGACACAGGAGTAAGATACCTGAGGGATCTCGCCAGTATAGCCGGCCATTGGCGACTATGTACTTCTGTGATTTCAATCTCAGCGCTCTGTATTTAGTTTTGTCACAACTTGGAGGGAAGCTGAGTGTAAGGAGATATTATACTATCTCTTTGTACCACGAACTGGTGAGGTACTTTAGATGTGTTTCTGGAGTAGCTACTCCAATTCCATGTCGTTCTTCTTTCTCCTTAGATTCCTCACCTGCTATAATGGACAAATTTATGCCCAGAGCTTGATAGTTTGATTCAGATAACATTTTGGCATGCCCCTGTCCCTTGATCATCTTAGTAGGGCGGATGTCTAAGTCATATTCCTGTATTTTAGCGATCCACTTGCCCCTTTTTCCTTCACTATCCCCCTGAATAAGAATATCTTTTACAGCAGCTGCAGGCACAAATGCAGTGATGTGGGACTGTAAGATATATACACGGAATTCTTTGAGGGATTTCACTAGGGCGTATGCTTGCTTTTCCAATATGTTGTATTTTAACTCTACATCACGGAGCACCTGACTGAAAAAGGAAATAGGATGCTCATACCCTTCCTCATTTTTCTGCAATAAAACTCCTGCTATTGTATGAGGTGATGCAAAAGAAAAAATCATGAGAGGTTTATCATAATCTGGTCCAGCCAGCACAGGGGCTTCTGCAAAAGCATTCTTTATCCTGGTAAATGCCTCCCGTGATTCTTGTGACCACTTTACCTCATTATCCTTCTTTAGCATATCTTTTATATGCCTAACTATCTCAGCATAGTTAGGAATAAACCTTCTTAGGAAATTGATACGCCCAAGGAATACCTGTAACTCTTTTTTATTCCTGGGGAAAGCAATACCATTTATAATCTCTACCCTCTTAGGGTCTATTTTCACCCCATCCTTAGTCACGATATGGCCCAAAATATTTCCCTCCTCTAATGCAAATAAAGACTTTTGAGGATTCAGAGAGAGACCATACCTTCTGCATTTCTCAAAAGTTCTCCGCAGATGTTCAATGTGCTCAGCATCATTCTTGGAGAATACAGTGATATCATCGAGGTAGACCACCAGGAATTTATCTTGCTCCCCAACAAAAGCAATATCCATCGCCCTCTGAAAAGTGGCCCCTGCATTAATCAATCCAAAAGGCATCCTGGCATACATAAATGTACCCCATGGTGTGGTGAAAGCAGTCTTATTTTGATCCTCTGGAAGTACAGCCACCTGGTTATAACCAGATAATCCATCCATCGTTGACATCCTAGACGCTCCAACCACCTTCTGCAGGATGTAATCCATCTTGGGTAGTGGATAATTATCCTTTAAGGATGCTCTGTTTAAATTTCTAAAATCCACACACAGCCTTATTTCTCCATTCTTCTTTCGTACAGGGATGAGGTTTGCCACCCATTCAGAGTACCTCAGTGGTACAATTATTTTGGCTTTTAGTAGCTTCTTGATTTCCTTCTCAATAGAGGGCAGCAGCAGGGGGTTTATCTGTCTGAGCTTCTGCTTATGAGGTTTTGCATCTCCTTTCAGGGGAATTTTGTGCTGCATAATACTGATATCAAAAGTTTTCAAATCCTAATAGGACCATGCAAACACATCTTTGTAAGACTGAAATAATTTCTGATATAGCTCTTTATATTCTCCAGGGATCTTCCTAGACAATTTTACAATTTTGGGGTCAGCCTCAGAACCCAAATTCAGGTCTTCTACCAGATTTTCTTATACCACTTTTCTTGGCTGCAGTGGGACATCATTCCTATCAAATAATATTTCTAGAGGCACCAACCCTCTAGGTATAATGTTTTCCTTTAGCTGCAACACTTTGCTACCTGCCACTTTCTCCTCCCAATTTCTTTCTGAAGGATCTTCAGACTCTACCTCTTCTTCAACATCAATCTCTATATTGGAGAATTCTCCTACTGTTTCCAGGAATATCTTCATTTGTTCTTCATATTCAAACACATTCCAACGTTTAATGTTATATGGGATTGAAGGCCGATAACGCACCTCAACTTCATATCTTAAAACATGGTTCTAAGGTGGTCGAAATGTACTAGCAGCCACAGCGAGGGAATCAACCATCCTATTCTGTTCTCGGGGCATGAACTAGATATTGAATACCAAGAAGAAGTTTTCTATCATGTCCCAAACTTCATTCCTATAAGCCCTTAGCCTAGGATGTTTGGTCTGACATTGATTCTTGACTTGCCTGACCACCAGTTCTGAATCTCCCAGAACTTTTAAACTTTGTATGTTCATATTCTTGGCTGTCTGCAATCCTAGCAGAAGTGCTTCATATTCAGCCACATTATTAGTAGCTTCATATTCTAGTTTGAAAGACAGCAAGATCCATCTGCCTGTAGGAGAAATCAATAGCACTCCAGCTCCATTTCCTTCTTTTGAATTTGCTCCATCAAAATGTAGTGTCCATATTCCTGCTTCCATGTTCTCTGAGGCCTGCTCACTCTTGAACTAGCAGAAGGATGGTTCATGAGCATAATCTTGATCTTCTTCCGGCATCAAGCATGAAAAATATCCTTCCTTACTGTAGACTGGTGAATTTACAGAACTGTCAGCCTTAGTCACCATCTTGACAAATCTAGTCTCCCTGTACAATCTCCTCTCTTGGCCACTAAAAACTGGGATAGTGGCATATGTTAAATCCATCTTGAGTGATCCACCAATTTTTGTTCCCCAGGACCTTGACAGCAACATACCAAAACGAGCTGGGATGTCAACCACCACAATGTCCATTACCACACTTTTTGCTGGTATTTGGGCCAAATTGACTACCAAATCCTTGATCATCCCCAAGCATTTAAATATTTTGGAATCAAATGAGTAGAGGTCTTTATATTGGCGTGTGATTTGTAAACCTAGTTGTTCCATGACTGAGAAAGGCATAAGATTATGGGAAGCTCCAGAATCTAGCATACAATTATGTAATAGCAGGTCATGGATCACTAGAGACACATAGAAGGGAGGAGTAGAAGGATCTTCCTCCTCAACGTGTGGGCCAAAAACTACCATGGGTCTCTCTTCTTGAAGGTTGAGACTATTTGGGATGATTGATGCTTCTGGAGGGAGCATGAAAGAGGTGACTTGAGATTGATATGCTGGCTGTTTCAACAGTTCAGTCAAAGGGACTGGGATTTTAACCTTTCCAAGTTCCTTTTGCAGACTGAAAGTAGGGGGGGACTTTTCTAACACAGCCTCTTTTGATTCCTTATTTTCAGCTGGGGGCTTGACTTCTTTTGCACAGATTTGGCATTAGGGGAAGTGACTACTTTTGAAGAAGAAGGAATTTGATCATTAGATTGCAAAGGTTTGTTTAGAGGTTGCTTACCTTTGTTGGTGGCTTTCTGCATTGTTGATTCCTCCTAAGCAGGTGTTTCCTTCTGATGTGGCTCTTCTTCTTGCTCTTGGGTACGAGTCCTCTTCCTAGAAGATCTGAGATCATATCTTCTATTGAAATGTGCTTGCATGAAATCATCAAATTGTCTACAATAATGATCAAATTCTGCTTCATCTGTGTCTCTGGTCTTTTCTTCTTCTTGCAATGAGCACCCAACTTCATCCTTCCCTTGCAAAGGGCATTCTTCTCCATCGCTATTTGAAAAGGCAAGGTTTTCATCCTCCAGTCCATAGGCAGTGTCCTCAGTAGAATCATCTACGGGACCTTCCAGGTACAATGGGTGTGGTACTTGATCTTGTTGCTCTTTTGATTCCCTTGGAAATATTTGTAGGGGTGGTCTTCTGTACTGAGGATTGTAACCTCTGTTTGGGGCATTTTGGAAATTTTTGAAGGCCGTGTTCTTGGCTTCCAATTCAAGCTTGACCATTTTATTAATTAATTTGCTCATTTCTTCCATTTTGTATGAGTCTCTGTCTTGGTTAGAGGTAGATACCTCTTCCTTGCCCCTTCTTCTGGTATCTTGTTCAGATTTTCCTTTTGATTTACCAGTGGAGGCAAATTTTGCTTCCAACTCTAGTGCATCTGCCTGAGCATCATCTAGAGTAGCAGGCTTTCTTTCTCTGAGAGAGAAACCAAATTCTGAATCAAAGGATGCTACAAAAACAACTTTAGCAGCAGTTTGATGGGGTTTCATATCAGCAGGGAGATTCAGATACAATTTATTAAATCTCTTGATAAATTCTGACACTCCTTCATTGTGTCTTTTCTTTAGTGCATTGAACTCAATGAGACAATTTCCGTGATCTTTCTTCTCTCCCCATTTCCTGAGAAAAGTGTCTTCCATGTTATCCCAAGTGGTAATAGAGCGGCCAACCAATGTCTTAAACCATTTTCGAGCTTCACCATCTAGAGATTGCACAAATAATCTTAAGACCACATCCAAATGTTCAACATTAAAGTTTTATACAAAGGAGCAGAAAGTCTCAAGAGGTTTTTGAGCATCGATCTCATTTTCCCCATTGAATCTGGGCAAGACCTTCAGATAATCTTGGGGCATATCATTTAACACTTGGGGTAATGCCAGAAGAGCATATTTATTCATCAAGAAGGCCAGAACATTGGCCATTGGAGGAGGTGGAGGTAGTGCAATAGTCTGATGAGCAAGAGGAGGAGGAGGAGGTGGAAGTGGAGTATGAATAATAATAGGAATATACTCAACTGTAGCTTGAGGGGTTGAGGGGAACAAAGGTCTGTTAACAGCAGATACGTCAGTTACTTCCTTGACCTCTTCAACCTCAGGAGTAGGATGAAGACTATTTTTATTTCTGATACCCTCCCGGGGTGGACAATTTGAATAATAATAATCAGTATCTCCCACAGTGGAGTCGGGATCTGGCACTTGAGCTTCTTGAGAAGAAGAGGATGGAAAGTCTTCTATAGGAACTTCAGGGATTTCGGAACGGGCTGATTTCCTACCCCTCTAATTTATTCTATGTATAATCTGGTCAGGGTCAGACACTGAAGGTGTCTTTGTCTTAGACGTATCTGACCTCAGGTGTGGCTTACGAGGAGCTAAGACTACAAATAGATTTATCAAATAACAAATGTGGAGTTGCCAAGGTGAGGGATCTACAACTCTCAACTCTCCATGCTCACCTACTTAGAGAGTGAATATGATTTTTCGAGGCCCAGGGATTCTGATTTTCTTAAATTCGTCCCTGGCAACGGTGCCAGAAAGATGTTGTAGCTCCTAGAGATAGCCTAGAGTTGTGATAGACCAGTGCCTAGGACGTCTTAGCATATCAAGGAGCACATAATATAATGTGTGAAGTTGCCAGCTTCAACTCACATGCTATCTCCTGTAAACAGGGAAATAAAATAGAATGGGACCAAACTCTCAGATACTGACACAAGAAAAGAGATACTGCAGAGGTAAGATGCAGAACTCTGATACAAAAGCAAAAGACAATTCAGAGAAAGTTTACTGCAAAGAGGGCCGATTCAGAAATACTTCACAGACATAAATTATCAGAAGGTGCATGTAGTGAAAGAAATATTGAGAAGATATTAGTTAACATTGAGCTGATACCCAGATATACAATACCACCGTGCATGGGCTTACCAATCTAAGAATCCATACATGATAATAGCATTTTAAAAGCATCCTCCCAAAGCAACTAATATAGCAGAAACATGGTTTAGATGAGTAATGGAACAGAATATCATGCATGAGCCATATTTAAAGCGCTTAACTGATCCGAGCATGGGCATCAACTAGGATGAATCCATACCAAAAATCAGTGAGCCACTCGCATTCCAAAACATGATACAAGAAATGTGGATGAAATGAAATGATGTATAAATTAACACGTAAGAGAGAGTTACAGACTGCGAAATACCAAAGACCAGAATCCTCTTTAACAGATGGAAATCCTTCTCACTGAAACCCTATGGGCTCTGAGCCTTCCTACAAAATTTTTACAAACTGTATACAAAAAGCCTTTCATTGCATAATTTTCTGATAAAATCTGGAACCTCTACAATGCGTTTCTTCATGATTTTTATAAGAGAAAGCAAAACCTAGTAAAGAGGTAGGTGATGAACATTTAATTTGCATAATTAAGGCAAAATGGCAGAAACATTCGTGCCCATGCTGCTGAATGAATATGCTGCGCTGTTTGTACTAGGTGGCCTGCTTTTTGAAATAAATGTTCTGGGTGAAAATCTCTTCAGGAACACGGCATAGATTAGAATTCCATAAACATTCTGTCCTTTTCTGAAAGAAAAATCTACTAAAATAAAACCTGGAGGGTAATGTTTTTTGTGCATTGTACCCTCTGCCTTCCCAATTCTGAATTAAGCTTTAAATTCTTCAACGTTGAACGATGAATTCCTCAATCATCCACTGATATTCCTCTGCTGCTCCATTAATGATTCCATCTGTGAAATCGGTGCCTTGAATGACACTGGGAAGCTTGCCAAAGTATAACCCTGTTTCTTTAATGGATGTCATGTCACAGTAGCTACCTAGGACTTTATTCATAAATTTCGCCTCTGAAAAACTGGTCCTTTGACGCGTTCTCGGCTTTTGTAATGGATGCTGCAAATGATGATAATTCCCTGTCACTGTAAACCTGCAAAACACACAAATTTGCGAAGAAAAAAAATGCATGGGGGACGGCAATGCAATGGAAGCGACTGTGTAACAGAGAGACGTGATGAAGCGGCAAAAATATGCAGGGTGGTGAAGAAGAAAATGCAGTGGAAATAATGGTGGAAGGGCTGGCCAGAGTTTATAATGCAGGATATTAAAATATAACATATGAGCATAATGTATAAATAGCGAAGGAAAAATGCGATAGACACGTGGAACATTGACAGGTGGACGTACGACAGACTATATGGAAAGGGTGACGTGGTGGTATGAGGTCAATGGCGGGCTTGCGAATAAATGTGGACCGTCCGATCTAAGGGGGAGATCGACGGTTGAAAGAGCATCGGAGGCGATGGACAGTGGGCCAGGGGAGTGATTTTCCTGTGATTAAATCTCATGCAGCTTCGAAGCGCGATGGCCGTTGGATGGAGATCTTCAGATCCGACGGCTGACATGAATATCGCGCCGTGACTTTGATCGAACAATAATGCGTGATGGGGAGCGGTTTTGGAGCCGTATGTAGGGAAACGTGGTGAGCGCTGTATGGAATCGCTGGCCCAAGGAGGATTACCGCCTACCGCCGAAAGGTGGTGCGATACATACCACTCGGTTTTGCAATGGGAGCAGGCGTGGGGACCACCAGGACAGGCGGGCTGCGGACCGTTGATCTATGGTTTGATCGGACGGCTCAGAACGTGCCCGATATACTTTGGTAAGTGCCTAGTGCTTTTGTCCTCGGTTCTGGCTTTTGGTCCCATGGAGGAGAGGAGTAGAGGCGTGGCTGAAGGGGCTAGGCCTGATAGATTTTTGGATTTACGATCTGTGGCTTTTTATAATGTAATTGGGGGCGGAAAGGCAACGATAGTCATAAAAATGATGTTTCTAAGGCTGTAAGAGGGGATCTGAGGTGTATAAGCCAGTTTTCCTGTGAAAAATTTATAGGGAGCTGATTATGATCAAAAATAGGTGTGCCAAGATTTTTATTGAGAGACCAAACTCGTTTGTCACCTCTAAATGATAGAATATATGCTTAGACAACCATTATACACTAAGAGATGAAATGAATGTTTAATATATTGCCACATTCATCCTAAAGAACATATGTTTGTTGAGAATGTCATGTAATACGAATTCTATAATATTGTTGAGGTTCTTTGTCAATATGTCAAGACATATATGTTTAGGTCCATTCATACTTTTCAGACATATAGATCATATCTGTCTCCAAACAACCACTTAGATAATCACCATAGGAACCTAAATTTTGTTTACTTGAATGCTAAAAACTGAGGCATCTAAATCCACAAATTTAATCTGTTATTTGAATGTCAGAGGCATGAACTCATATTTACAAAATATAGGATGATATCAATTGTTTTTGAGCATAGGATCTGTATCTAGAAGCAATGAAGTAGAAAAGTATGTAGGCACTTACATGATACTACAACGTATTGCTTAAAATGATATTTAAAGGCTCCATTGGATTATATCAAATGCAATTTTTTGGTGTAATGATTTTATTTACATAAGTCACAAATATAAAACAACGACCAAATCTACCCATTCAACATAAATGATAAAGAAACTCAACTAAAAGTTTCAAAGTAGTGAAGAATTCAGAAAATTTCCACATTTGAATGGATCTAACTTTTATGGCAAGCATATGATAAAAGCTGGTCTTTGTGTCCAAGGCATCAAATTCATTTAGCATAACATGTATGATTTTCAAATTTGACGGAACACTCAATATTGTTAGGTATTAAATTTTAATGTTTGTTTCTGTTTTGTGATTAGATGGTGGGGTATATTTCTGAACAAAAATCCATTTTTGGTGAGGATTTGTTGAAATGTCTTCTTAGAATATTTCTGTGCAGAAAAATTCACTGGATGATATGGAATTTTTAAGTCATCTTGGTTGAAGAGCATACTATATGCTGATGATGTTACCCAAAACAAACTCTCTGTTGCTTTATTGAGTACTTTACGATCTGTTTTTCTTTCATGGAATTTTGGGATCCTCAGTCTAGATTTGTCAACTTCTGTTGGACACAAAGAAATATGCGCCTCCCTTGGTTAAATCTCATTTTTGAGCATCAGTGTCATGGGGCTTTCACATTTTTTGGCAATGAGTAGCTACATAATTATTCTGTCCTTCTAGAGTCTTAATCCAAATTTGTGAATTTGTATTTTGAAAAATATATTTACATCTTTGATGTCCAAGGGTACTTCCCTTATGCATGCAGAAGGGTCCTTGCCACTCCCCTGGTCTATGAGGATGAAAATTGTATTGGGTGTAGCAAAAGGTCTGGAATTTCTTCATGGAGGGGATGAAAGGCCAGTGATTTATCAGGATTTTAAAACATGTAATATTTTGCTGGGTTCGGTTTGTACCTACAACTTCAAAATTATGAGATGGATAAGTGTTACACTTTGGATTCTCTTAAGTATTTATGGAGAGATATGTACTTGGTGCAGGAATACAATGCCAAGCTGTCTGATTTTGGACTAGTAAAAGATGGACCTGAGGGAGACAACACCCATGTTTCAACTCGAGTTATGGGAACATATGGTTATGCTGCTCTAGAATATCTAATGAATGGTGAGAATTTTAACCAGTTTAAAACCTATGGCAATAATATTTTGGTGAGGAAATTTTGAGATTGGTATAGATCAACAAGATTTATAGCCTCTTTAAGGGTCCTGTCTAGTAAATGGGGCAAGTATCAAAAATGACAAGTTTGTTTTGGGAGAATTTTTCAAGTCTTCTCCTATTGATCTAATGTTGAATATAGACCAACCAATTTTCAAGACTCAGGACAGTTTATATGAGGTTGAATTTTCCTTAATTTATGAAAAAAGTATGTAAACATGCATACATCTCCTAAAAGAAACATGTGTTTGGTGATACATATTTAAGTTGATCTCAATGTACTTTTCATTGGATTCTCTCTTATTCTTGACTTACAGATTAGCACAAACATTTCCTTTTTTACATTGCCTATTACTGATGTGAATTTTAATAAAATTTATCATAGACATTTTAGATATTTACACAGATAAACAAGACTAATTGAGTCAATGATTAAGGTTGGAAGTTAGGACAGTTTGAAAACTGCATTTTTGTTCAGTGTCTGGATGGATGCATCCAACAATAATCCTATTAAAACCTTTATATGGAGAGGTTATTATAATACAAAATTTGGCTTTCTTCAGTTCATACTATCTAGGTTTTTAGCTTTACTAGTTCACACTCTACTGTTTCAGACATCTTCCAGGCTTCAAAATCACTCATCTCCTACCATCTGAAGGTAAAGTGAATAATCCCATGATGGAGAACTTTGGATAAATTGGAATATCCAATCTTGTGCATATACGATGCTCTTTGCAGAGACCTGGATTAGTGGGAAGGAGGGTGTATTATGTGATTGTAAAAAGGGTCTGGACAGAGATAATATTGCAAGGGTCTCATGGGTGGAGGGAAGAGGTCTCCTCGAGATCTCATGAATCTGCATACTGAGGTGGCGCTGCTCTCCCCCTGTAAGTTATTGCTTCGGTGTGTGAGCTCTACTAAGGAGGGAGATGATCATCCTGTTGTGTGGGTTGATGGGAGTTATTCTAAGGCTCCTCCATTTGAGTCTATTGTGGGTGGAAAAGCTAACAAGTCGAATTTTGCCCTGACTGGATGAATTTACAGCATCAAAGCTTCTTTATTCAACATAACAAAAAATTTATTGTTTCAAGTGATACTATTGTTGAAGTCATATAAGTAAGCCTGTGTTGCCTGCATATTAGATAAAACCTTTGTACAGTGCAAAAATTTGTAGTGATATCTTTTGCTAATATCTACAATGCATATAACCTATAAAATTATAATAGAACTTCATACATTGCGGTGCTCTCTCTAAAAAAAGGTTATGAGAAATCCCGAAGCTCATAAAGATTTCCTTCACTGAAAATTATCAAGTCTCTGCATCTGAAAGAATTTGAACATGAATAGTTTTCCTTCCCATAAAACATATCGGTCCCCATTTTTTTACCATATTATTCATCTCATGGATCTATTTTCAGAGCAGTAGGGAGTTCTAATAATTCTATAGAATCTATATTTGCACAACAATATTTTGCTAGAGTTTTATCTTCATGGATTTTTTGTTATGGGTCTGTTTAAATTTGAATATTCTGTTGCCTTCATGATCACTAATCAAACTCATCACCACTAATACACATGGGATCATCACCAGGAGCTACATAAAAATCATTTGGCTTAGAGTCCAAGGACTCCTCAAACTCCTCTCCAACCTCAATGTCAGTGCTAGTAGTAGCATGAGCAACAACACTACACTTAGCAAAACTAGAAGAACACATTTTCCAAACTGCATGAGAACTACTTCCCTCACAAGTCACCATGTGCCATGCTTGGTCTCGGTGGTTCACTTCCTTCAACTCCTAGTTCAACTACCATATCTTTATTAGAACAAACACCTCGAACTCCACTAGACAACGATTCACCATTTTGTACTAGTGATTTTCCATTTGTAATGGTGATTTGCCATGATTTTACAAGATAATATAATATCGTGAGAGATTCGCCAAAAAAATTATATATACATATTATATTATTAATAAAATCGCCTTCCATTTTTCCTATGTATCATGGGCATTCACCCAATTATTATACATATAAATTTAGGGGGGTTATTAAAATTTTCCCTGCTCTTCTGGTCCTAGATCAGAAATAATCTTATTGAGCTTCGTCATTTTGTGGTTCTGCATGATACGAAATAAACAATACATATTAGTTAAACTTACATATAGTTAAAAAATAATATTTTTTATAAATAATTTATAAAGAACTTGCCTTTTTTTATTTTCTTGATGTGTTATCAGTATTTTTGTTACTTGATCTCTTGTCAGTCATTTCTTTATCAATCTGAAACCTGTACCATATCATTCATTAATATATTTATAAATAAATTGTCAACTTTTCAGGTAAAAAATAAATCTCAAGACATTGGTGCGCCTTTCTTGATGTACGCATTTCCGCTAGTGCGTGGGGGTATTACCAATGCACCGCAAAACAATATAGTAGACTGTATGGTGCATGGGGTATTATAAACGCACTGCACAAATAGTGTAATAGACCGTACGGTGCTATCCTCGTAACATGGAGCACCGGTGCCCTATTATAAATATGGCGCACTGATTTAAAAAAATTGTTTTAAAATTTCTTATTACACAGTACTTGCGTGGTGCGCTAGGTTACGCTGGGCGTATCGATAAAAAAAATCCATTTTTTCCAAAAATTCACGCAATGGCCTGATGGATTGGGATCCGAATATGCAAGTCATCCCGTGGGTTGGATGTCAATCTAAAATGAAAATCCCTAATTCTTAAATCATAGAAATAGGGATAAGAAAGGGTAAAAACAAAAAAATGAAGGGTTTAGGGTAAAAATGGATAAAACTGCAGAAAAGTAAAAAAAATAATCAAATTGAATCACGAGATGGTTTGAAATTCTATGATATAGGGTTTGAATCACCAGAGGTTTGATTTCTGATTGTCTAAATACTTCTGTTCGAATGTATTTTGCTGCTCTACAGTGCCCTCGTGCTCTCTTGCTACACGCATGTCTCCTGCAAATATCTGGCTGAAAATTTTAGCAAAAATAGTGAAATAATGAAAAGTGTTTAGTATTTAAAGAATTATTTTGTTAGGTCCCTATATCACTAGTATAGTCCCTTATTATTGTTAGTGTAAACCCCTTATTGTTATTATTGTACCCTTGTAACCCCCATTTTGTTATTATTGTGCCCTTAAATTATTATTGTTAGGTCGGCTAGGATTACATTGTGGCCCACTAGGACTACATTATGGCCCCATGGACTCCTATATATAGAAAGGAGGTTTTGTAAATTGTATCATCCAAGAATTGTTCATTCATGTAATGTATTGGAGGTTGCCCCTCAAAGTGGCTTATTTCTAAGGCGTTGATATCTCTTTTCTTCTCTTTTTGGAGCTGGTTTCCCAACATTTGGTATCAGAGCTTTGGATTCTAGGGTTTCGCTGTTCCAAACAGGTCATCGTGGCATTTTCGCTATAACTTTTTTCCTACGAAGTTTCAGAAGCTGAAATTTTTAGGGTGCGAAGCCGAAATCTTGAGGAAGATTGTCTAAAAATTTCAGAGCTTGGTTCGTAATATTTTCGAAGATATGATCTGTGGAAGTTAGGTCTTTTTTCAGGCTCCTAAACAAGTCATCGTGGCATTTGCGCTATAACTTTTTTTCTACTGAGGTTTAGAATCTGAAATTTTTATGGTGTGAAGCTGAAATCCTAAGGAAACTCGTCAAAAAATTTCAGAGCTTGGTTCGCAATATTTTTGGAGATATGATCTGTGGAAGGTAGTGCTTTTTCAAGCTCCCGAATTTCATCTCAAAAAGGTGATCGTGGGAAAATTTCAATAACTCTCTCTCTGAGCATCGGATTGGAGTGCCGTAAAAAGGGTCACAAGTACACGTACTATAGTTTCTTAGCTATCGTTGCATTTCGAGGCGATGGAAAACAGTGACACGTGGCAAGTCGTACAAGTTCACTATACTGAACCAATCCATAATTAAGGCATTGTGGGAGATTGGACATAACTTTGTATTGGAGAATCCAAATCAAGTTAGACCCATGGCATTCAAAAGAGAATTCAGAGGGCTAATTTAGTGCTGAATTTCAAATATTGAAGAGCCACAATCACAGAGATAATACAATTTCAATATCGAGCTCCTCAAAAGCAAGTAAAAGGTGTGTATTTTTTTTCCGAATTGCATAAGTCTTGTTTGAAGAATCAAGTTGAATTGATTGCAAGGGCATATTGTAGAATAGATATCATTACTATAAAATGGTTCCTAAAAGAATTCAAACCCATTAAGCCTTTCGAGCTCTACTATGACTCATGAAGATGAAGAATCAGTAACAAACTCATCAAAATGGCAAGATAGTGCAATGCTCTACTCTCAAAGAGCAACAAAATGAAAAGCTGAAGAAAGGCATGGAAGCAAGATGGATGAAGTGAAGTTTTCAAGATGATGGGCATGTGAGGTCGGCATGGAATCTAATATGGATGAAATGGAAGCTAAGATCAATGAGAAAATGGAAAACATGAAGAATTTTATAAAAGAAGACATGGAAGGTTTGAAAAAGTTGATACAAGAAAGGTTTCCTAATGGTGAAAAGATAGTAGAAGAACCTCATGATGAGAAAAAATAAATGTTAATCGTGATTTCATAAACTCTAATGTTGGCGGGAAGAACCACCATATTCCAAAAATGGATATGAGGAAGTTTGATGGAAAGGATCCTGTAACATGGATACTACAGATGGAGCGATATTTTGATCTCCATAATGTGCAAAACACACAAAAGGTACGCATTGCAACTTTACATTTAGAAAAAAATACATTTGTATGGTATCGATGGCTTTGCTCCCGTAAACAAATTGTCACTTGGTCAATTTTTACGGAGGAAATGATAGCACATTATGAGGATACAAAGAGCAACACCTTCTTTAGCCAATTGATAAATCTCAAACAAAAGGGTTTAGTAGGGCAGCACATTGAGGACTTCCAAAAATTGAATATAAGGGTAACTGATATTCCAGAGGAACACAGGATTGATCTCTTCATAGGTACTCTAAAGGATAACATCCAACATGAAGTTCGTGTTTTGGAACCCGATTCATTGGAGAAGGCATTCAGGTTGGCAAGAAAAGTTGAATGTAAAATTATGGCGACAAGGAAGCCTACCACTCAATTCTATAAAGAAGGAAGTGTTGCTACGCCTAGATTTCCACAACCTACAAGGTTGACACCACAAAAATTGGAAGAAAAAGAGCAAAAGGGCTTTGCTACAGTTGTGATAGAAAATACACTAAAGGTCATAAGTGTGCTGAGAAGAAATTATTTTACATAGATTGTGAAGAAGAAGAAGAAAATGAACAAGAAGAGGATATACACCAGGAACCACCCCTAGAAGAGGAAGGAATGAATCCGACCATATCGTGTAATGCACTGGCAGGAATTACCACTCCTCAAACTCTCAAGATAGAAGGACATATAAAGAAGAAAAGGGTAATAGTGTTGATTGATTCGGGTAGCACCCATAATTTTATTCATTATAAGGTAGCCAAGGAATTAAATTGTTTCCTATACCCAGCACCAGAATGTCAAGTGATGGTTGCAAATGGAGGAACTATAAATTGCTCTGGAAAATGCCATAATATCAAGCTAACCATGGGGGAATATGTATTGACTAGTCCAATGCTTTGCCATTCCTATGGGAGGTGTCGATGTTGTACTAGGAGTACAATGGTTACAATCTTTGGGGACGGTAGCTTTTAATTTTCAAGAACTTTTCTTGAAATTTTTTTCAGAAGGAAAGGAAGTCGAATTACGGGGTATTGCGGGGAAGCCAGGAAGGACAATAAGCTCTAATGTCATGACAAAGCTTCTAAAGAAAGAACAACGAGGCGTAATTGCACAATTATGCTCACTAGAAGTTCCAACATCAAAATCATCTATTTCTGCAGATCTCCAACAAGTCTTGGACAATCATTCCAAGGCGTTTGAAACTCCCAAAGGACTCCCACCTATTCATGATCATGATCATGCTATTCATTTGATTCCAGGAAGTGTTCCTCCAAACATCAGGCCTTATAGATATCCTTACTTCTAAAAGAGTGAAATTGAACGTATGATTGCAGAAATGTTAGAGGCGGGTATAATTCAACCTAGTCAAAGTTCTTTCTCTGCTCCTGTAGTATTGGTACACAAGAAGGATGGATCATGGCGAATGTGTCCGGATTATAGAGAGCTCAATAAGCTCACCATTAAAGACAAATTTCCCATTCCTGTGATTGATGAATTATTGGATGAATTACATGGAGCAATTTATTTTACCAAGTTGGACCTTCGTTCAGGATATCATCAAATTAGAATGAAGACTGAAGATATTCCAAAAACAGCATTTCGAACTCATGAGGGTCATTATGAATTTTTGGTCATGCCTTTTGCCTTACCAATGCACCTTCTACATTTCAAGGGTTGATGAATTCCATTTTCAAACCCTTCCTTAGAAAATTTGTGCTAGTATTTTTTGATGATATACTAATCTACAGCAGGTCTTGAAGGATCATGTTGAACATGTTGACAGGGTGCTCAAACTATTGCAGGAGAAACAATTATATGCAAAAACATCCAAATGTTTCTTTGGAGTACAAGAGGTGGAATATCTGGGTCATATTGTATCTTACGAGGGTGTTAAAGTAGACCCTAACAAAATTAAAGCCATTAAGGAATGGAAAGTCCCCACAACCATAAAGCAGTTGCGAGGATTTCTCGGGTTAACAGGGTATTATTGTAAGTTTGTTAAGAATTATGGGAGAATAGCAGCACCTCTAACAACATTATTGAAGAAAGATGCATTTTCATGGACTCCTGAAGCAACTAAGGCCTTTGAATATCTTAAAGAGGCAATGTGCCTAGCACCGGTCTTAGCTACGCCAGACTTCACAAAAACCTTTATTGTGGAATGTGATGCCTCAGGAAATGGAATTGGTGCAGTTTTAATGCAGGAAGGAAGACCCATTGCTTTTCAAAGTCGTCCAATCAAAGGAAAGTATTTACAGAAACCTATTTATGAGAAGGAAATGTTAGCAATACTGCATGCACTAAAGAAATGTCGAACTTACCTAATGGGAAGACACTTCAAGGTAAAAACTGATCATGATAGTCTTAAACACTTTTTAGAACAAAGAATATCTTCAGAAGAGCAGCAAAAATGGGTCACAAAGATGTTGGGTTATGACTTTTAAATAATCTACAAAAAAGGAAATCTTAATGTTGTTGCAGATGCACTCTCAAGAAAGAATGAAGAGGTGGAAGCATTGCTTTGTGCCATTTCTATTATCCAACCAGATTGGATAACCGAAGCAAGAGATGAATAAAAGAAGGACAAAGATGTATGGACACTCATTCAAAAGTTGCAGCAAGATCCTAGTACATCTGATACATTTAGTTGGAAAAATGATTCCTTATGGTACAAAGATCGCTTATATCTTTGTAAGAATTCCCAACTAAAACAAAATATTCTTCTCGAATTGCACACTTCTCCTTTAGGAGGACACTCGGGATTTTTAAAAACTTACCAAAGGGTGAAGAAAGAATTTTTTTGGGATGGCCTTAAATCTGATATTCAAAAGTTTGTGACGGAATGTTTGGTTTGCCAACAGAATAAAGTTGAGACAATTAAGACCTCGGGACTTCTACAACATTTATCCATTCCAAGTCAACGTTGGGAGGAGATTTCAATGGATTTTATCAAAGGTTTACCTAAGTCCAAAGGAAATAATGTCATCATGGTGGTAGTTGATAGACTTACCAAGTATGCACACTTTTGTGCATTATCTCATCCATTTAAAGCAAGTACAGTTGCTACTACATTTATGGACAGAATTCAAAAGCTACATGGAAGCCCAAGGGTTATTGTGATCGACAGAGATCCCATTTTTACTGGAAATTTTTGGACAGAGTTATTTTCTTGTTTGGGTACTCAATTAGCTCATAGCTCATCTTATCATCCTCAATCCGATGGTCAAACCGAGATAGTAAATAAATGTTTGGAAGGATATCTTCGTTGTTTTGTATCTGATAAACAAACACAATGGGTCAAGTGGTTACCTCTCGCTGAATGGTGGTATAACACTTCCTTCCATACTGCAGCGAAAATGACCCCATTTATGGCACTTTATGGATATCATCCACCATCCATCACATCATATTTAAGGGAAAATTCGAAGGTTCAAGCAGTGGAAGATCACATCGAGCATCAGCAAGAAGTTCTCCAACTCTTAAAGGATAACCTGAATTTTGCACAAAATCGAATGAAACAACAGGCAGATCAACATCGCAGCGAGAGAAGTTTTGATGTAGGAGATTGGGTATTTTTACGGCTACAACCATACAAATAAATGTCCCTCAAGCAAGCTAAGAAGGATAATAAATTATCACCAAAGTACTATGGTCCTTACAAGGTGTTGCAAAAGATTGGTACTATGGCATACAAATTGGAGCTTCCTGCTTCTTCGTGAGTACATCCAGTTTTCCATGTTTCATGTTTAAAGAAGGTTATAGGTGAAAATCTTCCAGTTCAAACAATATTGCCAGAACTTGATGAGGAAGGAAAAATCATATTGGAACCAGAAGTGGTCATGGAAACAAGAACTCGACAACTACGAAATTGATCAATTTCAGAGTATCTCATCAAGTGGAAGAACTTACCCACTGAAGATTCTACATGGGAGGATGAGAATTTTATACAGAAGCACCCAGAGCTACTCAAGCGTTGAGGACAACACTTTTTTGAAGGAGAGGGGCATGTTAGGTCCCTATATCACTCGTATAGTCCCTTATTATTGTTAGTGTAACCCCCTTATTGTTATTATTGTACCCTTGTAACCCCCATTTTGTTATTATTGTGCCCTTAAATTATTATTGTTAGGTCGGCTAGGATTACATGGTGGCCCACTAGGATTACATTATGGCCCCATGGACTCCTATATATAGAAAGGAGGTTTTGTGAATTGTATCATCGAAGAATTGTTCATTTATGTAATGTATTGGAGGTTTCCCTCTCGAAGTGGCTCATTTCTAAGGCGTTTATATCTCTTTTCTTCTCTTTTTGGAGCTGGTTACACAACAAGTGTTCATCTACAAATCATTCATTCACACTTCATGGATTGTATTGAGTACTTTGAGAGCCATTGTCATTATTGGTGGTTTCTCTCACACTTGTTAATAGTTTACATCATTGACCGGTAATCAAGTGGTTTCTACCATGTTCAGCTTCGACACAATCAATTGCATGGATAGAATCGTACTAGTTCAGAAAGCTTTAATCAAGACCCTAAATCTAGTTTCCACCATCCAGGCTACGAGGAGTTTTATTATTCATGATACAGTAGACTACTTATGAAAGATGGCTGCATCCATACCGTGTCTACTATTGATGTAATTTTAAAATAATTTATGTACCAAAACATTTAGTTAGTTTTGATATGAGTATGGGAATGCCTACCTCAACGATGATATATAAATATACATGCTTGCATTGAATTTTTTTACAAGTTTTCGACTGGTGTGTCTGCAATCCAATCATCGGAATGATAAAGCACTTCACTCTTCAGAACTACCTCAGACTTTGCACTTTAGGGGGAAATATATTACACGTTATTTTTTCACCATGACATTTGACTGTCTATATAGGTTAATCACTACCTATATTATGCTCCCTTAGAAGTAAAAAACCATAATGTTCCTAAAACAAGTCTTGGAATTTGAGAAAATCTCATTAAAACCCTTAAAATTCTAACTCCGCACTTTTCCTAGCTCTTTCCTGCGGATCCACAGATATTTGTCCTACAGCCTGCGACAGATCCTGCACATTCTGCTTATAAAACCTGCGGACCCCTGTAAACAGTCAAATAAAGGAAAAAGTAAGTTCTAGAAGCCCAGCGGGTCGAATATTCTCCCAACTGGAAGCTTCTAGAAGCGCGATCAGTTCGTGCTTTATCCCTCCACTCATGGAGCTTATTCCTTGGTCTATGGATCTCAAATATCTTCATGAGAGGAATCCATCCCCCTCTTCATGGAACTGAAACTACCTCCATTTCCCTATAAATTGAGTTCATATTTCAATCTCAAGGGTAGATGGTAGACATAAATGTTAGTTGCTGAAGAAATTATCAAGAGAGCATACTCTCTATACTAGCTATTATTGGCATGAGAATGATCACATACTCCCTGTCCATAACTTCATGCTAGTTCAAAGAGAGGAAGGCTTGTCAATCTGAAGGAGGAAATATTGTTCAGGACCTTGGGAGGAACTTGTACGACATCAAGGCATCAGGTTGTAAAGTTACTCTTTCATTCAAGATAACACATATGGATCTCCTTTTCTCAGAGTTGTTCTTATGTCTATTTGAATAATTCAATACTTAGATTCGTTGATCACTAAGTTAGATTAACTATTCTTAATTATTATATGTTGCAGGTGCTTTTAATTCTTTTGTCTGTATTTAATTGCAGATTCTACTTACTGAAGAAGCCTCTTTGGAGCGACTGGATAAAATACTGCACCGAACATCGGATTTTAAGGTAGGGGAATGTCCTCTTCCTTTGTTTATAATAATTCTGAATTGCAAATAATCTAGAGAAAATTATTTACAAATAGATGTTTGTTTCTAGCGATCCGTAAGATACTAGGGAGATCGCTCTTGTCCGAAAGAGGGATTAATCTGCATAACAGTAGTGTCACAGTTAAACCAAACATTTAAGACAAGAGACCCACATCTGTTTAGAAAATACTTGCGTGCAAAAAGACTAAGCAAACAATTTGACTACATTACGTTCACACATGTACCAAGGAGTCAAAACCAAACAGCCGATCAAACAACTAATGATATTCTAAACTGGAATGCATCTTGGATAAACCATTATACATAGAAAACATAGATATTCATCAGCATAACATAATTCATAAGTAGAAACAGGGGGCACACCATGTCGAGCCGCAAAAAATATCTCTCATATATATTTCAAAATGTATGTGTCTGAGTACAAAAAATAGTGTCTCTGACCCATCGGTTAGCCCAAAAGATACACATATAAGTCATCAAAAATAGGGGAATAATCCTCATAATGAGTGCTTTCCCTGTGTACAAAAAAAATCTAGGGTGGTGCTCCCCCAGGTGGGGCACCTGGACCCACCGCCCCTCCTGGTGACACTACTAGAGCTTCTGTCAATACAAAGACCACCACCCGACGTAAAACTGGCTGATAGCCCCTCTCTTGGGCCATCAAGGTATCTATCCATACATCCTCGAGGTCATCCAAAAATCCTTGAGTAGGCATCCCCTGGGTCAAGTGGTCCACTCGATCCCATGCATCCTCTAGAACTGCCACCTGCTCGATCAGCTCAACAACACGAGCCTCTGCCACATCTGCATGAGCTCGATTAGCAGTAGCCTCAACGGAAGCCGAGCTGCTACCCTACCTTGAAGGGCTAGCCTCACCACCCAGTGCTCCACCTAAAGGTTGGGCAAGAGCTCCTCCCTTCCCCCCGAGAGCTCCTCGAGAATGTTGAATGGACTGGTGCCAAACCAACCGAGCCATGGGACGACCAACCTCGCCAACATCTGCAAGAGCAACCAAAACTATGTCAGTGTCATCATAATACACATATAAACATAAATACTCAAATAAATGCATAAAATACAAATACGTACCTGCTGGCCCCCAAGTGTATCCAACAGGAGGACCCATCTCTGGATCTCCGTGGAAATCCATCCCTACATAAGGGAATGGCAAGAACATCTGAGGGTTGGCCTCAAACCAAGCCTTGGTGGTGGAGTTCCAGTAACACCCCACCCTACCCCCACCTCCTAGAGGTATCACAGGAGCCCACCTCCTCATACGAGGTTCTCGTGGCCCCCCAGCAGGCACCGCCACCACTGGTTGCAACAACACCACCCGCTCGTACATAATGCTGCATAAAATTATGGCGTAGGTAAACATCTTCAATTCATCTCGGACCTTGTAAAGCTGTTGCAACATACCGTCATAAAAAAAAGGGGCAAAGTGGAAAAAGTGCTCGGCCCTCAACCGGCACAAGACACCAACCTGCAGACCCGATGCTCGATGTGGAGCAGACGACCCTGCTAGTCGCACAATGGCTGCCAAAGCACATCGCTCAACCAAAACTGTCATTGTGGCAATAACTATGCACCCCTCCGTAAGGGGTGCCTTGCCGCAATGACGCTCTCGGAACCGATCAAGATCCACCCTCCTAGATGGAAGTGGATACTGAAGCGCCTCACCCCGAGGCAGCAACTCGGTCACAAAGTAGATATCCGTCTTGGGACGGATAGTGAGGTCGCATCCACGTAGCACCATCACCTTGCACCGCCTGTTTCAGCACTGTATTAGGTAGCGCAGAAGTCAATCCTGTGACTAAAGAAGGTCATTCTCCATGAATTTCAGGAGACCCCATTGCACCAATTGTTGGCGTGCCTGAACATCAACAACTAAAGCAATGCGGAGCTCAGGCCAATCTTGCTCCCTCCACAACATCTTGTCATTAAAATAGGAGCACATCAACAACATAAAAACACCAAAAAATAGACAAAATTTCTAGTTTTTTTGGCAAAATTGCCTTGGCCCTCTACACGCCTGTCCCTTAGATAAGCACGAGGAGGGTGCACCTATTCCTCTCACAGGCACGCAAAAGGTGCACAAAAAATTTGGACAGGCGTGCATAAGGTGCACAAAACCTTCGTTTTGCGCGCAAAAGGTGCGCCAGTTCCCTGATCACCTGTGCACTCAAGGAAAAACCTGGCTCAGAATCTGTATGAACCGGTGTTATATGGACCCCGACACTCGTAGACTGAAAAAATTAAAATGCAAGACGTAATGGAGTTTACCTGGCCAAAAAATCACTAATCCCAGGTGCTTAGGCTAACCGCAACGGCAAGACCTACTCTGTAGAAGCCTTTGACCTCTCAATACTCAAAAAAAACAAATGAACTGAATAAAAGTCCTATTCACCTATATGTCGCCCTTTTCAGAAACTTTGGAGGACCATAATGAGAGCTTAGAAGACCCAATCACCGTACCAAAAGCAACACTATGATCAACACTCCATAACGCCCAAGGGCAGTGCCACACATTTGCACCCCCAAAAAAATAAATATTTAGCACCGACAGGTATGCCCTCTCTCATCTTATTTTTGCAACACATCTTTCAATAATATTTGAATAAAGAAGATGCTTTCACTTGGGGTTTTGTTTTTGCAGGTAGTGTGCAAACCATCCACAGCTCCATCCACTGAAAGTTCCAGAATAGGTATCATTCTACCCCCAACATGATAGAGTCCCAGAAAAACTCTACATATCATGACATCATTTCTCCATTAGAAATCATCCATAGGTTCCAAACACCCGACCATGTCTATCATCACCTCACCTTGCACATGATAAGCATCATCGTTGGTCGATAGAGCCTCCCCTCCATGGCACCTGTCACCCAAATTAGACCATATATCATAGCCAAAGTAACGCCATGGCCATACCACTATAGGCTGGGAAGCACCTCATCCCCATTTGCTCACCATGCATAAGGTCAAGTTTTATCATATGAAATAAAACCCCTTTCCCGGATGACTAGGTTGTGTAAGCAGATCAAAATCGCACTACCACGCCTCACATTTGGCCTACCATACCTCCATCAGCATAACCCATCTGCAATAATTTTTCATCTGCTTCATCAACCTCACACATGAGACTAACCAATGGGGCCCCCACCCTCAGCAAGACACCTTCCTCACATCATCAGTGAGAGAACACTTTCATGTTATGGGGCACCCGTCTCTGTGTTTTGTACAAATCAAACCCCATTATTTTATTCTTTTGGTAAGTGTAAAAAGACCACAAATGGCGCACTACATCCCCCACCCCCCCCCCCCCCTTCCCCCCCATTCATTTTTTCTCCCATGGCAGCAGTCCCTTGTCACCCTTGGTCAGAGTATCACACCTCCACGCAAAAGCCACCATGAAATTCAAAACCAGTTTATACCCACACTGGACGTCCTACCAACTCCAGGGATTTCCCCATCATAAATAGTTATGACTGTCGCCAAGCTGCTTCTTATACTTTGACCCTAGGCCACTGAATCCCCATCATCAGTTTTTAGTCACCCCTCACCATCATGCCTATGTTAAACCCATCACATCCAGGATCCTGATCCTCCATATCAATGACCCCCTTGTTTGGTTGAGGATTCCTTTTTGTCAACTTCAACAACTCTTTTCCAAAAATGAAGCGGTACCTTGGATCACCCCCCTCCATAAAAGGGACATCCTCGGGTGGCACTGTGGGAGACATAATTACCCACAGCTGTCATCGATCCTCCTAACATTCGAATACAGCACAAGCCTTCATGTCAAGATGGTATTGTACCTTACAACCATTGCACTTTGATCAAATTCGTCAAAGACCTATGCCTTTATAAGCGTCTCTATTAGCAATGCTTACACGAGAGTTCCAAGCCAGCGCCTATGCGTGGAATGCACATTTATATGCCATACCAAGTTTACTCATATGGATACCACTTTCCACCTATATTCAAAGAAAAAACGCCCCTGAGGGCGTCAGTAGTCATCGTCATTAACCAACATATCACTATCACACTAGTGACACAAACATAATCTGTATTTGTCAAATAGATTTGTTTAAATAGAAAAAGCATCACGAGCATGGGACATGCCCGCCTCGTAGAAATTTTTTATATATTGTATTATATCGTTGCTTGCAGGGATCCCACAAGACATGGTCTCTCTTCGACCTGGTGCAGCGTGTCTCCAATTCCGAGCTACACACAGGTCTCTCTCTCTCTCTCCACATAGTATACAGAAAAGAAACTATAATGTATTTCAGCTATACAGTTCTTCCTAGACCTCAAACATTAGGGGGAAACTGTTATCATTGGAAAATCAGATAAGAAAAGGGGACATTATGACATTATTTAATGTTAGGCAGAAGGATTTACAGGGCTGAAAGAGATTAGAGAATCTAAAAGTACTTAAAAAACTCTAAGGTCTAAAAGGAAAAATCAATTTTCACACAGGAAGAACCAATCAAATGCGCCTTTTTGTGCAAAATTCTTCGATAAGCGCGCCTTTGCGCACTTTTTACTCAGAAAGGCGCACAATCCTGGGAGTGGTAAAATTCACTTTCCGGGACCACAAGACACACTCCAGGACGTTGATTCCACACTTGAGGTTGCCTAAGGACAACCACCCAAGCCTCCTTAAGACCTCAAGGGAGCACACAATGGAATCACCCTCCTCTCTTAGGTCACTATCCACAATGTACCAAGAGAGGGAAAGAGGATTTTAATTATCCTATAAAAGGCCACCAAGAGATGAACAACATGAGAGCACATTGTTATGCTATCCAGAATTGCCCCAAGAAATACCAGCAGTGTGTGATCCGAAGCAGAGATAGAGGGGACTCAGTTGTTGGCCATCCAACAACTCCAATCCACCATAGTAAAGAGAGGGATACTTTGCACTAAGGCAGCTCGGAAGTAAAGACATCCTTGCATTAGGACTTAGAGCCCCTAGTTCTAATGGCCCCTTGGAAAGTGGGTTAAAGTTTCATCCTCATTTCCTACCAGCACTTAATAAGAGGGGATGTAAGCGCTGTCGTTTGGATTATTGAAGTTGTTTTACTCTATTTAGGTCTTTTGTGTTATTTGTTTTATTTTTAGTTTAATTTTTATGTTTGAATATGCATGCTATTTCTCTATCTAGTATGTTTATGTTTGAGCATGTTCCACTAACTTGCTTGACTCCATCTATTTTCTACCTGTGACCAATAAATTAAGAGGGAAAAACCACCCCTCTCAAGAAAGTGTGATTTGGTACATTCATGCAGCAAACACACTAACACAAAGCTCAACCATTTGCACTCATCAAACATTGATTTTTGCCACTACACACCATGCTCACTAATATGCCACCTTGCCATAAGAAAACCCTCTGCTTCATCACTAAAGAAGAATTCTCTCTCTTTGTCCTTCTGCCAACCCAAAGACCATAGTAGCCACATGAAGGCCCTAAATGGCTATGTTTTACCTTATTTTTTCTTTGGTACATCTCTAAAATAATTCTTCCCACTATCTCTTGTCGTGCTTTCTTGATTCATCTTTTAGGGTTTCTAGGTTTCTTGCATTCATAAGTGTATCAACTTCATCCTTGCCTCCACCTTCTCGTCATGGTTCCTTGTGATTGCTAATAATGAAACTATGCTTTGGTCAACCTAGTATAATGTGCTTGGTCTTTATCCTCTTTGGGGTCTCTTTGTTTCACCTATAATGCTCCTGCATCAAACTCAGCAAGCTAATTGAAAAGCAAGTCTTAATGCCATGGTCACACATCTTCAACGTTTGTTACTGTTATCATTTTGGTGCAATTTCTTCCAAATTCTCTCTTTGTTATCTTTTTTCCTCTTCTTCATAATACAAATCTCTCTCTTGCAAACTCTCATCACCCTAACAACTCTATCTAGCCATTCCTCGCTAGAGCTGCTTCACATGCAACTCTACTCTGGGATCTCTAACTTGTTGGAGTTATTCCCAAACAACTATACCAAATATTTCTTTCATGTTGAAACTGCTTTGTGTTGAAATATGTAACTAGGTTCAGTCTTCATAATGTCTTATGTATTCTTGATTTTATGTATTTTATGTAAAGAGAAAATAAAATTTATTATTATTATTTTTATAGCATGGTTTCATGCTCAAGGTCAATTTATTTATATGTCAAAGCACCCTTTATGTGCTTTACTAGGATTTTTCATGAAGTCAAGAAGTCAAAAGAGTCATAGCCATATGTATTATACCCTATTAGGCATCTTTTATCAAGTTAAAATAATTAATTTTGAGTCAAATATGTCAATATAACCCTTCAAGATCAAGTTGACCTACAAGAGATCAAGTCAGCCTCATTAGGGTTGTTCGAGCTTCATAAAATTGTATATATACAAGAGAATTCGACCTCATTTGGGTGGAATCCAAGAAAGTTCGATATAAGAAAGGAGGAAGAGCGAAGAATAGGAAAGAGCAAAAGAAGACTAGAAGACTACAAGAAGAACCGAAATCTGAAGTGTTCTCTATCCATCTCACTCACACGTGTGATGAAGTAGCGCATCATTTATTGCAGCAAAGTAAAAACTGCAGTCATCTTAAGAGGCTGAAATTCAATGGAAAAAGTATCAAGTTTGCAAGCCTCATCACCTAGAAGAAGAGAGCAAGTTTAGTGAAGGAAGAAGGAGACTTATTTTTCCATACTACTCTCACACGTGCGAAGTTGCAGCTACTGCAAGGAGGACGAAAATTTCAGGTCTAAATAAGGAAGCGAAAAATGTGTTATAGGGCCGGAGTTGAGGATTTAGAGAAGTTTGACTAGTTGAAGCTGAAGTACATTGAAAGGAAGGTTGACTTGATGTTGGAGGGATCTCTATCTTGGATCTAAAAGGTCTTGGAATTCATTGTTTGAAGATTTTATAAGAAGAGAAGAATTACTTATGGGTTTTCCTCTCTAGGAGAGGTTTCAGCCCTGGCTAGCAGTGTATATCATGTGTCTATTTGTGTTATTGATCTTCATAGTTTGGTAGTTGTCTGATGAAAATAACACTATAATAATCAAAACAAGAAGTTAATTATTAATACTACAAGTTGAAGTAAAAACAACACAAGCAATTATCAAAGTAAAGAGAAATCATCCTAATCTAGATGCCCTAGATTTCTCAACATGGTATCAGAGCTAAGGTAACAATAATAGGTAGCTTGTAGATCAACCAATTGAAGAAGGATACATAAGGGCCAAATTCAACAAGAGCATCAAGGAGGACTAGTCAACACATCACAAAGACTATCATTTTGAAGGAAGAACTCTTGGAAGTAGAAGAAGACTGTTAATTTTTCATAGAGCATCATTACGCTTTTCTTTAATAGTTACATTTCTTCAATAACATGTTAATTCGCCCCAAGAAATTATATAATTATACAAATTTTCATTATTAACGATCAACATATGCAACTATATAGAAAGAACAATACCACCATCATCATCTAAGCAGCAGGATGAAAAGAAACAAAGGAAGAGAAGCATGAACACATAGAGACACCAGGATTTGGTCTAAGAGAAGGGAAAAGGCCACTATGGGGAAAACCCTTGCAAATTATTCTTCTTAGATCGTCATCATACTATTCAGAAACAAGAGTACAATGATCCATATATCCATATCTTCATGATGCAGTAAAACAACTAGCACATGCATAACGTGACCTTACACATATCTCTGTAGAAGAAACTTGATTCTGAGAACTGAAATGCATTGACTTTGGATGAAGCATACTGATGAATATTGTTGATAATGAGTGAAGACTGTACATACATAGAGCATATCTAGATATTTTTAGATCTACAACATCAGGAGCACGAGTTTGATGGATCACCAAGTGACCTATACTACCGAGTCCTAGATATGAATCCAGGATGCTGACAAAGATTGATTTTAAGTGACTGCTTGAGTGACAGATGTATGAAGGCACTGCAAAATAAACTAAATGTGATCCAACCCAAATCTTCTCATGAAATCCCTTAGTCGTGACCTTGACATGCTCAGCCTGTGGTTGAAGCATCCTTAGCCGCGACCTAGACTCTCTGTGCCCACGGCTGAGGTCCTGATCAGCTTGGAACCCTGGCCGTGCCCTGAACATAGTCTGCCCATAGCTATACCAGCTCAGCCATGACCTTAACATGGCCTACCCACGGCTCTGGCCCAAAAACTGCAGTATTGTGCTTGTGGCTCAGACTCAGAATACCTATATCTATCCGAGCCTCTCATCTGTGATCATGAACCCTTTATGCGAGCTTCTCCTGACAAACCTGTGCAAGCCAAGACATAAAATATGAACCAATACCAAGAGAGCAAGAAGAAAATATCACGAGTGAATGTGTGAGAATGATCTTGGGGTTGCTTCTATTTATAACCTTGTATGTGATAGCTTGGGGTTGACACTAACTCCACATGTGGTTAGGCCAACTCATTCCATTTTACTTTAATAAATAAATTAATTCATAATTTAACTTTCACTTAACTGATTGGAGCGATCTATAGGTCGATTTTGGTCCTCTCGAAAATATAAATCTAATGCAATTATAATCTCTACCATCTGAGCTGTCCATAGTGGAATTTGACTGCAATTGCATAATTTTAACACTCCCTCTCAACCAAGGAGAATTCCACCTGCCAATATATGTTCATCGATCAATATTCCATTATGTTATCTTCATGCATCATAACGTATCATCACTGATAATCTTTGGCCTGTAGTCATCATGATATAAACATTTCTCATTACAAATCATCAATTTACTTCTCATGCTTATTTCTACATATCTCTTGATTGTTCATACTCGTACGCTGAACATTCTCGAATCTAGAAGAAGAATTTTTCACCGAAGGGAAGCTTAGGCTACCACCCATTGTCTATCAAGCTATCAATTGGAATCTCTTCCATCGGGTTACTACCCGGAATATCATCATCAATCAACATCAGAGAGCATATCGTCAAGGAGCATGCCTCAACTTGTAGCCACATCGGGGAGCGCATCTCTACCCGGAATCTCATGGGGGAGCTATACCTGTTAGTATGAATATTTTGTCATAAAAAGACCACTTTAGCTACGCATAAAAAATAGCCCTAACATCAAATATGGCTGCCAATATCTTCAAATATGTAGTTAGTTGATCAAGATAAATGCTACACAAATCCAAATCTATGTGTAAAAAGACATTAAGCAATAAAAATAAGGTTTTTCTCCATTCATCCAATAGACAAGACAAGAACAATATTTTTGAAAGAATTTTTATATTAAGGGCACCTGAGAGGAAAACAAGAAAGGTGTTTCCAATTCTCCTCAATGGGATGGGTTCTTGAAAGTCCTCAGCGCTTCAGATCTAGCATTTCTCTCTCTTGTTGGTGTAGAAAACCCAGACAAACATAGAACTCAAAGGGAGTTCACAAAGTGAAATAATAGAAAATTTGACAATGATAATGGCTCAAAGTCAGACCAAGAGCATATATCCAGAGTGATCTAATAGGAAACAAAAGGTGACAAATGAATGAGAAAACCCTTCTATTTATAACAAAATATTGGGTCATTCTAGATCTTGGTGTATGATTAAATTAATATTAACCAAATCTAGATCCACCTTTTATGGAATATTTTATTATATTTGTTGGAGGGAAAAGGCATTTGACTTGGGTCAAATCCCTTTATTTGTAAATAATAAATAAATAAATGATTTATTTATTATTTTAAGGAAGTGGTTGAATGATAATTAATTAAATAATGAATTATTTAATTATTTATAAATGATTTAGTCATATTTAACAAGGAATATTATTTAAAGAGGATTTAAATAATTATTCCTATAAAATAATAAGATAAATAAGGATTTGTCTAATTAATTTCCTTGTTTTGGGTTAAATATAACTTGGAATAATAATTAATTTATTGTTTAATTAATTAGTCCATGAGGAAAATTAAACAAATAAAGATTTGTTTAATATTTCCTTTTGGGGTTTCCTATTTGGACCATAAACAACCTAATAAATGTGTTTTATTAAGTTATTTTACATAGCGAAATGGTGTAACAATACCTCTACAACCCCATATCTAGCAATAGGATATCCATCCACGCAGGGGAGCCCATATCAACCTTGGTATCACATCGAGGAGCTCACTCTCAACCCGAAACCGCATAGGGTTATCACAACCCATCCTATTGCCTATTGATCTTCCCATCGATGACCCTGAATAGTCACGTGGTAGAAAACCTGCATCATAATCGACTTGGGTTGTACACCCCAAGTACATTATCAACTCGTTGGCCAAACGAGGAGTGGTATTCCTAACAAGCCCTACTTGTGGGTATGATGCCAACTGGGGTATACTCGGTAAAGACCAATCAAGGGAGAAACATTCTCTAACCCTATGAAGATAAGGGAGAAAAATCTCAACCCTATGGGTAACAGATAGGGAATACACCCTATTGTCTAGAGTTCCCTCAACCCTAGGAGCCCTCTATCTCAATTTCTCGTCTTGGGATCTTAGATAGGGAGGAAGAGTTGGCTCAGTGTCCTCGATCAGCGCTGCTCTCATATGGCATCTGTTGATTCTTTTTTATACAGGAAATCAAATCAAGTGTTATGTTAGAACATACATAATAATGTAAATCACAAAAATATACCAATAAAAACAAGATACCATAATAATCCTCCCTCTCATGGAGGTGTCAATCACACATGGATACCATAATCATCCTCCCTCTCAAGGAGGTGTCAATCACAAACCTAAGCTTGTCTCAAACAACTGCATTGTCTCAATGAATGGAGAAATCACAGTCCCAACTATATGTATATGGTATTCTCTGTCATCATAGTGTATTGATGTCTTATTCAGATCATACTCAGACAACTCACTAAGGATATTCTACATCATGCCTCATAAGTAGCCTTTCTTGCAGCATTGTATCCAACCTCAGTCGTGCTATGGACCTCTCGTCTAAGATATCATGGAATATCTCATACTAAGGAAACATCCAAATGTGCTCATTAATACTAATCCGAAACATCATCAATTCATTCATGCAGCTACATATCATGGGAGAAATATCTCAACCTTTAAGAGTGGAACGTTTCATGTAGATATCAAAATATGTTTGGTGGAAATTCTGAATGAAGCAACTCAATCATGTTCTATACACATCATATACAGATGAATGTTCAAAATGAAACATAAATGCTTCAATCAACTAACAGATGCCATGTCACGTTCAAAAACAGTTGAACTTTAAATCAGTGTCCAAGGATTTACATTACACAAAGAAATTTCCATAGTCTTGAAACATGGGATTTATTTCCCGCATTCCAGAAGTTGATTCATCATGCCATGATACATCCTTATGAGATTCAGAAGCCATCTCCCTCTTACTTAGATTGTGAGAGGCTTATCATCTGTCAAGCGTAGACTATCAATATGTAAAACCAAAGCCATAATAAAAATCAAGGCCATACCTTGGAACTCAATAGCATAACTTCACCAGATAGATGTCAAATGTAGAAAAATTTTAATCGAGGAGATTGCATCATGCAATGCTCTCTGCAAGCATAATTACTTACCATGCCAAAATTTTCATCCTTACATAAATCAATGTTGTGTCAACAAAGTTAGCTCATCATAGTTTAGAAGCTAGACAAAAACTATTATCAAAGACTTTGATTTCATAGTACCAATTATTTCAACCGGAAATAGGTAGAGATCATATCAACTCTATCATTTAACATGCCATTATAAGCCATCTTAATCACTAGATGAAATTGCATACACATCAAGGTTAAGTCGTGCATGGTCCATCTTCATACTGAGTCACAACAACCATTGTGCTAGGAATCGAGGAGGCCAATACATAACCATAATTATGAATACTCACATGTGACACTAAAGGTCACTAAGCACACATAGCATTGTCATCATGTAAAAATAGAGAGATCTGGAATCCAAAGACATGTCTCAATAATCAATTCAAAGTTATAAAACATCATGTCAAAGTTCCAAACACAACTTATTTGTACCAATCATCCAAATCATGTAGCATAATTATCAAGCATAATGACATATTCATATGAATTTCTTGGTCATTGGAAAACACAAGTTTGGTTCAAACATACAAAATTTTCTTGATAACAAATATTACTGGTATATGCAATACATCTGTAGAACTGACATCTTACAAGTGACCATTTGATTTCATGCTCAATTACAAAAATTCCATAAATCATTTTACAATGGAAAGACATGTCAGATATTCCTTGATTCAGAGTATAGACCAAATTTCAATGTACAAAACTTCAATTCTGTGTCTATCAAGCATAGTCACATCTATGAGCCTTCCTTTACACGTGTGAGGCTCAGACCTCTGTTGTAGATCATCAATGTCAGATAACCATGTATCATAGAAGGGCATGTAATTTTATTTTCATACATGTCATCAACATGTCTTTACTGGATTCATGCAACAACAAATTTGTTAGATCATAAACACATATCTATCATGATCATCGATATTTCATCAAGGGATGGACTTGAAAATATCAGGGCAACATGCTAATGTGACAATACAACCTTATGAAAAATACATCCAGTTAAAGAATTTAATTTCACCGTATGCCATAACCACAAGAATTCAAATATCTAAAAAATAAATATCATAGATATGCCTCTTCATCATGGTTTCCAATACCATGTGTATCATGATCAATAGGATCAATTTAGGTTAATCGATAAACCAACAAAGTTCAATCTCTCTTTCCATGAGCTTTCATCATGCTTATCACAAGCATGATCAATACCATATCAATGAGGTAAACTTCTATAAGAGATCCAACAAGTCTTGTGCATATCAAGAGTCAAGAGTACCATTTACTAGAGTTAGGATCAGGATCTAAAAACAAAAGATGTTAGCCAAACATCAAGCATGCCACTATATCCAAGATCAACAATAAGTAGCCTTGCAGAATCAAGAAGATCATCATGATCAAAACATTCAATACTAGGCACACCACTTCATCATCGGAAACATAAATCCAAATCACTTTCATATGCATGCATGAGCCATATTTTAAGGAGACATTCTCAACATATCATAGGGCTTACCAAGACATCCACTCATATAACTGAAACATAACAATATACCATGCATGACTAGTGGTATTACTTGTGCACCTTCACATAGGAAACTTGGAGTGTTCAAGCACCTCTTTAACTCTTTCAGATCTGGCCATATTTCTTGTATTTCAAAAGATCCTCAAGAGGGAACCACTCATCACATCTCATCAAGGAGGTTATAAATATCTAGGTGCTCAAATATACATGTAGGAAGTACTAACTAGAAACAATAATAATAGAAATCAGATCCATAAGTATAAACAAGAGTAAGGTCATAAGTCAAGGAATAATTATCTTCAATGAGAGATGGTCCTCTCCCTCTTGAACCTACCTTCAAGAGCCATCCATAGATCATAAAACAATGTTTCCTTCAATCAACAACCAGGTCATTTGTCAAATCGATCCCAAGTGCTTTACATAAATCACATCTCAAGACTCTTACCATAAACTAGGGTTTCTCTCAAACCCTCATGGTCACATCCTTATCCACTAACTACCTAGGATTTTCTTCATACCCTAGAATTATTTTAGGTCTCTACCATCCTTTTCTTGCTTCCACAAAAGTTTCTCCATGAGGGTGATCTTCATGGCATTCCTTCAGCCCAACTCTAGTACCATGTTAATTTTTCATAGAGCGACATTGTTCTTTTCTTTGATAGTTACATTTCTTCAAAAACATATTAATTCACGCCAAAAAATTATATCATTACAAACATCTTCATTATTAAGCATCAACATATGAAACTATATAGAAAGAAAAATACCAACATCATCATCTAAGCAGCGGAACAAAAAGGTACAAAGGAAGAGAAGCATGAACACATAAAGACACCAGGATCTGGTCTGAGACCAAGGAAAAACCCACTATGGGGAAAACCCTTGCAAATTATTCCTCTTATATCATCATCAAATTATTCAGCAACAAGAGTACAATGATCCATAGATCCATATCTTCATGATGTAGTAAAACAATTAGCACATGCATAACGTGACCTTACACATATCTCTACAGAAGGAACTTGATTCTGATAACTGAAATGCAATGACACTGACTGAAGCATACTAATGAATACTGTTGATACTTATTAAAGACTATAGATACATCTTACAGTGGAAATACATAGATAATATATACAAATCTATAGATCTACAACATCAAAAGCATAGATCTGATGGACCACCAAGTGATCTCTACTACCAAGACCTAGATCTGAATCCAGGATGCTGACAAAGACTGATCTGAAGAGATTGTGACTGAGCGATAGATGTATGAATGCACTGCCTAAGAAATTGAATGCGATCCAACCCAGATATACTCATGAAATCCCTTAGCCGCGACCTTGTCGTGCTTAGCTCATTGCTGAAGCCTCCTTAGCCGCAACCTTGACGCTCTGTGCCCGTGGTTGAGGTCCTGATCAACCAGGAACCATGGCCACGCCCTGAACATGGTTTTCCCGTGACTATACCAGCTCAGCCACGACCTTAACACAACACTCCCTTGGCTATGGCCTAAAAATTGCAATATTGTGCCTGCGGCTTAGGCTCAGAAGACCCATATCTATGCAAGCTTATCGTATGTGATCCCGAACCCTTTGCACGAGCTTCTCCTGATGAATGTGTACGAGCCAAGAAAGAAAATATGAACCAATACCAAGAGAGAAATAATAAAATCTCATGAGTGAATGTGTGAGAATGATCTTGGGGTCGCTTATATTTATAACTTTGGTGTGACCGCTTGGGGTTAAGACTAAATCCATATGTGGTTAGGCCGACCCATTCTATTTCACTTTAATAAATTAATTAATTCATAATTTAACTTTCGATTAACCGATTAGGGTGATCTATAGGTTGATTTTGGTTCTCTCAAAAAGAGGAATTTAATGAAATAATTCTCTCAACCATATGAGTTGTCCATAGTGGAATTTGACCACAGTTGCATAATTTTAACAAAGACCTCCAGGACCCTACCTCCATTTAAAGAAGGACTCTACACACTTGAAGTATTCTTGGAAGCCTCCACATTCTACGTTATCAACCAAAGGAAGCAAGAAGAGCAACTCATCATCATCTAAAGAATATAAAGTAATATCCTCATATTGAAGGAAAGAGCATATCTCAAACATATTTGAAGGAAGAAGAACACCTCTCGTTATATTGAAGATGAAGCATTGTCATTCTTGAAGAAGGAAGAACATCATGATCAAGAAAGGCATCTAGTGGAATACATCATCATGAAAGAAGCATCCTCATTTGTCAAGTAAGTACTTTATATTTCATGTCTCAATCTACAAACCAATTGACTAATTTCTGCAAGGAGAACTATAAACTTGTTGGGACTTCAAATTACCTTGCATGAAAGAAGAGAATAGATTTGATTCTCATAGAAAATTAAGTTATTGAATATGTTAAGGGATCAATCTCCAAACTTCCACAAGAATAATCTCAAGCATTATCAAAGTATATGAAAGGAGAAGTAAGGGCTCAAAGAATCCTCATTGAATCAATAAAGGATTCTCTCATTCCCTGTGTATAAAAATTAAAGTCCTCAAAAGAAATCTACGAAAAGTTGGCGGAATTGTTCTCTGTAAGTACTGCAAGGGAAATAATATCTTTAAAACCGAGCTATACAAGATGAAAGTATCAAAAGAAGAAGGCGTGGCCTCATATCTCATGAAGGTATATCTAATAAGAGATCAACTACAAGAGTTAGGAGAAACTATGTCAGATCTAGAGATGGCCACTCTTGTACTCAATGTACTGTTAGTTTTTGTAGCATCGGATGTGTTCTAGCCACAAGATTTGGAAGAGAGGCTAGAATACATGTATTCTCCAATACCTAGAAATCATTTATGAAAATTCCACCTGGAGACGACTTAATTAAATTAATTAGTCACTTTTAATATTTCCTAAGTCTAAACTTAGGAAATATGATTAATTAAAAGGAATTTATTAAGTCATAGTGAGAATGTTATAGAAAAGTGCATGGATTGATTTGAAGTTAATCGTAGCCATCGATTAATATTTAATCGTGGTCGTTCAAGTCTCAAAGAAGTATTATAAGAAGAAGTCGATGGGGCTTGGAGAAGATACACCAAATCAGTTGAGTATTCGATTTTTTGGGAAATCGATCTCTAGAGTAGCATCATCCAATTGCCGGAAGTGATTCAGTAAGTTCAAGCAGTGAGAGAGGGGAAAAGATAGTGAGGTCAGAGGAAGTTTTTCCAGTACATTGTAGAGAGGCAGGGATTGCTATGGAGAGGCAGTGCAAAGGCACCACAGAGCTTTGTGAGGAGTTTCTGTATTTTCTGGGGAGAAGGGTATTTTCTGAGCCAGAAGCTAGGCAGAGGGTACACTAGAGGCAAAGAGCATCAGTCTTCCAGAAAACAGTTGCAGAGATAGTAAGAGGAGACGTTGTTCCAATATTGTGGGACACAGTAACTGTGTAGGTTGATGTAGTGACTGTGCAGAGAGAGCAAGGAGTATCTCATTTCTAGTTGAGGTCAGTGTCAGATCACCTATGGAAGTGAGAAACTTTCTCACTAGTTTTATTTCGAGTCATTTCTCTGTTTTTGATTGCTATATTAAGAATCTCTATATTGTACTTAGATTTCACTACTGCATAATATCAAAACCCTCTGTTTTTGCATCGATTTTCCCAAGTTAGGTTTTTCTACGGACTTAGTCCAAAAATAGCGGTTTCATATTGTGTGTGCATCTATTTCTTCCAACGTTTATTTTTATTTCACAGTATTTTTTTGTGAAGGTTGCAGTTTATTTTTTTTTATATTTACCGTAGCACACAATAAATAATTTGTTTAATTTATTTAACAAAAAGAAGAAACATTATCAGTTTCTACAATAGGATTCAGAGTCATTGAATTTTCACATGATATCAGAGCGTAGATAGAAATCTAGAGAGCTTAGTAGTAGAAAGGAAGAGAAACTTCGTAGCACTGCTTAAGAAGTTGTTCAAAACCCCAAAGGAAACATCGTTCATTTGCCTAGGAGGGTCAATTTTTGAGGAAAAAATGATTTCTATGAGAGAGCGACATAAAAATCATATTTCTTTAGATCAAGAATAATCAGAGGCATAGGGAGCAACAATATTTTTCCTTGCAGAGCATATCTCCAGCTAGACACAATATTTTGCAGCAGTTTCTAGTGAAAAATAGCGTTAAGAGGAAGAAAGAGCACACAATGAGGGAAATTTTTCCTCAAGGGACTTCTAGCTTCAGAAGTTCGAATTCTCAAAGCAGATCAGGAGTCGTTGTGAGCATATTTACTCACTCCAGCAGGGAGTGTGTAGAGCCTAGCAACAACTGAGCATAAGATAAGAGGAGTATTTCGACTTATTTTGATGAGATGGCATCAACAGGGATAAGAGATCATGATAGGTTGGAAGGAGCACCCAACCATGTGATCTGGAAGGCAAGGATTTCTTGTCTTTTGGATAAGTATGATCTCAAGGCATACATCGATAACATGGTGGATTTCTGCATGGATCCAGATCAAATGAAGGCATACAAGAAGGAGATGGAAAAGGAAAAGAGATTGATTCTCAATGGGGTTCGAGATCATGTAGTATCACATATAATTGGCAAGGGCACTTCCAAGAAGATGTGGGATTCTCTCGCTACGTTATACCAGGGATCTTCTGAGAAATGAAAGATGTATCTAGAGGAGAAGCTGAGATGTGCCTGTATGCAGAAGGGGGAGTGCATAGACCCCTTCCTCACCAGGCTCTAGGAGGTCCGAGATCAATTTTCAACTATAGGTTCAACGCCCAAACCTACAGAATTGGTGGGATTATCATTCAACATTGTTTCCAAATACTGGTAGGTATTTTCCAGAGTATTTTGGGCAGAGACAAATTTCCAGAGTGGGGCAGGATGTGGGCTGATTTGCAATAGTAGGAGCTGAGTCGAGAATTCATGAAGAGCACCATCAGCGGAAGCATAAGAAATAGTGGGATGAAGTAGGTGAAGGAGGAGGAGAATGTGGCCCTCGCATCAAAGGGGTAGCTGGAGAAACAAAAGAATAAGAAGGACCTTTCTAAGGTCAAGTGCTTCAGGTGTGGCGAGCTAGTCCACTACAACACTCATTTTACTCTTAGAAAGAAGGATAAGGAGGAGAAGGAGGACCAACAGGCTGCTTCCATGGAGATTTATAGATTGTCCTCTAGGTTGGAGGAATATTTTTCCATGATAGTGTTGGAAATGTTGCCATTGATGGAAAAGGAGGTAGCAGATGTAGAAACAGGAACAGTTACAAGGAGACAAAGCAGACAATGGAGGCAGCAAAGAGGAAATGAATATAAAGGAGAAAGGCAGAGGCAGAGGAAGCAAATACGGAGTCAGAGCCGTTATCACAGTAGTAGAGGCAGAGGCAGAGTGACAAAAGCGGCAAAGGCAGAGCCACAACTGTTATTGCAAAGAAACCGCTGTTATTCCAAAAATATGTAGATATATATATAAATTCCGAGAATATTTTATACAGCCGGGCGTTACACATTACATAATTTACATTTCGGACTTTATATTCAAATGTGCAGAGGAATGCAATGAGATTGGATATGCTTTGAATCAGTTGGCATTCACTGTTTTAATTATGTTTGAAATTATCCCCATTTTTGAACAGAGCACTTGTATTCGATTGACATGGAGGTTGCATATATGGTATAACTATGCGTTATATGTATGGTAGGACTGTGTTGAAATGCCAGAGACCAAGGCCACTTATAATGGAGCGGAACCATAGTCGTAAATTCATTCGAATAATCCCTGTGCATTTAACCCCACTCATAGAAGAACCCTGCGTGAAACCGTGGTCACTTAACTCTATTTTATGATAATATAATTCCCACTTTTTGTTCGTGTTAATTGAATTTCTCAACCGGAGATTAAACACAGAGTTAATAAATGAGAATATACACAGGAGAGCGCAAACCAGATGTACAACCGCAGTCAATCACTGTAGCAAAACCGCGAGTGGGTTTACAAGGTGGGTTTCCCCTCTTCGAACTGCTTTAGGCGAGTAAGCGGTAATCTTTGGTTGGGCAGCGATTCCACAGGATTGTTGACACGTGGCATAGGCGAGGTTGGAAAACCGCCCGTTAAAGTTCGTCCATCGCTCATTATCATTTGTGCATGTTGGTCGAGCAAAATCCGTCGGATTGTATGAGGTAAGGGATCGTGGTAACGACCGTCGGATGGGCGCGTGAATTAACAAAGGTGCGGTGCATGTGGTTGATTGGTTATTGATTGCATGTGTGGGGCCCAATCAAACATGTATTAAGGTTTATGGGTTTAATCCAAAGTTGGGATTATATGCGATGATATATATAAGCGACGGTTAACCTTTTATTAAAGTCAGTATATATGTATGAGCGAATGTGCATATATGGTAACATTCGAATGCTGTGTGAATATTCATATGACGTCACTTGAGTTATACAAAAGCGCATAATAATCAAGGTATGGTCTGGCATAACGTTGGGTTGCGGCTCTATTGCTAACTATAGTGAGGAATATATGCATTGATATAAAGTGCATAACATAAGGGACTCGGGATTAATGTCTCAAATCTCAGAGATTTGAGATATTAACACTCTCAGATTTAAATTTAATTGAATTTTCCAGTGTGGAATTAAAGAGAAGTGTGAGATTGCCCGGATTGGGAAATGATTGGGCATGAAACTTGAATGCAATTATGGAAAAGGAAAAGAAGAGGAAAGCATGCAAAGATGAAAGTTCGGTGAACAGGAATATGTACAGGAATGAGTTGGATAGGTGAATAAGCACAAAAAACAGGGAATATGCAGATGACAGTGAACAAAGTGTATGCAGAACAGGTTCTTAACAGCAGCAGAAAAAGACAAATCCAGTAAAGCCAAAATCTAGAAAAGGAGCTGAGTGAAATTGAAATGTGTAATTAAAAATGTGAATGTAAATGTTGTAATTATTTTTATTGTGTGTGATTCAAAGGCAAGTATCCTAAGGAAAAGACAAAATCCCACTGTAACATGGAAATTTGTACATATTGTAGTAATTCTAAAAATGAGTTGGAAAAAGGAATAAGAAGACAGAAACCAAAGAGTCATGACTGTTCACTCCAAATTCCTTATGAAATACAAACAGTCATGTGAGAATTTCTATATATAATATCAATTTGATAAGCTCAAATAGAGAGAGAGAGAAAATATAGAGAATGCAGAGTATAGAAGAATAAAACAGAGAAGATTAAGAGAAGAAGAGCAGAAAGAGAAGCTACAGAACAGAGCTGATATCTGAAGTAAATCAGCAAACATTCAATTTGATAAATTGAGGAAGTTGGAGCTTCCCTATCAAGTTGCAGCTTGATAGCTGTCAGTTGTAGCTGACTGAGGTTGGAGCCTCCTGTAGGTTGGTGCCTACAGAAAATTGAAGGGAGTTGGTGCTTCCTTGCAAGTTGTAGCTTACAGAATTGAGGTTGGAGCCTCCTGTAGGTTGGTGCCTGCAGAAAAACAGTGGTGAGAGGGAGTTGGAGCTTGCCTTTGCATCACAGCAATAATAAGATGTGGTTTTCTCCCTTTATGGGTTTCCACTTATATCTGGTGTCTCTGTGCATGATATTTATGTATTGATCTGATATGTATCATCTGCTTAATATATGTTGCTCTCATATTAAGTCTACTGCTATATTATACTAACACTTGCTGCTTACATTTTAATATTACTCACACATTAAATTGGATGTGAAATGAAGGTGTAATTAAGTTTAATGAAAAGTTCTAAAAGATCAGGAATGTGTTAAACTGATTCACCCCCCCCCTCTCAGTTTAACTAAAGGTTCAACAATTGGTATCAGAGTAGGTTCCTTAGTACCAGTCTAACAGCTGAAAGGAGATCCTAGGTTCCCAAGATGACTAGTAAAGAAGGATACTCAACCAACAAAGCCCCTTTCTTCACTGGTGAAAATTATGCTTTCTGGAAAATCAGAATGAGGACATACATAATGTCTCTAGGAATAGAAGTCTGGGCTGTTGTGGAATTAGGATATGCCCCAAAGGCAACTGACACAGAGGAAGAAACAAAACAAGACTTTGTGGCTAATGCAAAAGCCATGAATGCCATCCTGAATGGATTGTGTGAAGCAGAATTTATTTAAGTAATGCACAAAGACACTACCAAAGAAATATGGGATACCCTTGAGAACATACATGAGGGAGACAAGAAAGTAAATACTGCCAAAATTCAAGTCTATAGAGCCCAGTTTGAGAACTTAAAAATGAATGATGATGAAGACATTGCCAATTTCTTCCTAAAAGCTGCAGAAATTATTAACAATATGAAAGCTCTTGGAGAAAAAATGCCAGAAAGTATAATTGTACAAAAGATTCTAAAATTTCTTCCATCCAGGTTTAATCCAAAGGTGTCTGCAATAGAAGAAACAGCTGATTGGGAGACCTTGACCATGAACCAGCTACTTGGAAATCTAACAGCCTATGAAATGAGGCTCCCACAGAAGAAGCCAAGTACGAGGGAAGCAGCCTTTAAAATAGAAAAGAAGAAAGAAGAAGAGGAAGAAATATGCTCTTGCTCAGATGAAGAAGAAGCAAAATTTGTCAAGAAACTGGATAGAGGCTCAGGTAAATACAAAGGTAAACTTCCTTTCAAATGCTTTAACTGTGGAAGAGTTGGACACTATGCTGCTAAGTGTCCTCACAAGAAAGTAAGGAATCGGGCTCAAGAGTCAGAGAAAAATAAATCAAAGAACTGGCAGAAAGGAAAGAAGTTCAGCAGAAAATCCTTCTATGCTCAACAAGACAACAGTACATCTGAAGATTCAGATGAATCCTCAAGTGAAGAAGGAACCTCTGAATTCTTATTGATGGCCATAGAATAACTTGAAGGTCTCTTGCTAGAAGATGAAGAAGAAGAAGGTGAAGTCTATCTTGAGGGGGAGCTAAGGAGTGCTCTAGAAGAGATTGATAGACTCAAACTGAAATGCACAAAACAAAAGGACATTCTCCTCAAATATGTACGAGAAGAACAGAATTCAGAAGTCCTTAAGCAGCTAAAAATAGAGCTTGAAGAAGCCAAGAAGATAGAGGACATGTTACTTAAGCAAATCAAAGAAAAAACTCAAGAACAAGAAAAGTTAGAAGAAGAAGTAGTATGTCTCAGAAAGAAATTAGAAAATGCTCAAAAGAAAGTGTATATAAACTCTTCTCAAACAACAAGCTCTGGTAAGTTGGATGAAATTTTGGTTGCTCAAAGATCCCCTATGATAAATACTGGAATAGGCTATGAAGGAGAATCAAGTAAAGGAAAAGAAAAGGTTGACAGAGAGATTATTTTATAAAAGCAAAGAAGAATGATGAAGTAGCTCAAACAATTCCTACAAAAGAATAAATATGCAATAAGGAAGACAGAGATCAGAAGAAACCACTAGTAGCAAAGAATGTAATAAATACTAAGACCCCTGAATATGTAAAATTTTGAAACCATCAAAGAAGATTCTTCCCTCCAATGAAGAATGCCACCTGTTATGTCTTCCACAAGTTGGGACACATTGATGCATATTGTCATGTAAGAAGGAGTAATTCAAACCAGCAAAAGATGCAAACATTGAAGAGACTGCCTCAAGCAAACAAATGGAAGAGACAACCTTACATCAGGTATGCAAATAGCTTCTATGGTTACTGCTTTTATTGTAAGGAATTTGGTCATAAAATAATTGAATGTAGAAAGTATGGACAAAGATTGATGTTTAACACCTCAAGGAGGTTTATGATTCAAAGAAATTTTGTTCATACTCATAACTCTGCAAAAATTATGATCAAATGTTGTGTATGCAATCAAGTTGGACATATACCTTCCAAATGTCCTCTAAGAAAATGTAGTCCATCATCCCACAAAAGATACCAAACAAAAGGGTGCTTCCAGTGGATAAAGAAGGAGAATAAATGTGACCTGGCCCTAACTGCTCAAGACCTAAAAAGCCAGTGGTACCTAGACAGTGGCTTCTCAAAACATATGACTGGAGACAAAAGCAAGTTTATAACTCTTGATGAAAATAAATCTGGCAATGTTACTTTTGGCAATGATAAATCAGGTAAGATCAAGGGAAAAGTCTCAGTCAGCATAGATAATGGAAGAGGAAAGGCCCAAGATGTACTATTTGTAGATGGGCTGAAAGAAAATTTACTAAGTGTCAGTCAGATGTGTGACAAAGGCTGTGAAGTTCTCTTTAGAGCACAATATTGTGAAGTCAGATCAAGCACAACATGAAAGACTCTTCTCAAAGGTGTTCGAACAGAGAGTAATGTTTACATAGTAAAAGAGGAGGATGAAGCCTGCCATCTTAGCAAACTTGAGGAGTCTTGGTTATGGCATAGGAGATTGGGACATCTCAACTTCGACCATATCATCAGACTGAGCAAGAAGAAAGCTGTCAGAGATATGCCAGAAATAAAAAGGCCTTCAAATACCATATGCAAATATTGTCAATTGGGGAAACAGACTCGAACATCCTTTAGATCTAAAGATGAGCTAACCACTCCAGCTTGTGCACATGGACCTGTGTGGACCTGCTAGAACTAAGACACCAAGTGGAGAATCCTACTTCATGCTGATAATAAATGATTTCTCTAGAATGACATGGGTTTCTTTTCTCAAGAACAAATCAGAAGCACTGGAAAAGTTTAAGACATTTAAAGCATTAGCAGAAAATCCAACTGGATGCAAGCTAAAATGTATTAGATCAGATAGAGGAGGAGAATTCACAGATTATGACTTTTCAGACCTATGTAATGAACATGGAATAAAGAAAAAATTTACCATTGCAGGGTCACCTCAGCAGAATGGAGTAGCAGAGAGACAAAACAGGTCTGTACAACAAATGGCCAGAGCTATGATGCAAGAGAGTAACATTACTCAAACCTTTTGGGCAAAAGCTGTACAAACAATAGTACATATTATAAACAAAGCTCATTTAAGACCTAACAGTGATAAGACACCTTATGAGCTATGGCATGGTAAACCTGCATCAATCAAGCACTTTAGAGTCTTTGGCAGCAAGTGCTACATAAAGAATAATGATGAAAATCTGGGGAATTTTGATGCAAGAGCAGATGAAGGAATACTCTTAGGATATGCATCCAAGAGTAAAGGATACAGATGCTACAACAAGACTCTTCGAAAAATTGTAGAAAGTATTGATATAAGATTTGATGAAGAACTTCCAAACAAGACAAGAGATATAGATTGCAGCAGCCATCCTGAAAATCATGAAGAAGAGGACCAAGATGATGAAGAAACAAGCAAAACATCAGAAAATGCTGAACTGAACTCAAAAACCCCCTCAAGATACACTCAAAAGAACCATCCAGAAGATCAAATCATAGGAGACAAGAGTGCAGTAGTGCAAACAAGAAGGCAGCTAAATGAACAGACAGAAGAAGTATACATAGCAATGTTATCACAAATAGAGCCAAAGAAGTTTGAAGAAGCCAGCAAGGACAAGTATTGGGTAAAAGCAATGAATGAAGAATTGGACCAAATTGAGAAGAACAATACTTGGGAAGTAGTTCCTAGACCAATTGAGAAGAATATCATTGGTTCAAAATGGGTATTCAAAAACAAAATGAATGCGCAAGGACAAGTAATCAGGAATAAAGCCAGGCTGGTCTACAAAGGATACTCACAAATTGAAGGACTTGATTATGAAGAAACATTTTCCCCTGTAGCCAGAATGGAAGCTATCAGAATGTTCCTGGCATTTGCATGCTACCAAGACTTCAAGGTATATCAAATGGATGTAAAGTCTGCTTTTCTTAATGGAGATCTAGAAGAAGAAGTGTGCATGGAACAACCAGAAGGCTTCTCATTGACAGACAAAGAAGACTATGTATGTAGACTGAAGAAGGCCCTATATGGACTGAAACAGGCTCCTCGTGCTTGGTACTCAAGAATGGATAAATATTTTCAAAAACAGGGTTTTAAGAGAGGTGGAGTAGACAACAATATATACATAAAAGCCCATGAAAATGAACTCCTGATTGTTGTAGTGTATGTTGATGACATTATGTTTGGAAGCAACAAAGATGAACTAGCAAAAGGATTTGCTGATGAAATGAAAACAAAGTTTGAAATGTATATGATTGGAGAGCTCAGTTTCTACTTGGGACTGCAAATTCAACAAACGAACATAGGCACCTTCATCTCTCAGGAAAAATACTTAAAAGAAATGCTGAAAAAATTCAAAATGGAGGACTGCAAACCTGTGACAACACCCATGATCACGGGATGCAAGCTGTGTGCTGATGATGGGAATGCAGATGTAGATCAAAAACTCTACAGATCCATGATAGGAAGCCTGCTGTATTTGACAGCATCAAGACCGGACATCATGCTAGCAGTAGGACTAGTGGCAAGATATCAAGCATCACCTAAACAAAACCATCTTCTAGCAATAAAAAGAATACTCAGATATCTACAAGGAACAACATGGTATGGACTTTGGTATCCTAAAGGCAAAAACTTCACTTTAACAGCATACACAGATGCAGATTGGGCCAGTTGTGTTGATGACAGGAAGAGTACAAGTGGAGGTGCATTCTATCTAGGAGAAAGTCTGGTGGCATGGTTAAGCAAGAAACAAACATCTATCTCCCTATCTACAGCAGAAGCATAATACATTGGAGCAGCAGCATGTTGTACACAAGTCATGTGGATGAAACAAACTCTACAAGACATGAAGGTAAGCTTTGATGAACCTATCTCAATTAAATGTGATAATACAAGTGCTATAGGTATATCTAGAAATCCTGTGCTTCACTCAAAAACTAAGCATATCCCAATCAAGTATCATTTTCTCCGAGAACAAGTGGCTCAGAAGATAGTAAAACTGGAATATGTACCAACAAAAGAACAGACAGCTGATATATTTACCAAACCTCTTGCTGGAGAACCATTCCAATATTTGAGGGATAAACTAGGGGTAGTATCTGTATATGCTACTCTCTGATATAAAGAGAAAGCACAGTCTCAGGGGGAGAACAGAAATGATAATATCATTCCAGGGGGAGATCAACCAGCAAGGAAAGCATGAATCAGGTCCTCAGGATCAAAGGATTAAGACAAAAGAACACCAAGTTATTATCCTAGAGTTGTCTGCATTATTCAAGCATGAAAAGGTCAATTACATAACAAAAGCATCAGTTTGAATCCAATCATACATCTCTGATTAGATAAAAACCGATACATCTGTATTCTATGAAGTATCATTATTCTCATTTTTATCTCTATGCAAGTGAAAGAAGTCTATGCATTTGAACTGTATCAATTTACCGTGTATATTAAAATTCGATAATCCTCAAAGTGTTCTCTCAACAAGTCTTATACATCACTTTGGAGCAGCATGGTAAAAAGTCAACAGAAGAGGACCTAAACATAACTCAGAGAGAGGAAATGCAAAAAGCAACCCTTTGCCATTGATGTCAAAGGGGGAGGAAGAGAAAACAATAGGAGGAAGAGCAGGCAAACAGGAAGAGCAAACAACAGGAGGAAGAGCAGGAAAACAGGAAGAGCAAGCAACATGAGAAAGAACAGGAAAACAGATAAAATGTATTGCCATCAATACCAAAGGGGGAGACTATTGGAAATGTTGCCATTGATGGCAAAGGAGGTAGTAGATGTAGAAATAGGAACAGTTACAAGGAGACAAAGACAGACAATGGAGGCAGCAAAGAGGAAATGAATATAAAGGAGAAAGGCAGAGGCAGAGGAAGAAAATACGGAGTCAGAGCCATTATCACAACAGTAGAGGCAGAGGCAGAGTGACAGAAGCAGCAGAGGCAGAGCCACAACTGTTATTGCAGAGAAACCGCTGTTATTCCAAAAATATGTACATATATATATATAAAAACCGAGAATATTTTATACAACCGGGCGTTACACATAACATAATTTACATTCCAGACTTTATATTCAAATGTGCAGAGGAATGCAATGAGATTGGATATGCTTTGAATCAATTGGCATTCACTGTTTGAATTATGTTTGAAATTATCCCCATTTTTGAACAGAGCACTTGTATTCGATTGACATGGAGGTTGTATATATGGTAGAATTGTGCGTTATATATATGGCAGGACCGTGTTGAAATGCCAGAGACCAAGGCCACTTATAATGGAGTGGAACCATAGTCATAAATTCATTCGAATAATCCCTGTGCATTTAACCCCACTCATAGAAGAACCCTGCGTGAAACCGTGGTCACTTAACTCTGTTTTATGATAATAGAATTCCCGCTTTTTGTTCGTGTTAATTGAATTTCTCAACCGGAGATTAAACCTAGAGTTAATAAACAATAATATACACAAGAGAGTGCAAACCAGATGTACAACCACGGTCAATCACTGTAGCAAAACCACGAGCGGGTTTACAAGGTGTGTTGCCCCTCTTCGCACCGCTTTAGGCGAGTAAGCGGTAATCTTTGGTTGGGAAGAGATTCCATAGGATTGTTGACACGTGGCATAGGCGAGGTTGGAAAACCACCCGTTAAAGTTCGTCCATCGCTCATTATCATTCGTGCATGTTGGTCGAGCGAAATCCGTCGGATTGTATGAGGTAAGGGATCGTGGTAACGACCGTCGGATGGGCACGTGAATTAACAAAGGTGCGGTGCATGCGGTTGATTGGTTATTGATTTCATGTGTGGGGCCCAATCAAACATGTATTAAGGTTTATGGGTTTAATCAAAAGTTGGGATTATATGCGATGATATATATAAGCGACGGTTAACCTTTTATTAAAGTCAGTATATATGTATGAGCGAATGTGCATATATGGCAACATTCGAATGCTGTGTGAATATTCATATGACGTCGTTTGAGTTATACACAAGCGCATAATAATCAAGGTATGGTCTGGCATAACGTTGGGTTGCGGCTCTACTGCTAACTATAGTGAGGAATATATGCATTGATATAGAGCGCATAACATAAGGGACTCAGGATTAATGTCTCAAATCTCAGAGATTTGAGATATTAACACTCTCAGATTTAAATTTAATTGAATTTGCCAGCGTGGAATTAAAGAGAAGTGTGAGATTGCCCAGATTGGGAAATGATTGGGCATGAAACTTGAATGCAATTATGGAAAAGGAAAAGAAGAGGAAAGCATGCAGAGATGAAAGTTCGGTGAACAGGAATATGTACAGGAATGAGTTGGACAGGTGAATAAGCACAAAAAATAGGGAATATGCAGATGACAGTGAACAAATTGTATGTAGAACAAGTTCTTAACAACAGCAGAAAAAGACAAATCCAGTAAAGCCAAAATCCAGAAAAGGAGCTGAGTGAAATTGAAATGTGTAATTAAAAATGTGAATGTAAATGTTGTAATTATTTTTATTGTGTGTGATGCAAAGGCAAGTATCCTAAGGAAAAGACAAAATCCCACTGTAATATGGAAATTTGTACATATTGTAGTAATTCTAAAAATGAGTTGGAAAAAGAAATAAGAAGACAGAAACCAAAGAGTCATGACTGTTCACTCCAAATTCCTTGTGAAATACAAATAGTCATGTGAGAATTTCTATATATAATATCAATTTGATAAGCTCAAAAGGGAGAGAGAGAAAATATAGAGAATGCAGAATATAGAAGAATAAATCACAGAAGATTAAGAGAAGAAGAGAAGATACAGAACATAGCTGATATCTGGAGTAAATCAGCAAACATTCAGTTTGATTAATTGAGGAAGTTGGGGCTTCCCTATCAAGTTGCAACTTGATAGCTATCAGTTGTAGCTGACTAAGGTTGAAGCCTCTTGTAGGTTGGTGCCTGCAGAAAATTGAAGGGAGTTGGTGCTTCCTTGAAAGTTGTAGCTTGCAGAATTGAGGTTGGAGCCTCCTATAGGTTGGTGCCTGCAGAAAAACAGTGGTGAGAGGGAGTTGGAGCTTGCCTTTGCATCACAACAATAATAAGATGTGGTTTTATCCCTTTATGGGTTTCCACTTATATCTGGTGTCTCTGTGCATGATATTTATGTATTGATCTGATATGTATCATCTGCTTAATACCTGTTGCTCTCATATTAAGTCTACTGCTATATTATACTAACACTTACTCCTTACATTCTAAGATTACTCACACATTAAATTGGATATGAAATGAAGGTGTAAATACATTTAATGAAAAGTTCTAAAATATCAGGAATGTTTTAAACTGATTCAGCCCCCCCTCTCAGTTTAATTAAAGGTTCAACAGATAGCAGACATCCCTCCAAGAGTGAGGTGGGGTGACTTGGTTTTGTAGCCTCTAAGTGCTACATGATGGGAAATATCCTTGAGGAGGTCCACCTCTTGAACCAGTACCTTGATACGGGAGTCCACAGTGCGTAGTAGAAGGATGGACCAGTGGTAGTTGATGCAGTAAGATGCCAGAGGGAAAGATTCAGGATCTAGTAGTGGTCAGAGATTGAGCTTCGTTGTGAAGAGTTGGAAGTAGTTTTGTTGGCACATTTACAGAGTCAGCAATAGTGCAAGGGCTTCAATGACGATGCAGAGACTAGTAGCAAGCATGAATCAGGTAATGGATGCATCCGGCTGAACAAAAATTGTTCAGTACTTTGGATAGTTCTCAGTTGCAGATGTTGCAATTACAACAACAATAGATGAGAGGGAGTTGCAGTAGTAGCAACAACAAAAGTGCAGTGCAGATGAAATGTTGGTAGCACTTTAGTAGCAACACAGATGCATCACATATCAGAGTTGCACAGTAGTTGGTGGGTAGCAGTATCCAGACATTAGCAATGTGACATGATATGGTGCATAGGAAATGTATTATAGCAGCAATAGAAATTTCAATACTAGAACACTTTCCTTGCTAAGAGGGAGTGTTAGCTTTTGTAGCATTAGATGTGTTCTAGCCACGTGATTTGGTAGAGAGGCTAGAATACATGTATTCTCCAATACTCAGAAATATTTTTTGGAAATTCCACCTAGAGACGACTTGATTAAATCAATTTGTCAGCTTTTAATATTTCCTAAGTCTAAACTTAGGAAATATAATTAATTAAGAGGAATTAATTAAGTCATGGTGAGAATGTTATAGAAAAGTGCATGGATCTATTTCAAGTTAGTCCTATCCATTGATTAAGATTTAATTGTGTTCTTTGAAGTCTCAATGGATGATTAAAGAAGAAGTCGATGGGGCTTGGAGAAGATACACCAAATTAGTTTAGTATTCGATTTGATGGGAAATCGATCTCCAGAGTAGAAACATCTAGTTGTTGGAGGTGATTCAATAAGTTGAAGAAGTGAGAGAGGGGAAAATATAGTGAGGCTGGAGGAATATTTTCCAGTTCTGATGAGTACATTACAGAGAAGTAGTGCATATACAATGTAGAGATTTGTGAGGAGATTCTGTATTTTCTGGGGAGCATGAGATTTTCTGAGCCAGAAGCTGGGCAAAGGGTCGAGAGGAAAAGAGAATCAGTCTTCCAGACAAAAAATACAAAGACAGTAAGAGGAGATGATGGTCCAAGCTTGTGCGATGTATTAACTGCGTAGGATGATGTAGTGACCATGCAGAGGGAGCAAGGAGCAACTCATTTCGTGCTAAGGTCAGTGTCAGATCACTTATGGAAGTGAGAAATTTTCTCACTAGTTTTATTTCCAATCATTTCTCTATTTTGGATTGCTAGATTAAGCATCCATAGATTGTACTCAAATTTCACTACTATATAATATCAAAACCCTCAACTACAACATCAATTTTCCCGAGTTGGGTTTTTACGAGGAATTAGTCCAAAAATTAAAGTGTCACATTGTGTGTGTGCATCTATTTCTTCTAGTGTTTATTTTTCTTCTGATGTATTTTTTGTGAAGTTTTCAATATATTTGTTTAAATATTTACCATAGCACACAATAAATAATTTGTTTAATTTATTTAACAAATATAAGAAAGAAATATCAGTTGCTGCAATAGGATTCAAGGTCATCAAAATTTCACATGCACTACCAAATTAATGAGACACATTTGTATCAAGCATTTATGGAAAGAAGGAATCCAATCCATTCAGTGATTTTTGGTTATTATGTAAGCTTGAAAAAATGATATTTAAGGCAAATAATGATGTTGGAGAAAATTAACAAACACAAGCATATGCAACTATGACAAGGAATAAAGGGAAGTTTGGAAATTTTGAATCTCAAAAATCATTTCAAAATAAAATTGACATGTCTAAGATTCAATGCTATGAATGTAATGAATATGGGAACTTCAAAAGGAATTGTTCTAAACTCAAGAAGGGAAACAAGAAAATAAAGGAAAGAAGTGAAGTCCATGTGACCAAAGAAGTAGAAGAATCGGAAGAGAAGTCAAAGAAGGAAGAAATAAAAGAGCTCTACTATTAAAAATATCTCACATACATTTAATTATATGGAAGTTAGCGAGTCAGTGTAGGAATCATCACAATCATGATAATGTGCATTATATCAGTATCAGATGACATCGTACTAAGAGCATGAACGAATAGTCGAAGTAGCAGTTTGTATGGTTGAACCAAGTCATATAGCAAGATAGAAAGAGAAGTATATCATCACACCTCATCATCATTAGAAGAAGCATTTGCAGAATAAGGATCATCAATATCCTCCCTCAAAATAATTGTTAAAAGATTCACCTTTACTTAGAAGAAGAAAGTGTCACATTCAACCTAGTGTGGAATCCACATGTTAGAAGGATGAATGTATGGTACAAGAAAAGTGCAACATGAAAATTTAGTTGAAGCATTTTCATCTTCAATCAAGGAAAGGGAAGTTGTTGAAGGAAGCCTAGATAATCACATGTAGGAAGAGGTATGCATATATTTGTTAACTTTGATAAATAGATGAAGTCGTCTTATCACTTAAATTGCAAATAGAATGGCTAGAATGCTCTATCTCATGAGCATGATTGAAGAAGAAAGAACTCTTTCATATAAAGAATACATGAAGGCATTAATTTGGAATGCTACATAAAGGTATGGTTGAGTCAACATATCATATGACCTCATAAAGAATATGAGGTGATGGGCAACAACTGTTCCTATACAAGAGGAGCTATATATAGAGATCCCGAGGAAGACGTATGTGAAGAATTTGAAAGGAGAGTTTGTAAAGATGTGTCTACAACTACATAGACAGTATGGGTAATCAACATCTGATTAGAAGGATTAGCTATCACATCTCCATGAAAAAGTTATGAAGAACCTGATAAGTATGATGAAGAAGGAGAAACTTGATAGTAAATGTCTTGGAGATGGGTTTGAATAGTAGGCAGGATCTTGATTTTGTAGAAGCTGATATTATGAAGAAAGGACATCATGAAGAGGTAACTATATTTTTGAAGTTCACTTTTCTATTTTGAAAGCAAGCATCTGGTTGGGTTCGAAACAACGCTACCGAAAGAGGGATGTAGAAATTCACCTACAACTAGTACACATAGACTTGGATGGAAAAATTTGGAAGGAACATGAATTGGAAAGAGGTATCAATATGAAGGATAACCAGATGATGACGAAGAAGGTCACTTCCCTATGAAAAGAAGATGGCATGAATAGCATTACCTGGTTCAAAACTATGAAGAGGAAAGTGAAAGTGATGTAGAAAATGGCTAAAGCCCTATGAAAAATATGGCTCCATGATGAGGAAGTAGAAGTTCATCCATAACATGATGATGCAGAAAGGAGGAGCCCTACAAGAAACTCCACCAAAGAGAAAATAGTTATTGTTGGAAACAAGTCCCTAGGTAAATCCTCCCTAGTTGAGAGGGGGATATAGATACATAATTATTGTCTTCACATTATGAAGAAATAATTAAGGATTGGGTAAGAATATGAGACCAATATTGATACTCTTTCAGGATGAGGTAAGGCATCCAATAGGAAAGAGTATTCGAAGAGGAAAGTCCTTGAGGATGTGTAAATCCAAGACAGGAATGGTCCTAAAAGGACATATCTTGTGAACATCCAGATGGGGTATGTTCCTTGAGAGAAAATGATGAAGGTGTCTATAAGTCATCGTCTCCTCAACATTATGCTATAATCTAGTGGAGAGATAGACATGTTAGTAAAGGCCTTGCTATATGCCTTTAGCTGATATGATGAGATGAACTGATATAAGCTAAAAGGATAGCTTATGAGATGGCTTACCAATACGATTCTTCTTATGAGATTCTTCAGTATGATAATATCCATGTACCTTCAATGTATTATGAATACCTCCCTAGTTAAGAGGGATTGTTGAAATATGTAACTAGGTTCAGTATTCATATTGTCTTATGTATTCTTGATTTCATGTATTTTATTTAAAGAGGAAAGAAAAATTATTATTATTATTTGTATAGCATGGTTTTAGTGCTTAAGGTCAATTTATTTATAGGTCAAATCATCCATTGTGTGCTTCTAGGATTTTCCATGAAGTCAAGAAGTCAAAATCGTCATTATCATACATCTTAGACCATATTAGGAATCTTGTATCAAATAAAATGAATTAATTTTGACTCAAATATGTCAATATACGCCTGGAAGATCAAGCCTACATCATTAGGGTTATTCGAGCTTCATAAAATTCTATATATACAAGAGCATTCAACCTCATTTGGGTGGCTTCCAAGAAAGTTCGATCTAAGCAAGGAGGAAGAGCGAAGAAGAGAAAATATAAAAAAAAAGACTACAAGACTACAAGAAGAACCAAAATCTAAAGTTTTCTCTATCCATATCACTCACACTTGCGAAGAACTAGGGCATCATTTATTGCAGCAAAGTCAAAATTGTATTCATCTTAAGAGGTCGAAATTCAGTGACAAAAGGATAAAGTTTTCAAGCCTCGACACCTAGAATAAGAGAGTAAGTCCAATGAAGGAAGAAGGAGACCTATTTTTCCATACTAATCTCTCACGTGCAAAGTTTTAGCTACTAGAGGGAGGTCGAAAATTGCAGGTCTAAAGAATGAAGCGAAAAATTGTGTTTCAGGGGTCGAAGTTGAGGATTTAGAGAAGCTTGACTAGTTGACCTTGAAGTACATTGAAAGGAAGGTTGAATTTATCTTGGAGGGGTATCTGCCTTGGGTCTAAAAGGTCTTGGAATTCTTCATTTCAAGATTATATAAGAAGAGAATAATTACTTGTGGATTTTCCTCTCTAGGAGAGGTTTTGGCCCTGGCTAGTAGCCTATATCCTTTGTTCATTTGTGTTATTGATCTTATAGTTCGGTAGTTGTTTGTTGATAAGAACATTATAACAATAAAAATGAAAATTTAATTATTAATACTACAAGTTGAAGTAAAAACATCACAAGCAGTTATTGAAGTAAAGATAAATCACCCTACTCTAGCTACCCTAGATTTCTCAACACTTTGCACAACTCTACCCAACATTCTTCTCACACATCTAAGTTTTATCTAGTGCAATGTCTACCCAACATAGTTCACTTTGATTATCAGTGTCTTCATATGTCTTCTAATTAACGAGGGTAATCTTCAATTACCCAAGATTGGAACCCATGGTCTACTTCTTTCATTTCCTTCTTTTTTGTTTGGACTACATTATATTCCTTGCACTCTATCTTCTTCATGGTTGAGCACTCTCTTCTTCAAATTTTCTTCAATATCTTCCTGGTAAGACCAATGAAGTTGTGGTTTCCTACTTCGCAACCCTTCCCAACATTTACTTATGTTAGAGTCGTCTCTCTTCCTTCTTCTAGACATATCTGCCCAATAATCTCACTCTTTATTAGAATTGTCATCCATATGTAGGTTGTCAAACCTATGTTAATACCATATATTTTTTTCACATTTCTCATTTAGTATTCAACTTGTGCAATAGAAGGGTAGATTTTTAATGCATGTTGGCATTCTCTTGTAGATCCATCTACTTAGTATTCCTATGTATAGTAGAGGGATAATAAAGTGATGACAAAAAAACATTTTGTTGTGGGAGGTGTATAACAGTTATCCCAGTTTTAAAATTGATGTTGAAATTTAGCATTCATCTAGCTAGAGTTTACCTTTTTTCAGCTGTAGCATGAGTTTACCATTAAGAGAGAAGGGCACATATCCCTAGGCTAGCTAGGGCACTTGCATGAGAGTTTTCTATTTCTAGATGAGGTGTGAATCTATAGAAGGAAGCAATAGGTTTGCATGGTGCAGTTTATCTCCAATAGGAGGTAAAATTTTCTTGGCTCATATATTTGTGCAAGAGGGTGCTATAGTTGAGATTATTAGGATTATGTTTAACTCTCAATGAGTTGGGGTGCTTCATGCTCGTGTCTAGATACATTTTAGTTTCTTCATCCTCTCATTCTATAAAGAATACCTAGGTCACACTAGTGTGTTGGTTAGATTTTTTTAGTATTGAGCTATAGCAATGTAATTTTCTTCTTTCGTTAAATAGATGATATATGCAATATTGGAATTGTGTATTTTTTTTTCATAATTTGTATGAATATGTGTTTGTAAATTAACACAACTCAATTTTTTTTTCGTAGAAGTTTAATTTTAAACAACCTACATTTAGGTTCTATTATATCTTAGTGCAAAATCTGCTTACTATGGTTTGAAATTTGACATGGTAGAAAAATCCATTTATTGAAATCCTCTAGACAGATGTATGGAATATGTCATTTCATTCAAGAGGGATTTGTCAAATGGTTTCAACGGGAGTGATATCGGAGCTTCAATGAGTGAAGAAAATCTGGAACTGTGATAGGTTGATGGGTGAGATGCCAAGGATCTTCTTGTAATTAGAATTTTTTTATTGACCTGAGATACATGATCTGCACCTAGGATAGGTCACATATATTATTTCTATTCAGGCTAATATATTTTTTCAAGTGTTCTTTTAGGGTTTACAGTAATGGCCACTTTCAATCGCCAAGAGTGCCACATGTTGGAGGACACTTCTTACTTTGTACTATGGAAGTGCAGTATGTAAAATATCTTGGAGGAAGTTGAAATTATGATGTCTCATGGATAAGCATCTCACACCTCCCATGGTTCTCAAGGAATCGATGGAACATACAAATAAATGAACCAAGGAAAAGAAAATCATCCTTGATTTGATGAAGGATCACTCGATTCCTCACATTGCATAAAAGAAGATGGTGAAGGAAATATCTGATGATTTGGTCTTTTTGTAAAATATGTTGTGACTTGTCTTGTAAAATGTTATGAATAACAAGCTTTTCGTTACCTTTATGAACAAGACTAAAACTTAAGAAAGTTAATGAATATCACAAAGCTTAGATATCAACTTACTACCATTGGATAGCAAGTTCATGAAAGTGACCTTATTTTGGATAATTCTGAATGGCTTTGTTCCATCATGTCACCACTTTGTGTAGTGTATTTGTGCTCATGAGAAGTTATTCACTTTTGAGAAATTGTGGGATGACTTTTTTAGAGAGGAGACAAGTTTATATATAGGTTCAACCAATTTTGAGGAATTTGAAGTCCTATCCCTCATCGAAAACATTATCAAATAAGGAAATAGGGGATGATATAGGAAGGGTAAGAGGAAGTATGACTTGGTATTTTAAAACAATGGGAAGAAAGACATGAGATGGCATGTGAAGTGTTTTAAGTGCCACAATTTTGGTTGATGTACCTCTTATTGTCTTAATAAGAAGATAAGGGTAAACAAAAATAGCAATAATTTTTTTTATAGGGAGTCTGAAATATTTTTTCGAAGTATATAAATTTGCATTCAAATTAGAGACAACTTCTCCATGGTGTGGTGTTTTTCCACTAACATTGTTTCTAGTGTCATGTGGTATGTGCAGAATGGAGCTTCTAGACACATGATAACCAACACATCAAGTTTATTTAGACTTGAATAACAAGATATCAGTGTGTTGGTGGAAATTAGTGATAATTCCAAGTACTCAATGATTGGTATGGGTTCTATCTCCCCTACATGCCAACATGAGAGTTTCTTGAGCTACATGAGGTATTTTACGTTCTTTGTTTAAGTGATAATCTTATTTTGGTTTATTTGATAATGAATATAAAGTGTATGGTTGAGTTTGATTATCAATGAGGGATCACTAGAAAACACAACCCAGACCCTAGTTGAGTTCTCACTAGAGGAGTGTGTAAGGGTGCCATTTATAGGATGCTAGTAGATCTTGTCAAGCATGGACCATTGGTGCATAAAAGTGACAATTTGTATGATCATTGGCAAATATGATTAATTACTCATAGTATGGAGCTTTATGTCTCCAAAAGGAAATGATGGCAGAACACATTTTATTTCAAGATGGAGAGCACAAGAGTCTACAAGGGATGTGCATTGGAAAGTATGTAAAGATTACATTCCCAAGAAATGAGAAAAAATAAAGAAATTTTCTTGATCTAGCATTTTCAAATGTATGTGAACTCATGTCATACCTTTTATGACAAGGATATCTATTACATTATGTTCATTGATGATTGTTCTAGGAAAATCATAATTTATTTTATGAAGACCAAGTATGGAGTCTTGAGTAGGTTCTAAGAGTTCAAAGTTATTGTGGAAAACCATACAAGTAATAATATGAAGGTATTAAGATATGATAATGGATGAGAGTATACCTCCAAGGAGTTTGATTCCTTTTGTAGAGAATCCAGGACAAAGAGGAAGTTGGAATTTCCTAATGACCCACAAAAAAATTGGGTTATTGAAAGGAAGAGTGGATCCATTGTTGAGAAAATTGAGGCTATGGTTCATGACCTAAATCTTCATTTGTTCCTTTCGGTAGAGGCATAGACCACAATTTATACATTTTGAACAGGTGTATTCAAGAGTTATTCAAGGGGAAATCACCAAATAAGGTTTTCACTAGTGAGAATTCGTAGGGATCACACTTTGTTTGTTATTGTCTTGTATATATTCATATTCTTAAGGCGAAAATAACTAAAGTGGAACCCTCCAATTTGAAGGGTATTTTTTTTGGATACAATGAGTCCTCCAAGGAATACAAAGGATACATTTGGAAATATAAAAATATAGTAATGAGCTTCAATGTGAAGTTTGATTGGGATGAACTCTTCTCAATGTCTTAGGGGCCTGTAATAGAGACTAAAGGAGAAACACTTCATGTCCCAAATTTCAATCCAAAGATATCAAAAATTTCAAAATCACATAAAAAAGGTTCCAATGGAAAATTTGATGCTTATTACCTTCAAGTTCAATGAGGAAGCTTAAGTGGCTTACCAAACATTATAGGGGGCACAAATGCTAGTTGCTAGCTCCACATATGTCTTTTGGGCTAGTCATCCTTCCAACAAGTTTTTGTATTATTTTGCACCGACGTCTTCCATCATTCATAAAAACCTTATAGTTATCAAGGGGAAGCGAGTGAGAAAGTATGGTACGGTTCCATAGTGGAGGATTATAATGCCATTATGAAGAATGACGTCAATAGATTTGTAAAGGTCATTTGACACAAATATGTACCAAAAAAAATAAACCAACAACTTGGAGTTTTTAGGTGCACACAAAAAACTAAAAATATGCACATATTTGAGTGATCAAAGATAATTACTTTTCTTAATTTGAAAATAGTAGAAATCCAAAGAAAAAAATGAAGAAAACCTTTGTGGAAGCTCCTTCATGAACAAATTGTTAGATGTGAAGAAAGATAATGTATATATGATTAAAGGAGCCTCCTTCACAATAATGTGATGTAATGATATCAAAAAAACAAACACTACAAGTTTCATGAGATATCAATGGGTTAGCATTTAAACTAATGAGAATATATGAAAACCATTCAAATGCACATCTTAATGGGGGAAAGGAATCCCAATGCATTTTATTAATGAAAGTATATTACAAAATAAAAACGATGAAACCTAGAGTGATTTGTGTAGATGACCTTTTAAAAAGTTCATAAAAAGGGTCATATCCTATTTGAGGCTTTCTCTTTGACCTTTTGGTAGCTAGAATAAAGTGAAGGATGAAATTATTAATGCCAACATTGATAATATATAATGAATTGGGTGCAAAAAATGACTCAATGTCAACAAATTCTTATGCAACATAACATTACATTCATTGGAATTCTATAACACATGAGATATCCTTGTATTTATAAGTTTTTCTTGGATAATTTCATGCATGAGAAGTGAATATTTTTCCCAAGTTAGGCCATGAAACTGCTTTAATAACTCCAGTTAACCTTTTCACAATTATTAGAAAACTAAATAATTCAGATTTTCCATGATTTAAGTGTGAATATAAACAAATACATTGTGTAATTTATTTCATTTGTGACATACAAGAAGATTACCAGTGAGCATCAAAGGCTTACCCATATACCTCTCATGTCCTCTAGAACTGATGTAGCACGTAGCTATAATGTGGTAAATTGCATGCTTTGACTTTGATTCTCCATCATAACTAAGGAATTTCCCACATTTTAGTGCTTTGTTTCCCTCATTGTGTTGGTAAATGTTCATAAGTGATCATTTTGATGAAAACCCTCTTCATCTACACAAGCATGTGAAAATAGTATAATAATATACATTGTGTCGATATGGGGAAGTGTTATGAAACCAACTCCAAAAATAGAAGAAAAGAGATATCAATGCCTTAGAAATAAGCCACTTCGAGGGGGAAAGCTCCTTTACATTACATAAATGAACAATTCTTGGATGATTCAAATGAAAAAACCTCCTTTCTATATATAGGAGTCCATGGGTTCACAATATAATCCTACCCGACCTAACAATAATAATGTAAGGGCATAACAATAACAATAGTGGGGTTTTATGGGGCACAATAATAACAATATGGGGACTAAAGGGGTATAAAAATAAAAATAAGGGGGATACACTAACACAATAAGGGACTACACTATTAATATAAGGACCTAACATGCCCCTCTCCTTCAAACAAGTGTTGTTCTCACCGCTTGATTATTTCTTGATGCTTTTGTATAAAATTATCATCCTCCCACGTGGAATCTTCAATGGGTGATTTCTTCCACTTGCTGAGATACTCTTAAATTGATCGATTTTGTAGTTGTCGAGTTCTTGTTTCTGTGAATACTTCAGAACTTCTTTCATTGCGATGTTGATCCTCCGTTTGTTTCATTCGATTCTGCACCAAAGTTAGGTTATCCTTTGAGAGTTGGAGAAATTTTTGTTGATGTTCGATGTGATATTCCGCTACTTTATCATCCATGTTAGATTTCATTTGATCCTTCAAATGGTCCAACTTAGCCTTTTTTTCTTTTAAACCGTCTATGTCATCTTTGATTTCTCTTTGTAAGATCAAAATTTGTTGCACTTGGTACCATAATTTTGATATATCATACTACAATTCTTCCTCTTCATGCATCATAGAAGATATTTTTGAGAGATTAATAGGTGTTGAATTATTTTTAGGGGTCATTTTAGAACCTAATACTGATATCAATGCTTCAATATTCCTTTGGAATCACTTCAAATTTATTTTTCAAACAAGACTTATGCAATTTGAAAAAGAAAATACACACCTTTTTCTTTCTTTTGAGGAGCTTGATATTGAAATTGAATTATCTCTGTGATTTCGGATCCGCAATATCTGAAATTTGGTCCTGAATTAACCCTCTAAATCTTCTTTCTAATGCCACAGGTCTGACGTGATTTGGATGCTTCAAGACAAAGTTATGCCCAATCTCCCACAATGACCTAATTATATATTGGTCACCAGTAGAGTGAACTTGTACAATGTGCCACGTGTCACTGTTTCCTCCTTCATCTTTAAAATTGATACACTGGAAACTACAGTCCATTTAATCTTGGTCACATTTTACATAATTTCAATCTGATGCTCAAAGAGAGAGTTATGATGATTTTCCCAAGGTCACCTCGTTTAGATGAAATTCGGGAGCCTGCAAAAACCCTAACTCCATGGATCATATATCCGAAAATATTGAAAACCAATATATAAAATTTTCACAAAAAGTTCCTCAAGATTTGAGCTTCTCGTGGTAAAATTTTAAGCTTCTTAACCTTCGTAGAAAAAACGTTATAGAAAAAATTTCACGATGTCATGTTTGGAGCTGTGAAACCCTAGAATCTAAAGCTCTGATACCAAATGTAATGAAACCAGCTCTAGAAATAGAAGAAAAGAAAGATCAACGCCTTATAAATAAGCCACTTTGGGGGGGAAACCTCCTTTACATTACATAAATGAAAAATTCTTGTATGATTCAAATGACAAAACCTCCTTTCTATATATAGGAGTCCATGGGGTCACAATATAATCCTAGCCGACCTAACAATGATAATGTAAGGGCACAACAATAACAATAGTGGGGTTTTATGGGGCACAATAATAACAATATGGGGACTAAAGGGTTATAACAATAAAAATAAGGGAGATACACTAACACAATAAGGGACTACACTAGTAATATAGGGACCTAACAGGAAGTCATTGATTGATTCTAGGTGGTTGTATAAAGTGAAACACATGACAGATGGAAGCATAAAGAAGTACAAGGCTTATTTAGTAGAAAAAAGGATTCTTCCAAAAAGGAGTTACTATGATGATACTTCTATTTCAATTTCCACGGACACTTTAATCGACGTTGTGCCTTTAACATCAATTTTTATTTGGATCTTATATCAAATAGTTGTAAAGAAATCATTTCTTAATGCTTTGATTGAGGAGGAAGTATACATAAAACAACCAAGAGACCTCTAGGTTCATGGGAAAAATGCCCATGTACGCAACTTGAAGAAGGCCCTTTATGGGTTGAATCAAGGACCATATTATTAATATTCAAGGATTGATGAGTACCTATTAGGTTTGAGTTTCATTAAAATTGTTGCAAGTTCCAATATTTATTATTTATCTAATATATCTTATATGTTTGTTTTAGTCCTATATGTAAATGATATTATATTTATAGGAAGTTTTGAGAAGCTCATATCACGGTGTAAGACATAGTTAGAAAATGAGTTTGATATGAAATACATCACCCTTATGAATTGTTTCTTGGGTCTAGAGTATAAGGGTGAGGTATTCCTCGAATAATTTATGTATAATTTAATATTATAAAGAGAATTCAAATAATGGTTTGTAAGCCCATAAATACTCATATGATAATGAATCTAAAGTTATCAACAAATTTTGATTCAAATTTGGTAAATCCATCTATATTTAGAAAGTTGATTGGTTCCCTTATGCATATAATGAATATTTTCCTTGGTATTTAATGTTTGGTAGTTAACACTTTGGGCCAACATAGGGTTGAGTTGAGGCAAATTCACTAGGTTGATATAATTCATGTAGTCTACTACTTAAAGGGCACAATGCATGATGGTTAGAGGTATGTAGGAGATGGTTAGTTGATACTACATGGATTTATGTTTTTTTAATATCATGGAGATAGGTCACAAGAAGAGTAATTCAAGGTGATATCCTAGTTTTTATTTAGGTACAATACATGGTTAAATATAGAGTAGGTAATAGTGGCACATAATTCAGAAGAGATAATGTAAATCACAACTAGTTTTGCTAGTTGTGAGGTCATTTGGCTTTGCAATTTGATAGAAAATATGACTATCATAAACTATGACAATCATAGTTGTATCAAAATCTCAAAGAAGCAAACCAATGCTCCATGAAAACTCCTTGCACACAAATATTTGATACCATTCCTTTTTGGTACATATAGGATTCTCTTGAAAGTTTGTTAAAACATATGCTTTGATTGCAAACTTGATGGAAATGTTGTTAAACAAAGAGACACCATTCTCGAGACAAATGAACACTAACATAGTTTTAATACATGGAATGATAAGATTGTAAATACGCCAATCTCAACATTATTTGATGGCACCAAGAATTTTCCCTTACATGTTGAATCTTCTAGTATTGATATTGGATATGTCCATATAAAGCTTGGTTATCTTATATCTTTTGTAAGAATGAATTTGTTAGTATTCAAACATAATCACAATATTGTAAAATGGGAATATTTAGGTATATCCTCTACATAAATTTTGACAATATTTATTGGCTATGAAGTTCAATTTTTATGTAAACTATCAAGCCTTCAGATAAATATTCAAAAGTATAATACTCTCTAGGAGGTTACGCCAATGGATAATTTTGTTTCATGAATACGATTTTTGATATTTTCAAAAATTGAAGTAAGGCCATGTCAAACCTAACCATATCTATCAATTAGAGAGAGGGGAACTTCAAAGCGAAAGTGAAAGAAACATAGTTAATGCCATCTTGTTGAAGGTACAAGATACACCAAACTATTTTTTGGGTGCTTAATATTTCATGGAGCATGTAAAGGCACCAAAATATATAAGAATAAAAAAAAGATAAATTCTAGTTCAAAAAGTGATAGGATTTGAAATCATTGTGGGAAACCTATTTAGGATATGAATAGATGGGATATTAAGATGTGTGCATACATAAGAAACTAAACAATTTATCAAATATTTTCATTATGAATTAGTAGGATTCCACTTCATAGTTCTCAGTGACTAGTGAAACGCAAGGTATCCTATGTTTGAGGTTATGATGGCCTACAATCTCCATTGAATGTTTCAAATTAGTTAAAAAATGGGAGAAATTTCAAAAACAAGTACTTGGGCATAGATAAAGTATTTCTATGAGATTAATCCTATTTTTATAGTACATCCTTTTATGATCCAATTGGATATTGGTGGCTACCCACTTCTTCCACTATCTCAACGGTTCTCCATCTTCTTGGAAAATTTTCTATGATTTTTTGGATCCCAAACTTTCAGGGCCATTTTGAGGCCTGAAACAATGTTTTCTGGAAATTCAGTAAAGGGGTCATGGGTTGTCATCGCATGCCTTGGCCTCATTCAAACGTTTTAGTCCTCAAATAATACTTTCCAACTTCCTAGGGGCGCAAAATGGATTTTGTATGCAAAATTTGCGCCCCTAGGAAGTTGAAGTAAAAACTAACCACCTCAAGGCCCATAAACCTTTTGGTGTTTCATATTCTATGGTTAGGTTTTTTGACATATAGGGTTTGTTATTCATGTTAAAATGGCATTCTTTAGGCCTCTTGTAATAGCTTTTTCAAATTCATGTAGCCACCATCTCTCTATTCAAAGATAACTACCACCATTCTATCCAGTTTGTGTTCTACAATATTATGCTATTTCATTTGTTATCAGAGCAATATTTTCCTTGTTGTTTCTCGATGCATGCACCTGACGAGGTTAGGGTACAAGGAGTTGGGTATCAAGCTAATTTCACTTGAAAGGAATCAATCTCAACAATCCAAATGACCTCCTATGGTGGAAGAAAATAGAGATGATGGAGTGCGAGATCCTATCAAATTTTTGCTCGAGGAAGCATTCATGTGGCAAAGGAATGAGATGATTAAAATTTTTTCCTTGATCCTTTGATGACTTTCAACAACAACCAAGGCACCTTCAACCAACAAAAAATTTGGAGGTGTGACACCATTCAAGGTACAAGTTAACTTTGACATCGCTTTATTTGAAGGCCAAATAGATGCAGATGCTTTGGAGAAATGGTTATTTTTTTTAGAGGGGTATTAATCCGTCCAAAATTTTGTTGAAAATGAAAATATCACCTTTATACTCTTGAAATCCCTTCCCCATGTCAAATATTCGTGGGAAGGTTATTGAGAGAGCCAAAAAAAATATGAGTATGTGATGTTTAAAGCAAGACCCAATAGGAAATACTTTTTGGATTCCCTTAAGGAGGAATTATACCTTCTAGAGAACTATGATGATAAATACACAATACAGACAACCCCGCGACAATAGAGAGACCAAACAATGCTAGAGTGCACCAATTTTTTTAATACCTTGTGCCCAAACTTGGGTATCAAAGACTCCAAGTGGCACTTAGTTCTGAAGTATCGTAGTGATATAAAGAGGTGCATCCAAATGGAGATAGATTTCTTGGAAATATCCTCACTGGGAGCCACTTATCAATATGTTGTAAAAGTTTAGTAGAAATTGAATAAAATGAATAAGTGGGAGTTTGGGTATGCAAACCCACTACAACAAAAGATTGGAAAAGGTGACCCAATCTTGAAAAAAAATGTAACATAAAGAGAGGAGATCCAACCTCAAAAAATTATCTCAATTCACATAAAACGAAGGATAACGGGAAGTTGAAAAAGGAAACTAGAAAGTGGTATGTGTTCCACAAAAGTGCCTATATAACACCAATGAATACCACTTGAAACAATCATTGTTGGAAAATTTTAAAGAATGGAAACGTACTCTAGTTTTCATTAGGATTTTTAGCATGATAAAGGAAAGAAGATCATTGGTGCAGAATCCAGTGCTACCATCAAAACAAAAAATATCCAACGAGAACAACTAGAGGAGTCTGAAGAGGGAAATTTTCTCTTCCATTCATATATGTGGGTGAAGGGATACCCACTACACTTCATCATTGATAGCAAGAGCCAAAATAACCTAATATTAGTTGAGGTCATCAAGATATAAATTTTGTCGATAGTTCCAAACCACTAACCATAAACCATTGGTTGATTGAGCCATGGGTGAGACATCTATGTCAATCGGTAATGATGTTTGTCCTATGGCTTTAATCCCTTGAAAGATGAGGTATTGTGTGATGTTTACCCACTTGAAGTTTATGATTTTATTTTAGGAAAACCTTATATGCGAAAAAATCATGTTGTTTATGAGTCTCATCCTAGTAGTGTCATTGTTACTCTCAAATTTCATCTTTATAGGGTACTAGAGGTAGTACCAACTACTGAAATTTCATTGATTTAGCCAAACAATTTCAAAAGGTAATATGACAAAATTCAAAGTTTTTCCTCTTCATGGTTTGGTCAAAAGGTGGAAGGATGGTCATTATGACCACCACAACATCAACATGAGTCCTCTCTACACAATATTATAGAGACATACATAGATATCTTCACTCGCCTATGGGGATGGCTCTACACTGCCAAGTCAAACACTTAATGGAATTGATACCTAGTGCGCCTTTACCTAATGGCCCAATATATAGATGCTCTATCTTGGAGAATGATATAATAAAATGTGAGATTCATGAACTCATGAAAAAGTTCCACATTCAACCAAGCTCCTCACTTTATGAAAGTTCAATTGTATTGGTGTAGAAGAAGAATGGGACATGGAAACTATGTATTTATTACAGAGAACTAAACAAATTCATTGTCAAGAATAGATACATGGTCCTCAGGATTAACGATCTTGACAAACTTAAGAGTGAAAATATCTTTAGTAAGATTGATCTGAAGTCAAGCTACTGCCAAGTTCCAAATAAACAAATTTATGTATGCCAAAGACAAAATTCAAATATAAATAAGGTCTTTTTGAGTGGTTGGTCATTCCCTTTAGCTTGAATAATGCTCTGACAAGGCTCATGAGGATGATGGATGATATCTTATGGTCATTCAAAAAATGTTTTGTGGTTGTATATTTAGATTAAATCCTCATCTTTAGTAGAACGTGGGCAAAAAATTGTAGCACATTAAACAAGACTTAAGCACCTCATGACAACTGAATTTGTATGCAAATCTAGATAAGTGATAATTTTGCATGCAACAAATTCAATATTTGGGATACATTTTGGATGAACATGGGGTACATGTGGACTTAGCCAAGATCTAAGTCATTTAGGATTTTCCAATCCAAATAACTCTAACAAAGGTGTAGAACTTCTTGGGCCTTGCTAAATTCTATTGAAGGTTCATGTTGGATTTCTCTCATATCACTTTTCCCTTAAGTCAAGTGAATAAGGGTGGAGAAAAATAAAAAGTTTTCCTAGTAAAAATCACAATAGTATGCATTCAAGGATCTTAAACACCACCTTTTCTCTGCACCAACCCTCACCTTTCCATACCTACAATAACCATTTCATATTGAGAGAGATGCCTCTAACTATGCCATTGGTGCAATCCTCACTCATCAAAGACATATAGTGGCTTATCACAGTGAAACACTATCCTAACATTTTTTGAATACATCCCACCTATGAAAAAGAAATGTATTGCATCATGTAGCCATGCTGACAATGGAAGCATTATATTTTTTCCAGGAGACAATCATCCACACTGATCACATGCCTCTATAATTCATGTAAGCACAAGGAAAGTTACAAAATGGTCGCCATAAAAAATGATCCACATATATACAAAAATTCCACCTAAACATCAAGAACCAATCATGTTATAGACTACCTCAATTGACCCCTGTTTGTGGCACTAACCACAATTATTAACTCTTGTGGGCAAGAGACCTATACTTGGCCACAAGTATACAATAGTAACTCTAACTTCACTACCACTTACAAAAAATTGATCACAAGAAAACAAGTTTTATACTTCCACCTTCAAGATGTTCTTTTGTACTATATTGGCCACATTTTTGTTCCTTCAAGCGAGCATGCCAAGTTGATATGGGAGGCATGCTACAGTTGAGTTTCAGGGAACTTTGGTGTGGAGAATAAAATAATAGTACTTCAAAAGTATTTCTACTTGCCAAAGCTTCACCAAGATGTGCACCATTATATCATATCATGCATTACTTATGCCATTTTTAAACCAATCATCAAGAAGTAGGGGTTGTACACTCCTCTACCTGCCCTAGACAAGCTCTAGGAGTTAGTATCCATAGATTACATGCTAATTTTTCTATTCAATTGTGTGCTTTTGGTTTTTGGTTGATTCAATAAGATGGCCATGTTGGCACCATGAAATAAGAGTATCACAGTTGAATCCATTGCTAAAATCTTCTTTGAGCATGCCTGGGTTCATTTTGGGCTACCTTGGGACATTATTTAAAATAGATACAACAAGTTCCTCAACACATTTTGGTCCATCATACGGTCTATAATGGATACCAAGTTGACTAAATTGATCGTCTTTCATCCCTAATTATATGGAAAAATAGAAGTGGCCAACATGATTATTGTGCATATCTTGCACATGTACCACTCTAACTATCCATGTACATGGGAAAAAATCCTTCCATATGTTTAATATAGCTATAATAGATCTCTTCACAGATCTATTTTCCATATCCCTTTTCAGGTATGCTTGGGGTTCCAACCATTGGCCCCAATTGATGTAGCTATAACCATTACATATTCACTAGAATGGTCCTCCCATATGGTTGAGGAAGATAGAGGAACCGAATTTGTTAAATGGATCCAACACCTTTGAAAACAAGTTCATGATATCCGGCATAAAGAAAATGCTAAGTACAAGCAACACCATCACAAAACATGGTTCAACACAAGTTTTGGGTTGGTGATAAGGTGTGGTTACATCTACAAAAAAGAGTGCCTCACAAGCCCCATAGGAATCTCAAACCACTTCGATATGGGCCTTGCACAATCATTAAGGTTGTGTGTGAAAATGATTTTAAATTAAGTATTCCCCTTTCCTTGGCTTGCACCTAGTATTTATTGTGGAGCTACTTTGACCATATTTTCCACATCTATTATACATCTCAAAGGAAATCCAACAATTCCCCCCCACAAAACTCAATCTTGATTGCATTGAACAAAATGTGGGCACAAAGTTAAATGATACTCGTCAACAACAAATGCAACTCTACTGAGTTTTCAAACAATGCAACTTCTTCACCAAGGAAAGTAGCTCACCAAGAGATAAATTCATCCAAAGTTTCCCCATTTGATGAGGGAACTTGACACAATGGAGATCATTTCTTCCTAAGGGGGGGGGACTGATCTGGTTGGATATCGGTGGCCACTTGCCTCTTCCAATATCTTAATGGTTCTCCATATTCTTACCATTTTTTCTATGATATTTTGGGGTCTGAAATTCTGGGGCCATTTTGAGGCCATAAATGGTGTTTTTTTGCAATTCATGGGGCAAAATATTGCCATTATTTCAGCTGCTTGTAATATATTTTGTGAATGTGCTTAGCCTCCATATCTCTCTTTTCAGAGATAGCTACCACCATTCTAGCCAATTTTTTTTTACATTATTTTGTTAGTTCATTTATTAATAGAAGTCAAATTTTCACCATATTATTGTGCTTTTTGTTATATTTTTGTGTGTTTCAATCATTTCCTTTCATGCCTTTCATTTCATTCCTTGTACAACCCAAATCATTTTGAGAATTAGGGAATAGATTGCATCATACTTTTTGTGCGAGTGAAGTGAACATAAATATAATATGTACTCATAGAAATCAATTATCTATTCACTAGGCGAGTAAAGCCTATGTGTTGTAGCAGCTACAACAATTTGTGAACCACTAGTAGAATATAGCATCTTTTTCAACATCCCTACACTTGCTCGAGTCTAGATGGTGGTGCAAGGGAATATTGGATAGGCACTGTAGGTACCTCCTACGTTTATTTGAACTTTACAGTTATGCCTTCCCTTAGTGGCTCAGCTAGTTCTTGTTAATCAGTAAAAACCCAAGTCGAAACTCACAGATGCCAGGAGTTGATGATGATGTAAAGGACCAGGCAGAGGGCTTATTATATTTAAAAATTTTAATATAAGATTCTGGTGTTGCTTCGCTACTAGCAGGCTTGAACAGTACCCTGACAAAGTCACTTCAAGAAATCACAAACTTTGCTCCATTTCCAGCGAGCTTGGTCAGTACCCTGGTGGAGTCATTGCATTACCTCTCTACACAGGAAACCTTTCTCAATCATTTACCCTCATGTGTTTCGCGTGCTTATAACACTTATTTGTATGTGCTTGTGGCACTTATTCTTTGTGGCAGTTATTTACCTGGGGCAGATGAGGGATCTTGAATTATTTTACTTTTAAAGAGAGGTCGTTTCTTGTTTGACAGAAACTGAAAGATATTCTGATTTGGGTTTGCCTTCATGCCGAGCCTTCACATCCCATCTTCAGCTAATAGGTGAAACATGTAAATAAATCATTGAGATATTCAAGACTATGTTGGGCACAAGGTTCAGGTTGTGGGTATAGGTCATTTAAACTGATTAGCGTTCCCCAAAAGAAACTTTCCTGTATCTCTGTGGCTAATGAATTAGACTCATAGGAATGATTCCCAAGGTGTGAATTTGATGACCGATTCTGAGAGAAGCTACCTCTTGGGGAAACCACCACAACCTCACACAATCATTAGGGTTGGGGTTTTAGCATTATGACAAGGAAAGAAAGGAAGACCTTTAGGGTTTCGATGTGTGCAAAGAGGTCAAAGAAATCCATCCAACTTCAAACGTGTGCAAGAAGGAGTAAGAAGACTAGTTAGGGCACCAAGGGTTTGAAGGCTCTAGGTTCGATGAAGGCTCATGTAGTGGCATGTAATACACATAAAATCGGCAAGCTAGGTCAACAACCAGTGCATATAATGTGAGAAGGAAAATGCATGGCATGATGAAATAGACGAGGCTTATGATGCAATGCAATGCCATGTGAGAGAGAAATCAGCTAATTGCAGGTGAAAAACAAGGCAAAGTGCATGTAACGATTATATGAATGTCATGCAACAATGAGAAAATGCAAGAGAATGAGTGTAAACTAATGGAAAATTATAATGCATAAAGCTATTTACCATAAGAAGAGACAACAAACATAATTTTAAACCATAAATAAAACCCTAGCAAGTAAACCCTAACTAACAACTTGAACCAGTAAAAATTTATTAACAGACCCTAGCTAGCCTAAACCTAAAACCCTAATTTAAACAGAGAGGCGATCGGGTTATGTGAAATCAGATTTCAGTGCAGCCATCGCGTTAGTTCCTGACCCGCAAGAACAAAAATGTTCGTAATCAAAACCAGCATAAAAAATTGTGCACCAACAAAAAAACTTACTTGTAAAGCATGCACAAAAACAAGAAGGCCATTGCTACTTATCAGATAATGTGCTAGAACAGATTGTTCAAGCTGAACAAAAATATCATCCTGATAAGTAGGTAGGTGTACTTGAAGCCTATAATCATCTAGCCATGACACAAATCCATTCAAGCACAAACCTAGATTCAATGGAAGTGAGGTAGCACACTGCCTACTTGCAAATACATTTGCCGAATCAGATTCGGCAAGCCAACCGGCAATCTCATCATGATGTTGATGGCGATCAATTTTATGTCATGGATCAAATACGCGTCTGTCAGGTGAAGATGAGATGCTTGAAAATTGAAGTGTAGAAACCCTAATTTCAGAAAACTTAGTTTGAATTTGTACATGGGTTTTGTCGGGGACGTGAGGACCTAATGTAACCGTCAGCGGGAGTTGAAGCGCCTCACCATCCTGGAAAAACTCTGAACCTTCAAATAGGGAGCTATCGAACTTCGGTGGTTTCATGATATCGACTGGTGAATGCATGTAGTTATTATTTGTGGTGATTGGAGAACTATCAATGAGCGTATTAATAATTTGGTCATATGTTCGCAAACTGATAGATTGATAGTTGCATAGATCAAATTCTTTAGATTCGCAAGGGTGAGATGAACTGACCATAAGATTTTCAGGCAACCAAGAGGTGGAGTGATTGGATACTAACACATCATTTGTTTGTACCTGACTACAATTTATACCAGCTGGGAAAAAATAAAAAACATTTGATACAATGGTTAATGTCCACACTCCAGTGAAAAAATTAGGGTATAAAGGATGATGCATATCAGCTTTTAGGGGACAAAAATATGTTCTCAAATAAACATCTCTCGAATCAGAGGATTGCCAAGACAATCTGACATCCGACAGAGTCATGTTGAGAGGATTATGGTGCATGGAAAACCTAATTTATGAAACCCTAATTTGACTTAGATCAAGGGTTTCATCAGGATTGTGAGAACCTGACATAACCATCAGTGGAAGCTGAAGTGCCTCAACTTCCTGACGAGTCCCTGATTCTTTGAAAGGTGAAACATCAAATTTTGGTGGTTTCATAGGATCAACAAATAGATATGAATGATAATCACCAGAGGTGTGAGTGAATACGTTTTCAGAGAAATTAAAATCGTTGAAGCCACTGATTTGATCACGTTGGGTATCTGTTACATTAGGCTCTCCTTGGATTAAGAAAGAGGATGAATTGGTGAGAGATACATCCCAATATTTCTGAGACATAGGGTATCTTTCGTGATCGACTAAGGGCTGTGGATGGAAGAGATTCATCATTCTCGTAGTGAGATTGAGAAACATCCCCCTCGTGTTCATCACTGCCATCAAACCCAATAGGAGGCAATTCCTACTAATATGTAGAAATTACCGGTGTGGGAGACTTAAGAAATGAATCAGGGATTCATGGATGAAAAGATTCGGATGAGCGGCTACCAATCGTATAAGGAATTTCAAATCGCACATCAGTGTCATCCATAGGGGACAATGAACCTGCATGCATGTCATGTTCCATAGATTTTATATGGAAATCAAATTTATCTGGGACAAGGCCCACTTCATTGTCGGTAGGTGAAGGAGATTTATGAATAGACCCTGACATATTGTCAGTGGACTCAAGTTTGGTTTCATCAACAGGGAGAGATGTTAAGTCAACATGGGTTTCAAGTTTTGGTTTGACTGGGTGCATGAAATATTCGGGGATGATACAACATGTTTCATTTCCCTATAAGAATCTTACATCACTTAAACTATTTTCGAACTAAACTCCATTAGGCAACAAATCATGAGGAGGATGAGAAATGTCACAAATAGTACTTACCTCCTTTGAGGCTTGAATTTCTTCCAAACTAGAAGAGATGGGAAAGGAAATGTTAGGGAAAAAATATGGACAATTAGTAGCTTGAATATTTTCATGACAGACATAAGGATCAGGAATTTTTTTACAGATTGAAGGTGTTGCAAAGAAACAAAAACCACTTGTTGAAATTGTCGAATTAAATATGCCCAATCGACATCTCTTTCTCGGAACTCAAAACAAGGATGAAAAAATCTAATAGAAAACTCCTCTATATATTATTGAGGCTTCATTCTCATCTCATTTATCCTTATTAATACATTTCGAAAATCATGCATGTGAAAACCCTGTTGAAATTCACCAACGAGTTGCTCGAACGAATGGATGGAAGTTTTTGGAAATGTGTGGCACCATTTATTGATTCATCCTTCAAGGGTGAGGGAGAAAAGAACACAAGTAAGCTCCTCATAATTAATTTCATGATATTCACAAAACTCAAGAAAATCAGAAAGTTGCTCGGTTATGGAAATTCCATTCTCACCATCGAAATTTAACTAAGACAAGTGATAGAGAGGCTCATCAGGGATTGATCATCGAAAAATAGATAAGTTTGATAAATATCTCGAGAGAATGATTTGGGGATGATCCATTTATAGATATGAGACTAAACTGCAGGCTCCAAGGGCTCAACTTGTCATCTAGCCCTCCTTCTAGTGCCAAATCTTGATGAGAAAAATTGACTGCCAACAACAAGGGGGTGTCCCCAGTGAGAGGTCCCAATTGGACCTCACACTGTTTGGGATAGGAGCTCCATCCGGTATGTGGGCTTTGCTTCTGCCATAAGTGTTTCCACTCTTGGATGTCAGATGAAAATGTGATGGAGCAGAGACAAGGGTGAAATGACCAATCATTGAAGCAAAATCAGCCCAAGGCTGAAAAACCACAGACAAAGGTATAATTGAGTCTAAGAAGCAATAAAAAGGGGGTATGCCATGAGAGGGACCAATGAGCCAAAACCCAGTCAGAAGTACATGAAAGAGAACATGCCAGAAGTTAACTGCAAAGTAGTTCACAATAGATCACTGACATGGAAAGAACCAAGTAAACACCATTTCGAAATAAAAACGTACATGCAACCACTATGAATCGGTCCATAAAAACTTGCGTGTATGAAAGCACACATACAAATATAGTGAAATATTAGACAAATAGTACTACCACCATAAGCAAGCATGTGAATCAGTGCTGAAAAAAAGAGAGTATATTATTAATGTTGCTACAACTTAAAATACATCTTTTGCAACTCGTCAAAACCCAATAGTGGAACATGGGCTATTCATCTCAATACATGATACCAAAACTGTAACCTAACAACAAATCCCTCTACTTGATAACAAGAGCTGAGTGCCTTTAGCTCTCAAGCACAAATTCATTGTCTCGTCCTTGCTTCAACTCAAGTGCTAAAAGTCCCCTGAAATTTTTTCCTGAAGTTGTACATATAGGCTAAAATGACTCTTGAGTTGCCCTTGACTCTTAGTCTCCCTTGTTGAACCCTTAGTTAAAATGAGAGGGGGGGTGAATCAGTTTAATACATTCATGGTATTTTAAAACCTATTTACACCTTCATTTCATGATCAACTTAATGTATAATGAAAAAAAAATCTTAATATGTGAGCAATAGGTATCAAGCAAATTAAATACAGAATATCAACACATAATCATCATGCAAATAGACAACAGATAAGTGGAAACCCATAAGGGAGAAAACCACATCTTATTATTGTTGTGATGCAAAGGCAAGCTCCAACTCCCTCTCACCATTGATTTTCTATAGGCTCCAACCTACAGGAGGCTACTACCTCAATTCTGCAAGCTACAACTTGCAAGGAAGCTCCAACTCCCATCTGTTTTCTGCAGGCTACAACCCACAGGAGGCTCCTACCTCAACCAGCTCCAATTGGACATCTATCAAGCTACAACTTGAAATGGAAGCACCAACTCCCATGTATTATCTGTAGGCTACAACCCACAGGAGGCTCCTACCTCAACCAGCTCCAACTAGATGTCTGTCAAGCTACAACTTGAAATGGAAGCACCAACTCCCATGTATTTTCTATAGGCTACAACCCTCAAGAGGCTCCTACCTCAACTAGCTACAACTGGACATCTACCAATCTACAACTTGATATGGAAGCACCAACTTCCTCACTCTACAATAAAATCATATGCTGATTTACCTTGATATCAACTCTGTTTTTCTCCTTCTTCATTGTTGTCCTTCCAGCCTTCAAGTTTTCTTTATATCATCTTTGGATCTTCACAGCTTCTCTATCTGCTCTCTCTTCTTTTTCCACTCTCTAACCTCTATGCATATGAAAATAACATCATTTATAGAGATCAGCTCATAGATTTTTGCATTCCATATGGGAATATGAAGTGAACATGTATGACTCTTTGCCTTCCACCTTCTATTTTTCTCGCTCAACACATTTAGGATCTTACAACACTATGTACTCATTTCAGTATTACATTGGAGTTTTTCTTTGCCTACGAAGACTTGCCTTTGCATCACAAACAATATAAAATAAATAATACATTTACAGTTACAATCAATTATTTTACTCAGCCCTTTCAATTTCTTAGTTTTTTTGTGCGTTTGTCCTCTTCTGTTTCAGCAATTATATGCCAACTTTGCTGCATAACTGCCCCTTTTAGCCCGACTCTTCTTCCGCGTTCAGCCTTTTCTTTGCTTTACTGCTACAACACTGTTCTGCCCAAGCTCCTGGTCCTTTGATTTGTGTTGAAATCATTTCTTTGTGACCTATGGGGTATGGCCTATATAAAACTCCCTTTTAACACAACGTAGTATTACAAATCCGAGTTTTATCAACGTACATCCGATTTGCGATCAAACATCGCATATTAAAATATATAATTAGAAATAAATTAGCACGTATATAACATAAATGAAACAAGGCTATCGGGTCCCAGAGTACCTTGAACCAATCACAATTCATCGCAAACATTTGCTCGCATATTTCCCACTCTACCAATAGCGATAACCCATAAACCATGCGATCTACGATCTACACTCACGCGCGTTGCTGCCACGTGGACTCCCTTCATCGCATCACGTCGCTTGATCCTTACCACATCAAAACCAAAACAACATAACTTGTGATGTGTTGAAGTTAAATGCTATTTCTTGCGAGATGCGATGTTGCGCAGGGTCGACACGTGCCCCTCCATTTCGCATTGAAAAACTTTAACTTAACTTGCGGTCACCTTCTTGCTATCCCTTAAGCGCTGTGATGTGCATTATGTAGGCGAGTTCCACATCATCATGCCATGTCACCCTACCATGTCACCACCACGTCACCTTGCCACATCATCATAAATTCCTGCGATCTGTGGGGTTGGGGCCATGTCATCTGCCACGTCGGCTTGCCACATTACTTCCATGTCATCGCCACGCCTGTGCCATGTCATCACCACATCACTGCCACATCATATTTATGTCACTGCCACATCATCATTACGTCACTACCACATCATCATTACGTCACTACCCATACTTCGCAGTTCGCAACTTATAAATGTTTAACTTTGTGGTTACCTCTATTTCGTGCGATCTGTGATATTGCAACGTGCCAACACGTGTCCCTTCTCCGCTTCACATCGCACACAACCTAAATTTCCCTGCATCAGCCTTAATGCTAAAATCTTAAATGTTGCGATTTGCAAAATCGATCTTGAAGCGATTCGATCTCCACCGTCCATCTCTCTCCTTCACTTTTGCGATCTAATCCTGACCGCCCGTTCGCCTCCCTTGGAATTCTTCAAAGAATTCTTTACCTTAATCGATTTTTCATTTGTTTACACTGTCCCACTTTGTAACTCTAGTTTCTCCATGCTATTCCTCTTGAGCTTGTTCCTAAACTTGTCTTTGTTATTGAAAGTCATCTTGAGTTATCACACTCGACATCTACCCTTTTCATATTGATTAAAACCTTCTCTGTCTGTCGGCTCTTGCCTCTCTCTCTTGGCTTAATAATCTTTGTTTAATTGGAATCTTCCTCTTGGCTATGTGTAATATATTTGGTCCTCGTTGTGTCTAGAAAATCCAATTTCCTTCCGTTATGCACTAAAGCAATTCGCTTCCTCTTTGTTGTCTCTGCTTCATTCGCTGCCTCTGCTGCCTTGCTGCCTTTGGTGCCTTCTTAGTTGCATTCACTACCTCTGCTACATTCAATGCCTCTCTAAATTCGCTACCTCTCTGCTTTTTTTGCTTCTCTACCATTGCTGCTTAGCTACATTAGCTGCCTCTCTGCTTTTTCTGCTTCTCTGAATTTGCTACTTAGCTGCATTCGCTGCCTCTCTACTTTTTTTGCTTCTTTGCTGCCTTTTCTTCCTCAGTTGTCTCTACTCCTTGTCTGCCTTTCTTCTTAGCTGCATTCAGTTCTTTTCTACCTCTGCTGGTAGTCTAATGCTTCTCCTTACCTCTCTACTACTCCTCTGCCTCTCTTTTATGCTTTCTTACTGCATTGCTGCCTCATTTGCTCCTTTGCCTTATTGATGGTTCTTCTCTTCTCCTTTACCTTAGTGATAATTCAGGTGCTACTCCTTTGTGCTCCTTTTCCATCAATGAAAATATTCCCAACAGTCTCCCCCTTTGGCATTGATGGAAATATTCCAATACTTCCTCCGAGACTTCCTCCCCTTTCATTCTGAGAAGTGTCTTTTATTCCTTTGCTTGCTTTTCATAAGATCATTTCTTCTTCTTCTTGCTTTTCCTCCCCCTTTGACATCAATAGAAAATGGTTTCACATTTCCCAGTGTATATTATATCTTTGCATTTCCTCTCTCTGAGTTGTGTTTAGGCCTTCTTCTCCATACTTTATACCTTGTTGCTCCAGACTGGTGTACAAGAGTTGTTGGGAGAACACTTTTGAGAATCATTGAACTTGTATGTATATACATAGTAAGCTGATACCATCCAAAGGCACAGAATCCTTGCCTTTGTATAAAGATAAGGACACTTCATAGAACAAACTTATATAATCAGATATGCATCATTGGAACAATACTAAAATATTGAGGATACTCCATATGACATATCAAGTCTGCTCCAAATATACTTCAGTCTATATTATGATCTTCATCTCAGATACATATTTGTAGTGCACATCTATTCAAATATGATGATGCCAATATATCTTTTATAGCTTAGGTTCACCTTTACTTCCCGTTGGTGATGATATGAGCTGGACTGCTGACAAGGATATTACACAAACAACCGAAAGGCCCTTGATACTGATGTGATCAATGAATCAAACTAGAACTTACAACTTATTGTAAGATTAGACAATATCTTTCAATTTGAGAGACCAAATGACTTTAATACTTGCTAAATTTACTTTCAAAACTAACCCTTGAGGTTAGATACATTCAATGTATTTGTCAGTCTCACTTATCAACTATGAAATTTTATTTATAACATCAGGGGGTATTTATTGCATGATTGCCTCTGCAGATCTGTGACTAGCTTGGGTAAAAATATATAGGTCGCAAAGGTCAGGATGTTGCAAAGGAAGCATGAAGGTGAGAATATTTTCCCAATGCGACCAGTCGCTATGTCGCAGATATTGAGGAGCCATCCATCATTGCGACCTTGCGACTACTAGAAGGTCACACTCTCCCTTGATTTGTTGAATCATAGATATTGAGGAGTAGTCCATCATTGTGAAGTCACACTATCCCTTGAGTCATTAGGTTGTGTTACAATCCTCAACCCAAATTCAAAATTTTTCTGATATGCGGCTCAGCGAGTTCTAATGAGTCGCATTGCCACTGGGGTCGCACAATCTCATGATAGAAATAAAAAAGGGGGCAATGAGACTTACGACCTCTTTTAAATGGCGACAGTGTGAGCTCTGTGCACTGAATAAATCTCTCATACTTCTGATATTTATGACATGAAGGACCCCTCCGATGAAGTTTGGGAAAGGGAATGCAATGATTGGTGCCACCTTGGTACTGAAACATTAAGCATATCAATGCACAGACTTGTGATCATGAAATTGCAATAAATTTCTAAGAATTATTGTTTGTAATATTTACTTCTTGTAATTATTTAATGTACGCTGGTCTCGATGCTTAATTAATGTTTTTGTCTACGTGTAGGATTGAAGCCACCAAGGCATATCCTCGACATTTAGGCGAGTACTCAAGCCGAGTTGGTAGCTAAAGTGACTCGAGGGACTGATATTGCAAAAATACATGATCCTGGTCAAGAAACAGATATTGAAGTGTAATTAGCTTCAAGGCAGAAAGAAGGGAGCGAGGTTTTGGTATATGTAGGAAGGCTAAGGTTCATTGTGGAGATTTCATGGCTGGGGTTTCCTCTGGCGAGCAAGGTGGTTCCTTACAAAACTCCAAGAACCTCACAATAAGCTCAAAGGCACATCTATCACTTGGTCATTTGTGCAGGAAAATACATTTTGTTTCACAAGGTCTTAGCTTGCCAAAAGAGAAGTGTAAAAGGGAAAAAAACCTTAGGTCGCAGGTCACAAGTGGCCCTAGTCATAGTTATGGAGACCAAGAGTCAAGGGCAACTCAAGAGTCATTTTAGCCTATATGTACAACTTCAGGAATTTTTTCAGGGGACTTTTAGCACTTGAGTTGAATCAAGGACGAGACAATGAATTTGTGCTTGAGAGCTAAAGGAACTCAACTCTTGGTATTAAGAAGAGGGAGCTCTAGTGAGGCTAGGGTTTTGATATCGTGTATTGAGATGAATAACCCATTTTCCACTATTGGGTTTTGACGAGTTGCAGAATATGTATTTGAAGTTGCAGCAACATTAATAATATACTATCTTTTTTTCAACATCGATTTAGATGCTTTCTTATGGTGGTAGTACTAGCTATATGATATTTCACTATATTCGTATGCGTGCTTTCATACATGCAATCTATTATGGACTAACTCATAGTGGTTGCATGTACGGTTTTCTTTCAAATCAGTGTTTACTGGGTTCTTTCCATGTTAGTGATCTATTGTGAACTACTTTGCAGTTAACTTTGAGCATTCAATCATCTGATTTCATTTGAATGAGAAGGAAACGAATGACTATACCTCTTTGTCTATACCCTTTACGGCATCACTTCTCTTTCATGTACATATGACTGGGTTTTGGCTCACCAGTCCCTCTCATGGCGTACCCCCTTTTTATTGCTGCTCAGACTCGATTATACCTCTATCTGTGGTTTGTCAATCTTGTGCTGCTTTTTCTTCACTGATTGGTCATTTCGCCCTTGTCTCTACTTTGTCACCCTTTAATCTGACAGCCAAGAGTCGAAACAGTTATGGTGGAAAGCTAGCCCACATATCCGATGGGGCTCCTATCCCAAATGGTGTGAGGTCTAATTGGGACCTCACACCTGGGATACCCCTTTGTTGCTGGCGGTACAATTGTTCCTGTCAACACTATGACAATTCAAGAAGAAAATGCAAAAGTGACTCAAAATTTTTATTTGAAGATCTAGTTTGTAGGTTTGGATTCCTCATTAGAGAAGTTTTGAGGTCAAGGATAGACCTTAAAATAAAAAAAGTACTATTAGCATCAAATTTAAATTAACTAATAGGATTCACGATGATGATGTCAACCATAAGGGTAAATAGTTTTGGAGGGGAAAAAAGGAAATTACGTTTTTAACCATATTTTCCACATATCTCCTTATAGGTTTACTCTAATTCTATGTGTAGGCACTCGTCAAATGTGGACCTTTAAACCTATAAGTTTGGAATTCGAGTAAACCTTTAAAAATATAAGTTGAGAATTCCATTAAAAAGGTAGTTTTCTTTCTTTCCTTTCGAAAATTCATGATTCATATTTAAAGAAACATGTTTTTCTCATTTGTTTCAAGTTTATCTCACTACTTTAGGTCTATTTCAAGTATGCAAAGTGGGAACTCATTAATGTGGAATTGAATTCTACATTTACAAATGTATATGCTTGTAATTTATGTAAACCTATAAGGATATAATTGGAAAATATGATATAAAAAATAGTTTCCTTTCTTTCATTTTTAAAATTCATAACTCTTATATTATTATTTTCTTTAGGAGGATCATTTAAGACCATAAAATTTCTCTAATGGATATAGACAAGTACACATTTCACAAAAAACATTATTAGTGTTGGATTTCTAGTGCAATCAAGAATAGTATAGTTTTAAAAAATCGATAACTACTTCCAATGAGACAATTTGTCATCTTTTAGAATTCCAATCATTAAGCAATTACACATGAAAAATTTTAACCATTAAATTTCTACAATAGAGCAATAGAGATCATGGTAAAAATTAGAACAAGAGACAAGAGACACCAAAATTAGGCTCATAACAAAAGAAAAACCCACAAGGGGAAAACCCAACCAATCCTTCCTTATGAGAGAGAAATTATGTTCATCAACAATACCTCAAAATATTCCAACAAGATACCAAAATATGACCTCAAAAATATTCAAATAAAATCAATCAAAGGAGAGTGAATATGATCAACATTGGTCAAAGAAAATCTACAATAGAGGGCCAAATTATGGCCCGTGGTGGCTCAAAAAAGAGGTCCAAAATTCGGTCAAGATAACAATCAATGAACTAGTTAAGATCTAGGTAAAATGCCTCACTCAAAATCTATGGTCAACCCAAGTCAATGAGCCAAAAACAAGACAAAATTTTGTTCAAGTCAAGTCAATAATATTTTTAAACCTTTGGCCACCAAAGACAGTCAAAATTTCAATCAAACAAATCCAAACTTGCTTAGGTCAATGAAAGTCAAATGTCAAAACAACAGAAGTTGGTCAAAGTAGATAAGAAAAGACTCATTTTACTCCTTCACGTGTTTGAACTCCTTCTTTCTATTTAAAATTAGATGTGATGATGTGATGTGATGCCAAATGAGCTTCAAAAATCCCCTATATATGTGTGTGTCTTAAGAGGTGGATTTTCCACATGTGGGACTAAATTTTTCATCATGGGGCCGACTTGGTCAAACTTGAAAATGTGATTTTTTATCCATTATTTACCAATGAAAATACTAACTATAGCTACACATTTTTCAATGCTCCCTCTTAGATAGGGAGGTATTTTTCATTCTCTCTCATGATCAATCTCCCTGACTAATCCATAGGTATACCGACCATAGCCTAAGGGAGAGATCACAAGTGAAAGTCTCTCTCTTTATCAATATCAATCTCCCTGACCAATCCATAGGTATCCCAACCCATAGCCTAAGGGAGAGATCGTTAGTCTCATCATAATGAAAGAGAAATAGAACCCAACACATCCCAAAAGCCACAACCCCGTGGAATTCTGGTCAGTGTTTACTAATCAGTGGGATCAATCAATGAGTATAAAAAAATCATAAGGATACATCTCCCCAAACAATCCATAGGTCTCTTGGACCACAATCTAAGATAGGAAACTTGAGATCAATCTCCTCAGCCAATCCATAGGTCTCTTGCCCCACAACCTAATGGAGGAAACTCAAGATCAATATCCCCGACCAATCCATAGGTCCCCCAGTCATTACCTAATGGAGAGATCACAAAATCAGTGTCCCCAACCAAATTTGTCTCCTGGTAAAAACCTAAGGGATCACTTTATGCCTTTGAACCGAGCTCCCTGAACAGTGTCACTAATCTCTAGGTCATTTGACCTAATGGAGTGAAAATCTTCCCGGCCAATCCGTAGGTCTCCCAACCACATCCTTAGGAATATTTTCTATCATATGATTTTGTACACTTAGTGCTCCCTCTCTCTCAAAGAGGGGTTCTCAACAACTTCAATTTTTTCTTTAAAATATGCAAACTTCATGAGAGATAATGAGGTTTCCAACACATCAAAAACTTGCTCATCAATAGGGACATACTAAAGCTTCACATCCCCCCTCTACATAATATTCTAGATGCAATGATAATTCATCTCAATGTTCTTTGACCTATCATGAAACATTAGGTTCTCGGAAAGCTTTACATAACTTTAATTATCACAATGAATAATGGTCTATTCTATCAATTTATCAAACAAACTATCAAAAAAATTGTGAAGCCACATAGCTTCACAATAGGCTGAAAATTTATCTATATACTTAACTTCAACTGTACTTAAAGAAACAAAAAATTTCTTTTTACTAGACCATGAATTCATAATGGAGCCCAAGCCACACACAAATCCAAAGTACTCTTTCTATCATCAGATCTTCCAACCCAATCAACATCAATTAATCCATGTAGCTTCCACTCTCCATTAGAAGCATATCTCATAATATATTCAATGGTAGCACACAAATATCTCAGAATATATTTTGTTGTAACCTGGTGCACATGTCGGGGCTCAACCAAGAATGCACACAACATGTTCACAACATAAAAAATATCAGGTCCAGTGTTCACACGATAGTTCAACAATCCAATAAATTTGTGATACATATAGGGATCAATAAAATCAATGTCACAATCTCGAATCTTCTTCAAATTCATCACCATTAGAGTGTCCATGTACTTGCAGTCCATCATGCCAAATCTCTAAAGGATCGTAATAATGTATTTTCCTTGGCAAAAAAAAAAAGCAGTATTTTTCCAAATTTCCAATCCCAAATATTAATGCATGAGACCAAGATCCCTCATTTGGAATTCAGAAACCAACACCTCTTACACTAAACAATAAAAACTTCAACCCATGTCAGAAACAAATAATCTACATTCAACAAAAACATCAAGGGCTCACCTTGAACAATTTTGGAGTACAAGTTTAGATCAACATTGCTCTTGTTAAAACCAAGACTCAACATATATCCATCAATATGGGAGTACCATACATGAGGAGTCTACTTCACCCCATATAGGGATTTCTTCAATTTGAAAACATGTGTTTCTATATCATGGATTTCAAAAAATTGAGCTTATCAATATAGAATTCCTTTTCAATGATCCATTCAAAAAATAAGTCATGACATCCATTTGATGTAATTTCAAACCTGCAATAGAAGTAGGAGAAATGAAATATCTAATATAAGCATACCTAGAAACTGGAGAAAATGTGTCTTCATAATATTCTCCCTCTTTCTGGCAGAATCCTTGTGCCACAAATCTTTCATTTTACTTCTCGACACTTCAATCAGTTTCATGGTTTATCTTGTAGATCCATTTTGAAGACACAAAAAAATTTCCTTCAAGTCTTAGCACAATTTCCCAAACATCATTCTTCATTATATATTGCTACTCTTCGATCATCACATAATTTCCAAACTCGATGCTAGTTTCTTAGCTATATGGGATTTCTTAGAATCAATGATCTTGCACATCATTGCTTCATAACCAGACTACTTCTTCAACTTCTTACTTTCCCTAAAGGACCCATGAGGTGCAGCATGTCCTTCAACTTCCTTCAATGTTCTTTTAATACAAGTAGGTCTCTTTCTAATTCAGGTATAGTGGCTCTTTTCGATTCAACATGTTCATAATCATCATATTCTTCATAAGGATCTTGATCCATCGATTCTTGTTCTTTAGAATTCAATTCTACATTCTTTGGAGCCACATACAAAGAAACATCATCATCAAATGTAACATCCCTACACGATTCAATACAACATTATCCTAGAACATAGGCCCTAAAGGCCTTTCAATTTTCACTATAACCATCAAACATTCCTTTCTTCATGGAAGGTTCCAACTTCATCCTTTTCTCCTTGGGAACATGAACATAAATAGGACAACCAAATATTATTAAATGTTGAACATTTGGTCTCTCACCTGTGAAGACTTCTTTAAGAGTCTTATAGTCCAATATTCGATGTGGGCATCTATTTTGAACATAAAAATTTTGCAGCTTCTCCCCAAATAGACTTAGGCATTTATCGATCATGAAGCATGGCCTTGTAATTTTCCATAATAGTCTTATTATTCCTTTTGGTGATTCCATTTTGTTGAGGATAGTAGGGAACTATCAATGCCCTCTTAATTCCAGCATCCCTACATAAGTAAATAAATTACTTGAAAACATATTCTCCCCCATTATCAGACCTCAAAGTCTTGATCCTTCTTCTTGTAGCATTCTCAACTTGTGCTTTCAATTCACAAAAAATTTCAAATAATTGATCCTTGGACTTTAGAAGATAAATCCATGTTTTTTTAGAGTAATTATCAATGAAAGAGACATAATATCAATTTTCACCCAAGGTCTTGTCGTACATAGGCCCACAAACATAAAAGTGCATGATATCCAAGATTCCTTTGGATCTTTTATCATTGCTAGTACATCTTCTTTTAATATTATTTCTAAGGGCACATCCCATCATGTTAAACTTTGATTTCTAGTACACCTTTAAAAAAATATTTCATTCTAGAGAATGATTTATAGTGAACATTAACATACCTTCAATGCCATATTTCACAAATATTAGTGGTTTTGTGTAGCAAGGATTGAATTGAATGTCCAAAGAGAGGATGTATGCCTTCAATTCACACATCAATGACCTTGGCAGATTCAAAAGAGGCTTCCTTCTTCCATACCAGAACTTTTCCATCAACGAAATAAGCTATATGTCTTTTGTCTTCAATAGATGAAATATACAACAAATTCTTCTTCAAACCAGGAACATATAAAATGTCGTTAATTAATACATTACCTCCTGATTCCAATTGGAAGGTTGACAAACCAATGTCGGTGACTTCGTATTTTCCATTATCTCCAATATCAACCCTTTGATAAATCTTATTTTCAGCCAATTTTGAGAGATTATCATGAATGCCATTCTTGTGCTTGGAGGCACCACTGTACACCAACCATATTTCACCAAGGAAAACAATAAAACCTGAAAAATAAAAATAAAATGAGTATTCATCATCATAATCATTCTTTCTTGTCCTCGTCTTATGAGATGATTCATTTAGATCAACAAAAAAATCATGATGCTTCCTTTTCCTTTGTTGATCTCCATTCCTTTGATATTCATCCCTTTGATTACTTTGAGGACATTGATATTGATAATGACCATAAGCTTGGCAACGATAACATTGTAAATTTGTCAAATATCTTCTATCTTGAGAGGGAGGAGGAGGTCCTATTTTTGGAGAAAGTTCCCTTCTTGGAGAAAATATTGGAGTGAGTCTTGAATTTTGTATTTTACCATAACTTCTTTGAAATCTTCCAAAATAAGGTCTTCTTCTATTACTTTTAGAATGAGTTTCAAAAGATTCTTCCCTTGGATCTTCAATCTAGCCTATGTAAATGAGTCTTGATTATTCTTGTGTGCAAGGAACCCACAACTTATCAAATAAAGGTTAATTTTCTCTTTCACAGATGCTTGATGTAAAAGGATCCCACGATCTAGGCAAACCACCCAAAGTCATAACTACGAATTTTTTTTCAGATACTTCTTCACCAATGGCCTTGAGTTGATCTCTTATTTGAGAAATTATAAAAATTATGATTCCATAATATCATTCTTTTTCATAATGATATTACGAAATTAACACCTCAAATTTATAGATTGATTGATGTTGTTGGTTGTGTAGAATGAAATTATGGAATCATACATTCCCTTGAAAGTTTGATAATAAACAATATAGGGAATTCGATGATCCCTAAAAAAATCTATAATGATGCTTCTTTCCAAGATGTCATCTTCCTGAAATTTGTCTTTTCCTGCTTGGTCATTTGTTTCATTAAATTTTCCTATAATAATTCCCAAAACCTTTTTCCTGGCAATCAATATGTCAATTTTAGTCTTCTATGCCTTGTAATTAGTAGTTCCTTCAAGCTTGTTCTCTGCCTTCATGAATGAATCCATGATGAATATAATGAAGAGGACCAGCCAAAATAAAATATGAAGAATCCAAAACTCTTAAAGGTGCTCTCAATGCTTCTTCAAGATGATCTCACAACCCTTTCCCTTCACCAAATCTTTGATACCATGTTGAATTTCTAGTAAAATCAAGACTAATATAGTTTTTCAAAATTTATAACCACTTCCAATGATACAATTTGTTTTCTTATATCATTTCAATCATTAAGCAGTTACACATGAAAAACTTCAACCATTAACTTTCTACAATAGAGTAATAGAGATCACAGTAAATAGTAGAAGAGACAGGAGACACCAAAATTAGGCTCACATCCAAGGGAAAACCCAACCAATATTTCCTTATGAGATAGAAATTATTTTCATCAACAATACATTAGAATATTCCAACAAGATACCCAAATTTGAACTCAACAATATTCAAGCCAAAATAGTCAAAGGAGAGAGAATATGGTTAACATTGGTCAAAGACACAATCTGCAACAGAGGGCCGAATTTTGGCCTATGGTAACTCAGAATAGAGGGCATAATTTGGTCAAGATAACAATTAATGAACCTGTAAATATATCGATCAAAGAACTCAGTCAAACCCTGCAGTTAGCCTAATTCAACAAGCCATAAATAGGACAAAATTTCGGTCAAGTCAAGTCAATTATATTCTACAATCTTCAGCCTACAAAAAAATTCAAAATTTTGATCAAAGAGATCCAAACTAGCTCGGGTCAATGTAAGTCAAATGTCAGATCAAAAATAAGTTGGTCAATGCAGATACGAAAATTCTCCTTTAAATCCTTTGCACATGTGAACTCCTTCTTATTATTTTAGGTCATATGTGATGATGTGATATGATGCCAAATGAGCTTCAACAAGCCTTTATTTATATGTGTCTTAGGAGGTGGCTTTTCCACATGTGGGGTTGACTTGTTCATCATTAGGCTGACTTGGTCAAACTTGAAAATATGATTCATTAGAGAAATTTTGAGGTCTAAAATTGACCTCCTAAGGAAATTATAAAATAATAGCGAAAATAATAAAATAAAATTAGATTACATCATCAAAGTTTAGAGGGAAAAAATAAAAACTACTTTTCGAACTTGTATTTTCAACTTATCTCCCTATGGGTTTACTCAAATTTTGAGTGGGAACACTCGTTGGATATGAATTTGATTCCTCATCCAAGGAGTACCCATGTTGCATACTTTTGATGGACCCTACTAAAAAAATGAGAAATACATAAAACACGTGTTTGCAATCACGATTTTCCATATATTTCTCATTTTTCATGTAGCAGGTACTCCATAGAAAGTACACAACATCGGTACTCCTTGGATGAGGAATTAAAATTTTCATCCAATGAGTACTCCCACTCGAAATTTGAGTTAAAACTTAGGGAGGTAAGTTGAAAATACAAGTTAAAAAAGTAGTTTTATTATTTTATTATTTTTTAATATTTTTATGCAACATGGGTACTCCTTGGATGAGGAATTCAATTTTACATCCAAAGAGTACTCCTGCTTAAAATTTGAGTAAAACCTGATGGAGATAAGTTGAAAATACAAGTTAAAAAAGCAGTTTTATTATTTTGTTATTTTTTAATATTTTTACTTTTTTACCCCAAAAATGGTGAAATATCCCCCATGGTTGAAATCATCATCTTGAACCCTATTGGTTCTTATAAAGCTTATTTTGGTTGTACATTTTTCTTAGGAGTCCCATTTTAGACCCTAAAAATTTCTTTAATGTTTTCTCCATTTTTTTCCAATGAAAATATCTACCGTAGCTACCCATTTTTCAACACTCCGTCTTAGCTAGGGAGGTATTTTTCATTCTCTCTTAAGATCTATCTTCCTAAAAAATCCATAGGTATTTCAGCCATAGCCTAAGGGAGATATCAAAACTATAAGTCTCTCTCTTTATCAATATCAATCTCCCTAACCAATCCATAGGTCTCCCAGCCCACAACCTAAGGGAGTGATCATCAGTCTCATCATAAGGAAAGGTACATAACATCCAACACATCCCAAAATCCACAACCCCATGGTATTCAGGTCAATAATCTACTAACCAGTGGGATCAATCAATGAGGCCAAACCAATAATATGCACATGATACATCTCCTTGAACAATCCACAGGTCTCTCGGCATACAGCCTAAGGGAATTAGAAACTCAAGGTCAATATCCCCGACTAATCCATAAGTATCTCAACCCACATCATAGGGGAGGAAACTTGATATCAATCTCCATGACCAATCCATAGGCCTCCCGATCACTTCGTAAGGGATATATCGCAAAAAAAGTGTCCTCGAACAAACTAGTCTCTCGATAAAAACCTACGGGATCACTCTATGCCTCAAAACAAAGCTCCTCGACGAGACCCATTGGTCTCCTAGTCAATTGACCTAAGGGAGTGAGAATCGTCCTAACCAATCCATAGGTCTCCCAACCACTGCCTAAGGAATATTGTCCATCATATGATGTTGTGCACTCAATGCTCCCTCTCTCTTAGAGAGGGGTTCTCAGCAACCCCAAGTTGTTCTCTGAAATAGGTAATTAATTTGAGACAATGGCTTTTTCAACACATCAACTCATTTATCAATAGGTTTATACTTAAGCCTCACAGCTCCCCTTTGGAAAATATTTGTATGTAATTATATTTCATCTCAATGTGCTTCGACCTGTCATGAAACATCAGGTTCTCATAAGGTTTTACACAACTTTTATTATCACAATATATAATGGTCAATTCTAGCACATAATTAAACAAACTAGAATTTTTTTTTTGAAGCCACGCAACTTCACAACAATTTGATTATGAAATTATATTCTCAGCTTTTGTCATACTCATAGCAATAGAAGTCTGATTTCTACTAGAACATGAAACAATACCACTTGCCTAAGCCAAAAAAAATCTATTTCTCTTCCTATCATCAGAGCTTCCATCCCAATCAACATTAGTGAATCCATGCAACTTCCATTCTCCATTAGAAGCATATCTCAGACCATATTCAATGGTACCATGAAAATATCTCAGAATATGTTTTGTTGCAATCTAGTGCACATGTTGTGGCTCAACCAATAATGGGCTCAACATTTTCACAACATAAAAAAATATCAGGTCTAGTGTTCACAAGATATTTCAACAATCCAATCAATTTGTGATACATAAAGGGATCAATCAAATCAGAGTCATAGTCTTGGATATTCTTCAAATTCATCAGCATAGGAGTGTCCATTAACTTACAATCCATCATGCCAAATCTCTAAATAATCGTAATAGTGTATTTTCCTTGGCCAAAAAAGATTCCATCAGGATTTTTCCAAATTTCCAACTCCAAATAGGAATGCATGAGACTAATATCCTTCATTTTGAATTCAAAAACCAACTCTCTCTTACACGAGACAATTAGAACTTCAGCCCCTATCAAATACAAATTATCTACATACAATAGAAACATCAAGGTCTCACCTTAAACAACTTTGAAGTACAAGTTTGGATCAACATCGCTCTTATTAAAACCAAGACTCAATAGATAGCCATCAATATGAAAGTACAATGCACGAGGAGCCTGCTTCATCAAGGACCTCAAAACCTTGATTTTTCTCAATATATACTTCCTTTTCAATGACTCCATTCAGAAAAGCAATCTTGACATCCATTTGATATCATTTCCAACCTACAATAGAAGCAAGAGAAATGTCAGATCTAATAGAAGCATACCTAGAAACGGGAGAAAATGTGTCTTCATAATCCTCTCCATCTTTCTCAAAGAATCCTCAGGCCAAAAATATTTCCTTGTACTTCTCAACACTTCCATCAGGTGTGTGCTTGATCTTGTAGATCAATTTTGAAGACACAATAGAATTTCCTTCAAGTCTTCGCATAATTTCCCAAACATTGTTCTTAATTATATATTGATACTCTTTTATCATGGCATATTTACAAAATTGATGCTTAGCTTCTTCCCCATGTGTGGATGGCTCAGACTCAATGATATTGCAAATCATTGTTGCATAACCAGACTACTCCTTTGGCTGCTTACTTTCCCTGAAGGTCCCATGAGGAGCAGCATGTCCTTCAGCTTCCTTCAATGATCTTTTAAGCTAGGCATGCCTCTTTCTACTTTTAGGTACAATGTCTCTTGGAGATTCAACAAGCTCATGATCATTAGATTCTTCATGAGGATATTGATCAATCGATTCAGGTTCTTTAGACTTTGATTCTAGATTATTCAGAGCCACTTGCAAATCAACATCCTCATCAAATATAACATTCCTGCATGTTTCATTAAAATGTTTTCCTATAAAATAGACCCTAAAGGAATTTGAATTTTCACTGTAGCCAACAAGTTTTCCTTTCTACCCGTAAGGTTCCAACTTTGTCCTTTTCTCCATGGGAACATGAACATAAATAGGAAAATCAAAGATACTTAAATGCTCAAAAATTGGTCTCTCACCTATGAAGACTTCTTCAGGGCTATTATAGTCTAATATTTGATGTGGGCATCTATTTTGAACATAAAAAATTGTTTTTGCAGCTCCTCCTCAAAGAAACATAGACATTTCTCAATCATGAAGAATGGCCTTAGCAACTTCCATAATAGTCAGATTCTTCCTTTCAACAATTCCCTTTTGTTGAGGATAATAGGGAACTATCAACTCCATCTTAATTCTAGCATCCCTACAAAAGGAAATCAATTCCTTGGAAACACATTCTCCTCCAATGTCAGACCTCAAAGTCTTGATCCTTGTTCTTGTAGCATTATCAACATGTGCTTATTCACAAAACTTTTAAAAGACTTGATCCTTGGAATTTAGAGGAAAAATCCATTTTTGTGAGAGTAATCATTAATGAAAGAGACATAAAATGAATTTCCACCCAAGTTCTTGTCAGATACAGGCCCACAAACATCAAAATGCATGAGATCTAAGATTCCTTTGGATCTACTATCACTGCTAGTACATATTATTTTAACATTATTTCCAATGGAACATACCTTACAAACCCCATCATGTTCAACTTTTTTTTCCCATACACCTTTAACAAAATATTTCATTCTAGATAATGCTTTATAATGAACATGAGGGCACCTTCGATGCCATAGTTCACAAAGATCAATGGTGTTGTGTAGCAAGGCTTGAATCGAATGTCCAAGGATATGGTATATGCCTCAAATTAACACACCAATGACATTGGAAGATTCAAAATATGTATCCTTCTTCCACACTAGAAATTTTCCATCCACAAAAGCATTTATATATCCTTTTTCTTTAAGACATGAAATAGAAAACATTTTTTTCTTCAAACTAAGAACATATAAAATGTTGTTAATTGATACATACCTCTTGATTCCAATCAGAAGGTTGAAGAAAAAATGCCCTTGACTTCGTATTTTATATTACCTCAAAGCTCAAACCTTTGATAAATATTATTTTTGACCAATTCAGATAAATGATCATGAATCACAGTCATGTGCCTAGATGCACCATTTTCCACCAACCATATTTCATCATGAACTGCAATAGAACTTTTAAAAGTAGGATAAAATGAGTATTCAGCATCATAATAATTATTTCTAGGCCTCATCTTATGAGTTGATTCATTTAGATCAATATTAAAAGAATGGTGCTTCCCTTTCCTTTTTTTATCACCATTCCTTTGATAGTAACCTGTTTGATTTCTTTGAGGACATTGATCTTGATAATGACCATAAGCTTGGAAACAATATCATTGTGAATTTTTCATATCTCTTCTATCTTGAGAGGGAGGAGGAGGCCTTCTTTGTGGATTAGGGTCCCAACCTGGAGAAAATCTTGGAGTAGGTATTGAATTTGGTCTTTTACCAAAACTTCTTTGAAATCTTCCAAATTAGGTATTGTTCTATTACTCTTAGAATAAGATACAAAATATTCTTCACTTGGATCTTCAATATAACCTTTGTAAATGAGTCTTTATTCTTCTTGTGTGAAAGCAACCCACAACTTATCAAATTAAGGTGCATTTTCTCTCCCATGGATGCTTGATGCAAAAGGATCCCAATATTTAGGAAAACCACCCAAAGCCATAACTATCAATTATTTGACGAATACTTCTTCACCAATGACCTTGAGTTGATCTCTATTTGAGAAATTCTAATGAATTATTATGCCACAATACCATTCTTTGTCATATTTATATTGTAGAGTTTACCCCTCAAATTTATAGATTGATTGATGTTGTTGATTGTGTACAATCCAATGATGGCATCATACATCCCCTTGAAAGTTTTATGATCATAAATATAGGGAATTAGATGATCCCTAAAAAAAATCTATAATGATGTTTCTTACCAAGATGTCATCTTCCTGAAATTTGTCTTTTCCTACTTAGTTAGTTGTTTAGGTAACTTTTCCCGTAACAATTTCCAAAACATTGTGCCTTGCAAGTACTAGGCCAATCCTAGCCTTCCATGCCCTATAATTAGTCGCTCCTACAAGATTTTTTTCTGCCTTGATGAAAGAATTCATGATGAATATGATCAAGATGAGCAACAAAAATAAAAAGATGAAGAATTCAAAACTCTTAAAGGTGCTCTCAAAGCTTCTTCAAGGTGATATCACAACTCTTTCCCTTCACAAAAGCTCCAATACCATGTTGAATTTCTAGTGCAATCAATACTAGTATAGTTTTTCAAAATTGATAACTAATTCCAAAGATACAATTTGTCTTCTTATAGAATTCTAATCATTAAGAAATTACACATAAAAAAAATCAACCATTAACTTTATAAAAAGGAGAAATAGAGATAATAGTAAACTGTAGAACAAGTGACAAGAGACACCAAAATTAGGCTCATAACCAGGGAAAAAACCACAAGGGAAAATATCAACCAATCTATCCTTATGAGAAAGAAATTATGTTCATTAATAGTACATTATAATATTCCAACAAGATACCAAAATCTGACCTTAACAATATTCAAGTCAAACTAGTCAAAGGAGAGATAATATGGTCAATGCTAGTCAAAGACATAGTCTGCAATAGATGGCCAAATTTTAGCCTGTTGTGGCTTAGAAAAGATGGCAAAAATTCAATCAAGATAATAGTTAATCAACATTTAAGATCTCGAGCAAACATATCACTCAAAACCCACGTTCAATCCAAGTCAACGAGACAGAAATAGGACAAAATTTTGGTCAAGCTAGGTCAAGATATTCTACAATTTTCAACCTCCAAAGGTAGTCAAAATTTCAGTCAATCAGATCCAAACTAGCTGATCTCAACGTAGGTAAAACATATCAAAATAAGTTGGTTGATGAAAATCAGAAAATTCTCCTTTTACTCCTTCGCATGTGTGAACTCCTTATTTGTATTTCAGATCAGATGTGATGATGTGATGTGATGTCAAATGAAATTCAACAAGCCTCTATTTATATGTGTTTTAGGAAGTGGCTTTTCCACATGTGGGGTTGACTTGTTCATCATTAGGCTAACTTGGTTAAACTTGAAAATATGATTTTTCTCCATTATTTTCCAATGAAAATACTGACCATAGCTACCCATTTTTTGACAATTAAGTGCTTAATGGAAATTTTTACTATTGTTCATCATAAGAGTTGATTATATTTCCCTTGATAAATTGGATAGGAAGAGAGTAAAGACAAGATATCAGTGAATACAATTGTTAAAGTATGTGACTTGAAGAGATCAAATTATTTTGTTCAACTACATGGTTATGTATGGGCATATCAAGTAACATGAAAAAAATGACAAGGGTAGACACTTTTCTAATTTAATTTTAAAGAGTGATGATGTTAATAAGTATTTGGTACCAAGATTTAAAGAAAAAAATTAAAGAGTGGTTATGTATGGAGGAAAGGATAAAATAGAAGATGATATAGTCATAGGTGTTATTTCAAATACTAATTGGAAGAGTTGGAGAAATGATACAATAATTAGCTTTGAACTACCTTTCAATTGTTGGCCTAAGGGTCACATTGAGATGGGAGGTGAATCAATGTGAGATCAATTTTATCATTTCATAATCAAACAATCTTAATGATAAGCACCATATCATAAAATAGAAAAATGCATCATCAAGCTACTATAATATCTTTAGCATATCAAGAAGCCATCACATTACAAGAGAGACAAAATACTTTATATAGAAAAGCATACGAGAGAAAACCATAAACAATTTTCTTATTTATCTTCAAATCATTACATAGATTCGCAAGCTATGACTTGTTGGAGGAAATTGCCCCAAATATATGCAAATTTCCACTTGCAATAGGCTACAACTTGATTGCGACACCAACCTCGAAATAATGCAAGAAACTGCTCACTATAAGCTCCAACTTGATTAAGGATCCAACCTCAATGATGAGAAGCCTACAACCTGTTCTGGGCTCCAACCTCAGTGATGAGTTGGCTCCAATCTACTTTAGGCTCCAACCTCAGTGATAAGAAGGCTCCAAATTTATCTAAGCTCCAACTTTAGTGGAGGCACATATCTTCGTATTCAACTCCTTTTGGACCTCTACTTCATAACATTTTAAAATTGGATTCACTGTCACTATCTATCCATACATTAAAAAAAAAAATCTACAAACACAACCACAAACTGCAACCATTATCACTGCAATTGTTGTCGTAACATGCACCCATTGTCACTATAATCATTGTAATAACCTACAACCATTGTCACAACAATTTTTGTCACAAACACTACCAAAAATTGTCATGTAAACCATTATCGATAGTTGTCATGTTGTTTCCCATACTCTACTTCAGCTTATCTGTCAATCTAGTCACACATACCCCTTCTCGAAACTTGTTTTCACCATGTATCCAAAACCACTACAATCTTCTCATGGACCCTCAAAACATTCAAAAGATATTATGACCATCAAATAAGTGTCAATAAGACCCTACATACCCTTGGTTACATCCATCTCTAAGCCCTAATTTCCAAACTTATTCCATAATTTAAGTTGGACCAATATTGATCCCAAAAACCCATAAAAACCAAATGAAACCTTATATTAAATTAAGTGCTCTACAAAATGTCCCATTTTGGGCACAATTCTTCAAACTATCCAGATTTTGACGTCGATACAATATAAATTCCATCATAGAACTGTTAATTATTCTATAAAACAAATTCACCTAACTACCGTCATGACTCGAACCGAGCTCTCAACCACTACAACACAGGTGCACCACCAACCAAGCTGTGTGTGAGGCTTGTAAACCAAATCATCTAATTTTGTAATGTCTATGATTTTAGACCATAATGAGGGTACAAATCTCATTCCAAGCCTTGTTACATCGTATCGCGACGTGCACCAACATATATTACATTCCTGAATGATGACATGGAGTCCAATGTGGTCAAGACCATTTGTTTGTGTGTATCACAATGTGGCCATAACTGAGATTGATGATACGAGTTTGAATCATGATAAAAAACTTAAAGCATCTTCATTGTTCTCCAAAACCAAATAAAACTTCAAATGTATTTCTCCATCGTTACTATGTCTACCAATATGTCAATTTTTTTTTTTTTGTTTCAATGAGAAAATCAGACACATATTTTTAGTGGTTCATGATCTCGAGATCGTGGAGGGCCAACCCAAGGTCCTATGAATTTGGCCTCTATAATAGGGTCGATGGACATTAAACTTTGAGCTATGTAACAGAGGGATAGGCCCTAAATTTGATTCAAATGGATATCATGCAACATTCCTTCCACCATACAACCGAGGTTGGTTCAACATTGATTCTAGCATATGATCAAGGCTAGTCCCGCCATGTGACTATGCTCTTTTTAGTGATTTTAATTTGTCCTCTTAAACTCATCACCTTAGTCCCATGTGATTAGGCCCTATGACTGAGTCCCTAGGGGAACATGGTCATTCAATTGATAATTTCATAATAGGTCATCATGCCGTGTGACATCCCGTGAGATGTACCATGTGTCACCCATTTACAACCTTTATACCAACCAAATCTTGCCATTTTTCCCTACCATGTAGCAACTTCTAGTGCCACATTGGCATGTTAATGTGATCGAGTGATGTTTCATCTACATGTACAAATAGCATGTGATATTTTTCCATGTGTCAGCCAATCCAGGCACGCCATGTGTCAATCTGAAGGAGGCCATGGTGGTAGGTTAACTATCATGCAAGTTTTCATGTTATATGCCTTCCATTTTATTCATCAATCAATTATATCTGTCAGATCTTGGATATATGAATCATATTTAATGGGTTTAAATTATGCATGTTCTGCTGAGATTGACTATTGGTTTTTTCAATGGACCATGGATGCGCTCAGAATGTGTACACTCTTCAACGTATTGATATTTTGGGTTTTTGTCCCATATTTTGGGCCTGCAAGTAGAGTTTATTTTCAAATGGATACATATTTTCATCTAGGATTATTTTTTCATTGTAGGATATACCATTGGAAAGGTATCAACAAGACCTACACAAGCATACTATTTAAAGGATCAATAGGACACCATAATTGCATCAAAAATTAAAATAACTTCAAGCACCATTTACTTGACTTGATGAGATCCTGTAAGATTCCTAGTTGTCATATTGCTTCATAGAGAGTACCATTTCTTTCTTAGGAATTATGAATGATATTGTTTCTATCTTGGGCATCCACCTTGTTAGCCTCACTCTCACATAAAACAATCAATAAGTCCAAAATATTAAAAATAATTAAAATTATAAAACCTGGATTAATTCCTATTTATCTATTCTAGAATGAGATTGTTCCTCAAACTTGGGAGTTTATTTAGGTCTAATTAGTTGAGAGACTCTCTCCAACTAGTTAGGCTCCTAGGTTAGTGTGTGGCTGAGATATTTACTCAACCAAAGTAATTGGGTCCAGGATAGACACAATTTCTTGAAACATATTCTTGATGTATTTATATATTGTATCATTATCATTATTTTTTGTGTGGGAATACAATACATTGAGGTTTGAGAAGCCTTTTCCTCCAAAGTTTATGTATTTGATATTATTTTATTTTTATTTAATTATTCTTCGTTTGGTATCAGATCAAGACGTTTATAGGAGTTGCATAGAAATTCTATGGTAGATCCATGGTCAAATATTGATGTGTTGGTCGTAATTTGATGAGAATATAGAGGAGGTTGAGTCAATAGAGGCGTACAATATTCGAAGTGGTGTTGCATAGGGTGTGACCAGTATGATGTGTTTCATTGATGGGGGTTGTGTTTGTTGTAGTGAGTGGTTGTATGGTCTGTGCGGGACGGATCCTAGATTAAAATGCCAAAACTGTGGGCCTGGTGTATGCAATATTCATAAATTTTATTTTGATTCAATCGAGTCAAAATGCAATCTTAAGATCTATAAGACTAGCTAAGAAAGTGACGGATTGTGTGGGATTTGTGTTGAGAATGATGAGCATAACTATTGTGTGAAGATTTTGTGTCACATGTGATCGTGGAATCCATGGCGGTGTGGTGTGTGAGAGAGAGATTGATGCCATATATTCATTCATACATATTCATTCTACTCCATTGGCTACTGGATTGATAACATTATTATACCAGCAGAGAACCCACTATAATAATTCGAAAAAAAAGCCTAATTTTGTTTCCTATATGAATCTGGCGGGGGGATAGCAGTTGATATTTTCTTTACGCATCCATCTTGTACACGGTTTTTTAAGTCAGTATTTTTGTCGATTTACATGTGGGTTTCTTCGACGGAAAACTATTTTGCGATTGTGCGCGAAGGCGGTGAAGTCAACTCTAGTTTTCTCTCTTCAGTGGTATATAGGAATGGCATATAATAGGCCGTTGTTGTGAGTTTTAATTCATATTTTTTCCAGTGTTCGATTTGGTATTTCTTGTCCAACGGTGTGCTCTTTCACAGGGTCATAGGTTTTTGGTTTTTGGATTATTCCATATTTTTTATCAGGAAATTTAAGGATGCACATATTAGCGTGAAGCTTGTTGCAAGCCTATGGAAAATTTAGCAATTGAAGGACCTGTTCAAAGAAGCCATTGTGGAAGAATTAGCCTAGGAGTGACAACCATGTGAAACATTTGCGTTGTGTTAGGGTCTTATAATAATAGGGTTCATAATTTTTGAATTGACTTTGATAGTCTTGTAAGTATGTACATACCTTGCTTTCTGTAAGTTATTTTCCCATATTTGAAAAATAAATAAATAAAAATGAAAATAGGGTAAAAGTCCTAAAAGAAAGATCAAAGGACTTAGAAAAAGAATGGACCCCAAAAACAAAAAGAGATAAAAATAGATCATGAAAGTTTTGCAAGTTTAAATGCCACTACTTACTTTAATTTTACAAATAAGATTGTGTGCAGCTTGTCCTAAATGCCACAATCCATGAGGGTCAAACAACTTAAACTTGACCTCTCATGCTTTAAATTTCATGTTTTAGATAGAGAATAAAGATATGTCAAACAGTTTAAACTTGAAAAATCAGTAGATAGTTAGAGAATAAATGAGGAGCTCAACAGTTTAATCTGAGCCCTTGGATGAAATAAGGTTAGACTTAGATATTTTTATGCTTTGAAAGAAATTTGATTTAGGGTTGCAAGCCTAAATGCACCCATGAAAATGAAGTGAAAATGTTAGAAATAATTATGGTAGGTAGAAAGAAGTTTTGCAAGCATGTAATAAAGCATCATCGGGCAAAAATCACTAATTTCCCCTCCCCTACAATTATTCAGTATTCTAAACTATCAGTTAAAAAGGCTCAGAGCATTTCTCTAAATTCTGTTTGGACTGGACCCAAGGCTCGATGACTGATTGGTTAAAAATATTTAATTCCTACATAAATCCCACATTTATTAGCATTTATCCTTCATTCATAATCATAATCCATTTTTCCTAAGTAAAAACCCATTTTTACTTGGTAAAAATAAAACCCTAAGTAACTAATTTCATTTTCATTTCAAAACACTCAAAACCCATTAAATACATTTTATCCTAAGTTAAAAGTGTGAAAAACAAAAGAAACAACAATGATTTATTTTATCTATAATTTTCACTTTACTTAGATTTAAAACATGTATTTTCATATCCCCTACACTTCACCCTTTATTTCATATTAACTACTAACTATATATATTAATTCCCTAAGTTACACCCACCCGTATATTATTAAAACCCTTTTATTTTAAATATAACCCACAAACCCATTATTTTAACGTTAAAACCAATGATATAATATCCCATGTGCGAAATATAAATCATGCCCCCATCCCATTGCTTTAACATATCTATATATAAATACCCCACCCCCTATGGTATTTAAACAGTTGTCAAATAATTTATTATACCATATAATATAAATAAACCCGCGCCCGGTACATTAGTTAAAACATATATAAACATTATCCCCGACCTTATTTTCCCCGCCATCATATAACCAAAGTTTTAACTTTAATTAAATTTTATTTATAAATTTAAAACCAACCCCGCCGCATTGACCAACCCCGACCCCACTCCCCAATCCTGACGCAGCTTTCATAACAGATCTTGACCGTTCGCAGTCTTACCCCGCAAACCAACAGTGGAAATGTCATATCGCAAATAAACTATTGCGATCACCACCATTTCGTTTCTACATGAAATGGGTGGTATTCCCATTTCCTCTCTCCTCCACGTGCTCCCTTTTCATTGGATCGTATTCGATCACTCCAAAACAACTTACCACCCAAACTGCACGTGATAACCGCTTGTTGTTTTGATCTTTTGAGCCTGAAAACCACCATTCCCACCTTATGTGACCATCATTCATTGCAGAGTAAATGTAACCTAATATGCCTAATAAACATAGGAAATGCATTCATTTCCTACCTCTTTCTATGCATTAACCCTGTATAAGCCCCTCGACTGTGAAACAAGCATTTTTTCCACCATTTTTCATGCCAAAAGCTTGCAAATTTCAACCTGTTACCATTAAATATTACCGAGGAGCTTTGCATTGCTCCAGAGATCGAAAAGATACCACAGAATCCGTTCAAAACCTTTATATGCGTCTTCAAAAGCCCAGTACCTACGTATAACAGGTATTCTTCCAAAAATCAAGCCTGTTTCGATTTGAAAGGACCTATTAAAAGAAAAATTACATTCATAGTTCAAATTTACCCAAAGAAACCTGTAAAAATATCCAAAAAACAGGCCAAACCCTGTCAAAATTTCGGAAAAAAACCCTGTTTTATGCAGCGCCATGTTTTGAAACCCCAAATTGAGCCCAAAAACCTTCTGAAGTTATCATAAGCCTCTTTTCCTAAATTCAAAAAACTTTTTACCCAATTATTCAATAAAAAAGCCCAAGAAACCCCTGTTTCAATTTCATAACTAGTGAAAGCCTATAACTCAGTTGAAGATTGAAATTGAAAGAAAGATCCAAGAAAAGAACCAAGTTATACCCATTTTCATCCAAAGAACCTTTGTCAAAACCAAGAAACACTTCTGTAAACCATTTAATCTTACAAAACAGTCCAAAAAGCCCAAATACAGAGTTTCAACTACCCAGAAAACCTAAAAATGTCAAAATCAAATCCAGTACTGTGACCGCTTAAAGCCATTATCACCTCCCTGCATCCAGGGTTTCATTAACAATTATTTTGTTTTGGAGGTCATTAGAAAAATGAGAATTTGGATAAAGCAATCTAAATACTAGTTAAAGATCTGTTTTACTCCAAAAGTTCATAAAGAAAGGAATTTTAAATGATATTCCTTAACAAAAGATTCCAGGAAGTAGAAAAGAAAGAAGTCATTTATGCAGAGAGAGATAAATTTTCACAGTGAATGGTAAAAGTGCAATAAGAATTCACAATGATAGTGAAAAATAAACAATCAAAGAGCATCAGAGTTAAAGTGTATCAGATGAAAGTCACAGTAAAGGTTAAAACAAAGTTACAGAGCAGTCAAGGTAAAACAGTAAAAGTAAATAAAGAGGCAGTAATGGTTAAACATAGATGAAAATACTTTCACCAACAATGACATTTATCCAAATTAAAAGAAAAACAGTTAAAAGAACAAAAAGGTTAAAAGATGAAAACAGAGCAAGAAGGGACATTTTTGCACAAATTTCCTGTTTAATTCATTTTTTTGCAGAAACTATTGTGGCCAATCCAAGATGAATTTTGCAAAACCGAAGGAGGTTTATGTTCCTAAGATGTCAAACTACAAAAACCTCTCTCACTTTTCTAACATCCATTATGGGTTTGGAAATATTAAACAATCTTTGAAAGAAATTTTTACAACAAATTCTTGTTAAATCATCATTCTACAGAGAAGATTGTGGTCAATAAAAAATACATGTTACAAAATGGAAGGAGGTTTTTGTTCCTAAGAAACCCATATACAAAAACCTATATCACGTTTTGCATAGGTATTACCGAATGAGAGATACATGCACATAGTTACAGCCTATTGTTTAGACTATGCAAAGCTCTGTTTAACACATGTTTTTGCAGAGCATATTGTGACCAGCTGGAGCAGAATTTTAGGGAACTAAGAGAGGTTTATCTCAAAAACATATTTTTCTACAATAAAATCTCTCAATTTTTACATATCTTTCTTGGGTGGAGAAATACAAAGGTATCATTGGACCCCAATTTTGCAAAATTTCTGGAGTAGAATGCACAAAGAAAGGAAACAGTTAATGACTTGGAAGCCTCATCATCAACTAAGAGTTGATATCAAATTTGAATTCTCTTATTTGTCACCATAAATCCATAAGTATAGTGCCAAATAGATTCATTAGTTTTGAATGTCATTTTATTAAGTTAAATTTATGTAAAACAGTTTGAGATATTTGTAAACCAATCTTAATATTTTTTCAAGATATTTTAGTTTAGAATTTGTATAAATACTTCATCCTTTGAAGTATTATTGTGGAATAAATTGCTGAAGATTTATATAGTCATTTTTGTGGACTTGAAGGCTTTTGTGTTCAAATTTCGAGTAGCAGACTGGATCAGATTAACTAGCATCATATTTCAGGATTCATGTGATGAGCTATTTGGAGTGAAGTATTTTCTAAATTTGTCATTGTTATCTTTCTTTGTTACATAAAATCCATTATGTGTTCTAAATTTGAATAAATTAATAGGAGGATTACTTCATAATTTGTTAAAAGCACCCTGTCTTAGCTATTTTTCATTTCTATGTTTTTTGCTAATTTCTAGAGTAGGGCACCCTTAATTGCTCCCTCTTTCGTTTGACCTCTGCCTACTGCTTCCATTTTCCGGATCAAAGAACCCTTCATTTCTCTTTAGCCCGATCATATCACCTCACAAAAAAAATTTCCAAGATCTCCAAGGGTTATCTATCTTGCCCTAAAAAAATTTGACTTTTTGGCCTTGATCCTAGTTCTGTCTGCTTGAATTTTGACTCCTCAGCCGAATGGACAAATAGATTTCCCACTATCCATCTCTTTCAGTGAATTTTCCCACCAAACCAATCAAAACCAAAACCAATTGCACAATCATAACTAGCCTAATATTTTATAAAAAAAACAAAGTTAAATCGTATAGAGAGAGCCCTCTTTGAACCCTAGGAAGGCTAGATCCTAGAGTTTAAAAGTAGGTTTGTGTTGGAAATATTATCATTGATGGAAAAGGAGAGGAAAGGAGCAGCACCTGAACTATCACTAATGCAAAAGAACAAAGAAGAACTAGCAATAAGGAAAAGGAGTCATACAAGGAGCAGAGGTAGAAAGGGCAGCAAAAAGAGGCAGCTTAGGCAACAGATGAAGCAAAGGCAGCGAATTGAAGCTCAGGTAGCAGATGAAGCAAAGGTAGCGAATTGAAGCAGCAGATAAAGAAGATGCAGCGGAGTTGCAAGACACAGCAAGGGCTAGAGATTATACAGAACAAGCTCAGGAGGAACAACAGCAGCAAGGACCGTAGATCGGGGCAGATCAATGGTGACAATCACATTGGCAGAGACCGAAATCACAAAACACAAGGCAAGTGTTTGTATTTGCGATGTGATGTGTTCGCATATTGCATACCGCATATGATATGAGTTCGCACGATATGGAAAAGTATATGCGATAAGATGCGATGATATGAGTTTGCATTATAATTAACTTTGGTTTGAGTGTTTTATTATAATGTTCCGAAGGTTGTCACATGGGTGCAAAAGAGTTTCATTAAAGCGATGTATAGCCAAAAAATTTCCAAAGGTTTTGACGCTATTCCTAAGGTCCAGTTAAAAAAACAAAGCTAATTAGAGTAGGGCCCGCAAGGAAGGGTCATCGCATCGGTGGATTACTAAGAAATGCAGAGAGTCGAACCATTGGAGGATGCGATAGCGATAATGTGATTCACCGTGCACGTGGGAAGTCAAGTGGGACCCTTCGCATATCACATCAGTGAAAACAAGTGTTTTATTACGATAAAGACCGAACCTGAAACATTATAGAGCTGAGTAAATGATCCGTCAGATCCGCAGAACTCCATCGCATCGGCAGAGAACAAAAGACACGAGAGAGCGGACCATTGAACCTTGCGATTGCGATGGTGTGATTTAATCACAATCGTCCGATCCCGATCAATGACAACCATTGGATCGTGAGTTGAGTAGGGCCATTGAAGGTTAATCTAATCGGCGGACATCGCATCGGAGTTATCGCATCAGCAATCTCACATCGCATCGGTGGAATGGAAGAGAAAAGGAATGAAAGTTTTAACGTTGCGATTGCGATTGAGCGATTGAATCACAGCCGTCAGATCTTATGAATGATGGACGAAGAATATGTGAGTTGGATTATAGCTGGTGAGACCCTTTTCTCATCGCATTGGTGGTGATCAGTGGCCAAAGGCACATCGGACCACTGAAGGTTGTGATTGCGATTGCGATAGTGCGATGGAATTTCAACCGTCAGATTGGGAAATTTAAATAAAGCGGAGAGAAATGACCGTTAGATCTGAAAGGTGAATGTGCATGTGGATACGCCCGTTTTACAAAGAAAAGACTAAGTGCAAGAAAAAGACTCAGGTGTATAAACAAAAATATGAAGGCAACAGAAGAAGAATCGGGTAAGTGACCTGACACAGAGCAAAGGAGCAGGTAAAGGCTAATCGCAGTGGGCACGAGCAGATGAGTTGAATCGGGAAAAAGGTGATTATGTAGAACAATCACAATATAACAGCAGAAACTGAAAAAGACAGTGACAGCAGCAGAAAAGACAAATGCACAGCAAGCCAAGGGCTGAAAAAGGGCTGAGTGAAGTTGATTTATGTAATTGTAAATGTGAATGTAAATGATTTAAAATTATTTTTATTGTATGTGATGCAAAGGCAAGTCTCCATAGGCAAACAAAACTCCACTGTAAAACTGAAATATGTACATATTACTATATTATTTTGAACGAGATGAAAAATAAATGAGAAGGTGGAAGGCAAAGAGTCATACATGTTCATTTCGAATTCCCTGTGGAATGAAAACAGTTATGAGGTGATCTCCATAAATAATGTTACAAACATATGCATAGAGGTGTTAGAGAATGGAGAAAGGGGTCTAAGAAGTGTAAGGAGAAGAAGGAGCAGATAGAGATGTTGTGAAGATCCAGAGATGATATAAGGCAGATATGAAAGATGGAGGACAGCAGTGAAGAAGGAGGAAAACAGAGCTGATATCCAGGTAAATCAGCATATGATTTTATTGTAATGTGAGGAAGTTGGTGCTTCCATATCAAGTTGTAGCTTGATAGATGTCAGTTTTAGCTGGATGAGGTAGGAGCCTCCTGTAGGTTGTAGCCTGCAAAAAATATATGGGAGTTGGAGCTTCCTTGCAAGTTGTAGCTTGCAGAATTGAGGTAGTAGCCTCCTGTAGGTTGGAGCCTACAGAAAATCAGTGGTGAGAGGGAGTTGGAGCTTGCCTTTGCATCACAACAATAATAAGATATGGTTTTCTCCCTTATGGGTTTCCACTTATATCCGATGTCTATGTGCATGATGATTATGTGTTACTCTGTATTTAATCTGCTTAATACCTGCTTCTCACTTATTAAGATTGTTGTTTCACTATACATTAAGTTGATCATGAAATGAAGATGTAAATAAGTGTAAAAGAAAGTCCTACAAAACCATGAATGCATTAAACTGATTCACCCCCCCTCTCAGTTTAACTAAGGGTTCAACAATTGGTATCAGAGCGGGTTCCTTCTGTATTAGTTTAACAACTGGAAGGAGATCCGAGGTTCCCAAGATGGCTAGCCTAGAAGCATGCTCACCAAATAAAGCCCCTGTGTTCAATGGCACAAACTATGCCTTCTAGAAAATAAGAATGAAGACGTACATAATGTCTCTAGGAATAGAAGTTTGGGCTGTTGTGGAGTTGGGATATGCCCCAAAGGATTCTGACACAGAGAAAGAAGCTAAACAAGATTTTATGGCTAATGCCAAAGCCATGAATGCACTCTTAAATGGACTATGTGAGGCAGAATTTATCAAAGTAATGTACAACAATTCTGCCAAAGAAATATGGGATACATTAGAAAGCATCCATGAGGGAGAAAAAAAGGTGAAGATAGCCAAACTACAAGTCTATAGAGCTCAGTTTGAAAATATAAAAATGAATGATGATGAAGACATTGCCAGCTTCTTCTTAAGGGTTGCAGAAATTGTGAATAACATGAAAGCTCTAGGAGAAACCATAAAAGAATGTGTAATTGTTCAAAAGATTCTAAGATCTTTACCATCCAGCTTTAACCCCAAGGTTTCTGCCATAGAAGAAACAGCTGATTGGGAAACTCTGACCATGAACCAATTACTTGGAAACTTAACAGCCTATGAGATGAGAGTACCACATAGGAAGTCAAATGTGAGGGAGACAGCCTTTAAGACAAAGAAGAACAAAGAAGAAAAATAAGATACATGCTCCTGCTCTGATGAAGAAGAGGCCAAATTTGTCAGAAGATTGGATAGAGGCTAAGGAAAGTATAAAGGTAAACTTCCATTTAAATTATTTAACTATGGAAGATTTGGACACTACACATCTAAGTGTCCTCATAAGAAGACAAAGAATCAGACTCAAGAGACAGAGAAAACCATATCAAAGAACTGGCTGAAAGGGAATAAATACAGGAGAAAATCATTTTATGCTCAGCAAGATAGCAGTGCATCTGAAATCTCAGATGAAACCTCAAATGAAGAAGGAACCTCTGAATTTGTATTGATGGCCAAGGAAGAGCTTGAAGGATTCCTTCTAGAAGATGAGGAAGAAGGTGAAGTTGATCTTGAGAGGGAGCTAAGAAGTTCCCTCGAGGAAATAGACAGACTTAAAATAAATTGCAGAAAATAGAAAGACATTCTCCTCAAATATGTAAGAGAAGAACAAACTTCAGAAGACCTTATTCAGTTGAAAGTAGAGCTTGAAGAAGCCAAGAAGGTAGAAGACACTCTACTTTAGAAAATTGAGGATAAAATTCAGAAGCAAGAGAAATTGGAAGAAGAAGTAGTATGCTTGAGGAAGAAATTAGAAAACACCCAAAGGAAATTGTCAATAAACACTCCTCAAATGACAAGCTCTGATAAGTTGAATAAAATACTAGATGATCAAAGATCTCCACTGATAAAAACTAGGATAGGCTATGAAGGAGAAACAAGTAAAGTCAAAGAAAAAGATAACAAGAATATCATTTTTGTAAAAGCTGTTAAGGATAATGAAGTAGCTCAGAAGGTTCCTATAGAAGTAGAAGTCTGCAATGAAGTAAACAGACACAAGAAGGAACCTCAAATGACAAAGAATGAACTAAATAAACAGTCAACTGAAAAGGGCTCATATACTCCTGAATATATAAAATTCGAAAACTATCAAAGAAGATTATTTCCACCTTTGAGAAATGTCACATGTTTTGCCTGCCACAAACTAGGACATATTGCTACATATTTTCAGACAAAGAGAATCGATTCCAACCAGCAGAGGATGCAGAAGGTGAAAATACTACCTCAAGCAAACAAATGGAGAGGACTACCCTTCACCAGGTACACTAATCGTTTCCATGGGTAATTTTTTTATTGTAAGGGGTAGGGCCATAAAGCCATGAAGTGCAGAGCAACTGGACAAAGACTAAAGTATGAAAACTCAAGGAGAGTAAAGAACAATGGGGAATGCACTCGTATACATAATCCATTCAGAAACATAATCAAGTATTTTGACTACCATCAAGTTGGGCACAAGAGTCACAAATTTCCTCTCAGAGAATGTGGTCCATTATCTCAGGAAAGGTACCAAACAAAAGGATGCATGCAGTGGAAAAAGAAGTTGAATAAGTGTGATATGGCTCTAATAGCTCAAGACCAGAAAAGCCAATGGTATTTGGACAGTGGATGCTCAAAACATATGACTGGAGATCGAAGCAAGTTTGTAACCTTTGATGAAAAGAAATCTGGGAATGTAACATTAGGCAATGATAAAGCAGGGAAAATCAAAGGGAAAGGCTCAGTCAGTTTGGATAATGGAAGAGGAAAAGCTCAAGATGTACTATTTGTGGATGGGCTGAAAACCAATCTGCTAATTGTCAATCAAATGTGTGACAAAGGCTGTGAGGTTCTTTTTAGAGCCCAAGACTGTGAAGTAAGATCAAGCACCACAGGAAAGACCTTGATCAAAGGTATTCGAATATAAGTTAATGTCTATATAGTGAAAGAATAGAATGAAGCATGCCACCTAAGCAAACTTGATGAATCATGGTTATGGCACAGAAGATTGGGACACCTTAACTTTGACCACATCATTAGTCTGAGCAAGAAGAACACAGTCAGAGATATGCCAACAATAAAGAAGCCTTCAAATACCATATGTAAAGCCTGCCAATTGGGAAAGCAGACCTGCACATCTTTCAAGACCAAAGAGAAATTATCTACAAGTAAGCCTCTTCAGCTTGTACACATGGACCTGTGTGGACCTTCAAGAACCAAAACACCAAGTGGAGAATCTTATTTCATGCTAATAATAGATGATTTTTCCAAAATGACGTGGGTAGCATTTCTCAAATATAAATCTGAAGCACTTGAGAAATTCAAGATATTCAAGGCATTGGCAGAAAATCAAACAGGATGTAAGCTAAAGTTCATTAGATTAGATAGAGGAGGTGAATTCACAGACTATGATTTTGCAAACCTATGCAATGAGCATGGGATAAAACAACAATTTACAATTACAGGTACACCTCAACAAAATGGAGTGGCAGAGAGGCAAAAAAGGTCATTACAATAGAGTGCCAGAGCTATGATGCAAGAAAGTAACATTCCCCAAACCTACTGGGCAGAAGCAGTACACACAACTGTTCACATTCTCAATAAAGCTCATCTAAGACCAAATTGTGATAAGACTCCTTACGAATTATGGCATGGTAAACCAACATCAATCAAGCACTTTAGAGTCTTTGGAAGCAAGTGTTTCATAAAAAATAATGATGAAAAACTGGGGAAGTTTGATGTAAGAGCTGATGAAGGAATATTTTTAGGATATGCATCCAAGAGTAAGGGTTACAGGTGCTACAAAAAAACACTACACAAAATTGTGGAAAGCATTGATGTAACATTTGATGAAGATCTACCAAAAAGAACAAGAAGCACAAGATTCAGCAATCCTCCAGATTATCATGAAGAAGAGAACCAAGATAATGATGAACTGAGCAAGACAACAGAAGATACTGAATTAAACTCAAAAGGTCCCTCAAGACACACTCAAAAGAATCATCCAGAAGATAAAATCATTGGGGACAAGAGTGTGGGAGTCCAGACAAGAAGACAACTTACTGAACAGACAGAAGAAGTATACCTAGCCATGCTATCTCAAATAGAGCCAAAGAAGTTCGAAGAAGCCGGCAAAGACAAAACTGGGTAAATGCTATGAATGAAGAACTGGACCAAATTGAGAAGAATAATACCTGGGAATTAATTCCAAGACCCACTGGCAAAAATGTCATTGGCTCAAAATGGATATTCAAGAATAAGATGAATGAACAAGGACGGGTAATCAGAAATAAAGCCAGACTTGTATGCAAGGGATACTCTCAAATCAAAGGTCTTGATTATGATGAAACCTTTTCCCATGTAGTCAAAATGGAAGCAATTAGAATGTTTTTGGGCTTTGCATGCTATCATGATTTCAAGGTATACCAAATGGATGTGAAGTCTACCTTCTTGAATGGAGATTTAGAGGAAGAAGTCTACATGGAACAACCTGAACGATTCTCCTTAACATATAAACATGACTATGCATGCAGACTAAAGAAAGCCTTATATGGGCTGAAACAAGCTCCTCGTGCATGGTATTCAAGGCTGGACAATTACTTACAAAAACAAGGTTTTAAGAAAGGAGGAGTAGACATCAATTTGTACATAAAAGCTAATGAAAATGATCTCCTAATTGTAGTATTCTATGTAGATGACATCATGTTTGGTAGCAACAAAGATAAGTTAACAAAAGTATTTGCTGAAGAAATGAAATCAGAATTTGAGATGTCTATGATTGGAGAACTCACCTTCTATTTAGGACTCCAAATCCAACAAAATGACACAGGAAAATTCATCTCATAAGAAAAATACTTAAGAGAGATGTTGAAAAGGTTCCAAATGGAAGACTGCAAACCTGTGTCAGCTCCCATGATCACTGGATGCAAGCTATGTGCTAATGGTGGATCTGCAGATATAGATCAAAGACTTTACAGATCCATGGTAGGAAGTCTGCTATACCTAACTGCCTCTAGACCAGACATTGTGTTGGCAGTAGGACTTGTGGCAAGATATCAAGTAGCACCAAAACAAAATCACTTACTAGCAATCAAGAGAATATTCAGATATCTACAAAGAACTGCACATTATGGGCTATGGTATCCAAAAAGCAAAAGCTTCAATTTGACAGCATATACAGATGCAGATTGGGCCAGCTGCATGGATGATAGGAAAAGCACAAGTGGAGGTGCATTTTATTTGGGAAAAAGTCTGGTGGCATGGCTAAGCAAGAAGAAAACTTCTATCTCTCTATCTACAACAGAAGCAGAATACATAGCAGCACAACATTGTGCACACAAGTAATGTGGATGAAACAAAATCTCCAAGACATGAAGGTAAGCATTGAAGATCCCATTTCAATCAAATGTGACAATACAAGTGCTATAAGTATATCAAAAAATCTTGTATTTCACTAAAAAACAAAGCACATCCCAATAAAGTACCACTTCCTCAGAGAACAAGTAGCACAGAAAGTAGTGAAGTTGAAATATGTACCAACAAAGGAACAAACAACAGATATATTCACAAAACCACTTGCTAAAGAACCATTTGAATATCTAAGAGACAAACTAGGGGTAGTGTCTCCAGCTGTTACTCTCTAACATGATAAATAAATAAATAAATAATAATAATAATAATAATAAATATAATAAAATAAATAAATATATATATATATATATATATATATATATATATATATATATATATATATATATATTTGTGACTAGGAGAATCGGCAACATCAATGGTATCGTACTCGCGTGACATGGGGTAGAATCCCGCTGGCTACCCCTATACTCCTAGGAGGAACTGCTGAGCCCGCAACAACAGCCCCTCGGTTAAGACGAGACTTGAACTCGTGACCTGCACAACGGCACGAACGCCTTAGCAACACATTCGCTGGCCACTAGACCAAAGCCTGACAGAAATATATATATATATATATATATATATATATATGTATGTATGTATGTATGTATGTATGTATGTATGTATGTATGTATGTATGTATGTATGTATGTATGTATGGGATCGGAGCAGAAGACAAGTACTAGAGATGCAGGGTTTTAGAAAAGAAATCATCATTCCAAGGGTAGATTAGTCAACAAATATTGTCACAAAAGAGCTAGAGCAAAGGAGCAGTGCATGGAACAGGTCCTCAAGATCAGAGTATTATGAAAACTTTTTTTGGAAACCACACTGAGAAGTGGGCAACCTTTGCCATTGATGTCAAAGGGGGAGGAAAAGAAAGCAAAAGAAGAAAGGCAGAGGAAGTCCTGAAGGAAGTATTGGAGTATTGGTGGAGTATTGCCATCAATGCCAAAGGGGGAGACTGTTGGAAATATTGTCATTGATGGAAAAGGAGAAGAAAGGAGCAGCACCTGAACTATCACTAAGGCAAAAGAACAAAGAAGAACCAGCAATAAGGCAAAGGAGACAGACAAGGAGCAGAGGCAGCAAGGGCAGCAAAAAGAGGCAGCTCAGGCAACAGATGAAGCAAAGGCAATGAATTGAAGCTCAGGCAGCAGATGAAGCAAAGGTAGTGAATTGAAACAGCAGATGAAGCAGAGGTAGCGGAGTTGCAAGACACAGCAAGGGCTAGAGATTATACAGAACAAGCTCAAGAGGAACAACAACAGCAAGGACTGTAGATCGAGGCAGATCAATGGTGACAATCACATCGGCAGAGACCAAAATCGCAAAACACAAGGCAAGTGTTTGTATTTGTGATGTGATGTGATCGCATATCGCACACCGCATATGATATGAGTTCGCACGATATGGAAAAGTATATGCGATACGATGCGATGATATGAGTTTGCATTATAATTAACTTTGGTTTGAGTGTTTTATTATAATGTTCTAAAGGTTGTCACATGGGTACAAAAGAGTTTCATTAAAGCGATGTACAGCCAAAACATTTCCAAAGGTTTTAATGCTATTCTTAAGGTCCATTTAAACAAAAAAATCTAATTAGAGTGGGGCCCGCAAGGAAGGGTCATCGCATCGGTGGATTACTAAGAAATGCAGAGAGCCGAACCATTGGACACTAGAAAATTTGGCAGAAATTCCGACGGCCAATTCGTCGCTATTCCGACACATAGTCATCGCAAGAGCGACAGTTCGAGGGCGGACAAAACGTGGTTTGTCATGCCGTCGCAGTTCCGACGCACGTAAAAAGTGTCGCACTATCGACACTTCTTCCGTCGCTTCCGAACAAGCATCACTCTTCCGACGTCTCACAAACCGTCGCGCCTCCGACGTTTGTAAACTGTCGCGCTTCCGATGCAATGCGGTCCGACGTTTTGAACGTCGCTCTTTCGACGTTTGTAAACAGTCACAATTCTGACGCAACGTGGTCTGACATTTTGGATGTCGCTCTTCCAACGTCTGTAAGATGTCGCAATTCCGACGAAATGTGGTCCAACGTTTGGAACATCGTTCTTCCGATGTTTGTAATCTGTCGTAATTCTGACGAAATGTGGTCTGACGTTTTTATACTGTCTCTCTTCCGACGTTTCTGGGTTGTCGTAGTTTCGACGTCTACAAGGCGTCGGTAGACCGACGGAGGGTTCAATTTTAAAAAAAAAATGAAACTTTAAAAGACGAGAAACGTTGTTTTGAATATATTATATGAAGTAAAACAGTCCATGAAGTCATTACATTTTCACATCTGAAGATTGGAACCCAAATATCCATCCAGAAAAGTGGAAGTCCCACCCCAGACAGTGATAGAAAAATACCCCATGTCACCTACAGGGACTTGATATAAAACCCAGTAACGGTCCACATGGAGATTATCGACAATCTGAGAAAGCATCCAAATATGCCCGAGGCATCTATAAGAAAGTGAAATAGTAGTATGTAGAATAGTAAAGCAACATATAGAGTACCGACGTCGATTGTTCCAAATACAAATTAAAGTACCCAAAATCCTGCAACAGAGAAAAACGCTAATCATGTGAGAAGTGTGATATGTCCAAAATATAAAAAGACCATCAGACCATATCAATAAACCAGCAACATAGACCAGCATCGCTAGTTTTGAAGGCAGAGTGATAAACATTAATAAAAAAAATTTCACAAGAGAAAAAACGTTGTTTTGAATATATTATATGAAGTAAAACAGTCCATGAAGTCATTACATTTTCACATCTGAAGATTGGAACCCAAATATCCATCCAGAAAAGTGGAAGTCCCACCCCAGACAGTGATAGAAAAATACCCCATGTCACATACAGGGAATTGATATAAAACCCAGTAACAGTCCACATGGAGATTGTCGACAATCTGAGAAAGCATCCAAATATGCCCGAGGCATCTATAAGAAAGTGAAATAGCAGTATGTAGAATAGTAAAGCAACAGATAGAGTACCGACGTCCATTGTTCCAAATACAAATTAAAGTACCCAAAATCCTTGAGCAGAGAAAAACGCTAATCATGTGAGGAGTGTGATATGTCCAAAATATAAAAAGACCATCAGACCATATCAATAAACCAGCAACATAGACCAGCATCGCTAGTTTTGAAGGCAGAGTGATAAAAATTAATCATTTTTTTTTTCACAAGAGAAAAAACGTTGTTTTGAATATATATTATATGAAGTAAAACAGTCCATGAAGTCATTACATTTTCACATCTGAAGATTGGAACCCAAATATCCATCCAGAAAAGTGGAAGTCCCACCCCAGACAGTGATAGAAAAATACCCCATGTCACATACGGGGACTTGATATAAAACCCAGTAATGGTCCACATGGAGATTATCGACAAATCTGAGAAAGCGTCCAAATATGCCCGAGGCATCTATAAGAAAGTGAAATAGTAGTATGTAGAATAGTAAAACAACAGATAGAGTACCGACGTCCATTGTTCCAAATACAAATTAAAGTACCCAAAATCCTTGAACAGAGAAAAACGCTAATGATTTGAGGAGTGTGATATGTCCAAAATATAAAAAGATCATCAGACCATATCAATAAACCAGCAACATAGACCAGCATCGCTAGTTTTGAAGGCAGAGTGATAAACATTAATCATTTTTTTTCACAAGAGAAAAAACGTTGTTTTGAATATATTATATGAAGTAAAACAGTCCATGAAGTCATTACATTTTCACATCTGAAGATTGGAACCCAAATATCCATCCGGAAAAGTGGAAGTCCCACCCCAGACAGTGATAGAAAAATACCCCATGTCACATACAGGGACTTGATATAAAACCCAGTAACGGTCCACATGGAGATTATCGACAAATCTGAGAAAGCATCCAAATATTCCCGAGGCATCTATAAGAAAGTGAAATAGCAGTATGTAGAATAGTAAAACAACAGATAGAGTACCGACGTCCATTGTTCCAAATACAAATTAAAGTACCAAAAATCCTTGAACAGAGAAAAACGCTAATCATGTGAGGAGTGTGATATGTCCCAAATATAAAAAGACCATGAGACCATATCAATAAACCAGCAACATAGACCAGCATCGCTAGTTTTGAAGGCAGAGTGATAAACATTAATCATTTTTTTTTCACAAGAAAAAACGTTGTTTTGAATATATCATATGAAGTAAAACAGTCCATGAAGTCATTACATTTTCACATCTGAAGATTGGAACCCAAATATCCATCCAGAAATGTGGAAGTCCCACCCCAGACAGTGATAGAAAAATACCCCATGTCACATACAGGGACTTGATATAAAACCCGGTAACGGTCCACATGGAGATTATCGACAATCTGAGAAAGCATCCAAATATGCCCGAGGCATCTATAAGAAAGTGAAATAGCATTATGTAGAATAGTAAAGCAACAGATAGAGTACCGACGTCCATTGTTCCAAATACAAATTAAAGTACCCAAAATCCTGCAACAGAGAAAAATTCTAATCATGTGAGGAGTGTGATATGTCCAAAATATAAAAAGACCATTAGACCATATCAATAAACCAGCAACATAGACCAGCATCGCTAGTTTTGAAGGCAGAGTGATAAACATTAATCATTTTTTTTTTCACAAGAGAAAAAATGTTGTTTTGAATATATTATATGAAGTAAAGCAGTCCATGAAGTCATTACATTTTCACATCTGAAGATTGGAACCCAAATATCCATCCAGAAAAGTGGAAGTCCCACCCCAGACAATGATAGAAAAATACCCCATGTCACATACGGGGACATGATATAAAATCCAGTAACGGTCCACATGGAGATTATCGACAATCTGAGAAAGCATTCAAATATGCCCGAGGCATCTATAAGAAAGTGAAATAGTAGTATGTAGAACAGTAAAGCAACATATAGAGTACCGACGTCCATTGTTCCAAATACAAATTAAAGTACCCAAAATCCTTGAACAGATCAAGAAAAACGCTAATCATGTGAGAATTATAAGTAAAGTTAATCTATTAACATTGCGAATAAAATTACACCGAAGTCAAAAACATTGCCTGGCCATACTCATGGCAAATTTGTCATCAAAAAATCAAAAAATTAAGAAGACTTCCCTCATACGGGGAAACCAGTCTTGAACGTTTAATTTACAGAATTCAAAAATATTACAAAGGTCCAGCACAGTAAAATAATCTAAAAGCGGCCCAATTAAGTGGGCCTGCTAAGCAAGAAAAACAAATTAACCAAACTACTCCTCCGGTGGTTCCTCCACGATTCGGCACCATCCTTCGGAAGGTCCAGGATCGCTAGGTGCTACCTCCACATGCATGCCACGACTCCCCTCCTGAAGGCCCGAATGCTGGCCGGATTTTTCCGAGCTCAGACCCGCCGGACGGGTGCATTCTTCCTCCATTTGGGCCTCCTCGTGGAAGACCACAGTGACTAAAGCCGTGATTTGCGGGCGATTGAGAGAGAAATTAAAGGAAAATTGTGCAGTGCGCGTCGTGGGAGAAGGTGAACTAGCGGTGGGGAAGCGAGGAGCAGGGGAATCCATACGGTGGCCAGATCCTACAAACCGACCCCACCCACTCCTAGTATTTTGATATCGACCTACGTAATAATCACTGGACTGGCCGGAAGTCGACTCTGTTGAGGGGCTGGAGGGAGCGCGCAGGGGTTGACCTCTAGTGCTCCCCCTACGACAACGCATCCTATGACGCACGCGAGGCATGGGTGCAATCTCAGGCGCAGTGGGCACAAGAGGAGACTGAGAAGCAGAATTCCAATTAACAAAGGAAGACAGACAGAGACAGAACCGAGAGAAATGCAAATATGCAGCAAGGTCTAGGCAGCAATTCAGCTGGCCACTTCTCCTTATCGTCACAGTTAGCAGGCAGTGTAATCCAGCAACCGGCTTGTCTGAAAAACCATGGCTAAACGCCATTTTGTCGACCCGACTGCAATGCAATCAAAGGACGCCCATCATAATTAATCTCTGATCATTAATAACGAGAGCCGAAGGCCGGATCAAATTGGAGCATGCGGAATCGCTAAGAGGAGTGGAGGTCCGATCTTGAACAGTGTTAAAAATTAATTAATGCGGATTTGATGTGAAAACTTAATTGAACAGCGTTAAATGTTAATGCGATTGATATGAAATCGCCATATCCATGTCCCATCGCCTTAAACGCCATCGAATGCACCCGCAGCTGGGAGCAGGGAAAGTTTTTATTGAGGACACGTGGCAGAAATTGATTGGAGCGGATCTTTGTTTGGGCCGCTCGCGCAGTGGAAATCCGGACCCGAAAAATATTAGGGCAAATTTGATAAGAAATTTGCGTCACAACTCTCCCTCCGTACGCCAGCCCAACTTCGGACCCGAAAAAGATTAGGGTGGAATTCATTTGGTTTTCGCGTCACAAAATTGGCCGACGTCAGCAGGCTATTTTGGAACGCGAATTTGGTTTGAATTATGGTTTATCGCCGTTTGAAGTCTGGCGGGCTCGACTTAAGAACAATTTTGTTTGATCCCATATTATAAAATTTGTGTTGGTTTTCTTTGATAATACACATATTTATAATAAATCATGGGAATGCCACACTAAACATGTGGAAAAGTTATATAAATAATTATTGAGAACAATCATTTTTATGTAAAAATATCCAAGGCGAGGTCTGTGTAGAGAACCGGGGTTGTGAAAACTGTTCAAATATAAAAATCCCACTTAATAAAGAGACAAAATTGTTGTGCTTTCGGAACCTGACCCGAGGATTGGAAATGAGTTAACAAAAAAAAGGATAGCGGAACCAGACTTGCACTCGTGGTCAAGCCCTCTACCAAAACCACGAGCGGAATCACAAAAGAGGGTTGCCCATATCGCACCGCTTTTGCGGAGTAGGCGGTATTTCCTATTCACGAGCGATTCCATAGGGAATGCAACACGTGGCGAAGTGACCCCCGAAAAACCACCGTTTAACCCGCGTCGTCGCATGTTAAAGCTCGAAGTTGGAAGCCGAGCGAAATTGCCAAGAGTCGTTGATTTGGAGAAGGTCCATCGGACGGTGGTCGCACGTTGAACTTGCCCGGAGGTTAACTAAGGTGTGCGGAGGATAGCCAGGTACGATACGAGTGTTTGATTGGTTATTGATATATATAGGTGGGGCCGGAGTATAATGAAATTGTTTAATTAAACGATTGGTAGATAATTAGCATAAGTCTGGAGCGTGATTGTTGTAAGGCTGGGTGGTGAAATATAGAGCCGAAATTTCATTACAAGTTATTTATTTAAAAAGAAACGTGGAGTATAAATACAAAGTGTTGAAAATTAAACATTGGTTATAAGGCTTGGAGATAATATAAAGTCGGGAATATAAATTAAAGTCCAACCATTGTGGATAGTATTTATTTATCAAATTCTACGAATTTGATAAATAAACCCAAAGAAAGAAGAAGTCAATTAAGACTCAGGCTGGAGGAAAAGAACGGGGTAAACCAAGGGAAAATGCTGACAGAGCGATTGTAGACACACCAGCTCTCCTTGGGGTCCAATTTCAGTTTTGTTGCGTCACACGATGATCTCTCTTCTCTGGCATTTACTTGTATTGAAGATCACTATTCTAGGAATAAGGAGTTATTTTCTCCAAAAATAACCCCAGCCAAACATTGACAATGCATCAAGGATATCTTTCTATGCTTCATAAGCACATTTGTTCTACTTCTAAATCATGTCTTGGAAGTGGTTGTTGTGCTGGAAATTATTCACCAGTTGGTTTCATACCAAAGTCTTTTTCACATTTTCAGCATCTAATGCATGAAAAAGATAATGGTTTAAAACAACATAAATATTTGAAATTTTGCAAGAATTGTCTGGCACACTTTGAATATGAATTTTGAAGTCAAGTGCATGATGTTGTATAGGATCAAGTGTCATTTTGAATACCAAATGTTTCACAAGAAACTTCTCAACATGCTACCCTGCAGTGAGGATTAAATGACAATATTGCATCAACTATTTCCATAATAAAAGTGCACCTCGGCCATAAGACTAAACAACTACAAATGTTGTAGATCTAACAAGACCACACAATCAAATGTATTCCACAAGGCCAATACTATATGAAAAATGAAAAGGTGTTTGCAACCAAAAATACCTTGGGCAACTAATTCAATTAGATACACCAAACCATCAATAAAAAGGAAAACCAGCCTACTCAAAAGGCAAGCGTTTACCTCCTTTGACAAAATTTTGAGTTCCGAAACAAGGGCCTTTATTGTCTTGTCAATGCCCTAGTAATTTGAATGGGGTTTGCACCTGCTGCAACAACCTAAACAAAAAGGTTTCATTTCAAATTATTTTCCACAAATTTAAGATACAACCATTGTCAGTTTTGTATTTCCTAACAAGCTCATAAATTTTGACAAAAGAACAAAATTTTTTTAATACCTGATAGCAATTTTTTCACTCAAAAACTATCTTAGACTCAATAAGCCCAACCCAAAACTAAAAAACCAAACACCATAAGACCCTACAAAAATGAATAGATGATCTTAATCCGGTACTATCGACAAAAAGTTACCTTTACACCCTCACTTATTAAACCCTGTGCTGTTGAATTTTAACTTCAACTGCTGCAGCAGAAGGACGGATGCAGCAACAACATTTTTTTTTGGAGGTTGCTTGCATGCCATCCAGAAATTTAATTCATCATTTAAAATTCCTGCAAGTTTTTTTTGTAGACGGCCACAGCCATATTTCTGTACAGGATTGTATTTAAACACAACAGCCAGCATTAACGCAATTCACCACCCAGAAATTAAACAAACAGAAATTTACCCGACAGTTTTGTAAATTCAAAAGGAGGACACGTGGAGCATTAATATTGGATCGCATGAAATTGAAGGGAATCTGAAAACCTGAAAACCGGACCCGATTTTTTTATAGGGCACATTGGATTGAGAATTCGAGTTAAAATTAGGCAGACGTCAGCATCCCATTTTGGAACGTGAATTTGGTTTGAAATTCAATCTATTTAGACTTTTGAAGTCCGACGAAAAGGGTTCTTTAATGTTTTGATAGTTTAATATATACATATGTTATATATATATCATATGCGAAATGAAAGGTGGGCCATAGAATTTAGTTTTAATTTTATTTTTTTAAAAAGAGGGTTTATTATAATATGTTTTATATGTTACGACATATAAAAATAAAAAGGACAAAAAAGCTTGGTAGTTTTTTTATAGATAGTACGTAAATTTTTTATTACACAGCAGTGTGTAAAAAGTGAAAGACTGAGTGTAACTTTTTAAGTGTGTATGCACAGCAGTGCGAAAGGGAAAAACACAGCAGAGTGTTTTAGAGACAGAGTATGTTTGTTTTGAACAGACAGTGAGTTGGTTTTATGCACTGCGTTTTGTAGCAGTCATAATTTTGTAATCCCTCTTAGTGAGGAAGTAGTGTAATAGTTTTTTTTTTGAGTTATTGAAGGGAATAGAAGTTTGTTTTCAAAGTATTGAAACTTTGTCTCCTGTCAAAGAAATTTTTATTTTCTCTGTGTTAGAGGAAGGGAGATTTATTCTCCATTCATTGTTCTGGAATTTTTCAATATTCCAACATGTGCAAGAACAACAAATGTTGTGGTTCCATCCCCAGCTAAATCATTTGTCTTTGTCGCAGCTTGCCTTACCAACTTAGCCCCAATATTTTCAACTGGGTCCTCTAATTCAACCAATAAAAAGGCCAAAACCATAGCATTGAGATACATTTCATTACACTGTCAATAACAATAAAATTTGACTCAACCATAACCCTTTCCTTTTATTGTTGTGAAAAGCTTTATGCATTAATCTAATGTGGCTAGTCCATAGGCCAAGTAGACCACTGGGTAACAAATATGTTTCCTTTCACCTTTGAGTTTTCAAATTATGCCTACCAAATATAAGACATTTAAGAGGGGGAACTAATACAACGTTAAAAATAAAACCAGAGCACACATCTACAAATTACCTCCTTAGCTACTGTCATACCATCATTAACTATTTTCGGAGAACCATGCTTGCTCTCCAAGACAACATTTTGCCCTTCGCCCCAAGGGTGACTCCAACAAGATCAGCAAGTTTGTTCACACCGCCTGCAAGACAAATTGACAATGCTTTTAGTAAGTGTGAAATTGAATGCCGGACCATATACCAAAACAACCCTCCATGAAAAATTAAAATAACACATTAAAATTGAATATAAGTGGACAAGGAAAGATCCACCGCAGTGAAGTTGCACGTGCAGGTGACCTTCCTTTAAACATAATTTTTTCTCTGACCTGCAATTTTTTTGTCACTGAGCCATCCTTGTTGAAGTACAACTCCTTTTCCATAGCTCTTGTATTAACTACCTTCTCTCTGTCGCGTAATCTCAGAGTCCCTCTTCTACTTGAGCGATTAAAGGAAATGGGTGAAAAAACTGAAAGAGAAGACAATTGTCTACCATAATTATCAAACATTGCACCCAACTTCTTCCCCTTTCCATTGTTACCCAATGAGGTAGATGTGGCAATTGTTGTCATACCGCCCAAAGCAGAGGCCATCTTCTCTTATGCTGAATATAGAATTACAAGATCTTCATATTAGTATGGACCTTAAAAAACATGACTCCCATTGCTAAAAACCACTTTTAAGTTGTAACGGGCAAACTAAACAACTATCGCAACTTTTGGCAACTTCTGGAGCATTAAGAGAGAAACAACCAAAGAGAAATACAACCACAATCCTCATTTTAATGAGACCGGACTATATATTTGCATTAAGATAATAGAAAGAAATCACGACTATATTAAGGCCAGCACAAAATAATCTTTAACCAGTGTCTCTCGCGGCCTTCAGGTTGCCATGCTAGAGGTTGCATATTTTTAATTTAAATTCTTGACCTCTTGTGCCCATCTATGAATGCATCCAATGGGATATCTACATCAAATGCTCCTTTATATCCCCAAAAACAAATTCCCTACTACAAGAGCACCGGTATTGATGGATCACCCCACACCATCCCACCCACTAGAAACGGTGAAAAAGGAAACCCGAGAAAACTTCTGAAATATCTCAAGATGACTATATGGGTGGTTCTTATGAATCAACCAACCATTAAGAACATGCTCATCAATCCAAACCATGAGTATTATGTGACAATATTCAAGCAGGCACTGAATCGGATTTCTGAAGCTATGTTAGAGAAACCTTAAACTCTCACTGAAAATAGGTGAAATGTGGCACCACTCAGAGATTGACATGTGCCAATTGGTACAAGTGGTAGAAAATTGGCATGCTCAAACAACGAGGTGATGTAGGAATGACATGAGGGAGAAAATATCAAAAAAGCCCCAAATATGGAGAACTAAAGCTCATCACCAACCTGAGATTGACAACTTTACATGATGTAACCTATGAAATCGTAAATGGAGAAATCATAGTAACAATAAAGTAACCTATGTAACAATAAATTCAGATTCATCCTGGGAGTGGTAATGGGAAAATCATAGTGAACAACAGGAAACATGCATAGTTGCTTACAATCAAATAGATGAAAAAACACATACAAAAAACCTAGATAATAATCGTGAACAAGCTTAATATTGAATTATGAACTGTAAAGGAACTTACAAAATGTGACATTACGAACTTGGTCAAGCGCACAAGCAAAAATATCCTGGACATGACCCTGGTTGACAAGTTGTATTGCTCATGATGCAAGAGGATTTGTACCTGCACTTCCAAGTCAATCAAAATCCATCATTATCTATACAATAAATACAAGTAATTGATGTAGTATTTTTTAATCTAAGATGCATTCTTATGATAATGTTAGAACATATGTTGAAAATGTCAAAACATACCTGAATAAGCTCCTCTTCGTTTCAAGAACAATTTATTGGAGTTGCATGAACTTGGAACAAGCCTCCCACGATCTGAAAGAGTAGCAACTAAGTCAACAGTGACTTTTTTGTTGCTACGCTAGATCAAGGGAGGTTTGCTCCAAGATTAAATCGCTCCAATAAATTATTCTCTACTAAACAGGGCCAACCACGTGAAGGTGGAAGCTCTTATGGCCCCTCCCCCCCCCCCCCCCTCACATCACTCTCAATTCCCCAATACCCAATCTATATTTCATTTTTTACTTTCATGAGCATAAAAAAAAATATTCAATAACTAATAAAAAAACAATTCAACAAAAAGTATGCAAGGAAACATTGCAATTAATGCTTGACATAAAAGTAGTATGATAAATGAGTTTTTTATGTATGAGGGGTTTCCACAGTGCATTATATTAGATATCATTTTTGGGATTCAATTGCGTTAATTTAGTCATTCATCTATGACCATTTCCATGAGAGGTAGTCGTAACTGACTAATTTCTCATGATTTTTGAATAGTCCACTTAGCACTCATTGCATCAGGTGATGCTCACAGGGGTGAAGAAGTGGAATTGAAACTAGTGAAATGAATCACATAGCGTCAATCATCACTTCCGGGGCTTGCACCCGGTAACCAAGACTTCCCGGGAGGTCACCCATCCCAGAACTCCTCTGGCTCAAGCGCGCTTAACTGTGGAGTTTTCCCCACAATCAAGCCCACTTAGCTTGCTACCCCATTTACAAAACCTTAGCAACTATTGTGCCTCATGAACCATTCAAGAAGAGATCCCTTTACTCTTAGTATTTTAAGTATGAGGGGTTTCCATAGTGCATTATATTAGATATCATTTTTGGGATTCAACTGCGTTAATTTAGTCATTCATCTATGACCATTTCCATGAGAGGTAGTCGTAACTGACTAATTTCTCATGATTTTTGAATAGTCCACTTAGCACTCATTGCATCGGGTGATGCTCACGGGGGTGAAGAATAGGATTGAAACTAGTGAAATGAATCACATAGTGTCAATCCTTCAGCAGGACGCGGGGCTTGCCGTGCTTGGGTATACGAGCCAGGCGCGGTTTCTGCTGAACTGCGGGGTGCTGGCTCGGATGGAGTAAGCGTGGAGTTTTCCCAACAATCAAGTCCACTTAGCTTGCTACCCCATTTGGAAAACCTTAGCAAGTATTGTGCCTCATGAACTATTCAATTAGAGATCCCTTTACTCTTTATATGTTTAAGTATGAGGGGTTTCCGTAGTGCATTATATTAGATATCATTTTTGGATTCCGTGCGTTAATTTAGTCATTCATCTATGACCATTTCCATGAGAGGTAGTCATAAGCAGAAGCTAATTTCTCATGATCTTTGAACCGCCAGCACTCATTGCATCGGGTGATGCTCACGAGGGTGAAGAAGTGGGATTGAAACTTCGTGAAATGAATCACAGTATCGTCATCACTTAAGAACGCACCGTGTGAGACTTCCCGGGAGGTCACCCATCCCAAAACTCCTTTGGCTCAAGCGCACTTAACTATGGAGGTTTCCCCACAATCAAGCCCACTTAGATTTCTACCCCATTTGTAAAACCTTAGCAACTATTGTGCCTCATGAACTATTCAAGAAGACATCTCTTTAATCTTAGTATTTTAAGTATGAGGGGTTTCCGCAGTGCATTATATTAGATATCATTTTTGGGATTCAACTGCGTTAATTTAATTATTCATCTATGACCATTTCCATGAGAGGTAGTCGTAATTCTGACTAATTTCTCATGATCTTAAAATAGTCCACTTAGCACTCATTGCATCGGGTGATGCTCACGGGGGTGAAGAAGTGGGATTGAAACTAGTGAAATGAATCACATAGTGTCAATCATCACTTCCGGGGCTTGCACCCGGTAACCAGGACTTCCCGGGAGGTCACCCATCCCAGAACTCCTCTGGCTCAAGCGCGCTTAACTGTGGAGTTTTCTGCACAATCAAGCCCACTTAGCTTGCTACCCCATTTGCAAAACCTTAGCAACTATTGTGCCTCATGAACTATTCAAGAAGAGATCCCTGTACTCTTAGTATTTTAAGTATGAGGGGTTTCCGCAGTGCATTATATTAGATATCATTTTTGGGATTCAACTGCGTTAATTTAGTCATTCATCTATGACCATTTCCATGAGAGGTAGTCATAACTGACTAATTTCTCATGATCTTTGAATAGTCCACTAATTTTTTATATAACGCAAAAAACTTTCCAAGTATGTTAACGTTTGTCTTATAATAATACAATATTTTACATTGTCAAATTTTCTTTTTCTTCTTCCTATTTTTAAAGCTCCTAATTACATCATCAATATCATCGTGCTCTGCTCCTGTTTCATACTAACCATTCTTTGATCTAGTTACGTATTCATGATGTACGGCTCTTATCAGAGTATTGGGCATACTTCTACAAAAACAGATAATATTAAATTTTAATTGTTAGTTTTTAAATATCATTGAACTAGTTCGGTAATATTAATAAAAAAAATTGCAATGAGATTATTTACCGGGTGCACCAGTTGTCGCCGCTGACCTAGTTGCATTGTCACGATGTCTGGTCTCATCCAGTGACGGGGCATCGCCTCCAAAAACAGATAATATTAAATTTTAATTCTCAGTTTTTAAATATCATTGAACTAGTTCGGTAATATTAATAAAAAAAATTGCAATGAGATTATTTACCTGGTGCACCAGTTGTCGCCGCTGACCTAGTTGCATTGTCACGATGTCTGGTCTCATCCAGTGACGGGGCATCGCCTCCAAAAACAGATAATATTAAATTTTAATTATCGGTTTTTAAATATCATTGAACTAGTTCAGTAATATTAATAAAAAAAATTGCAATGAGATTATTTACCTGGTGCACCAGTTGTCGCCGTTGGGACTGTTGCCCTGTCTTCCTCTCTGGTGGTAAGATCCTCAAGGGAAACATTCTTTGTCATTTAAACAAAAAACTTTATAAGGACAACCATCAAGGTATAATTAGAAAAAATTATAAGTGGAAATTAATTACCGTCACGGCCCTCACTGATAGCAGCATTGTCTGCCTAGTCCCCACTACAATGATCAGGTTGCACGAGAGGATCATCTACATCTGGCTCTAAAACTGGGTTATTTACCTCGTCGGTAGTGTTGCTCCCCTGATTTAAACAAAGTTGTTAGAAATTAAATTTATGGATGAAAACAAAAATATTGAAAGGTTAATGTTTTACCTTATCAAGCATTGTAGATCTTGGGACCTGCCCCAAGCTTCTGCGACGTTCAACTACAGCTTGATAGCCAAAACGGAAAGCAATATTTTTATCTTCCTCTGTAGTTATTGTTCCAAAGTCATCACCCTACATTATATATGATTGTGTATTTTTAATCATATCTGATCGGATTACAAAAACGTTGGAAGGCGATACAATTAATTATAAGATGTTTAGCTACTTAATTACAATTCTTGACTATTCAAGTAGCCACCTAAATGAGAACTTGTATTTATTTTTTTATAGTCTAGCTTTGGTTTCCTTTGCAGGTATAAAACAACTAACATCAATTGAAGTCGAGGATATGACTTGCCAGCACACTTTTATTTTGAACATAAAGAAAATTAAACTATTTAATTAAGATTATATTTACCTTGCGGGTCAGTTGGCATTTTTCTTCTTTCTTTGCCCTTTTCTCTTTTCCGTCATGGTTGTTGTATCTCCTCACTCTCTTCAAAGCTAACGAAGGATGCTCATATCTAGGGTTAAATTGCAATTGCGTCCTATAGGTGTCCACCAGTATAACTGAAATATTTGCCAGGTTCTGTTATAGCTATTACGTTCAAATGTAGGCTAAAAGAAGGGCTTCTAGATAATCTAGAAGTTCTTTTTTCAGGTTGGAATTCTAGGAATTCCACCCTGTACGTATGGTTGGGCCAAAAATTACCAACGCATGGCTCTCCAGAATCCTGTAGAACTCATTGTTTCCTACATAGAATAAAACCAAAAAAGAAGAAGATATTATCATTAATTTAAAAATAAAAATCATGATAAATATGTTTTAGATAAAGTACATTAAATAGTTAAAATATTAAAATTTACCTGGGAGTTGTACATGCTTTATAGGGACACCCTCATCGTTCACCAACAACGTGCCATTAATGGTCCCTGTGGAGCTGACACGTGTAGCTCCAAGAAACGAAATAATGTAGTTGGCCATATCAGCCTCATCATTGCTAACACGTTCAGCGGTTGGCTAGGTGTCTGCTTGGGCAGGGTGTGTTTCTTGGCTAGCACCTAAAGGAGTAGAAGGTGTACGAGAGGGTTGTTGGGAAATCTCTTGCCCTTGTATCCCACTACCACCAACACCGGGTTCAGCAAATGCCAGAAAACGCTACATACAAAATAACTTTTTGTTAGAGAGTGCAAGCTTCTGTGATCCATAATATATTAGATTATAAATCTTCCGGGAAATCACATGATAATTTTAGGACCGACGCGTTTCGAACTACCAACTTTTTGTTAGTTTAGTCAATGTAAAAATTAAAAATCAAACTATCACAATTCATCTCATGCAGAACAAAAAAAATATCCTTTTGACTTTTTATTATTACTTGATATCTTTCTAGCTGCCTCATAAGATGTTGTATCCTCTCTTCTGTTTCATGTGTTTGAGGCGCGTCTATCAAAGTATTAAATTTCGACCTTTCATCTCGTGCCTTTTTTTGCAACAAGAACACTGGAGATAGGGATGAAGAAAGCTCTTCCTCAAAGAGGGAATCATCAGGCGTACCATGGCTAGGTGTCCGCATATTTGAACAAAATTAATATTATTTCAATTATGTAAATAACTAAAATACTTGAAGATAGAGCAATGCTGGCACTTTACATGTTCTTCCGCTGGCCTCTTTCTGCGATCATCCCGTCTCGGGGTTGTTCCTGCACTGCTCTGATCAGTCTGCCACATTGAAATAAAATTATAAATGTAAAAACTTGAAAACAATATCTAACTTGAAAACACAAAATGAAAACTGAAATAATTTCTAATAAGACACCGGAAGACAGAGTTAGAGTTTCAAATATGCCTCGCATTGAATTCAGTCCTGGAAACATGTCATTGCACATTAAGGCACCCAAACATTCAATCCACGAATGATATATTTAAGTAGGCTTCTCCTATTCTAGGAAAACACCATACCTATAATGCATTCACTTGCATGTATAAAGGGAAAGGAAAACATGTTTTCATACAACGGTGACAAAGGCATCTTGGGGAAAGGCATCTTCACTTTTTATTTATGTTGTTCACCCACACCACTCTCGTGTTTTCACTAATCTTGTTTTGTCATTTTTGGATTCAAATTAAGTTAAGGCCTTAAGTATTTTTTGACCTTTCGGTGTAGTTTTTATAAGTGGCATGTATGGATTTTCCATTAATTCTGCACTTTTTCTCTTCATGCGCATGTTTCCCCGGAAATCAAATGCATGATTTAGTCCGATACATTTAACAAGTTGTTGGATCAACTCCATAGGAAATATCATGTTTCCTATTCAATCAAAATTTATCTCAGTTAGGGTAGGTAGGAAGGTTTTCCCTTTGTATTAATAGGGCACTTCTAGCTTGCATTTTTATTATATCTTTCAAATTTAGTGTCATTTCAATTAGGGCATGAATTTTTGCAACTTTCAAGGTGAGAATGAACAAAGACAAATTTTTGTGATGGATGACTGTATATGACTCCATGGAGGAAAAGGCACTAATCTAATTCTTCAAATATCTATAGTTCTCATTCACCTCATACGGAGATGGTCCCTGATTTTGAGCCAAATGTTGCAGCAAAAAGTCCCCCCCCTCCATAATTTGATATTCAATGGAAATTTCTTAAATTGATGATGGGGCATTGATTATGGAGCATTGGCACATACATATGTAATGGAATTCCAAGATCATGATATATGTTTGCATATGTTTATGGCAATGTTCCACCAAGTCCCCTGGAGGTGGGAGCGAGGGGGCGAGGGAGCGCGGGAGCGGTCTATGCAAAAGTTCCCTACCAATTTTCAGGAAACGTGGGGGGATGTCGGGGTCATAAAAATTATAAAATTTAATATTTAAAATGTAACTATATTTTTGCAAGGAATGTATATACAATCATCATACACTTGCATCATGAAAGATAAATCATAAATGATAAAATTACAAATCGATGAATGATGAATCATATAATTGAAACAAATTTAAAAGTTAAAACATACATCATACAATCATGCATGTAAGTTTGTAAGTTTGTAACTCTATAATCATTAATGTAACTACTAATAATGTACAATGAAAATAAATTTTAAGATATCATATGACATATAATATCAAGATTCAAAATAGAGTTTAAACTGAAGTTTACAACTCAAGTCTGAAACATAAAACTTAAACGCAAATAAGTTATGTATGAAACATAAAACATAAAACATAACATATGAATATCAAATGATATCATCATAATGATAAATGAGCATAAATGCTCAAGTTAATGCCCCACTAGTCTCTGCATCCAACTTCTGCATGAATATATCAATATCAACCATGTCACCATTTGAATCAGAATCACTTGGATTCTCAAATATGCTAAGTGGCACATCAACTTTTAACACGAAACCATAAACTAAAAGGGGCGGTGAGGGGACGTGAGGGGGTGTGAAGGGGGGTGTGAGGGGTGTGAAAGGGGGTGTGCGGGGGCGTGAGGGGGCATGAGGGAAACATCCCCTAGAAGTCCCCAAGACCCCAGAGCGTGAGGGGGCGAGGAATCTAGACCCCTAGGTGGGGGGGCGAGACCCCGTGTAACACTGGTTTATGGAGGTGGTGGAGCAAAAAAGAGCTCAAATAGAGCTGAATTTTTTCACATAAAAAGGACTGTGGGCTTGACTAATGGTTCCATTTAAAAAATGATATCTAGACAGAGAATAAGTGTAGCATGCAAACATGCATTGAAAATCCATCTGAGTTTGTATTGTATTACTTATGATGGATTCAAATTTGGGTTTCAAAATGCCAGGTTATGGCATGATTTTGTCGAGAAACCCTTAGTTGGATTCTCATGTTGGTGTAATTTATATTTTAAGTTTGTTTTGCAATCTTTGGGTGATAGTAACTCATGAACTAGGTTACCAATGTGTAACAATCATATTTCAAGAATAAAGTTGTGATTTTTTTATATTATTATTTTTATCTATTAGCTACGAGTATTGACACCTAATACCTGGAATTTTGACATCTTGATAGCATGGATAATTTCGAAAATGTTTCTAGTAATGTTAACATAATAACTATCATTACGTGTCTTCACTTTTGTCACCATAATAGACCTATGATATGGACTCATCACACAACTTCATATGTTATGTCCCAACAAGTTCAAACTGGTTGAACCTACCTCATAGTGTGGTTATTAAGGACAAGTTGCTTGATATATAACTCGATAGTATAGACCGCGTTGCAGTTCTAAAAAGAATCCTCAAGTGTCAAAAAAACTTCACAATATGTTCTACTATAAAGCCTTTTGGGATACCTGAAATAATATATGTATCATTGATTACTTTTAAAGTATGACAAGATCCAGAGGGAAAGGAAATCAATGGAAGAGTGATCCACCAATGAGAACCTAGAATTTAGCATCAGATGAGTTAGAGTCTAGAAAATTGAAACCCTATAATTTTAATTAGTGATGAAGGACATCACATAGGTAATTATATTTTCATGTAGAATAATCTGTTAATTCAAATTTAAACTACATAATATGAAAGGCATACCATAAATTTTTCCCCGTAAGTCCAAACAACCTATAAAAAGGGAAAACCTTCTTTTTCCATGGGAAATAATTTACCTTTCCTTTTTCAAGACAATCTAAATCACAAAAAATATGAACTATACTGCACACATTCTTGGATAATGTGAAAGTGGAAAAGGAATACCCCACACAAGTGATGCACACATGTACATTTGAACACTAATATATTTTTGTAGTTGAAATGCAATGCTTGTTTTCATTTAAATGTAGGGTTTTTAAAGCAGGGAGAAATAATGGCCGCCAAATTAATAAGCGTTTCTTTGGGAAAAATTTAAATCTTGTATTGGGTGATGAAGATAATAGAGGGTATTGAATCTTGATTCTTGACATCTAGAGAGAATCATACAGCCTAACACAATCCAATGGAATTGACCAAAAAAACCCAAATAGAGTCAACCCTACTATAGGAGGAAGGGCTTGCAGTAAGAACTTACCATTTTGCAAGAACTGAGGGCGAATGCTGTTCTGCAAGAGCTGAGGGAAAACGCTGAGGGCGAATGCTGAGGGCAAATGCTGTTTTGCAAGAGCTGAGGGCGAATGCTGTTCTGAAAGAGCTGAGGGAGAATCCAGGGCAAATGCTATTCTACAAGAGCTTAGGGCGAATGCTGTTCTACAAGAGCTCAGGGAAAATGCTGAGGGCAAATGCTGTTCTGTAAGAGCTGAGGGCGAATGCTGAGGGAAAATGTTGTTCTGCAAGAGCAGAGGGTGAATGCGCACGTGATATCAGACGTTAATGTAGCACACATGTACATTTGAACACTAATAGATTTTTGTAGTTGAAATGTAATTCTTGTTTTCATTTAAATGTAGGGTTTTTAAAGCAGGGAGAAATAATGGCTACCAAATTAATAAGCGTTTCTTTGGGAAATTTTTAAATCTTGTATTGGGTGATGAAGATAATAGAGGGTATTGAATCTTGATTCTTGACATCTACAGAGAACCCTACAACCTAACACAATCCAATGGAATTGACCAAAAAAACCCAAATAGAGTCAACCCTACTATAGGAGGAAGGGCCTACAGTAAGAACTTACCATTTTGCAAGAGCTAAGGGCGAATGCTGTTCTGCAAGAGCTGAGGGCGAACGCTAAGGGCGAATGCTGAGGGAAAATGCTGTTCTGCAAGAGCTGAGCGTGAATGCTGAGGGAAAATGTTGTTCTGCAAGAGCTGAGGGAGAATGTTGTTCTGCAAGAGCGGAGGGCGAATGCACGCGTCATATCAGACGTTAATGTAGCTATTGCGACGCATATGAAACAATAAAATCATTTTTATGTAGCGCACATATAAGTTTCGAATTTTTATGTAGTGCGCATATAAGTTTCGTTTTTTTATGTGGCGCGCATATAAGTGTCGTTATACCAACGGCGGAAAAAGCGTCTCTATTGCGACGAGTACCTAAATGTCGCAATGGCGACACCTAGACATTGTGTCGCACTTGCGATGATTGGAGTCGTCTCAATAGCGACGCTTTGGGCCATAGTGTCGCAATTGCGACGTCTTCCTCCAAACGTCGCAATTGTGACACTTTTCTAAGTGTCGGTATTGCGACACTTTTCTATAAACGTCGGTATAGCGAAGGGTTCGGGCGGGATGGAAAAAATTTGGGGAAATTTCAGACATTTGGTCAAAAGCGTCGGAACCAAGTGTCGGAATTTCCACCAAATGTAGTAGTGGGAGGATGCGATAGTGATAATGCCATCCACCGTGCACGTGGGAAGTCAAGTGGGACCCTTCGCATATCGCATCGGCGAAAATCAGTGTTTGATTATGATAAAGACCAGACCCGAAACGTTATAGAGCTGAGTAAATGATCCGTCAAATCCGCAGAACTCCATCGCATAGGCGGATAACAAGAGACGTGAGTGAGCGGACCATTGAACCTTGTGATTGCAACGGTGTGATTTAATCACAACCGTCCGATCCCGATCAACCGCAATCGTTGGATCGTGAGTTGAGTAGGGCCATCGGAGGTTCATCGCATCGGAGTTATCGCATCGGCGGAATGGAAGAGCAAAGGAATGACAGTTTGAATGTTGCGATTGCGATTGAGAGATTGAATCACAACCTCAGATCTGATGAATGATGGAAGTCGAATATGTGAGTTGGCTGATATCTGGTGGGACCCTTCGCTCATCGCATCGGTGGTGATCAGTGGCCAAAGGCACATCAGACCACTGAAGGTTGCGATTGCGATTGCGACAGTGCGATGGAATATCAACCGTCGGATTGGGAAAGTTAAATAAAGTGGAGAGCGATGACCATTAGATCTGAAAGGTGGATGTGCATGTGGATACGCCCATTTTACAAAGAAAAGACTAAGTGCAGGCAAAAGACTCAGGTGTATAAACAAAAATATGAAGGCAACAGAAGGAGACTCGAGTAAGTGACCCGACATAAAGCAAAGGAGCAGGTGAATGCTAAGCGCAGTGGGCACGAGCAGATGAGTTGAATCGGGAAAAAGGTGATTATGCAGAACAATCACAATATAACAGCAGAAACTGAAAAAGACAGTGATGGCAGCAGAAAAGACAAACACACAGCAAGCCAACAGCCGAAAAAGGGTTGAATGAAGTTGATTTATGTAACTGTAAATGTGAATGTAAATGATTTAAAATTATTTTTATTGTATGTGACGCAAAGGAAAGTCTCCGTAGGCAAACAAAACTCCACTGTAAAACTGAAATATGTACATATTACTATATTCTTTTGAACGAGATGAAAAAGAAATGAGAAGGTGGAAGGCAAAGAGTCATACATGTTCATTTCGAATTCCCTGTGGAATGCAAACAGTTATGAGGTGATCTCCATAAATAATGTTACAAAAATATGCATAGAGGTGTTAGAGAATGGAGAAAGGGGTCTGAGAAGTGTAAGGAGAAGAAGGAGCAGGTAGAGAAGCTGTGAAGATCCAGAGATGATATAAGGCAGATATGAAAGCTGGAGGACAACAGTGAAGAAGGAGGAAAACAGAGCTGATATCCAGGTAAATTAGCATATGATTTTATTGTAATGTGAGGAAGTTGGTGCTTCCATATCAAGTTGTAGCTTGATAGATTTCAGTTGTAGCTGGCTGAGGTAGGAGCCTCCTGTAGGTTGTAGCCTGCAAAAAATAGATGGGAGTTGGAGCTTCCTTGCAAGTTGTAGCTTGCAGAATTGAGGTAGTAGCCTCCTGTAGGTTGGAGCCTACAGAAAATCAGTGGTGAGAGGGAGTTGGAGCTTGCTTTTGCATCACAACAATAATAAGATGTGGTTTTATCCCTTATGGGTTTCCACTTATATCCGATGTCTATGTGCATGATGATTATGTGTTGATACTCTGTATTTAATCTGCTTAATACGTGTTGCTCACTTATTAAGATTGTTGTTTCATTATACATTAAGTTGATCATGAAATGAATATGTAAATAAGTGTAAAAGAAAGTCCTACAAAACCATGAATGCATTAAACTGATTCACCCCCCCCCCCCCCCTCTCAGTTTAACTAAGGGTTCAACAGTTTGTGGTTACCTGGGACTATTTCTTTCTTTAACCTTGAGAAATTACTGAGTGATAACATATTGGTGATCATAATGGGAAGAACATCTTATTCATAAATATTATACAAGGATCAGATCTAATCTATGATGGTGGAAATTGATCAGACACATAAAGGTTAAAATCATCCACCTGGCGACTCCAAATAAATTTAAAAAAATAAAATCTAAGACTCCACTAGTAGAAGGATCTAGCTTGGTTGTATAGATATAGTGGCCCTTCTTTATGACTGATTTACAAAATGACCCAAGAATAAAATGTAGATATGCTCCCATGAGAAGAGATCACATACCTGAATTTCCACACAAACTACCAAAGGTAAATTGGGATAAAAATATTCCTATGTTTCAAGATGAGAATATTGATGATCCTTTGCTACATCTCATTAAATTTCATATACACTCATGGAGATTGAAGGGTGATTGGCATGAGGATTGCCTCATGAAGCTATTCATGGCAACCTTTGAAGGACAAGCAAGGGAATGGTATGAAGCTCTCAAACCTGCTAGTTTATTTTCTTTAAAGGATTTTCACAAGGTATTTTATGAGCATTACAAAGAAGATTTTCCATCTTTATCATTAGCTGAAAATTGTTGTGATCAAGCTGAAGATCTCATACATTACCTTAAAAATATTAATGAAGATTTAGGAAATTGGCATCCTGAAGATTTATTAGTAGCAGTCCATAACTTTCATTCTCAAGTTAAGTGTCATGATAATCAAGAGGAGTTAATCAAAGATGAAATAGATCAGGAGATGAATCAAGATCCACAAAGCCCCTCTGTAGTAACAAATGATGTTTCATATAATGTTTTGAATGAAGTTAAAGAAAATATTCAACCTTATGATCAATTTTTACATAAGAGAAAAAACAATTGTTATTCAAATCTAGGAATTCAGAGATTCCCACCCCCCCTCACCGAAGAAGAAATCAATTTTCTTCTAAACATGCAACCATCCTCAAAATATTTACATAATGAAGAAATTGTTTCTACTTATTCTAATGTTGATGTATGTAATAAATTTTTTATCCATGAAGAGACAGAAGAACAGGTTGATGCTCAGGTTGTTCTACCTTCCCAAAAAGGTTCATTTCCTGATAGTACTCCTATTGAGCATAATGATGACCTTCAAATAGAATGCAACCAATCTAATCAAGACATATCAGGATTGATGGAAAAGCAATCTGTTGATCTAATGTGTATGATTGATGACATTCCTTCTTTTGAAGATTTGCCTAAGTATGATTAGTGTGATGATAATTATGTTCTCCAAATTCAAGCTAACTTTACAGAGTAATCAGAAGATATTTTGGAGGATGAAGAAATGCAGTTTCAGCAGATTGAAGATAGTAATCAGCTATTGCAAGTCAGTTATGAGAGTAATGAAGAAAGAGAAGAAAATGTGGAAATAATTAAAGATTCTTTACCTCTTTGTTTTGCTTCATTTCAGTTCAGTAGAGAAAACTTTCATGCCATCAATAATCAACAGCCTTTAGGAATTGTGATTGACAACAAAGAAGATAATGAAACACTTGATCTGGAAATTTTAGTTTCACAATTACAATTATCAAATTCCATTGAAACATCTAATCAAATAACACAGGAGGATTCAATACCACTATGTTTTGAATCATTTCAACTTTTAAAGGAAATTTGGTATAACATATTTAGAGAAAAGGATGAGAAATTTGTTGAAATTTATGAAGTTCCATTGCAATCCATATCCAATGGATTGCAGTCATCCTCGCAAGTTTTTCATGATCCAATTGCAAATATGTTGGATAAAGAATGCATTCAAATCCTTTCTCCATTTATTGACTATGACCTTCAAGATCAAGATGATAAAAGTTTCCTCAAATAAACATTTCCATCAGTAGAAATATCATCACAAAGTTTATCTGAAAGTTTCCAAGGAGATAAAGATGAAAATAACATTTCAGTTTCATGGCATGGAGGCCATTCAGAACAGATGTACAGTTGTTTAGATCAGTTAGACATTAGTGTATATATCTTAGAAGATCCTTTTGAAAAGTTTCTAGAGTCAACAAAGGAAATCAAGTATTTCCTTATCATCTCATTTGTTGACAAGTTTTTAATAGGTTGCATAATTACAGTTTTGATAATCAACAAGCAAATGCAACAAAATCTATCAAAGTGCATAATTCTTGAATGGTTGCATTGGTTATTTCATTTTACCTAACCAGCAGTTGGACAACTGATTAGAGTAAGTAGGTAGGATTTTAGCTTATTTCAGTTTTCAGTTTTCAGCTAGTTTGAAATAATTCACTAAGATTTGAAAGCCAAGGAAAAGGCCCTAAAACATTGATGATTTAGTAGTTTGGTTTGAAGGTTGCAGCACGTTTTAGTCTCAGATCAGATTTCAATTTTCAGAAAAAGGTGTAAATTCAGTTCAAGAGTTTTCAGTCACAACATATGCATGTTTGGGATTGGTCCAATGGATCAGGCTACTAGTCGACGGTGTTTTTAACATCTCAGAAGGAGATGCCATCCCCATGTGAAGTTGTTGTTAGGGTCCTATAATAATAGGGTTCATAATTTTTTAAGTGACTTTGATAGTCTTGTAAATATGTACATACCTTTCTTTCTGCAAGTTGTTTTCTCATATTTGAAAAATAAATAAATAAAAATGAAAAGAGGGTAAAAGTCCTAAAGAAAAATCAAAGGACTTAGAAAAAGAATGGACCCCAAAAACAAAAAGAGATAAAAATAGATCATGAAAGTGTTGCAAGTTTAAATGCCACTACTTTACTTTACTTTTGCAAATAAGATTGTGTGCAGCTTTTCCTAAATGCCACAATCCATGAGGGTCAAACAGCTTAAACTTGACCTCTCATGCTTTAAATTTCATGTTTTAGATAGACAATAAAGATATTTCAAATAGTTTAAACTTGAAAAATCAGTAGATAGTTAGAGAATAAATGAGGAGCTCAACAATTTAATCTGAGCCCTCAAATGAAATAAGGTTAGGCTTAGATAGTTTTATGCTTTGAAAGAAAATTGATTTAAGGTTGCAAGCCTAAATGCACCCATGAAAATGAAGTAAAAATGATAGAAATAATGATGAGTAGGTAGAAAGAAGTTGTGCAAGCATGCTGGAAAAAATCACTAATTTCCCCTCCCCTACAATTATTCAGTATTCTAAACTATCAGTTAAAAAGGCTTAGAGCAATTATCTGACTTCTGTTGGGACCAGACCCGAGGCTCGATGAATGATTGGTTAAAAATATTTAATTCCTACATAAAGCCCACATTCATTAGCATTTATCCTTCATTCATAATCATAATCCCTTTTTCCTAAGTAAAAACTCATTTTTACTTAGTAAAAGTAAAACCCTAAGTAACTAATTTCATTTTCCTTTCAAAACACTCAAAACCCATGAAATACATTTTATCCTAAGTTAAAAATGTGAAAAACAAAAGAAACAACAATGATTTATTTTGTCTATCATTTTCACTTTACTTAGATTTAAAACATGTATTTTCATATCCCCTACACTTCACCCTTTATTTCATATTAACTACTAACTATATATATTAATTCCCTAAGTTACACGCACCCGTATATTATTAAAACCCTTTTATTTTAAATATAACCCACAAACCCATTATTTTAACATTAAAACCAATGCTATAATATCCCATATGCAAAATATAAATCCTACCCCCATCCCATTGGTTTAACATATCTATATATAAAAACCCCACCCCCTATGGTATTTAAACAGTTGTCAAATAGTTTATTATACCATATAATATAAATAAGTCCGCGCTCGGTACATTAGTTAAAAAATTGGTAAATATTTTAATTAAAACATATATAAACATTATCCCCGACGTTATATTCCCCGCCATCATATAACCAAAGTTTTAGCTTTAATTAAATTTTATTTATAAAGTTAAAACCGACCCCGCTGCATTGGTCAACCCCAACCCCACTCCCCAATCCTGACGCAGCTTTCATAACAGATCTTGATCGTTCACAGTCTTACCCCGCAATCCAATGGTGGAAATGCCATATCGCAAATAAGCTAGCGCGATCACCACCATTTCGTTTGTACGCGAAATGGGTGGTATTCCCATTTCCTCTCTCCTCCACGTTCTCCCTTTTCATTGGATCACATTCGATCACTCCAAAACAACTCACCACCCAAATTTCATGCAATAACCACTTGTTGAATTGATCTTTTGAGCCCGAAAACTATCATTCCCGCCTGATGTGACCATCATTCATTGTAGAGTAAATGTAACCTAATATGCCTAATAAACATAGGAAATGCATTCATTTCTTACCACTTTCCCCACATTAACCCTGTATAAGCCACCCGACTATGAAACAAGCATTTTTCCACCATTTTTCATGGAAAAATCTTGCAAATTTCAACTTGTTACCATTAAATATTACTGAGGAACTTTGCATTGCTCCAGAGATCGAAAAGATACCACAGAATCCGTTCAAAACCTTCAGATGCATCTTCAAAATCCCAGTACCTATGTATAACAGGTATTCTTCCAAAAATCAAGCCTGTTTCGATTTGAAAGGACCTATTAAAAGAAAAATTACATTCATAGTTCAAATTTACCCAAATAAACCTGTCAAAATATCCAAAAAACAGGCCAAACCATGTCAAAATTTCGGAAAAAACCCTGTTTTATGCAGCGCCATGTTTTAAAACCCCAAATTGAGCCCAGAAACCTTCTGAAGTTATCCTAAGCCTATTTGCCTAAATTCAAATTTTTTTTTACCTAATTATTCACTAAAAAAGCCCAAGAAACCCCTGTTTCAATTTCATAACCAGTGAAAGCCTATAACTCAGTTGAAGATTGAAATTGAAATAAATATCCAAGAAAAGAACCAAGTTATACCCATTTTCATCCAAGAACCTCTGTCAAAATCAAGAAACACTTCTGTAAACCATTTAATCTTACAGAAGAGTCCAAAAAGCCCAAATACAAAGTTTCAACTACCTAGAAAACCTAAAAATGTCAAAATCAAATCCAGTACTGTGACCGCTTAAAGCCATTATCACCTCCCTGTAGCGAGGGTTTCATTAACAATTAGTTTGCTTTGCAGGTCATTAGAAAAAGGAGAATTTGGATAAAGCAATCTAAATACCAGTTAAAGATCTGTTTTACTCCAAAAGTTCACAAAGAAAGGAATTTTAAATGATATTCCTTAACAAAAGATTCCAGGCAGTAGAAAAGAAAAAAGTCATTTATGCAGAGAGAGATAAACTTTCACAGTGAATGGTAAAAGTGAAATAAGAATTCACAATGACAGTGAAAAATAAACAATCAAAGAGCATCAGAGTTAAAGTGTATCAGACGAAAGTCACAGTAAAGGTTAAAACAAAGTTACAGAGCAGTCAAGGTAAAATAGTAAAAGTAAACACAGAGGAAATAATGGTTAAACAAAGATGAAAATATTTTCACCAACAATGAAATTTATCCAAAGAAAAATAAAAACAGTTAAAAGAACAAAAAAATTAAAAGATGAAAATAGAGTAAGAAGGGACATTTTTGCACAAATTTCCTGTTGAAGTCATTGTTTTGCATAAACTATTGTGACCAATCCAAGATGAATTTTGCAAAACTAAAGGAGGATTATGTTCCTAATATGTCCAAATACAAAAACCTCTCTCACTATTCTAACAACCATTATGGGTTTGGAAATATTAAACAATATTTGAAAGCACTTTTTACAGAAAATTCCTGTTAAGTCATTATTTTACAGAAAATATTGTGGCCAATCAGAAATGCATCTTACAAAAATGAAGGATTTTTTTGTTCCTAAGAAACCTATCTATAAAAACCTATCTCACTTTTTGCACAGGTATTACCAAATGAGAGATACATGCACATATTTACAGACTATTTTTCAGACTATGCAAAGCTCTGTTTTACACATCTTTTTGTAGAGCCTATTGTGACCAGCTGGAGCAGAATTTTAGGGAACGGAGAGAGGTTTATCTCAAAAACATATTTATATACACTAAAATCTCTCATTTTTTACATATCTATCTCGGATGGAGATATAAAAAGGTATCATTGGACCCCAATTTTGCAGAATTTCTGGAGCAGAATGCACAAAGAAAGGAAACAGTTAGTGATTTGGAAGCCTCATCATCAACTAAGAGTTGATATCAAATTTGAATTATCTTCTTTGTCACCATAAATACATAGGTATAGTGCAAAATATATTCATTAGTTTTGAATGTCCTTTTATTAAGTTCTATTTATGTAAAATAGTTTAAGATATGTGTAAATCAATCTTGATATTTTTTCAAGATATTTTAGTTTAGAATTTGTATAAATACTTCATCCTTTGAAGTATTATTGTGGAATAAATTACTAAATATTTCTATAGTCATTTTTATGGACTTGAAGGCTTTTTGTGTTTAAATTTTGAGTAGCAGATTGGATCGAATCAACTAGCATCATATTTCAGGATTCATGTGATGAGCTATTTGTAGTAATTTTTTTTCTAAATTTGTCGTTGTTATCTTTCTTTGTTACATACATTCCATTATGTGTTCTAAATTTGAATGAATGAATAGGAGGATTACTTCAGGATTTGTTAAAAGCACCATTTCTTAAATATTTGTCATTTCTATGTTTTCTGTTGATTTCCATAGTAGGGAACCCTTAATGTCTCCCTCTTTTGTTTGACCTCTTCCTACTACTTCCCTTTTCTAGATCAAGGAACCCTTCATTATTATTTATCCCGATCATATCACCTCACAAAAAAACTTTCCAAGAGCTCCAAGGGTTATCTATCTTGCCCTAAAAACATTTGACTTTTTGGCCTTGATCCTAGTTCTGTCTGCTTGACTTTTGACTCCTCGGCCCAATGGGCAAATAGATTTCCCACTGTCCATCTCTTTTAGTGAATTTTCCCACCAAACCAATCAAAACCAAAACAAATTGCACAATCATAACTAGCCTAATCTTTTATAAAACAAACAAAGTTAAATCATATAGAGAGAGCCCTCTTTGAACCCTAAGAAGGCTAGATCCTAGAGTTTAAAAGTAGGTTTGTGGTTACCTCAGACTATTTATTTCTTTAACCTTGAGAAATTACTGAGTGATAAACTTTGGAATAAATGAGGAATTTAAAAATTTCTCTTGAACTTTAAAAGTACACAACCCACGTATTAATTGGAGCTGAGAATTATTCCACGCAACCCATGAAATATCCACATATTTTATTGAAGTTCGATTTTTTGAGATCAGCATGAAAGATATATGTATGATCTACAATCTAGTAAAAAAAATATACAACAAGTGCAATCTGCAAGCAATGTGGAGCCTATTTGCAAGTGTGATTTAAGAGAGAGAGATATTATCGTAAGCTACTGGATGGTTGCATTTTCTGCGTGGAACCTGTAAGAAACATTGGACCTGGAAAAATGTTAAAGCCTGTGGAGGAACTTGCACGGAGCAAGAGAAGTGATCTTCGACCATAGATTTGATTGAGGTTAACAATGGAAATGATGAGTCACTACTAAAGGAAGTAAACAATTATTCAAATTTCTCATTGTACAAATTGAGGATTCATCAGATCTAGAATCTCTGAAATTTCTTAAGCGGAAGACTATTTCAACTCAGAATATAATCCTGGATTTGCATCAATGGCTCGCATCATGCTCCATAAACATTAATTTGATGGATCAGCCATGGGATCTTTGGATTCGCTATAATTTCTTAACTGAAGGTTTTCTTGATTTGGTTGAGGATTGGTTGGATGTGAAACCAAAGGAGTGGTTGTTTTCCTTCCGTAGCAGCAGTGAAGAAGAAGGATTGGTTGTGGATTGATTGTGTCATTTATTACCTTATTTATCATTTGGTTGGCGTTGGAGTGTTTTCATTATCCAATTTTGGGAAGAGAAGAAACACGACTTGAATATGATGGGTTTTTTATTGTATTTGTTCTGTAGGTTTTAACCCTGAACAGAAATTATCTACACACGAATCTTATAACAGAAAATAAACAATAGCGAGAGCATAAAACATAAAATAGATAAACACAGAGATTTTCCCCTGGATCCTAAATCGGGACGACCAGCTTGATTTTTCATTATCTTCCTTTTAGTGTTACAACACATATATATACATGCCGGAGCATACATAAACCCCAATCCATTAACCCTGGATTAGAACATAACCGTAGTTCCCTTGGCCGGATCTACAAAAATACCAGGGGCCGAAAACCATCGAACCCCAAAACCATGTGCAAAACCATGCACAAAACCATGGACGCGGACTACTCAGCGGAAAGAATATAACACATACCCATACATGTTCGACGAAGATTTATTGACAAATTGTTTTAGCAGGGTTCACTGAACACCCTCCTCAAAATTATCCATACAATTAGCCTTAAAGGCCTTGAGTTTCTCGTTGCAGTGACCTTCTCAGTGCATCAATAAAACTCATGCCCTGTGCTTCATGGAATTCAGCCAAAACCTAGAGAAGCTGCAACCATACATCTGGAAACTTGACGAGCTAGAGGAAAGATCGTCATCTCGCCCATCGAATAACGTGAGTTGTTTGAACTGAGTTGATCCTTGGAAGCCTGAATGTTTTTTTGAAGCCAACATTACAAGTGGAACCCATTAGCTTGGCCTGAGCGTAAACTACTACCCATCAACCATTGCATATGATAAAGCAGTAAGTTATATGGTGCGTACATACAAAATTTTGAAAACAAGTGTGAATTCATTTTTAAAAACAGAAGTGAATTAAATTTTTAAAACAAACATGACTTTTTAAGTAATTTAATAAAATTAATTAAAGGGTTAGTAAAATAAATGAGGGATCTAGTAATATTTTATTGCTTTTAAGCCATTAAACAATGATTTTTATTATAATGGGTTTGAAAAGCTTGAAGTTACTTTTGTAAAAATGAGTAATAAGTATATCTTTTGAAGTGATCAAATTGTAACTCAAAGTAATGTTTTTTACTTAGTGGGGGGTGTTTGAAAAGTTAACTAGGTAGATTCAAAGAAGTTGAAATTGGAAGAGCATTGTAAAAATTCAATTAAGTCAAAGTCTAGGTTAAGATAGAGTCATTGATTGTAACTGGGTGTGTTAAACACCATGTTGAACACACACATGGTGTATGAGGGAGAATACACACACACACAAGAAGAAACTCAACACAATGAAGGATAAGCGTGTAGCTCATATTTTCCATTATACAAAGATGTACATTTATAGTACAATGGTGTGACTCTTGGTTTCATATTCCAAGGTCACTTGGACTCCATTGTGACTTTTTGCATTCCACACCTACCCATGTAGGATTAGGTGTTCCAACATCCCCCCTTAATCCGAAGGGGTATGTGTGAGTCCAAGAAAAGAGTTGTAATACAAATATGCAAGGTATACATGGCAGCACTTGGCTGAATCAACTCTCTGAAATGTTGGAAAAAGAGATGGTTTAAGGATGACCACCAACACTGGAACGCAAAACTTGTTGCAGTTCCCGGAACTCTTCCAAAACTGGCAAGAAGCTGAAGGCTTCTGCTAGAGGAATTGTCCCTCATATAAAAAGGGAGACCTTCAACCTAAAAGAAGGGAGGTCTACTACCTGTGATGGTTTTAGGATTACCAACAACTCTGGAATGCTTGAAGCATTTCATGGAACTCAACCAAAGCTGGCAAGAAGCTGAAGGCTACTAAGCTGAAGGCTTCTGCTAAAGGAAGTGTTCCTCATATATGAAAGGGAGACCTTCGACCTAAAAGAAGGGAGGTCTACTACCTGTGATGGTTTTAGGTTATCCACCAACCAAAGATGATGGTTTAAGGTTTTCCACTGTGAAACATGCTCATGAGCATACATTGATATACGCTACATCTCTAATCTGGAATAATGAATTGTGGCTCGGGCTGTGGTCTGCTGGCTTCTATTTATGAATATGGAATGAAGATATTGTGGCTCAAACTACCGCTTGATAAGCAAATCGGCTTGTATTTTATAATATGTTCCCCACCATGGGGAGACAAGGTGAGATGATGGCAAAAACTCAACTGCAAGTTTGTTCAATATGCGTGAACAAGTTCTAACATGTGTCGTAAACATCTTCTTGGCTGTTGATGCCCATTGCCAAGAAGCGATCCATCCAAGATGAATCTTGGTTCTTGCAGGAGGCTTGTTTTTGAAGCATCTGTCTGAAGAATGAGTGTGCCGACCACAGTGCTTGCATGGATGAAGATCAAAACAGTGATCTTTCATATGGCCAACTCGATCACAGTGTTGGCATTTCTCAATCTGTTGTTGTTGTTGTGGAGCAGGATCTGAAACAGCTGCAGGTGAACTGTCATACAGGAATCCAGCACTCTGAAATATGATGGGCTTTGTGTAGTCTAGAATATGAAAGGATACATCCTTTTCATATCCAAGACCAGTTCGGTGCATGTTGTGGACAAGATCTTCCCAAGGTCTGATGATGGGCTTAGGAAGTGCAGGCTGAGCTGCTGCATCTGCATGTACATCTGCTCTTGAACAAGGAACTGAATGGGAATCAACTGCAACTTTATCTTTTTTCTTCTGATGAGAGTCCTTCACAATCTTCTGAACAGAAACAGGTTCAGAATGGTGACTCTTTTGATGAAGTTCGTCTTGTTGGAGCTGAGATTCCAACTGCAAAAACTCAATCTTTTCTTGTGCATCTTGCAAACAACTTTGAATGTTATAAAGAGCATCCTTGCTCATTTTTATCATATCATCAACATTGGAATGAATGAGGTTATTCAACAACAGTAATGCCTCATTGATTTTAGCCATTTTCAACAATTTAGGCTTAAAAAATGAAAGGGTGTCGGCTTCAACCGAAAATGCACCTGTTTACAATGTGATTCAACAACAAATACAAATGACTCCAAAGAATTTCCAACTATGGAAATCTCAAAGTACAAAATGTGCTCCTCAAATGATGGAGGGAAATCAACAATTTTTCAACTCAAATACACTTCAAGTCTTGAATGAAGATGCAAATCAATGTCAGTTCAATACAATATTTTTGCAAAATATGTGCAGCTGAAAACACTATGCAGCTGAATTTTTTCTTCAAATAACTGTTTTTCAAAATGAGGACCAATCTTCACATGTAAATCTCTTGTAGAAAATCACTCTTCTACCAATGCCACAAAATGCAAATCTTCTCTTTTTAGTATGTATTTGGTCCATTTTCTTCATATGTCAATTCCTCTTTTCTGCTGTTCATATTCTCTCTCTTCCTCTCTTTCTGCTCTTCCTCTCTCTCTGTTTTTTTTTTTTTTTAATTAAAAATTAATTAAAAAATAGATTAATTAAAAATGAAAATGATGGGAAATTAATTAAAAAATGGGAAAATGGATTATAATAAAAATGAAAGGGAATTAATTAAAAGGGAAAGGGGCTTTTTTTCTTTTTTCTTTTTTTTATTAATAAAAAATTGAAATGAAAAAGTGGGAATGAATTTAAAAGGGAGGGGATTAAATTTAAAAGGGGAATGGGGGTGTTATATGAGAAGGGTATTATATTTATATGGGAGGGAAATTTATTAAGGAGGGGGGAGAATTTAATTTTAAAAAATGTGAGGGGTAAAAATGACTTTAAAGAGGGGGAGTGGGATGTATTACATGGGATTAAAAAAAAACGAATTTTAAATTATGGGGTATAGCATATGGGAGGGGTGTAAGGTAATGCCGTGGGGAATGAGAGTAGGGCGGCCGCAGAATGGGAAGAGGGTCGTGTGGGGTGTAGCGTAGGTGGGGTCGAGAATTTTCAGGGAGGAGCGGAGTGTTAAGCCGAGTGCTGTAGTGAATTTTGTAGGGAGTGCTATGAATAGAGGGGCGGGTGAGCGAATGGGGATGGGGCGGCTTGTGCGATGTGAGGGGGTTGGAAAGGGGGCCGAAAGGGTGTGAGACTACAGTGAGAGGGGGCCGTATGGCCTGGAATTTGAATTTTTTTTTTTTTTTTTAACTAAAACAACAGAGAGGAGGGCCAGAAGGCTTGAAAACAACTCAAAAAAAAAAAATTCTTCTTAAAACAGTAGAGAGCAGAATAGCAGAGGACAGTAGAATTTTTTCCAAATGTATAGCAGAAAAAATCCAGTAGCAGCAGAAAGTGCAAAAATGCGGGCAATTTCAGAATTTCAAGTACTGAAATGCAACAACAGACTGCCAATAAAACCCATAAATTTTTCCAATAGCCCAGCAGCAGAAAATATTTTCCAACAGTAGAAAAACCCAAAATTGCAGAAATTTTCCAATGGTAAAACTCAGAAATTTTATTTGAAAACTCATAAACTTCTTTAGAAACCAACTTTTAAACAATTTTCCAGCAGCTCCCAAAATGGTGCAGAATTTAAAATGCAGAGATTGCAGGAAAAATGAGCAGTGAGAAAACCTTCAGATGCACAAAGTTGCGTTTCTCCAAACCAATTTATGAATGCTGCCAAGGATTTTGAATGCTGCTCCTTCTCAAAACCAATGCTGCTCTTCTTCAAAACAAATTCTGAATGCTACTTCTTTTGAATGCGGCAAAATGACTGCTGCAGAAACTCTGAGTGCTGTAAAAGTGCCAAAAATTTTTGCAGATATGCACAGGCCATAAACACAAATGGCTCACTCAATTTGGAGCAGGGCCAGCAATCACCCGCTCTGATACCATGTTAAACACCATGTTGAACACACACATGGTGTATGAGGAAGATGAACACACACACACAAGAGACTCAACACACAGTGAAGGATAAGCTTGAGGCTCTCTTATTTTCCATTATACAAAGATGTACATTTATAGTACAATGGTGTGACTCTTGGTTTCATATTCCAAGGTCTCTTGGACTCCATTGTAACTTTTCGCATTCCACACCTACCCGTAGAGGATTAGGTGTTCCAACAGGGTGCATCATCGGTGGAGTTTGACACCCAAAATTAGTCATTAAGAAAAATTTGCCGAGGTTGAGTTCTTAACAGTCATATAAGAAGTCATTAATTTGTGTGCATTTTCAGTAGTACCCGACACCCTAAGGTAACATAAAAGTAAGTGAGCGTGATAATCAAGCAAAAAGTACAAAATGGGTAAGGGAGGAAAACATCTTCAAAGTGTCTGAACTACAAATCAAAGAATTGCAAGAGTGCAATCATGAATTGCACAACAAAATTGAAATACTTGAGTGGAAGTTAAAGCAAAATCAAAACAAAATCAATCAGATTGCTAGCACATTAGAAGCAACAAATGATCTTCAAAATGAACTAGATATGAAAGAACAACTCATTAATGCACTCCATATAAAATTAAGTGAAAAAAATATCTACTTGATGCATGATGTACATAAAATATAGATGCAGTGAGTGACACAAAAGACCTCATCCAAACAACAAATGCAATTTGTGAAACAAATGAACTCATTCAACAAGTTGATGAAAGTTGTGACACAAATGATCTAATCCACCAGGTTGATTTAAGTTGTCACATATATGATCTCATCAAACAAGTTGTGCTACTAAATGATGTAGCTATTAGTATTGAAGAATCTAATTGAGAATTTTGATGCAACATGTGATACAGATGAATTCTTAATAGATATGATTGATGCTCAATGTGATATAGATGACTTAATGAATGTCAACAACAACAGTAGGTGTGAAGAAAAAAAACTAAATGGTCTGTCCAATAAGGTGGTCATACCTTGGGAAGACATTTCTTTCAACAAATATCGACATGGTCTTGCGTAAAACAAAGAAAAAAATTTGTATGTTCCATATTTATGAAAACTAGTTCAGTTTGTAAGTTGAGGTTTTCTAGAAAATACCCATAATATTGTTAAGTGTAACCATTGTAAGAGAAATGGTCATATATAGAGTAAATGTTATGATCTCCATCTTTGTCACCATTGTGGCAAGAAAAATAACTCATCAGAAAGATGTTGCAAACAAAACCAACCACCCAGATTGAAGATCAATTATGCATGGATTGATCCTTCGAAGTGGTTATCTAAGTCAAACAATTGTCTATGTTTCACTACGAGATTCAGTCTCACATGAAGACAAATATTGCAGCCAATAGTGAATAGATGGTACTCTCATGCACTTAAATGAGGGAGTACAACAGTGAAACTCTCTTGCATATGAAAGGGGGGGAGTTCAAAAACAAATGCAGATGGTTATGGTCTCTCTTTTCAGCTGAAAAGGGGGAGAACTGATGGTTTTCATCCTAAAAGTTTCGACTTCAACAAATTTCCAATGGGCATCAATTTTCTAGTGGGAAAGAAATTTGGAATATGAACTTCAATAAATATGTGAGTGGGTGTCATCGAACTTTTTCCAGTGGACAAGAGATTGAGATGTTAATTGAGAGAATTTGTGGACATTATTTTGTTCACTTGCATGGTCATTGGATCAAGCAAAGGATAGATGGATCCTGTTGCATTGCGGCTTGGAATTTGATGCAGTTTCCAAACAAATTTCAAGGATGTATTATACTTGCAACTGATTTATTTTTCTTGGTTTGTTCTCTTCATATTGGAGTTTTTTAGCATCCATTTTTTTGTGGTTTTTCAGGCAGTTCTTCATTGAGGATTAGCTCAACAGTTTCACAATGAAGACTTGGATATGGTACCAAGTTCTTAATTTGGAATTATGATTGAGGGTGGGAATTTTAGCCTCACTCTCACATAAAACAATCAATAAGTCCAAAATATTCAAAATAATTAAAATTATAAAACTTGGATTAATTCCTACTTATATATTCTAGAATGAGATTGTTCCTCAAACTTGGGAGTTTGTCTAGGTCTAGTTGGTTGAGAGATTCTCTCCAACTAGTTAGGCTCCTAGATTAGTGAGAGGTTGATATATTTACTCAACCAAAGTAATTGTGTCCAAGATAGACGCATTATCTTGAGACATATTCCTGATGTATTTATATATTTTATCATTATCATTATTTTGTGTGTGGGAATACAATACATTGAGGCTTGAGAAGCCTTTTCTGCCAAAGGTTATGTCTCTGGTATTCTTTTGTTTTTATTTAATTATTCTTCACCCCTTTGACATCAATGAAATCTTGTTTCATCAATAATAAATGGCTTAATGTAGGATGTAAAAGTATCATGAGAATAAGAAAAAGAGAAAAGGATATTAAGAAGGTCATATGGTCCTCTTATATGCTAGTTGAGAAAAAGAACAATGTTGAGAAATCAATCCATATATGATTAGGAATGTACAAGCTAAAGAAGTTATACGATAATATGTCAATTGAATTAGAAACCAGAGGTCATTTACCTTATATGAATGGAGTAAATGTATATTGATTGGAGGAATTATATGAAAAATTCAAAAGGAATGTTGCCATCAACACCTTGGCAGCCTTGCAAATTGTAGGGTATTACGCCAATGCAAGAGGGGAAGCACATTGTTTATGGAAATGAATTATCCATGGCCCAATATGAGAAAACATATTAAGGAACAAATAGAAGACACTAAAGAAAATAAAGTCAATATTATGTATTGAATTAAGTGATTTTTGTTAGGATATTTAGACACTTAGGAATTAGTTAAAGTCAACTTGACCTAATGTGTTTTTAGGTAAAGTGTGTTTCTTTATTATGTTTCCTTAGTATGCATTTATACTTATGTAATATTATAATCACAATATGTTCTAGACATAAAATAATTTGATGGTTCATTTCTCTTATTAGTGATTGTAATGATCAATGGCTTAGCATTTGATTGGTCCATATCTCTATTTAAAAAACATGGAGGGTAAATTTTTCAAGATTAATTGTGAGAAACTCTTATGTACAAATATTTCCTTTTGCATTAATATATTTCTTAAATTGGTTACATTGGCTAGGGTCATGGATTGTTTCCCACTTTGAGGGTTTCAACCATGCAATACAACACTAGTGTAACAAGATTTGGTCTATTTGTGTGAGTGGTTGCTTAAGGTGTTAGACTTATGTGAAAATACCAAGTTTTGTCATACATATTACATCCCAGATGAATACCTACTCCTATTGTTGATCGTGATCTTGAACATGTGTCACTACATGCATCGAAAAATTTCTAGGTTCTATCATTCTTTTGAATTTTTAGGTTAAGTGGGCTATTCCATTACATTCGTAGTGATGCCTTTAGTTGGAAACACTTATTTTTTCCTAGAATACAACCATTTTTGTCAAATCTAGCAATATAAAGTTTCATTATGGTTTTAAAATATATATATTATACATTATGTTAATATTTAATTTTTTTCTAGTTATATTCTTGATTTGCTACCCTTTCGAGTTTATATATATTATTTGTTGTGTGATCACAATAAAGTAAAAATAAAGTGAAAAAAAATGTTTATTTATTTATTTATTATTCATTATATATTTTATGCGATATCAACAAATTAAAAATAGAGAAAAAAATTGCATTTTTTGAGTATGCTAATTAAAACTTGAACTTAATATTGTTAAGTTTTGAATTTGTTATTTTCCAAAAAAGACACTTCTCCCCCCGGGTAAAAAAAAAAAAAAAAAAAAAAAAACTTCTTCTCCGAAGCATTTATTATGTATCTTGCATTATCTTTATTGGTTGAAAGTCATTTTAAATAAGATTTATTGTGTTCAAGTCTTTATTTTCATTAAGTGATTTTTTTTAAATCCACGCAACTTTAAGTTATCACATGACATGATTTTATTGTATGTGTAATTCATTTATATTATAAAATTGAATTACTATAAAGTAATAGTTATCACATGACATCATTTTATTTATTGTATAGTGCATTTTATTTAGATTATAAAAGTGAATTACTATGAAGTAATTTTGGTATTTATTTTTAAATTACTTTTACATGAAACTTTAATTTATACATTATTTTTATTGTAAAAATAATTTTCATTTATTTTATAAAAATAGGTCATTTAATGTAAATTTAGTTTATTTGTTGAAGTGGGTCTATAAGAAAAGTTAGAGAATGAAGGAGAGATTCTTCTTACTCACTCACCACATTGTGCATCCATCACCATGTAGCACCTTGGTTAGTTTTTATGCTTTTCTTAAAAAAAGGGCATAATTTTGATGTCCATAATCTATTTTTTTTGTCATTTTTAAAACTTTCTTTTTTTTTCTAAATATTTTCACAGTAACAGTGAATTTATGCTTTCAAATTCATATTAATTTCATATTTTATATTTTTATTTCAAGTGATATTTTCTTATTAGTTAGACTACTTCTCATGGAAATCATATATGGAGGATAAACTATGAAGGGACTTACTGAAATATATTAGAAAAGAAACTGTCTTAATTAAAGCTTCAAAGAAATCCAAATGGGATAATAAAAATGACAAAACATGTGGATTAATCATATGTCCATCTCTAATGGTTTCACCTTCAAGTAATTGAGCACCCAGAAGAAGTTTGGGAAAAGTTGGAAACCATATTTGGTAAACACAACGGGATTCAAGTGCACCAGCTTGAAAACAAATTGATTTATTTAAATCTTGTTTATTTCTCTTACATTCAAGATTATCTATCTAAGTTAAAAACACTTTCAAATTTTGAAAGGAAGGGTGTTTTATGTATATATGTTATTCTTACTAAGTTTGTTAGTGCATATTTTATTTTTGTATTTGTTTTTCACTCCACCAAAAAAGCTCTAGGGGATGCCTACACACCACCCTCTTTTAAATCTTTTTCTGATTTTTTAATTAGAGAGCAAGATAAGCTTATGACATTTGAAATAGCCATAATAGCCCAAAAAAAGGATAAATCCAAGAATTTGTAGAATCAACATCCTTGCAACAAGAAGAAAAATAAGAGTCCCAAGCCCTCTTAACTATTTTATATTTACAGTGGTTTAAAAAAAATGAAACTAAACTAGTAAGAAGACTAAGAGACATTGAAATTTTGTGGGTGAGATGGTCATATAGATTCTAAATGTTTCAATAAGATGGAGGCCTTACAAGTAACAATAAAGAAACACAACTTCAATATTGATTATTTTTCTTCTTCTAACTTTTCTTCTCATGGACGTGCACTTTTTGCTTGAGATATTTCCTCAATGCAATATTTACTTCTTCTAAAGTGTGGCTTATTAATTCTAGATAAAGATTTTTTTCTACTCTTAATGAATGTAATATCAAACTAATATTTGTTGGTTATGATGGATCCGTTATCATTATAGGATATGTAAAATTTCTGCTAGATTATCTTTAGCATAATTATGTATTATGTGCTCCAAGTTTCTCCTCCAACATTTTATTATTACATGGAATCACTTATTCAAGGGAAGGTACAACAATAAAGTTTTCACTTCACCAAATAGTAACCAAGGATTTAAAATATACTAAGAATGTCTTAGCAATTGAAATTATTGATGATATTACCAGGATGCACATATTTGACTAGTTCAGTTCATGTTTTCCATTGATTTTTATTGTTCATAGTGATGACTTGAGAAGATTTTTTCATGAGAAATTTGGTCATCTATACTATTACTCATTGCATAAACTATGTAATCACATTGCAGTGACTAGTATTCATCTCATTTCTTGTATATATGGTGTTTGTTTTTAGAAGAGAGGAATAACCTTTTTTTTTTTAACCCAACGTTTCGGACTTCCAAGTGAGTCCATCATCAGGGGTAGATGCCAAATGTATTTGGAAAAGTTGAGAGGAATAGGGAAAATGAGAAGAATAAATAGTGAATGATAAGGAGTTTTTAAGAAGGTCGGTTTGATGAATGATAATTTAATTTCAACAGATGTTAATATAATTTATTGGATTATGAATTTATTTAAGGTTATGTTTTTTATTTTAAAATAATTTAAATAATTAATCATTTATGTCTGTATTTAAAATAATATCAATAATTAATTAATCTATTAATATATTTTGTTTAATTTAATTTAATTAATTAATAAGAAAAATATATATATTTAATTAACCTACTATTTCATTTTAATTTAATTTAATAAATCTAAAATAATTTATTTATTAATCTAATATTTCATTTTGTTTATTTTGATTTAATTTATTTATTTATTTTATTTTTCTTTGATTCTAGGGTGTAGTTAAACTTTCTTGAATTAAAAGTAAAAATGTTTATTTATATTTATTTGAGGTATTTATTATATTCATTAATTAATTAATTTATTTATTTTTTGTATTTATTTATTATTATTTTATTTTTTTAATAACTAGATGCCTATATACCATGTTATTATTGGTTTTAAGGACTTAAGAGGTTTGATGAATTAAGGGTTTCCAGGTGTTGCTAATAATGAGTCCATCATCACGATTTATGTTGTTTTTCCTTTTCTTAATTTTTATGGCTTCCTTGATTTTCCTCTTTAGGTAATGGTCCTCTTTAGAGACAAGTTTGGCATCCTCCATTCGTATGTAAAGTGAGGATGAGAAGGCATGTTCTGCTAAGGCGGATTTGGCTGTCATGTTCCGAGATAAGTCAGCCGCGTGTTCTTTTAGTCTAATGTTAAGGGATCTACTTGTTTCCCCAATGTATTCTTTACTACAAGAGCAAGGTATAATGTAAACTCCTTTTTGTAGCCTAGGGTTTATAGGGTCCTTAGCAGAGTCTACCATATTTAAAATAGTATTAGGGGGAGTGAAGGCAATCTTAATGTTATGTTTGTTAAGTATTCTATAAATTTTATCAGTTGTTCCTTTTATGTAAGGTAAAGAGATTTTAGGGATGTCAAAGGTTCTTTTTGAGTTATTTTTATTAAGGGTTTGGTGAATAGTTTTGTTGATGACATGTTTATTATACCCATTCTGTTGGAAAACCTTACGGAGATGGTTTATCTCATGTCCTAGGTGGTGGGAGTATGAAATTCTGGATGCCCTGGTCGTTAGAGTTATGATGATGCCAATTTTTTTATTAGGGTGGTGATGTGAGTCAAATAAAATAATAATAAATTAAAAAAAATTAAAAAAATTAAAAAAATTAAATATAAATAAGCAAATAAAATTAATTAATATAATAAATACATCAAATAAATATAAATAACAATTTTTACTTTTAAATCAAGAAAGTTTAAGTACACCCTAGAATCAAAGAAAAATAAAATAAATCAAAATAAACGAAATGAAATATTAGATTAATAAATAAATTATTTTAGATTTATTAAATTTAATTAAAATGAAATAGTAGGTTAATTAAATATATATATTTTTCTTATTAATTAATTACATTAAATTAAACAAAATATATTTATAGATTAATTAATTATTGATATTATTTTAAATAAAGACATAAATGATTAATTATTTAAATTATTTTAAAATAAAAAACATAACCTTAAATAAATTCATAATCCAATAAATTATATTAACATCTGTTGAAATTAAATTATCATTCATCAAACTGATTTTCTTAAAAAATCCTTATCATTCACTATTTATTCTTCTCATTTTCCCTATTCCTCTCAACTTTTTGAAATACATTTGGCGTCTACCCCTAATGATGGACTCACTTGGAAGTCCGAAACACTGGGTTAATAAAAAAAAAAACAAGAAACTCAGAAACAAGTTATTCCTCTCTTCTAAAATCTATTTTCACCTATATGGATTCTCTCTTTAAAAATATGGTGTTTGTGTCAACTATGTTCTCAAAAAACATCATTGAGACAATTTTGGAAAACGTGTTTCTTAGCACACCTTCCCCCCTTGCATTTTTTTCATAGTGATTCATTTTCCTTCTTTCTCTAGGTTCAAGTACTCCTTATCTTTAATTGATGACTTCTTGAGACATGCTTGGGTTTACTTCTTAAAACTTAGTAGTGAATTTTTTGACATGGTTCTAGCCTACAAGGCCTTTGTAGAAAAAAATATAGACATCAACTACAAAAGTGAAGAACAAATAATGAGGGTGAATATGTTAACAATAAATTCACAACTTGGTGCAACATTTCACATGGAATTCAAATGCAACATACTATTCCATATACATAACAACAAAAGGGATTTTCTAAAAGAAAGAATTTAAAATTAAATGAAATAAAACAATGTATGATCTAATGTAAAGGATTAAGTCTTCATTTTTTAATGGAATCCATCGATTGTGTTAATTACATGGTAAATTTCACTCCAGAAATTTAAAAAAAAAATCATACTATAAATAGAATGGAGTAAAACTAAACTAAATGTAAGTCACTTCCAAGTATTTGGTAGTGAATCATTGGCTCACATTCTTGATGAGAAAAGGAAAGCATTACAGCCAAAAGTGAGAAGTGCATTTTTATTAGAAATTCTAAAGATGTAAAATTTCATAGATTTCCTCAAATTACTTCCCATGGAATTAATATTATGAAATATTTTAAGTTTGATGAAAGCCTATCATCTTGTAAGACTAATTTAGTGTGCATTCCATGCATGACCTATGAACCACTTTTGGTGTTTGTGCCATCATCTACTGCCTACTTTTCTTTTATTGATGTAACTATAACTTCTTCTTCATATGATGATAGTGAGGATGACTTAGTCCACCTCCACTTGCTCACCTTCCTCTAGTTGGATTCATTGAACATGAACCCACACAAGTGTTGGAGCTTCCCAGATTATTTTATACAATATGAGAAGTAGTTGGCGATCTTGTCAGAGATATTATAGACATTGTGTATGTTCATATTTCTATAAATCCTCCACTCCCTTGGATTAAGTTTCAAAGACATGAGATAAAAACATGATGATAATGAGGATGAAATTCCACCTCCATTTTCTCATATTCCTCTATTTGGATTCATTGAACATGAAATTTAATGAGTGTTAGAGCTTTCCATATGGTTTTGTACAACATGAGAAGTAGTTGGTGATCTTGTCTGTGACCCTATAGATCAACATTGTGCATGTTTATATTTATATCAAGCCTCCTCTCCTTTAACTTAAGTTTTACATACATGATATAGAAACATTTGTAGAAGCTTTAGGCCATTTAGATTGGGACACATCAATAAAAAAAGAATGGTGTTCCTTAATAGTGAACAATACTTGGGTGAAGCATGAAGATGGGTTAAACATTTTGGGCCAAATGTGAAGATGAAATTTCAAGTTTTTCCTCTTTTATCAAATTAAAACCCTCAAAATTCATATAAGCATTGTGATTTTTTATTCCGAGTAAAAAGACAAATTGTGGAGAATTATGTTGTTGTCCTAATCATGGTTTTTGTAAAAATATTTAGTGTCGTATAATATGTCAATTTTCCATTAAATGAAATGCTTCTCCTTGCAATTTTTCGCACATATTAAGAGGTATGTGTGTGTGTTCACCTAGCATAACTTAGTCTAAAATGTGTACTTTAAAAAAAATATACATATGAACATGATCTATATGGAGAGAGCTAATTTTTCCATTTTAAAAAATTATTTTTTATGCAAAATTATATTTTTTATAATTTTTCAAAGTTTGAAAATTAATATCTAAATTTCATTTTCTAGACATGTGTTCACATAAGGTTTTTTTTCAACTATTTAAATAAATTGAAAAAATAAGAGTACCTTTTTGAAGAGGACTAGTAAACAAAGTTAGTGGTATTTTTTGAAATTTTTTTGTTGTGTATATTTTATGATATTAATTTTTTATTCAACCTCTTTAAAACTATTAAAAAAAAATCAAGCAATGTGTTTAAAACAAATTAGATAGAAAGTATCATATGAATTTGAAAATTCAAACTCATATGTCATTGGATAGAGGGTTCTTTCTCGAATCCAGCACGATCACTTCTGCTACTTAAAGATAAATTCTGCTTGGAGTCCGTTAGAGTACAAAATGGTGTTGCAGAGAAATATGCATATGATGTGTTGAGATTCAACAAGAAGATCCTAGTGAAATTATGCACCTACACTAGGATGGAGCCTCAAGATATTTTTACATGGAAGTCTATTTATCGATGCATGAGCAAATTCTACTTATAGATGAGGTCTATTTATACATGTATGTGCAAGTTCTATTTATAGATTGCATGTCTATTTATAGATGCATGTTGGCTATTATTATCCCTTAATATTAGTTGGACAATAAACAATAATCTATTCTCAATGAGCACTTGGAAATAGTTAACTGAAGTGGAAAATTAGTTAGCTATAGGAATTTCGAGTTGAGTGGTTGGTTGGTGGGACATGCAAGTTGAATTAGTTGTAACTGAGTGATTTGAAGTTGTAACAGAGTTGTAAGTGCAGTTATGAAATTTGTAAAGTATTTTAACTTGGTTAAGTGAGTTAAACTCAATTGTGCTAGTTGTACCTGAAGATACTCTAGTGAGAGATCAAGTGAATTAATTATTAATTAATTCACAATCAGTGGCCTCACATGAAACTGAATATTTACTACTATTAACTACATCCATGTCAAATCCAGTGGAGACCTAGTTGAGATGTAGGTGAAAGGGACAGTTAACTATCAGTTGTGACATTATCGGTTGCACATATGAAACCACACACACATTGGATGTGCCCATGAATATTGTGCAATCAAGTAAAGCATGACTCTATTCATTCATGGATTGTTATCAGTTGGGATTGTGCAGTGGAGGCAGGCTATCTGGAGACAGTAAATTGGCTAAGGAACTTGCCAATTTTTGTATGACAATGTGAGACAATTCACTATTGTACTAAGAGCTCTTGGATTGGAGCTTTGTATGCAATTTTTTCGTGATCCATGATATAATACATAATAGAATATAATGGGGTTTTTAGCTATATGCTTTCCCTGGGTAAATTATCGATGTTATGTGTGATTGATCTTTCTTCATGGTATTGTGATTGGCGATTGTGTTTCAAATTCTGCGAAGATTTTGTAGAAGCGATTCTGTATTTAATAGTAACATATTATTGTTAGATCAGGAGAATCCAGGAAATACATATTTTGTATTAAATTTATACATGGTATCAGAGCACATGAAATTTCAATTTTGAAGCAGGAGTTGAGTTTGTTGGTGGAAAGAATTCGAATTTGCAGAAAGGATTTCTTGGTGCTACAACTAAATCAAGATCGAAATGGCTTTCAATGGCTTGAGGTTAGAGTATGCACTCGAGGGAAGCTTGAAATACATTGCTTGGAAGGACAAGATCGAGGCAGTACTCGAAGACAATGGCTTAAAGGAATTCATTGAAAAAGATGTTCCTAAGTCAGATGTTGCAGATGCTACAAATCTTAATGCATGGTGAAAGAAAGTGGCAAAGGCGAGGAGGATTCTGTTGGAGGGAGTACAATACCACATTATCTCAAGCCTCCATGGCAAAGCCACACCACATGCTATGTGGAAGGCTTTGACGGATCTATTCCAAAGCAATAATGACCATAGGAAATTGACACTCAAAGATAAACTTAGAAATATCAACATGGAAAAGGGCAACAACATTCCAAAGTATCTCACGAAGTTTGTCCAATGTCGGGATGAACTGGGGAGTGTTGGAATAACTGTTGATGATGATGACTTGGTGAGATTGGCTCTCTTGGAACTTCGTAAGAGTTGGAACAGTTATGAAGACTCTGTCAACGGATGGGAAAAATTTCTGAATTGGGAGTGACTGTGGTCGGATTTGGTGCAGGAGGAGTTCAGGTGGAGCGCTAGAGATGGATCTTCATCAAAGCATGATGCCAAAGAGGATTGTGATTTGGATTCCAAGGAAAATAAGGGGAAGGGGAAGAAATTCCATTCCAAAATCGAGTCTAAAGGCAAGAAGCTGGATATGTCCAAGGTGAAGTGTTTTCACTGTCATGAACATGGGCATCTTGCTACTAACTATCCGAAGAAGAAGAAGAAGAAGAAGGCTACTGGAGATGCAACTGGTGAGGCCCTTTCCTCACAATTTTAGCTTGCATTCTCCTTGATCGCATCCATGGTGTCAAGTGCATTGGCATCGGCGTGGTATTTGGATAGTGGCGCTTCCTTTCACATGACGAGAGATAAGGAACTTTTTAGTCACTTGGAGGTGAAAGATCTCCATATGCATATAGAGATGGGCGACGACAGACAATATAGTGCGACCGAAATTGGTACCATTACCTTTCACAGGGATTCAGGTAAACCATTTCAATTGAAATATGTTATGCATGTTCCAAGTCTGAAGAAAAAATTGGTCTTAGCCGCAATGTTAGAGGACAGATGCTATGACATTGTTTTCAGTGATGGAAAAGCTTTCCTGTGACATAAAACAACGGGTCAAGACAAGAGGATAGGGATTCGAGTTAAGAATCTCTAAAAGCTGGAGGTAGATGGCTACACTTCCATGATAGGCAAGGAAGAAAAAGTGGTGAGCCGGGATGAGGGCGAATTATAACACAAGCGATTGGGCCATCTTCATCATGGATCCTTGAAAGTCATGCAGAAAATATCTACTGGACTTCCAAAGGGGAAACTTGCTCAGTTAGATCAGTGCAAGGGTTGCACAATGGGGGAGTATGTAAAATCCGCCTTTCATGAGAAGGAGAACCATGCTTCAGGATCCTTGAGAGAGTTCAAACAGATGTGTGTGGACCATTCTCGATTGCTTCAACAACAAAACATAAGTACTATATTATTTTTGTTGATGAATTTTCTTGTAAATGTTGGATCTTCTTCATGTAGAAGAAATATCAAACATTCTCAAAGTTTGGTGAGTTTAAGGCATTGGTGGAGAAAGATTTGGGGAAGCAACTGAAAGCTTTGAGGAGCGATAATGGTGGAGAATACAATTCTAATGAATTCAAGAACTTCTGTAGTAAAGAAGGAATTCAAAGAGAAATCATAGCGCCTCATATCCCACATAAAAATGGGGTTGCAGAGAGGAAGAATAGAACGATCGTGGGTGCAGCACAAGCGATGTTGCATGATCAGGGCCTGCCAATGCATTTGTGGGCAGAAGCATGCAACACTGCGGTTTACGTGAAAAACCGTTGTCCTCATAAAGTACTTGGCATGAGTACACTTGAAGAAGCTTTCACTGGTAAGAAACCAGATGTTTCACACTTTAAGATTTTTGGCTCATCTATTTATGTGCATGTGACCAAGGTCGCCAGGAAGAAGCTGGAGATGAATGTTAAAGTTGGGATATTTGTGGGGTACACAGAAACACCCCATAATTATCATGTGTATTTTCCAAATAGTCGAATTACTGTGGTGCGACGAGATATAAAATGTGATGTAGGGAAAGCCATGCAGTTGTCGCTTGAGAGGGAGTTGGACTTGCATGTGGAAGAGAAACTGTTGGTTCCCAAAGATGAGTCTCTAGATGTGGACTAGCCATAGGAGGAGGTTCATGGAGTGGAGGAGTCCACTCGCGCAGATCCAAACATTAGAACATGTAGAAGGCATACCACAGAAGCTTATAGGCTAATACTTGATGTTGCACAGAATGTAGGAGTCCCTACTTCACAGCGCAAACAAAGACAGTTTCTTGACCGATTTACTGGATACATGGCTCTCATGAGAAAATGTATAGTGTCTGAGCCATATTCCTTTCAGGAAGCAGTGCAGGAGCCCACATGGGTAGATTCAATGGTGGAGGAATATGACTCCATTGTCAAAATAAGTGCTTGGGAAATTGTTTCAAGGCTGGTTGATAAATCAGTGGTAGGTTCAAGATGGATCTACAAGGTAAAGAAAGCTGTTGATGGGATCGAGTGTTGAGAAATACAAGGCCAGATTTGTGGCTCAATGCTTCTCACAGATCGAGGGGATAGATTATGAAGAGACCTTTTCACCTATCGCAAGGTATTCTTCCATAAGGACCATCCTTTCTCTCTCAGTGCAGATGGGCTGACACATTTATCATATGGATGTGAAGACTGTGTTTCTCAATGGGATCATTGAGGAAGAGGTGTACATATAGCAGCCTAAAGGATTTTACATCTTCAACAGCGAGTCGCATTTTTGCCGACTCAAAAGAGCGTTGTATGGGATGAAGCAATCACCCCATGCTTGGTACACTCAGATAGACATCTATTTCACCGGACTGGGCTTCACCAAAAGTGAAGTGTATGCAAACCTATACCAAATTGTGGTGGAGGGTAAGATTTTGATAATTTTTCTTTATGTTGATGATTTAATATTGACTGGTGATGAGCAGCCGATACACTCATGCAAGGAGGATCTTGCAAAGGAGTTCGAGATGAAGGATATGGACCTCCTTCATTATTTCCTTGGATTGGAAATATGGCAGCAAGATGGTGAAATTTTTGTGTCTCAAGGCAAGTATGCAAGGGAGATACTTGGTAAGTTTCACATGGAAGGCTGAAAACCCATGGATACTCCTCTTCTAGGAAACTGGAGGAAAGAGGATGATACTTCTGGAGAGGTAGTGGATGCTACTGTCTATCGACAGTTAGTGGGTTCGCTAATGTATCTAGTGAACATGAGACCGGACATTTGCTATGCGGTTAACCAGCTGAGTCGAGCTATAGTTAAGCCTACCAAGCTCTTTTGGAAGGGGAGCAAGCATGTCCTGAGATACCTAAGGGGCACATCAGATTATGGTTTATGGTACAAATAGACGGATGAGGTGCAGTTGCATGGCTTCACAGATGCAGATTGAGTAGGCAAACCATCGGATAGAAAGAGCACATCAAGGGGGATCTTTAGCATTGGATCTACAACTGTTTCTTGGTACAGCAGGAAGCAAAGATCCGTGGCACTTAGTTCAGTGGAAGAGAAATACATGGAAACGAGTCAAGCTGCATGTGAGGCTATCTAGATGAGAAAGATCCTGGTTGGTTTGTTTGGTTCTCATTTAGATCCGACAGTGATTCTTTGTGATAATCAGATTTGCATTAAACTCTCGAGTAATCATGTGTTTCATGATCGATCTAAGCATATAGATATCTGGTACCATCACCTAAGAGATTGTGTGTAGAGGAGGATCATGTTGCTTCAGTACATTCCTACAGAAGATCGGGATGCCGATATTCTGATGAAGGCGCTCACCAAGAGAAAATTCGAATACCATAGAGAAAAGATCGGGGTGATGAATAATCCCTTTCTTGTTGAGAGGGAGTGTTAAGATTCAACAATAATATGCTAGTGAAAATTATGCACCTACACTAGGATGGAGCCTCAGGCTATTTTTAGGTGGATGTATATTTATATATGCATGAGCAAATTCTATTTATAGATGAGGTCTATTTATAGATATATTGGAAAGTTCTATTTATAAATTGCAAGTCTATTTATAGATGCATGTCGTCTATTATTCTCACTTAATATTAGTTGGACAATAAACAATAATCTATTCTCAATGAGCACTTGGAAATAGTTAAATGAAGTGGAAAATCAGCTAGCTATAGGAATTTCGAGTTGAGTGGTTGGTTGGTGGGACATGCAAGTGGACTTAGTTGTAACTGAGTGATTCGAAGTTGTAACAGAGTTGGAAGTGTAGTTATGAAAGTTGTAAAGTAGTTTAACTCAGTTAAGTGAGTTTAACTCAGTTGTGATAGTTGTAACTGAAGATACACCAGTGAGAGATCAAGTGAATTAATTATTAATTAATTCACAATTAGTGGCCTCACATGCAATTGAATATTTACCAATATTAACTGCATGCATGTCATATCCAGTGGAGACCCAGTTGAGATGTAGGTGAAAGGGACAGTTGACTATCTGTTGTGACATTATCGGTTGCACACATGCAAACACAAACACATTGGATGTGCCCATGAGGATTGCGCAGTGAAGGCAAGAAAGATTCCATTCATTTATGGATTTCTATCAACTAGAATTGCGTAGTGGAGGCAGGCTGTCTAGAGATAGTAAATTGGCTAAGGAGCTTGCTAATTTTTATATGAAAGTGTGAGACAATTAGCTATTATACTGAGAGCTCTTGGATTAGAGCTTTGTATGTAATTGTTTCATGATCCATGATATAATACATAATAGAATATAGTGGGGCTTTTATCTATATGCTTTCCTCGGGTAAATTATATGTGTTATGTGTGATTGATATTTCTTCATGATATTGTGATTGGTGATTGTCTTTCAAATTCCGCAAATATTTTTTAGAAGTAGCATATTATTATTAGATCAGGAGAATCCATGCAATACATGTTTTGTATTAAATTTCTACAAGAGGAGCTAAAACTTTGTTTTTTAGGCCCTTAGCAACATGATCAAGCACTTAAAACACTTGATCGAGTGTTTGAAATTCAAATTTCAAATAGCTCGATTTATCGAGCCCTTAACGTGGCTAATCAGAGGCTAGATCGAGCTATCATAATTATCTAAAACAAAAGAAAGACTCTCAATACTTCTCTATAAGCGAATTATAAAATTTATGTATTCAACAAAAATAATTTTTATAAATATTCAGATATATTTCAAACTCTAAGTTTCCTTGATTATAAATCCAATTTTTATTTTATTTTACCAAGAAAATAATTATAATAATATATATTTAACTTTATATAAAATATTTTAACTTTCCTTTTTCAATTTTGAAATTCTTAAAAATGATAATTTGTTTATTGTTTTGATTTTAAATATAACATATTTTTATACTTAATCATTTATAATTTTTTTATGTAGAAATTTTCAATAAAAATAAATCAAATTATAATAAATAAATAAACAACAAACTAAACTAAACTAGATTTTATAATATTATTATTTTTAAAATATTTTTTTACACATCTAAATCTAGATTACTCAAATTCAATTGAGTGCAATCACATTTTACAGAGAGATGTTGCATCCATTACATCAATATTAATTATAACTTACAACTATTACAACTACGCACTCATTTCTTTTCCTGAACAAGTGGATATATATATATATACAAAAGTTTGATTTTTATAGATATGATTGTGAACGTGGGAATCATGCATATTAACTCTTCATTGAATTTTATAAAATATACATTTCAAGCAATGTTAAATTCACATTTTTGAGATACACTTATTCATATAAAAAATTATAATATTATTAAATAAAATTGACAAATTTTCGTATGTTTAATAAATTTATTATTTAAATTATAACATTGAAAATTTAAATCATATTAAAAACTAATTTTTAAGTTACCAAATTATAAATATAAAAATATTACAATTTCGAAGTGAGATAGAATCTTTTTTCAAATCTATACACCAAAACTATAGGAATGCAATGATAAATTAATCCACAGCATTATTAATTACCTATTCAAACGTAATTAGTAATTAAATTTGTTTTTTTTTTCAAACTATCAAACACTTACAATTTTAAAGTTTGCTTATCATTATTGATATTTACATAAATTTTAAAATTTCTAGCTTTAAGGCTTAATGGAGGTTTAGGGCTCGATCGAGCTCCTAACCTGGGGTTACAAAGGAGCTTAATTGAGAGTTATTTTTAATGCTCGAATGAGCTTATTTTTTAACACTTGAGGAGCTTGATCGATCACTTAAAAATGGGTTGTTCAAGCGCTTAAAATGCTTGATCGAGCCATATGTTTTTCACCTAAATGTGCCCTCTCTCACCAAAAAGTGTAACCGAGATCCATGCTTTGACCCACTTTGGATCTTGTACCTCTTCCGAAAGGAAGAAAGCTTGTCAAATGTAAATGGTTCTATATAACTAAGTATGCATCCAATGGAAATGTTGAAAGGCATAAGGCCTAGTTAGGTTTCAAAGGATTTTTTCAAATTGGAAGGATTGACTATAATGAAATATTTACCCCTATATACATAATAAATTTCATCTTCCTTTCTTTAACCCTTGTTGCCTCACATAAATGGGAGGACCATTAGATGGATGTTAAATTCACCTTCTTGTATTCGGATTTCTAAGAATAAATTTACATCGAACTACCTTCTCTCTATTCTAAGAATTACTCCAACCTTGTTTGTCTCCTTAAGAAAATCCTTTATGGTCTTAAGAAATCTCATTGGGCTTGGTATACTAAAATGGATAGATTTCTTCTTTCCACTAGCTTTTCTAAATGGTCAATACTAAAAAAATAGACAACCATCTCATAATGTTTTTTATTTACACTAATGAGTGTATTCTCACTAGTAGTGACCTCAAAATTTTAAACCATGTGAAATCCAACCTAAAGAACTTGAAGTTATGGAATTAGGTTAATTTCATTATTTCCTTGGCCTCCAAGTATTGGAAACCAAGGAAGGAATTTACCTTTCCTAGTCTAAGTATGCATGTGACCTTGTTTGTTTTTCTCACTTGTAAGATTGTAAACTAGCCCCTTCTTCCTTTCAATTTCGAGTCAAAGTTGATGACCTTTATATTACACATAAATTATATTCCAATTTATATCATCAATTAATTGGAATCCTTTTATAATGGAATCATATCCATCTTGATATTTTCTTTGTTGCTAGTCTAGTTTCCTGGCATATGAAAATACACCATGAGAGCCATTAGAAAGTAGCAAAAATGATACTTAGTTTGGGGTCGTTGAAATTTAGGTGGGACTCTTTTGTTTGTTGGTTTCACCAATTTTTATTGGATGAACCTTCATAACCAAAAATATACTACAAGTTATTTTTTCAATATTTGTTTCAGACACATCACTCACAATTGTAAGAAACAACAAGCTCTTTCTTTTTTCAATAGTAGAGAATCAAGTAGTAGTTAATGTGAGTCAAGAAGCCATGTGGCTTTACATATCATTTCATAGTTTGGGTACCAATAGTAGCATCCAAAAACACTCTTGTGTGGAAATAAAATTCCAATTAAGCTCAACAAAGATCTAGTTCAACATCATCAAAGCAAACACATTAGGTTTTTTCTGTAAAAAGAAAATTGTACTTTAATTCATGTTTGAAAAGAAAACAAGTTTTTTATATACACACATAACATGTGTGTTCATCAAGAATCTCCCCAGACCCTTCTGTGGCAAAAGATACATTTGAATTTTCTCAATATAATTCAAAAATGGGGTCCAAAAGGCCTTGAAATGGAGCCAAAACTAAATAACAATAAATATAAATATTATACAAAGAGGATGATCAAGTAGTGTAGAAATCATTTATCTTCCCATTCTTTCCCTTTTTTTCTAGACATGTTACCATTCCCCTTCTTTTGGGTCGACTGGAACCAGATCTATGTCACTTGTGAATATATTTGTAGGGTGCTCCTTGCCTGAATATGAACTTTCTGATACATGGACCTACTTTGTACCCACTGTTCCATCCTCTTTTTTAATCATATTTATCTGATGATCTGTCTCCTAAATTTCTACTAGATCTGTCCCACTTTGATGGTGAGTAGATATATCATTTTGATCATGAGTGCCCCCATCATCTTTTCCTGGGTTCATTATTTTTTCTTATTTTTGTGCTTCAGAGAGATGTGGATCAAAAAATTTCCATCCTTTTGGCTTATGTGACTTTTCCCTTTTTTGGTTCCTTTTTTTCCTGTGGGCATGTGTTCTGTAAATGTTTAGTTTAAAAGCAGTAACAACGTCGAAATGTTGCACTTCATAGTCTAATTCTTAGGACCACTGCAATTTTTTATGTTTTAATATAATGTGATCTAGTCAACCTTTGCAAAGTTTTACCTCCACACAGATTCCGATAAAGGTAAAAATACCTTTCTTTTCTCTTTCAAGGTCCCCTTTTTTGAACTTTCCTAGAGTGTTTCCAATGCCCTTTAGGACCTAATGGTGCCAAAAAGGAAGTGGAAGGTTTGGTATTCTAACCCAAATTGGTAAGCTTGTGACTACCATCTTCATTGCATCAAAATATAAAAACCATGGAGTAATAAAGAGCCTAGCTCTACCCCAAAGCCATGGTCCTTCATTAAGAGAAAATTCCAAATATTTCTATGTATCGAATTGGACTATGAAGAATCCTTTGGAGCATAAATACATTTAGGGAAAAACCCACTAGTGTAAAGCCATTAAACCTATAGATAACCACATTGGAATGAAGAGTTGTGAATGGAGAATTTACCTCTGGAATTTTAGCTTCCAAGGTTGGTGTTTCTTCCATTTGATCTAAAATGTAGGGGCCTTAATTTATTTGAATATATTATGTTGGGGAATGGGACTTCCATTTCACTACATATTTGAAAGAGGAAGATGGACCATTTGGTTTCATGGGTCTTATAGCACTGGTTCTTGGAGCTCCTCCTCTAAGGCTTGAGTTCAATATTATAGTTGATTTCATTTTGATTTTATAGTCTTGGATATACGATGTATCTTGGAGAACCTTCCCTTCATACTGTAGACAATGGAAGATAGCAGGAAAACCCCATTTATCCTCAACAATTTGATTTAAAGAAAAGAGAGAGGCAGAGCTTCTAGTCCATAAAAGACATGATTTCCCACACATATTTTTTATTAAAATCTAAAATTTATTCTTCTCCACTGCATCCTAAGGCCCACACTGTGAAAACCCCAAAGGGAAAATCACATATTTTTGTGGGAAAAGCAAAATTTTGGGCACCAGATGTGAATCCAGTGATGGCTCCATCACCCATGAGAAAGAACCCATATTATAAACCATATCATAGGAAAGAGAGGGTTTGATAATAAACCTTTTGGAATGCACGCATCACATTGTATTCCAACAGAAATAATCCTAGAACTGGTAGTCGATGGTTGCACATTTGGAAATATTTTGAAACCAACCAAAATAGAGGAAGGACCAGTCCTCTATAATCTTGTCGTGAATCCCATTTTTGACAGCTCCATAATCCAAGCAAGAGAATGCCTCCTCTCTGTGGTGATGTCTAATCTCAGAATAAAAAACAAATCCTCACCAGGAAGTGATGGTTGAATAACAAACATACTATGAGGAAACCATAGGAAGCCTCGTGTCATCCATATTTTCCCCAATCCATTTTTGTACCTCATAGAGGAAGAAATTCCTCTATCAAAGCAAACACATTAAGTTACAAATGCACTTTATCAAAGATAATATTCAAGATCATGTTCTCAAAGTTCTTTTTTTCCCTAAATATGATTAGGTTGTAGACATTTCCACGAAGTCCCTTACAAAATGATTTTTTCAAATTTCAATCTATGTTAGGATTTTAGGAAGTTTTCATTGAAGTGGGATAGGCTCTAATTTCTACTGCTCCTATTTTTTCACCTTTTAAATCACTTAGCATATCCTATGTTGTTCTTTGTTACTTTGGAAGCTTAATGAATCCATTCATGGGACTAGATTCCTCTTTTCAAGAGGACCAATTTTTACTTTTGAAGCACTTGATTTGGACAAGGGAAAGTGTATTTTTGAATTGAAGCCCACATGTGTAGAAAAGGATAGGCTATCCCGAGAGATAAATTGGACACCCTCAAATTTATATAAATACAAGTCAAGTGACCCTCATTTGGACATCATCATGATTATTCTTCTTTATTTGGTTTGGCTCGCACAAGACTGAGGTGGTTCACAGAGATCAGTCCATACATGTCTGAAGTTGCAGGGTCTGAAGCTCTCACATGAGATATATGGTTTTGGTTTCTAGCCACAACGATGAAACAAAAAAATTGGTTGCAACTGTAGGCATGCAGGCTCATGAGTTCAGTTGGAGGGCTTCAACTGCACACACCTACACCCTATGCATATGGTTGGAAACTAGGGTTTCATTTTTCAGTTGACAAAGAATTTGACAGTTGACCACAGACAGAGGCAGTTGATTGTAGGATTTTGAATCAAGGTTTTGATTATTAGTAGTGCTAGGTTCACCTAATGGATACATTTTAGTTAATTTTGTTGGATATCCTTGTGGATAAAGGAATGGATCATTGTACTCTCTCTTTTTTGAAACATTCAATGACAATATAATAAGAAGAAGAATTTGAAAAAAAATTCCCCCTTGTGGGGTTTTTCCTCAATATTCGACCAATCCTGGTGTCTCTATGTGTGAATGATTTTCTTCTAATGTTCCTTTACGTTCTGCTCCATTGATGATGATGTTTTCTTTCTATATAATTTCATATGTTGTTGAATAATGTTGTAAAACTAAATAATGCTATGATATTTTGGGGTGAATTTCATATGTAAATGATGAAATGAAATTATCAAATCAAAGAACAATATATCCCTAAGAAAAATTAACATTATATCAAAGTTGTGCTGAAGAAAATTCATTGAATATCACCCCTATGAATACACCATTGATGGAAACAAGAGAATAAGGAGGAGACCTAAAAGAAGGCTAGGGTTTGAAGGAAACCCTAGGAAATATAGTTATTAGATTTCGATGGTTATTTGAGGTTAGGGTATGGAAGAAATGTTGGATTATGAGAAATATTTGGCATATGCAATCTAGAAACCCTAGCATGATCAGTGTGAAGATGTTCTATCACTTGTGACGGGTTTGATGTAGCACTAGATGGGATAGTCTCAATTAGGCCTGGTTGCTAATGAAGTTGGCTGAAATATATTGAAGACAAGAATGTTATATGGACAACAGACAGTAATTACTCTTGAAGTCTAGTTTAAAAGGGGAGATGATCACCTCTCATTGAATATGGGTACTTTTTTTTATTTATGTTACTTCTTTATGTCTTTACTCTTGTTTAGATTTATTTATTTGATCATTGATTATACTTCCTTCATGCATATTTGAGTATTTGGGTACTTATAACTTCTTGATGAGATGTGATAGTTGGATCCTTCTTGAGGATCATGTGAGATGCAGGAAAAGATAGCTAGTGCAGTAAGAGAAGAGCTACATTTTACCATGACAAGTAAGTGATACAAGTGAAAAGTTATTTGAATGTTATAAGGTATGTATAGTATATTGTTTTAGCTGCAATATTGGATGGAAATGTATGCCCTAAGGTATGATGGGAAAATAACCTCCATGAATGATGCATATATGCATATGAAAGTAAGTTTGATTCATGGTACATATGATGAGTTGGTACACTTGGTGCAAAAATATCTAAATAGATTCAATTGATATTGTAATGTACTAAAACAAAATAGTGAATCAATTCTACAAATTGCGGAAACAAATTTCGATCGCACAATCACATAAACAAGTAAGAGATAGAATTATCAATCACACAACAAAATATGTATCTAGGGAAATCCTCATCTAAAAACCCCTCTATTTGTATATTTCATAAAGTCAAGAACATGAAACAATACAATGTTATTTCCCTTCCTAAGAAACCTATGCACTATGTTGACTATCTCACTTTGATCCTACTCTGATCTAAGCAAGTTTGGTCCAATATTTAACCACTTCCTTTCCTCTGCCTAACCAGCATAAATCATGCATTATTGGGATAATCGAGCCCTTATTAATTAGGAAATTCCCATGAATATATTGATCAATACCTCCAAGTTATCTTGATGACCTCATGCATGACCTGTACAATTTTCGAATTATACAACTGATATTTATCTTCCCTTTAACTCCAATCTCAACCAGGCCTTCCTTAGAACTAGCATGCAACAGATATTTATAGTGAATAATCAATTATCCAATTGATCACTGCAATTGAATTAGATCAGTTTTAATTCACTAGACCTATCACTAGCATCCTCTCTCATTTAGAACTAGTTAAATTGATTTTAACTCAAATAATTGAGTTAGCTAATTACAACTCAAAATAAAATGCAATTGGACGCCCTAAAAATTAGAGTGACCTCTATATGCATCCAATTTAACCCTCAACTCGAATTGACTAATCTAACTAAGTCTTCCTGTCTCAGTTAACACTTACAAGCTGCCATGTGATGTGGAATTTCAATTTACTTCTAATTTAATTAAGGGAAATATAAATCAGATGCCCACTTGAGATGTTATTCTTCTTGCCATTTCAACATTCCCTCTCAACAAAAAATGGATTTTCTGCTACCCAGATCTTATCTTTGTGGAAATCAAATTTTCTTCTTAACATTTCCTTCGTCAAGATGTTTTCATCCTGCTCCTTCATGGGAATGTACTCTAATGACATAACCTGCCTCTGTGCACAATCTGTGAGATGGTGATACCAAATATCAATATGCTTGGACCTGCCATGAAAAACGAGATTAACCAATATTTTGATGCAACACTGGTTATCACAATAAATCATCGTTGGATCCATATGTCAACCAAAAAAACCAAAAATTATCTTCCTCATCCAAATGGCCTCACATGCTTCCTAACTAGGCACCATGTACTCTGCCTCTGTTGAACTGAGTGCAACTGATCTTCGTTTCCTACTGCACCACAAAATTGTTGTTGATCATATGCTGAATATGCCCCTTGATGTGCTCTTCCTGTTGGATGGACTCCCTACCTAATCTGCATCTATGAAGCCTTGAAGCTTCACTCCCTCTGTCTGCTTTTACCACATAGCCCATACTCTGTAGTTCCTTTGAGGTGTCTCAACACATGATTTCCTACCTTCCAAAAGAAATTGGTAGGCTTAAATATAGCTTGAATTATTTAGTTAAATGCATAACATATGTATGGTCATGTGTTCACCAAATACATGAGTGAAACCACAAGCTTCATGTAGATTGTAGCATCAACTACTTCGCCTAAAGTAGCATCCTCCTTCCTCCAATTTCCTGCTAGAGAAGTCTCCATGGTTTTTCTACCCTCCATGTGGAACTTCCTGAGGATATTGTTGGCATAATTTCCCTGAGATACAAATAGCTCCCCATCTATTTTCCATATTTCCAATCCCAGGAAATACTGCAAGAGCCCCATGTCCTTCATCTCAAATTATATTGCAAGATCCTCTTTGCAAGACTTGATGAGTTGCTCATCACTTGTCAGTATCAAATCATCAACATATAGTACAATGATCAAAAGCTTACCTTCTACCACAATATGGTAAAGGTTTGCATTTGCTTCACTCTTGGTGAAGCCCAACCTGGTGAAATAGTTTTCAATCCTAGTGTACCAAGCATGAGGTGCTTGATCCATCTCACACAATGCTCTCTTGAGTCTGCACACATGAGACTCTTTCACAAAGGTATCAAAACCTTCAGGCTTCTCAATGTACACCTCTTCCTGAATTTCCCCATTGAGGAAGGTTTTCCTTACATCCGTATGATGTATTTTCCATCCCATCTTTGCTGAGAGTGTAAGGATGGATATTATTGACGAGTACCTCGCGATTGGTGAAAAATTATCATCATAATCAATGCCCTCCACCTGAGAGAACCATCTGGCCACAAACCTAGCCTTGCATTTCTCCACACTTCCATTTGTTGCCTACTTCACCTTGTAGATCCACGTGTATCCTACAATTGACTTCCCCTCTAGTCTTGGGAGAAATTCCCATGCACCATTTCTGATAATGGAGTCATACTCTTCAACCATGGCATCAAACCAAATTGGTTGCTGCTTTTCTTCCTCAAAAGAGGATTGCTCTATCTCTACACCTTCGCTCATAAGATCCAAGTAGATAGTGTACCACTCTAGGGACCTTCTCTGCCTATGCTGTGATGTGGGTGCTCCCACATTCTCTCTAAAATATAGCATCAACCCTTCAGCCTCTTTGGTGTGCTTCATTTTGTCTTGGGATGTCTCTACATGAGTAGGTGCTTCCACTCTCTATACCTCTACTTGTGGCTACTCCACATCTTGAGGTTCTTATTTTGAAGCCAAGATCTCCTCAACTTCATGCAACTAAATCTCCCTGTCAAAGGAAATTTGCATGGCATTCTCTTCATCGAATTGCACATATATTCTTACCACTGTCATCCTGTGTGCTGGAAAGTACACCTGATAGTTGTGAGGTGTATCAATGTACCCCACAAAAATCCCCAACTCAGTTTTTGGCTCTAGCTTCTTCCTGGCATCTTTGGTCACGTGGAAATAAACTAATGAACCAAAAATTTTAAAATGTGACACATCTGGTCTCTTACCTGAAAAAATCCTCTTGTGTACTCATCCCAAGTATTCGATCAATACTTTTGTTCTACACAAATATTGTTTTATTTCATGCTTTCACCCATAGATGGAACGATATGCCCTGGTCATGCAGCATATCTCGTGTTGATCCCACACTAATTTTGTTTTCCTTTCTGCAACCCATTATGTTGTGGGTTATGAGGTGCTATCAATTCCCTTCAAATTCCTTTTGAAGCACATAAGTTATTGAATTTGTTAGAGACATATTCTCCACCATTGTCGCTCCTTGGAGCCTTCACCTTCTTCCCTATATCTTTCTCGACAAGTGCTTTCAAATCAAAAAACTTGGAGAACATCTAATCTTTCTTTTGCATGAAGAAAATCCAACACTTTCGTGAAAAACCATTTTAAAAAGTCACATGTTACATGTGTTTTGTTGTGGAAGTTGTCGAGAACGATCCACACACGTCTGAGTGAACTCTCCAAAGGATCACCTTTGCTCAGATTTCCTTATTGTGAAAGGTGGCTTTGGTATTTTTCCCTAGTGTACAAGGATTTGCATGTATCGTGCTGCGCAAGTGCACCCTTTGTAAGTCCTATATAAATCTGATGCATGATCTTCAAAGCACCATGGTGTAGATGGCCTAATATCTTATGCCATAACTCATCGATGTCTCGACTCTCCACCTTCTCTTATTTTGTGCTCAAGGCAACACAATATTCTACATCCAATTTGTAGAGGTTCTTTACTCGAACCCCAATCTTTTTCACCTATCCCATGGCTTTGTGATGAAGGAACACCTCTCCTTCACTGAATATTACATCATAGCCACGTCCTTCAGACATAGCAACAAAAACAAAATTCTTCTTTAAACCAAGAACATACATGAAATATTTTAATATGAGAGGAGTACTTGACTCACTCTGAAAGGTAATTGTACCTATGTCGATACTGCTATACCTCTCATCATATCCCATCTCAATGTGCATATGGAGATCCTTCTCCTCCAAGTTACTGAATAACTCTCTGTTTTCTATCATATGGAACGCATTTTCACTATCTAAGTACCACACAAAGCCCATCACCGATGACACCATTCATGCAATGAGGGAAAAATCCAACTCAAACTATGAAGCAAGTGCTTAACCTATCACTCCTCTTGAGGACTTCTTGTGTGGACACTTTGTAGCATAGTGTCCAAGCTCATGACAGTGAAAACATTTTACCTTTGACAAGTCTTGTTTCTTGTCTTCCTGATCGGAATCCTATTTGGATTGGGCGCCTTCCATTTCCCTTTATTCGCTTTTCCATCCAAGGCACAATTATCCTCATCATCAGTCTTTGATGAGGATCCATCTCTGGCATTCCACAAAAATTCTTCTTGTACCAAGTCAGACCACAATCACTCCCACTATGGTAGATTTTCCCTCCCATTCATAGAGTCCTGGTAGTTATTCCAACTCTTGGGAAGGCCTAGAAGTCATAGGCTCACCAAATCATCTTGGGAAACTGTTATCCCAACACTTTCAAGCTCATCTCTACATTGAGTCAACTTCGTCAAGTATTTTCGAATCGTGTCTCCCTTATACATCTTGATATTTCTGAGCTTGTCCTTCAATACCATATTCTTGTGGTCACTGTTATTCTGAAACATATCTATTAAGGCCTCCCACATAGCATATGGAGTTTCATTTCCATGGATTTTTGACTCAATATAATCTCGAACTCCTTCTAACAAAATCCTCCTCGCCTTTGCTACATTCTTCTTCCATGCATAAAGAAGTTGAGAATTTGTTGCTACGGGCTGGGAAATTTTACTATCTATGAATTCCTTCAGTTTTTTTCCTGTAACACTACCTCCATCCTGTCCTTCCAAGGATATGTAATTCTAATTTCCCTCAAGGGCATATTCGAGTCTCAAGCTAGTGAAATACATCTTGATCTGTTGTTGGTCCTGAAGAATAAATATGTAAATTCGATTCACCTATTCAAAAACAAACTCTGGTTCTTCTCTTCTATAGTGACTCCTACTCTGATACCATTTAGAAATACCTAAATAGATTGAACTGATCTTGTAATGTACTAAAACAAAATACTGAATCAATTCTACAAATTGCGGAAACCAATTTCGATCGCACAATCACATAAACAAGTAAGAGAAATAATTATGAATCACATAACACAAGATGTATATGGGGAAAGCCTCAGCTAAAACCCCATCTATCTTTATATTGCATAAATTCAAGAACGTGAGACAATACAATGTTATTTACCTTCCTGAGAAACCTTTACACTATGCCGACTGTCTCACTCTAATCCTACTATGATCTAAGCAAGTTTGGTCCAATATTTAACCACTTCCTTGCCTATGCCTTCCTAGCCTTGCTCACACATTCTTGGGCTAACTGAGCCCCTGTTAATTAGGAAAATCCCATCAATATATTTTTCAATACATCTAAGGAATCCTGATGACCTTATGCATGACCTGTACAATTTTCTAATTATACAACTAATAGTTATCTTCCCTTTAACCTCAATCTCAACTAGGCCTTCCTTAGAACTGACATGCAACAACTATTTATAGTGAATTATCATTTATCTTATTGATCATTGCATGTGAGTTAAATGAGATTTAATTCAATTTACCTATCACTGGCTCATCTCTCAGTTAGAACTAGTTAAATTTATTTTAACTCGAATAATTGAGTTAACTAATTACAACTCAAAATGAATTGCAACTGGACCCCCTAAAACTTAGAGTTTGACCCTCAAATTTAATTTACTAGCTTAACTACGTCTTCCTGACTCAATTAACACTTACAAGTTATCATGTGATGTGGAATTACAATTTACTTCTAATTTAATTGAAGGAAAATTAAATCAAAAGCCCCCTTGGGGTGTCATTCTTGTTGCCATTTCAACACTTGGTATTGGAAAAGTATCTTACATTATATTAATTCATATAAAAGCGACCTAGAAACATTTATTTTTGACATATTGTAACTTTATATTATTTATAATGCTTGTGATAAGCACGATAACCCTGATGATTAAAAGTGTAAGACTACAATTGATATTTAGGATCTTCATGTTGACCTTGAATAGGTTTTGATCATTTTAGTAATTTTGAAAGTATGAAAAAATTGAATGTGTTGACTTGATGATTGAAGAATGTAAAAGTAGTAATGTAGTGATTACGATCATTGAATTATGATGATAGACTTGTCAATTTCCCTAATTATATGACACTAACCCTTGATGAAAGTTTGATGCCATGTTCATATGTAATGATGAAGTAGTTGACACTAATATGTTGTGATTATGATGAACATATGTTTTAGAACCTTATACAGTTTGACTTCATGACCTAACCATATTTCTGATGCATGACAACATTACAATAGACAGATTTATGTTTTGAATGATGATGACTGAAGTGGCTTCTCATTAAGAGGTAGAAACTCTCCATTATATCCCAACATCTATTATTATTTGTAGATGATCCTTGACTGCTAAAGGAAGGATTCTACACATAAATAAACATTGGATGTTGTGGAAAAATGTTTTAGTGGGTTTTGATTTTAGCAGAGAATGTTTCTCCTAGTCTAAGCCCTAATCGCTGGGAGAAATGCTTAAGAGTATGGTTATAAGCCTCCAAACCACACAAAAGAAGGAATATGGGTGAGGTTGAGCCTTTTTGAGGCCTCAAAAATCGATGCAACAACATTGGGGAAAATCACTTGGTCGGGGAATTGAAAATCATCCCTTATCCGTTTGGTATGGTGGCTCCGATTGGATTTATGGGACTAGTTTCCCAGTGAAATATAATTGGGTAAATGGATGGTATTATAACTGACTATAACTTGGTATATGGGAGTGATAACAAGCTTAAAGTAAATAAATATAACTATCTATATCGATCCCGGGATGAATTATTCTCTCTGTGAAATTTATAAAGATTATCTTTCAGTGAATGCAAATAAAGATTATACAAACACTTAGAGATATGAAAACAATTTGAAATAATTGATTTAATTAAATCAATTGGATAAGATTATATCGCATTTTTTTATTGCGTTTATTGAATATGTACAAAGAGATATCAATATAACATGTTCAAAAGTGAGTTAATTCCTTATTATTTTCAAAAGGATACATAAAACAAAACACCATAAGAAAAATTAACCATTTCTCATTTGGAACAAAAAAATTAACATATAGGATAAAAGTACCATGTATACGCTAACTCTTCTCATTTTAAAAACAATATATGGTCCAGCCCTTTCGATCAAGAAAAATTTAAGAGTACAAAAGTGTGACTTCTATAAAGTCTTCCTTTCAAAATTTCAGGACCCTTTCTTGCAAGACATGAAGGGGTTTATATAATAAAATAGAAATTCTTAAAAATTGTAATTAAAATAAAATCTGAGGAGGTTTAAACAACTCTCCTTAAACTAAGTGAAAATAAAACAGAAACAAAATTTAATGGGGTGACTTGCTTGAAGGTTGTCCTGTTGTCTCATTAGCCATTTGTTCCTTTAGTTGAAGGATGTTAAGCATAGGCTTAACCTAGGGAGGTTGGCCTGACCTGATGCGCAGTTGTCCAGTGAAAACTACATCTGAAAGTGGAGCTAACGTATAGGAAGAAGTATCTGTAAGATAGTGCAACATTATCCATTGGCTATGTGGCTTTACCAAGTATTTCCAATACTTATCCCAATCTACATTTTCCAACTTTTTTATGCTTTCCTATTTGACCTTGGAAACTTCTTGCCATTACCTTATCAAATCTTTAACAATAGGAAGAGAACCAAGAGGGAATCTATCAATAAGATTGGAAGCGATGAGATTCTGACTGATTGTTTCAACAATATTATTAGCCACATCTTTAGCTCTGCAAATGGACCTTTCAACATGTTTCAATTGTATGTCCCAGTCAATAAATAAGATTTACATTTTAGAGTCCTCAATCCTCAGAAGATTAGCCTTTTGACCATCAGTAGTATCTTTCCAGGTGACATACTGTGAGACTTTATAGACCATCAGTAGTATCCTGAGAAGGATCTGCTTTTGAATCTTTATAGACTACTTCCATTGAAACATCTCCTGGAACAAGGAGTTGAGACTTCTATGTTCTCATTATTTTTCTTTGTCTTCACCTAACGGCTTTATGTTTAGGACTATAGAATATATCCAGAGGAATGATTTCCTCAATTTTTAGTACAATTTCCATAGTAGGGAAGGCCGGGATGAATTCCACTTGCTCTGTGCTAACTAAATTGTCATATGACCCCACAGTAAATGGGTCTTGACTTTTTCTTTGAGGCGTTTGCACTATCTATTGATGATCAGTAATCATAACTTCTTGGTCTCCTTGTATTTTTTTATTAAACTCCTTCCATACATCATTCAAATTACTTGGGAAATATAAATCCATGGTTTGAACTTCAGCAGATTTATCTTCTTCAATTTTACTAAGGACTTCAGTATCCTTAGGTGCTTGGACTTTTTCATGTTCCTTCTATGTTATGGGTTGGGACACTTCTAGAATTTTCAAAGAAATCCCTTCCAATATTTTGTTCTTTTACTGCTTAAACTTTGAAAATTTCTATGGATGGAGGTTAGCGCTGCTAACTTCTGAACTACAGAGTAAGTGTCGACTGACTCAAACAAGTCATCGAACTCATCATCTTCATGTACAAAAGGTTTGATTTTAACTTGAGTGGTAAAATCATTGGCAACTTGATTCGGGTCGTATTGTTTGTTTGAAATTGTATACAATTTCAAACATTCAATTTGGTTGACCTCTAATCCTGCATGTTTTAAGTTGTCCAGGGTGTAAACACCACAATGAATTGGAAAGGAGGGCCATGATGCTTTCTTAGCTTCCTTCAGAAACTTAGTTAATATGTTTCCAACAGTTTGATAAGCTATTTCACTTGTGAGAATCTTATCCGGAACATAAAATGGTAAAACATGTGGTCGAGCCAGGCTCCCAAAAAATCTGACGTAGGTAAAAAATTCTTCACCAAACCATATTCCGATTGAGGAGAAGTCAGTTTGAGCTTCTTTAGACAACCTGGGGTTTCCTCATTGAACACAACATGACGTAAAGGAATCATAACTCCATGGAATATTTTATAAAAAGGGTTTTCATATTTTGACTCCCATAACATTCTATGATAGAAAAGAATGGGGAGAGGGTCCTGGGTAGTCTATTTCCAACCCATGGCTGGAAAATATGAAGTGAAACAAACAACATCCATGATATTGGCACTCATATAAAATGGGGGAAATTTTTGGAGGAAATAGAATGATTTTTCCTATATTCTATAATTTGAGTTGCAATATTTTTGGACAATATGGTTCCTCAATCCATGATATAAGAATCTGCGACTGCTTCCATAAGGGGAACCCATTCAACTGAAAATTTGGTAGTATCAGGTTGATCAAAGAGCCTAGACATCATTTCAATAACATAATAGTAGGGACTAATAAGTGAGTCATTAAAATACATACCCTTATCATCATTTTTGTGTTTATTTTGGTTGTTTCTCCATTGCTTGATAGGATTTGACTTCAGCTCATTCTCGTTGGAAAATTGCACCAGAAATTCCTTGTTGTAGACCTTTTCTGGGTATGGAATGTGATACATCGACTTCAAGTCTTCTGATTTAAAAGAACCTATCATCGTTCCTCTGTTGGTTAAGAAAGTTTTATCCCCAATGTTGAGGTTGTTGATTATCCATCTTACCATATTAGTATATGATAGAATTTTGGGGCGCACAGCAACCTGGTGTAGAAAAGAATTGGAAGTTGCTTCTATAGTAGCTTCTGAAGAATCAGAAGCATCAGCAGTAACTTTTCTTTGAACCCTATGGGGTTTCTAATCCTCAAACAACTTATACATCACTTCCCAGGAGGAAGAACCACTTTGCAGCCCGCATGTTGTGTCTGTAAATAGAGGAAGCATTTTTGTTCTTTCCATTACAGTAGGTGCCATAGGTTTCTTAGCTTTCTTCACAGCTTTAGACATCTCCGAAGAGCTCTGTTTATTTTGACTCGCCTGTGAACAATAAAGAATGATAAGTAGAAAGAAGCAATTTTGATTTACAAATATGAAAGTACCATAATAATGGAAACAATCAAGTGAATGAAACTTGGCACTCGATTAATACATAAATTAAATGCTTCTTGCAGTCAAATCATTTTTGGAGGCATGGGCTATAAAAACATTTAATTTATGGCATTAATGTTCAATATGGGTTGATGTGCTAGTGTAATCATTCCAGCAATTAAACTAGATTTTTCGTATCGCAGTGTTATTCGCGTGTGAATATTTATAAAGTGATGATCTTCTACCTCTTAATGATTGTGATATCGCAATCAAAATATCGACGAAAATGAATGAAGAGCAAGAGTGTTCATGAATCGAAAGTGTGATGCAATAGAATATATCGCATCGTGGAAATGTGGAGGATGACTTTAAGATCATCGGGATAAAACTGCGAAATGTGATTTGTTGTTTGCCTACGTGGAAAAATTGGGTCCCACGGTTTCTTTCTTATATAATTTGTTTGGGAAAATGCTTTTTTCCTTTATTAAAGAGATTTGATGTATTTCACATCACAATTTGTGTTGAGTGGCTTTTAGGATCCATATGTCTTTCATTGCAAAATTGTGATTGTGATATTGGGATTTTCTTACCATTCTCCACTTAAGTGTCTTTAAGGCTAAAATTCAAGGTTTTTAACCCCTTCGATTCCTATTTCTATTTAAATTCATCACTTAAGGGTCTTATTTTTTTTACTCTAAAAAAATTTAAAATGGTCCCCATTATTTTTCTAAGGTAACTATGCTAAAATAATGGGGATTGTTGAATAGAACAAAAATTGGTGATTCACTGGAAGAACCAATTATCTCACAAAAATAAATTTCTTAGTATATTTAAATAAGTAAAAATAATTTAAGGAAACAATTTTTTTTTTGAAATGTTTGAATGAATAAAATTATTCTGAATAAAATAACTCATATTTAATGTTATTCTTTCAAAAACCTTTCATAAATAAATATCTTCACTCCTCTATATCAATCATCAAATAGTTTATAAGATAAAGTAAGTGGCTTTTTGTAACTTAGCCTTTTGATTACTCCTTTTGTCATAGGTAGAGTCACTGCTGCCAGCAGGCATTCATAGCCTCGACAATTTTACCTTTTAACCATCAATGATTCAGTATCCCATCCATCTATTATTACAATTTGTTGAGATAAATCCTTAATCATATAACTTGTTTTTTCTTGTTCTTAAAAATTCATTGTCCTGGCTTGATGACCAGAAAGTGACAATGCCATTCACTGGTTATAATTGAACTGGATAAGTTGGCTCATGATGAGACCCCTTGTCTTATGATTATTTAATAATCATGAACCATTACCCTGGTTTGATATGCAATAGTGGTAATGTCAGTTTATTATTTACCTATGATCATGGTAAGCAGGCTCTTGATGAGACCCCTTATCCTTTAAAGTTTTTAATATTTTTGAATTACACTCTAAAAAAACATAATTAAAGGATGGGGAGAATCATTGTCTCCTTAAGAGTTTTGGATGACAATTTAGAGTTAAAGATGCTTAGTGACAAGTATTTAATTTGTAAGCATGAACCTTTTGTGATTGATAATAAAGTAAAAAGACTTTACAAACTATGGTTTATAAAATTTACAATTTCAATGGAAAACAATTTCAGAGTTGTATAATATTCGTTCAATTTTAAAGTTTTGTAGTTATTTCCTCAAGAATTTTTATTCTTCAAAATAAAAAGCCATAAAATAATTAAGAGGTGTTGCGAAAAAACAAAAGTATGTAATCAAACATTATTCTCCTAAAAATGTAAAACTATTAGTACATTTAGAAGAAAATTTTCTTCTAAGAAAATATTTTTTTCAAAATCAACCCGTTGACAGGAAGAAAATATTTTCTCCCTTGAAGATCTTGTAACATGAAGGTTGATGGGCCATTTTGTTCAATGATTTGAAATGGTCCAAGCCACATTCTTTGGAATTTGGTATGCTTAACTTTTTCCTCATGTGCCTTATCCCACTTAAGGACGAGGTCTCCAATTTGAAATGTTTTTGGAGAAACAAAATTTGCATCAAAAGTATTTTTTACCATCTGCTGGTGTTGAGCGTGAGTTAATTTGGCTTTTTCCCTTTCCTCTTCTAGTTTACGGATCTTAGACATTCTTAATTTTCAAGAAGAAGAAGGTACTTCATCAATAAATTGAACTAGGGCTAATGAAGGAAGAGCTAAATTTGATGGAATTATAACTTATTTCCCATAAACTAGATTGAATGGAGCCATTCCTATAGAGGCCTTTTGAGTAATCATAACTGCCCATAGTGCAAATGTTAAAGAATTATGCCAATTTTTCTGGCTCTAATCAATAACTTTTTTTATGATTCTCATGAGATTTTTATTTATTGATTCTGCTAGACCCTTGGGGATAGCATTTAGAAAAATATTTAAGTTTAAAACCTCTTTTGAGAGAAAATTCAGTCATACTATTTCCCAAAAAACAAGATGCATTATCAAACATACGTGCATTAGTTAAGCCAAACCTGGTAATAATGAATTGATTGATAAATTCGATAATGACCTCAGAGTTAGCTACCTTTAGTGGAACAACTTCCACCCAATTAGTAAAATAATATGTTGCAGTGAGAATGTATCTATGATGTTTGAATGAGATAGGAACAATCTCACCTATGATATCCAATCCCCATTGCTCAAAAGTTTGCTCAATGTTGACTAGTTGCAAGGGTAAGGTTGGTTTTCTTTGTCTTCCGGTAGCCTTTTGACATGTTTTACATTTTCCCACATATGCACGAGTGTCTTTAAACAGTGTTGGCCAGTAATATCCTGCATGAAGGATTTTATGTGTGGTGGTATCCCCTCCGCGGGTCCATCATGGAGTTCCTACAAAACCCTCTGTGCTTCAGACTTCTCAACGCATCTTAATAGTATGGATTCATAGTTCTTTCTAAATAAAACATTGTCTACGATCTGATATTGACTAGCTTTCAACCTTAAATATCTTGTTCTTTTGTAATTGAGTTTTGTAGGAGCATATCCATTTTTTAAGTAAAAGATAAGATCAACATACTATGATTCAAAGTTTTTTAGGCTTACCTCAACAATGTGTACAGTGTTAGTTGACTCTTCATCATTTTATATGTTGGATTCTCCATATAGTAATCTTCAGAGACCTTTCCCTATGATGATTTTCGATGGTCTTATGTCAATGTCATATTCCTGCAAATCAGTTACCCAATTTGCTCTCTTTTCTCCCAGTTCCTTTTGAATTAGTTGCCTTACTGCCAAAAATGGAACTATTACCTTGGTGTGTGTCTTTAGGAGAAAATTTCTAAAATGATTTAAATATTTGTAAACATAAAATACTTTTTTTTCCACTTCTGAATAATTTTGTTCAGCACCATGAAGATTTGAACTAAAGAAAGAAATGGGTGCTTCAATATTTTGATCATTGATTTGTGTTAACACAACAACATAATATGTTTCAGATGAAAATGTATACAAAATGAAATGATTATAAAAATTTGGGGTAGTCATAGAATGAGCATTAATGATGGCTTGCTTGATTAGATCAAAATATTCTCTTTCATTGCCCCCATTTGAAGAGTGCATTTTTATTAATCATTACTTGCAATGATAAAACAATTTGGGAAAATTTTGGAACAAATCTCTTGAAAAAATTTATTTGTCCTAAAAAGGACTGCATGGATTTCTTGTTATGGGGATGAGAGAGTTCGGAAATTTCCTTTTTCCTTTCTGGATTTGTGCAAATTCCTTATTTTGAAACAATAAATCTACAATTTTACCTTCAATTAAAACAAAATAATACTTTTTGGGATTTAAATAAATTCCATACCTTAAAAAGCGTTCAAGGATTTGCTTAAGATCATGATAGTGGTCACTTCTTTTCTTGGAATAAATGGTTATATCATCTAAGTATACAACCACGGTTTTATTTATCGGTCCTATGAAAGAAATGTCCATTTCTTTTTGAAAATTTTCTCCTGCATTGATTAGGCTGAAAGGCATTTTCTGGTAGGCAGAAGTGCCACATTTAGTTCTAAATTTAGTCTTTAACCTGTCTTCAAGATGAGCCAGAATCTGATTGCAGCCTGAAAATACATCAAGGGAAGACATTAATTTAGATCCAGCAAGTGATTGCAAAATTTATTCCATCGGTGATAATGGGAAATTATCTTTTAAGAAAGCGTTGTTTAAGTTCCTAAAATTGATACAAATGTGAATGTCACCATTCTTTTTCCTAACAGGGACTACGTTTGAGACCCACTTTGAATGCCTAATAGGGAAGATTATCTTTTCCTTAAGGATTTTATTTAGTTCACTTTTGATTTGACTTTCAAGATCGGGGTGAATTTTCCTTATTTTTTGTTGTATAGGATTTTCAGTGGATGTCGTTGGGATAGTATGTTGGATGATGGAGGTGTCATACATATTGAGATCTTTATATTTCCACGCGAAGATGTTCCTATATTTATTCATTAAGTGAATGAAGGATAATCTTTCATCAGATGAAAGACCAAGTCCTAATTTAATATTCTGAGGATTGAGATATGTGCCAAGGTTTACTAGTTCAAACCTTAAAGTTTAACTTTGTATTTTAGAATTAGTAACCTTTTTAAACATGTCTTTGAGATCATTAAGATATTCAAGCTTAACCACAGATTTAGGTATGGCATTCTCTTCAGGTTTCTGATTCAATTACCTTTCATGTTCATCTTCATCAATTAGTTGATCATTATATGACCCTTCTGATGTAAGAAAGGTTATAACATATTCATCATTGTTGAATAGTCTCCAATTAGTGACATTATCAGGAATAGATGGGCGAAAAATAAATTTTATAGAAAATCTATCTGGACTATAATTCTTTCAAGCAATAATTCTGGATGCTACATTACCTATAAGGTCCATGCTTGCATTTTGAATTCTTGGAATAGACGAGATATTGAATGCCAAAAAATGTGAGATAAGAGATTGTAATAATTACTGGTAATGTTTAAGATGACAAAAAATACAGTGTATAGTATTTCTTACCTGTTTGAAAATTATTTTAGACTCACCATATACCTGGGGATATTTGACACCAAGGTCTATTGCTTTGTATAAGCCTTGGACCAGTGCCTCATATTCTGCGGTATTATTTGTGTATTCAAATTCAAGCATGCATGCTAGCATTGTCTTTTCTCCTTCTGGATTAATTCATATACAACCAACTCCTACACCTTCACTATATTTTGATCTATCAAAGTATAATGTCCGAAACAAAGTTTTAATACAAGGTTTATCTATGATATTTATACATTTGGAACAGTCTGATTGAGAAAAAATTTCAACTTGAAAATTAACTAAGTTGGTGAGGAATGGAGATTTTTTAGCATTAAAATTGCCCAAAAAATATTCAACATATTAATTTCCAAGAATGTTATTAGTAATAGCCATGGGTTCATTCTCATCTTCGAACTCGGTTACTGAGTATTTCATGTGTTTTTCACGGTCTACTCGGATTTGATTTGGCTTACCATTATAGGGAAGCCACATATGAGACTAATCAGTAGAAAAAAAACCATGAAGCTTTTCTGACCAATCTCTACCAGGATTAAACAGTAAAATTCAAGGATATCAGCAACTCAAATATCAATCACTTGATGAAATTTTGAATTGGATGCTAGTTTGATGAGGACTGAATTCATTTCTGCTAATACCTTAACTTTATTTCTATCTAATTTCACAATGTGTACTCAGAATTTTGAGGAGCACTGTTCAAATTCAAACAAACATAATATGGCATGATATTTGAAGAGGCTCTAGAGTCAGTTAGAAAATTATGCACATTTTTGTTAAATACTTCAAAATTTAAAAGTAAGGGAGGAATATGTGAATTAGATTTGTCTTTCATTAGAATAACATCATTTGTGTCAATTTTTTCAGGTGGATCACTGGGAGGTTTTCAAACTCCTTTTGAGGCTTTGGAAGTAACAAGTGTAGGTAAGGGCGAAGCAGGGACTGCATTTATCTCTTTGAGTAAAATTTTCTGATGATGCTTTAATTTTCTCAACTCATGTATGGAGATATTTGCTTTTACTTTCTTCATATCTTCCACTATATTATATTCGATAGTATCAGAGAAAAATAATGTCTTGGATGTAGATGGAAGAGTAGAATAAGTTGGGCTCGATTGAGGAGAAGGAGTTATTTTGTTAACAACTTTATCTTTAACAACCAAGGATGAAGAATTTTGATTTTGAGGAGACTGAGGGATATCAATAGAATTTTTACTTCTAGTTTTAACTGGAAGTGCCTCATGTTCATTTCATTTTCAGGCATTAGAAAATAAAGTCCCATAATCCATGAACTTCGACTAATTCTTCATCTTTTGATTCTTTTGTAAATTATATTGTTTGATCTTGATCTGATTCAACATTCGAGATTACATTTGGAGGTTGGGAAGCTTGAGTTTTCTTAAAAGATCTGAAATGTTTCTTTGAAGAAGATTCAACTACTTGTTTCTTTATTTCAACCATGTCATTCGACATAGTTTTGAGAAACTTTGTAATCCCTCAAGATCATAAGGATCTTTGGATGTTTTCTTTTTGTATTCATCCTTAAATGAAACCTTTTTAGTTTTTCTTTCCTCTGGTGCAGTTTTATTTTCTAAGGAAATAATTCTCTTTTCTACAGAAAGAGCTTCTTTCATATTTTATACCAATGTAGCATTATTGGCTCTATCTACCAAAATATAAATACTAGAAGGAAGAGAGGACATGTACCATTCTATTTGTACATCTACCCTAGGCTTATATGTGGTTGGAATTTTATTGAGTAGCTATTAAATTTGGAGTCAAAATCTTTGACATTTTCCCCTGTATTTGCTTTGAGATTGGAAAGATCATTGATAAGAGTAGTAGTAGTACGATCGTCACCAAATTTAGTAAGGAGTTGTTCTTCAAAAATATTCCAGCTAGTAATAGTGCCTAATGGTAGTGAGAAATACCATGATCCAGTCGATCCTTGAAAAGCATATGGAAATGACCTAACTACGTAATATTCTTCAGTGACATCATTAAGATTCATGGCAAGCATAAATTATGGAGATATTCTTCCATAGGTAGACCATCGTATGGATTATACTCAGGCACCCATATTTCTAGATGCTTAGTTAAAAGATGAAGAGGATCTGGTAATTGAACAGCTCCAGGATTCGTCCAAGGTATAGCTGCCATTACGTGAACCAGAGGATTAGTTTACCCTCAAGAAGGATTTGGAGTGGAAGAAGTAGTTCCAATAATGGATGTATGTATGGAAGAAACAATTATGGAACTAATACTGCTTGAGGTAGAACTTTTTTCTTGGAAAGAAGAAGAAGTATGAACTTTATGAAGAACTTGTTTGAGAAGATGTAAAATAAGGAGGAATAAATGATGAAGTTTGAGGGGTAGAAGAAGATTTAATATCACTAGTGGATGATTGAGTCTTGGATATCAGAGATTTCCTACACTGATAATGGAGAGGAAACTAAAAAGGGATTATTCTGATCTTTTCACTCTTAGAACAGGTTAATACACCAGTGCCCTCAAATATTGAAGTAACACTTCCTTTTGAGACTTCAAAAATTACAGTCTTCTCTGTCGAAATAGAAATTTCTTCCAAATTATTTATTAAGGATAGTACTTCAAGTGATTTTTGAGTATAATTAAAGGAGATTTCTTTAGGAATAGAACTAGGAGACTTGTGGGGGAGATTGAACAACTTCTGATCTAATATTAGGAGATCTTAAACCAGGACTAGAAGTTGTAGGAGACTTGGAGGGAGAACGACTCTTTTGATGGTATTTTCTTTTTGGATTGATATTTGATGTCATTCATAGCCCAATGGCCCTCCTTCTAGTGCCAAAAATGTTGATGCCCTAAAAATTGGCGCAACAACATCAGGGAAAACCACCCAATCGAGGACTTGAAAACCGTCCCTTATCTGTTTGGTATGGTGGCTCTGACTGGATTTATGGGACCACTTTCCTAGTGAAATATAATTAGGTGAATGGATGGTATTATAAATGTCTATAACTTGGTAAATGGGAGTGATAAAATTCTTGAATTAAATAAACATATCTATCTATATCTATCCCGGAATGAATTATTCTCTCTGTGCGATTTATAAATATGATCTTTCAGCGAATGAAAATAAAGATTATAAAACACTTAGAGATATGAAAACAATTTGAAATAATATATTTAATTAAATCAATTGGATAACACTATATCACATCTGTTTACTACATGTATTGAATATGTATCAAAAGATAGCAATATAACATGTTCAAAAGTGAGTTAAGGCCTATTTTTTTTCAAAAACATACATAAAACAAAACACCATAAGAAAAATTAACCATTTCTCATTTGGAACAAAAAAATTAACATATAGGATAAAAGTACCATGTATACGCTAACTCTGCTCATTTGAAAAATAGTATTTCGTCCATCCCTTTCTATTAAGAAAACTTTAGGAGTACAAAAGCTTGACTTATATAAAGTCTTCCTTTCAAAATTTTAGGACCCCTTCTTAAAAGACATGAAGGGGTTTATATAATGAAATAGAAAGTCTTAAAAATAGTAATTACAATAAAAGTTGAGGAGGTTTAAAGAAATCTCCTTAAACTAAGTGAAAATAAAACAGAAGCATAATTTAATGGGGTGACTTGCTTGAAGGTTATCATGTTGTCTCATCAACCATTCATTCCTTCAGTTGAAGGATGTTAAGCATAGGCTTAACCTCGAAAGGTTGGCCTGGCCTAATGTGCATCTGTCCAATGAAAACCACATCTGAAAGTGGGGGCAACATATAGGAAGAAGTATCTATAATACAACACAACATGAGTCATTGGCTATGTGCCTTTACCATCTATTTCCAATACTTATCCCAATCTAGCTTTTCCAACTTTCTGATTCTTTCCTCTTTGAACTTGGAAACTTCTTACCATTACCTTATCAAAAATTTAACAATAGGAAGAGAACCAAGAGGGCATATATCAATAAGATTGGAAATGATGAGATTATGACTGATTGTTTCAACAATATTATTAGCCACATCTCTAGCTCTGCAAATGGCCCTTTCAACATGTTTCAATTGTATGTCCTAGTCAGTAAATAAGATTTACTTTTTATATTCCTCAATCCTGGGAAGACTATTCTCTTGACCATTAGTAGTGGTGAGCCATGGTATTGCACCAAGAGTGCTGCAACTTACAGGGGATGCCCTACTTTACTTTATCGACCCGGGGTTCGTACAAAATTGGAGGTGACAATGCTATATACACATCAGATGTGTTTTGTTCATGACATCCTCTTCTGCTTTACGAAATGGTGATATTTCTTAAAATATGATAAAAATTGAAAAGTAAATTGCTGGAAGGAAATGACAGACAGGAAACTACTTAATTTACAAAAAGGAAATGACAGAAATGAAACTAATTTAATGTGTAAAAAGGGATTGGAAGAAAGAAACTAAATTAAATTGCTTAAAATAAATGGCAGAAAGGAAAATAATTCTAAACCACACTTAACTTGTCCAAACACCTAAATGCACTCTACTTATCCTATGGTCTATCTACCATGCTTCTATCCATGCAGCTAAGCTATCCATGACTTAATTCTAATTGAAAAAGTGTTGATTTGCAGCTTGGAGGAACAAAAGGGCTAAAGAGGCTAATAGAGGTCTTAACATATGAAAAATGGTTTAGAAGTGGAAAGAGGGGTTTAAACATTATTAAAAATTTATTATAGCACAAAAATTATTCAGAGCGAAATAATTTGAAAAGTGTGATGGTGGAGATGCGATGGAGCAAAAGTTGCGAAGTGCGAAGTGCGACGGGATAAAAGTTGCGACGTGTGAATTATGATATCACAATCGCAATATTGCAAAGTTGGAGGGAAAGCGATAGTGCAGTCGGGAGGAAGGTGAAACGTGCGATATGCGATGGGAAAGAACTGTGAAATGCGAAATGCGATAAGTCAAATGACATGGCAGTAGGACAGGTGGCAGAGCACTTTGATCATATCACAATCGGCATCAAGAGTGGTAACTCTTAAAGAAAATGGAAAAATTTGCAAAATGTGATTTGCGACGAGTGACGTGGCAGTGGGACCGGCGGCGGAGCGTGATCGCAATATCGCAATCGACAGATTGGAGTGGTAAGCTTTAAAAGAAAATGGAAAACGATGTGAAGTGCGAAGTGAAAAATGCAATGGGATAAAATCTGCAAAGTGCGAAATGTAATATTGCAATATCACAATATCGCAAAGTTGGAGGGATAGCGGAACTGTTGTTCAAGAAAATTTGCAAAGTGCGAAGTGTGATGGGTGACATGGCAGTGGGACCGATGGTGAAGCGCGATCGCAATATCACAATTTGTGTTTGGAAGCAGTAACTCTTAAGGAAAAAGGGAAAAGGTGCGACGTGCGAACTGCGATTGCGAAAAGGGAAAATGTTGCAATCTGCGATATGCGAGATCGCAATATCACAATAAAAAAAAGAGTGGTAAGTCTTAAAAGGAACCAAACGAAAACTGATATCTGCAATGAGAGAAGTATGATAGCGGTGGGTCAGCGAGGAGGGAAGGCAGAGGTCGCGTTTTGATGGTTTTTTGAAGCATTTTGTGTTAAAAAGGTAAAGGTGAGGTGAAAAGGGAAAATTGTTGAGATGTTGAAGAAAAACAAAGGAAAGGGAAGGGGTTCTGCAATGGCTGATATGTGATAATATGGAAAGTCCAAGGTAAAATATCACATGCAAAACTTTAATGGTTTCCATGAATAAAAAGGTGTGGTAGCTGATAGGAAGAGAAAAGAAGGAGGTAATGGAGGGCGTAACAACAATGCTCAGGATGTGAGTACAGATATGGAAAATGAAGCGGGGAATCACCACAGAGCTGATATGGGGCTTTATCATTAATTCTTGCAAATAACTCCTCTATTCTATGCACGAAAAAAAAGCAAATTCATGAAAATGGTAATGCAACTCTACTTTTAATCTCAGAAATAGTGAACAGAAATCAGTTTTTGGGTCTGTGGGAAGGTTTTCCCTCCTTGAGCTCTATTGACAGAGATGAGAAGGGGGTCTTGATCCACAACATTTTGGTTTTCCTCTTTTCTATTACTCTCATAAGCAAATGAAAAACTACAGTAATACACTGAAAGAAAAACTAAACAGCAATGAAACTATCAAAAGCAGAACTAATTGAATGACAAAAAGAAGAGAAAAATACAACAGAGAGTCTGAGGCACATGGATTGGGCCCTAACCCATGAGCCTAGATCTCTAAAACTTAAATCAGTAAAATGAAATCATTCTGCTCATTTCATAAAAGAATAGCCTCATACATTTCTGAAAGTTTGATCACTGAGTAAAATAATAAAAGTCTCAATAGCTTGCAACAAAGTTCCAACTAGAATCGACTCCTTCCTAGCTTGATCTCTACTTTATTTATTCTACAGGGCAGGTACCAACAGCTCCCTATAAAATGGTGATTGATTCCACTTGACTCCAAGTAGACAAATATTGAGTGCACTCCTCTTTGAGTTGCTTAGATTCCTCTGGAATTCGAATTTTTGGAGAGGATCCTTGGGGATCCTTTGGTTGTCTTTGGAATTTGAACTGCTGAAGAGAATATTTGGGATCCTTTGGTTGCCTTTGAGAGTTAAGGAGGGTGGACAATCCTCCTATAATTTCTCCTTGCTCTCTCCTCCAAGTCTTTATGATAAAATCCTTATAAAAATGCTAATAATTCATCATTTTCTACACTCAACCTCATATTAGGAACTCGGAGTATGTTAGCCTTAATCACCACCTATGCTAGCATCATAAAACCAAATAATAATAAAAATACAATAAAAATAGATCTAAGAAGGCAAAAAGGTGACTATTAACGCCTCCAAATATGTCTAATGATGGAGCTCATCATCACCCCCCTACTGAATGGTTGCTCATCCTCTGAGCAACTAATCCTCCTCCTGCCTTTCCTTTAAGGCTTTGACAGCCCCCCTGATTTCCTAAGGAAGAAGTGTGGGAGTTTCCCCAAGGGAGTAAAAACCATTACTCTTTTGAATTCTCCCATTCTCTAACTTGTGAATCTATACCCTTTTCATCATTCAGCCCCAGCAGCAAAGGTGGGATGAGCTTTAGTCCCAACCATTGGATATTTTTGGCCTGCATGGCCCTCTTGTATAATGCTGCCATTTCCAATGCACCCCTCAGTCTTTGTGGAGTATGGTGCTCCGTATTGTTGAGGTTGTGCGGGAGGTTGTTCCATCTCCTCTGGCTAGCCATAATGCACTCATCTTCTATCTGCCTAATAACATCATCAAAGTGTTTGATTACATGTGTTTGAGTCTGAAGGTAGGTTTCAACTAGTGTAATTCCCTTTCAATATCTCGATGGTTAAGGATGACTCCTTTTGGGCTGAACAATTCTGGTCTGATAAGTAAGTGTTCTCTATTTCTTCTTCTCATGACCCACCATATCTCTTTTGCTCTAGTTTCCTCTTTCATCATCCAAGATACTAAAGCCATCAACTTCATATCCCCCATTGTAGGATTGGGGTCCCAAGTATCCATATTTTTCAGCACAAGGTTATGCACATAATACTTTTTCATCTTTTCCTGATCAGCCATGTTAGCTTGCTTGTAGAAATCCATGAATTTCCTACAATATTGGAAATGTAGGGATCCAAGAGAGGCTAGATTTTTTTTATTTTAAATAGGAGCCATTTCTCCATGAGGTACACAACATATGAGTCAGAAGGGAATATGTGCTGAAGGAATTCTATGCATAAGTCTACCATAGTGGCTACTTGTTGCCCTTTTTGCTGTAATTTCTCCTTGAGTGCTACATTCTCTGCATGCGCCTTCTGCATTTTCTCCTTCAAAACTATTTCTTCGATTCTTTCCTCCTCCCTTGTTGATTCTTCAATGATAATCGGGCTTGTGGGAGGATTTTATGGCTCTCTCTGACTTATCCTCTTACTCTTGTCAGCTCTAAAATACATAGAAGTCTACCTTTTTCTCTTTGCGCTTAGAGGAGCTAAGGTGGAAACTACCTCTTTGTCTTGAGGGGATGTGGTGTTGTGTTGTGATTTTGTTTCTTGCTCACTTTATGCTACCTCTACGGCTTCTATTGCCATCTCTTCTATTTTCCCTTGTTTATTCTTCTGGTTCTTCTTCTAGTTCTTCCTCTTCTTGCTCTTCTTGGTTCTTCTTCTGGTTCTTATTCTAGTTCTTCCTCTTCTTTTGTAAGTGTTGCGGGCTTCTATCGGTCTCTCTCCCTTTAAAAATTTCCAATTTAATGGTTTGTATGAGACGAGCCCTCTTTTTATTAGATTGCACATCTAATGTTGGAGCGCTTAAGTAACTCAGCCTCAACTCCAGTTTTATTTAAAGACCGTGGTTTCCTTCTCTCTGTTAATTCATGATGGACTGTGTGTTTCCTCCCCTCATTCTCCTCTACTCCACTTGATTTAAATGTTTTCTTTTGCATGCCCAGGTGGTGTGACTTTTCATTTCTCCCTAGTCATATTTCACGATGGTGGCCAAGCTAACTGGCCACCTTTCTACCCCTTAAACTCTAAGTCTATGAATTTAATTGTTTCTAGCTATTATGGATGCATAGCGAGGGTTGAGAAGCTATACCTAAGTTTACATGTTTTTTCCAAGATGGTTATAGGAGTTGTACTGAGGAGACAAGCCTTTTAGATGTTTTGTTCTTCACGATTTTCTTGTTCTCTGAGTGAGCATCTTGCTGAATGAGAAGCTCTCTGAGTGAGCTGCTGATCTTTCCTTTTTGTTTCTTCCCATTGTAGATGCTGCATGGGGGTGCTCCAGATGCCATGGGTGGCACTCTTGTCTTTCTTGGGGTCTTCTTTATCAGCTCCTTTCTTGTTTTCTTACTATTCAAGAACATATTTTTGCGCTCTGGGAATTCCCTGATGTCTGTAGTTGTATGTTTTTTGCTTTCTTCGCTACATTATGCTCAGGAATGGAGGAATGTGGTGTACGGAGGTGATGGAGGAAGTTACGAAAATGAATTTATTAAATGATGGGATGGATGGTAAAATATAAGAAGGGAAAATAAGATGAATGATTCCTTGTGTTTCTAGAAACCATTAATGACCTGCATAACAGAAAACACAGAGATGCAGATGTATTAATTTTTTTTTTTTTTTGAAAGAAAGTGGGTTGCCTCCATGAATGTTTTCACCCATGGACCTTTATTCTCCTTTTCTCTCTCTTTTTTTTTTGAGAGAGCAAGTGAGCTGCCTCCATCGAGGTTTTCAACCCACAAGCTTGCCTTGGGTGCCTCAAAGAGGTTTTCACATGGATCTTTATTTTAATTTATTTTTCTTTTCTTTTTTCTTCTTTTTTTCTTTCCTTTTTTTAGGAGGTGTGGGAAACTATGGATTTTCCCATCATATACACCTCTCTACTTATTGAATTTATGAACTCTTCCCTTGACAATGGCTTCTTGTACATTTTAAGTCTGTGACCATTGACAAGCAAGGGGATTCCTTCCTTATCTATGGTTTTGATTTGAACTGCGCCATTATCAAAACATTTTTCCACTGTGTAAGGTCACAACAATCTTATCATCATCTTGCCTTCGAAATATTAAACCTTGAATCATAAAAAAATTCCCAATCTCCTTCTTGGAAGGTCTTTTCTTTGAGGTTATTTTCATGCTAGACCTTCCTTTGCAGTTGAACTACCTCCGTGTGAAGAATTGCTTTCATTATGAACTCATCCAATCCATTTAGTTGTAGCAACCTCTCTTTTTTGGAATTTGATAGATCTAGATTTAATTCAGTTACCATTCTTAAAGTATTGAATTCAAACTCCACTGAAAGTAGAGCCTTCTTACCATAGACTAGTTCATAAGGAGTGAATCCTGTTGTTGTCTTCCAAGTAGTGTTGTAGGCCCCGGTAGCTTCTATCAATTTGTCTACCCAATCTTTTCTTCTTCTTCTCACAACCTTGGTGAGGATGCTCTGTAAAGCACTGTTTGTTACTTCTACTTGGCCATTCACCTGAGGGTGATAGGCAGTAGAAGTTCTATGCTTAATATTTTTCTTCTTCAAAATATTTTCAATGAGGTGAGAGGTGAATTGTGCTCCCTGATCAGTGACTATTTCTCTGGGGTACCCGAACTTGTAAAACACATTATCCCTCGGAAATTTTTCTACTTTCTCCTCGGTTGCTACCTTCACTGCTTTTTTTTCAGCCCATTTTGTCAGGTAATCAGTGTAGACTATGATATACTTCTTTTTTACGGATGGTGGATCGATAGGCCCAACAAAGTCCATGCCCCACTTGTCAAATGTCTCAAGAGCCACATGAGGGTGCAAATGCATCTCATACCTTTGTGTGGGTTTCCCCATCCTTTGGCATGGTCACACCTGCTGGTGTATCTTCTTAAATCTTGGTGAAGGGTAGGCCAATAGTATCTTGCCTACAAAGACTTGTAAGCAGTTCTCTTTGCAGAAAAGTGGCCTCCACATGGGTTGTCATGACATGCAGAGAGGATATCAAAAAATTCTTCCTCCCTCACACATCTCCTTAGGATTTGACCAGGGCCTAGCTTGAAAAGGTTTCCCCTAATCCATGTGAAAGGGACGCTTTTTCTGATGATTCTGCTCCTTTCCATGAATGAAATATTAGGAGGGAGTCTCCAAGCAACCAAGTATTTTACTATATCAGAAAAGCATGGTGAGAGTGATGATATAGAAAAGAGATGCTCATCTGGTAGCTGGTCATCCACCATTCCTTCTTCACCTGCAGGGAGAGCTAACCTGGACAAAAAATCTGCAAAAACATTCTCCTTTCTAGGTTTACCAATAATAGTCAAATCAAATTGTTGCAAATGTAATAACCATCTAATTCTACTAGCATTAACATCCGGTTTTTTCATTAAATACTTAATGGTTGCATGTTCAGTGTGAACAAAGGTCTAATATCCAGTTACATAATTTCGGAATTTGTTCAAAGCATGTACAATGGCTAACATCTCCTTCTCAGTAACAGTATAATTCAGTTCGACCTTGGACAAGTTCTTGCTGATGAAATAGATGGCATAAGGAACTTTTTCCTCTAATTGTCCTAATGTTGCCCCCGCAGCTTTTTCGAATGCATCAATGTGGATGTGGAAAGGTAGAGTCCAATTTGGACCTCGGAGAATGGAGGCAGTAGTCAACTTCCCCTTAATGAGTTTGAAACACTCTTGACAAGGACCAGACCAAATAAACTAAGAATATTTGGCCAATAACCCAAATAATGGCGAAGCCATCTTGCTGAAATATTTGATGAACCTTCTATAGTAACCAACTAAGCCTAAGAAACAACTGCCATCTTTCTGCTTTTGAGGAGGAGGTACCCTTTTGATGATAGCAATTTTGTTCAAGTCTACCTATATTCCCACTTGGGATATGGAGTGTCCTAATACAACCCCTGCTTCCTTCAAGTAATCACACTTTCTGGGCTCAAGGAGAGATGCATCTCTATGCACATTCTTAGTACTTTACCCAAATTGGAGAGAGCTTCCTCGAATTCATCCCTGTATGGTGTGAAATCATCCATGTAGATTTCTAAAGATTCACGGACTAACTCAAAAAATATGCTTAGGACAGCTCTTTGGAAGGTAGTTGGGGCATTTCACAACCCAAAGGGTAAGACTCTATAAGCAAAGGTACCCCAAGGGTAGGTGAAATTAGTATTATACTGGTCTTCAGGGCTAATTTGAAACTTATTGTACCCACTGAACCCATCTAAGAAGGAAAAAAAAAATTCCCCGCAAGGGCATCTAGGACTTGGTCTATAAAGGGCAAATGGAAATGGTCTTTCTTGGTGGATTTGTTAAGTTCTCGATAATCAACACAAATTCCCCACTTCCCATTCTTCTTTGGGACTAGGTAAAGAGGAGATACCCACTCATTGTCGGATATAGGATATATGAACCCTACATTCAATAGTTTCTGCAGCTCTTCTTTGACTATGTCCTTCATATTCGGGTTCATCCTTCTTTTGGGTTGTCTCACAGGCTTGCATCCTTATTTGATGTAAGTATGATTTTTTCACACTAAAGGATGCACCCCTTTCATGTCCTTGTAATCCCAAGCAAACACTTCCATATTATCTTTCAAAAGCTGACATAGTTGCTTCTCTTGTCCATTCGAGAGGTTTGGGTTGATTTTCAGAGGTCTATATGGGCCAAACTCAATAACCTTGGTGGATTAAGAGGTTGACTCAACTTAGTGCACTTCCATCCAAGGTTGGTTTTCAAACTCTTTGACTAAGGTTTCGAGAGGAATGTTAGTGGAGGACTAGTTTTGAATGGCATGGTCGATGAGTTCATCTTCATCAAGCTTCCCCCCTCTAAGAATAACATATATGGTACACATAGGGGCAGTGTTATATAACTCATATTCTTCATCCACCAACCATATAGGGACATCATGATCAATGGAAGGCTAGGATGGAGGATATAACACTAGCTATTTAGACAAAGGCCCATTTTTTATAGTCATGTTTCCAACCCGACAACTAATATAAGAATTTGCTGTGTCTAACCAAGGTCTCCCTAAGATGAGGGGATAACCATAAAACTTGGTTTTTGGTTGTAGGACCTAGAAATATGTAGGATACTCCAAAGAGTCAATAGCAACCATAAAATCCTCAACAATTCCTTCTGGAGTTACTGTGGACCGAACTGCAAGTTGCAGAATTGTTGTGGTTTTCCTCAAAGTCCCTTGTAGATTAAGTTTCAACATAGTTTCCTTGGTCATGACATTGACGTCAGACCCTAGATCAATCAGAGTGTTGGGGACTATGACACCATTTATATGCACATCGACAACTAGACTACCAGGGTCCAGGTACTTTGGAAATATCACCTTCCCCAACATTAGGTCAGACAGTTGTCCTACCACATTGATGGTGGGGGTATCTTTATTCCTTCTCCTAGTTTTTTGAAGCACTTTTCTTTGATGAGCCTATTGTAGATAGGGACATCCTTAATGGATTTGAGAAGTGGTATATTTACACACAAATTTTCCAATTCTCCCAGGAGTTCAGTCTCCTCCTGGGTGTGTTGACTAGGGTGGATCGAGCACTCAGGAAAAGGAGGTTGTTGGATCTAAATGTTACCTTCTTCCTTTCCCCCCCCAACCTATATAGGTGGAGATTGAGGATGGTTGTCTACCCTTCCCGGCCTAAGATTAACCTCCTGTATCTCCACAGCATAAGCTAGACAAGATGTTTCTCCACTGGGAACCTATTTGTGCATGTTTGTTGTTCGGGTTCGGATTGGGTTGTGCAAGTATAGGTAGCCTAGGTGGAGTAGTATGAGTAAGCTGAGGTTGAGGTTGGGGTGGAGGCATTAGAGTAGGTGGTTGTTTTTGTTGAGGCCTCCACCCTTGGGATGGATTTTTCCACTGACTTTTTTGTGGAACATACTGCTGAAATGGTTGGTTTACTGGATGATGGCGATATAAAGGGTTGTAATGCCAAGTAGGAGGTGTACACCAGGATGGAGGAGTGGGGGTGTACCAAGTTTGCATGTGTTCACTCTGATTGTTGTGATCGTAAGAGTAAGGTGCACCTTACATACCTTGTTGATATGGCCTAGGGCCTTGAGGCCTTCTCTGGTTGATGAAAAAGAGTTGCTCTGGCATTTCTTGCCCACCTTGATATACAACTTTAAGTCTAGGTAAGGAGGGAAACTTTTCTGTGGCATGATTCTCCTCACAGACTAAGCAAACCTCTATGACATTCAGTGGACATTCATTTATTGGGTGCTTCCTGGTACATCTAGGACAAAATATGGACAGGGCTCTCTCTGCTTCCTCTTGCTTCATTTTGACCTTCATTGTGTCCATTTTCAAAGAAAATGTGTGCAACATGTCACTCTTGAAGTCCTCTAGCATGTTTCTAATCTCATGTTTTATGAAGGTGGAAGAGGGAGGGGTATTAGATGTACTTTGGCTAACTCTACCCTTCCTCCTAAATGCCCTAGAATGGTTCTGGAAGACAGTTTTAATTGATTCATAGGGTTTTTGGTAGATATCTCCTCCCGATAGCATATTTAGGGTTTATATCATCTTTTCTCTGATCCCTTGAAGAAGTACAAGTTTAAGTGAGTCAAGATCAAGATTACAGTTGGCTCTCTTATAGTTTGATTGAAACCTCTCTTCATAGTCCTCTAAGGATTCATCCGGCCCTAAAGTCATCATAAAGATCTCATCCTTAGTTTCATTGGACCTACAGTAGTCTTTGTATTTGCTGCTGAAGGTTTCTTCCATCTGTGCCCAGGTAGTGGTGCTATCCCTAGGCAGACCCATGAACCAGCACAAGGCTACATCCTTAAGGGTGGATGGGAATAGCTTCAACTTTTGATCATCAGGGGTGTAGTAATAAGTCCTACAAAAAACATAAAATTGAAACATGAATGTGTCAAGGTCCCTAGAGGTAAGTCCATGAAAGTGTGGGAGAGATGAGGGGCTAATTTTTTTCATCTTAGTTTCCCCATCTGCCTTTCTTATGGGAAAGGCTCTCTAGATCCTACCCATGGTTAAGATTGGTGAAGGAGGTCCTCAATTGAAACAAGGTCATCTTCTTCTTCCCCAATAGGATCCTCAATGTATTCAAAAGTCTCTCCTATAGGGGGTTCAATCTCACTTCCACTGAAGAAGAGTGAAGGGTGGCTAGGAGGTGATGTGGGGGTTTTGGGTAATATTTGTCTTGGAGTATTCCTACTCCTACGAGGCATGAAAGTCAGATCTTTTTGTATTTTTTTAATATTTCTGAAATGACATGAAAAGAAAGGAAAGTGGAAAAGAATGCTAAAAAAAAATCAAAATATCTACTAGACACCTCCCCGGCAACGACGCCAAAAATTGGTGAGCCCTGGTATTGCACCAAGAATGCTGCAACTCCCAGGGGCTGCCCTACTTTACTTTATCAAGTCAGGGTTCGTACAAACTTGGAGGTGACAATGTTATATACATAGCAGATGCATTTTGTTCATGTCATCCTCTTCTGCTTTAGGAAAGGGTGTTATTTCTTAAGCTATGATAAAAACCGAAAAGTAAATTGCTGAAAGGAAATGACAGAGAGGAAACTACTTAATTTTCAAAAAGGAAATGATGGAAATGAAACTAATTTAATGTGCACAAAGGGAATGAAAAAAACAAACTAAATTAAATCGCTGAAAATAAATGGCACAAAGGAAACTAATTCTAAACCACACTTAACTTGGCCAAATGGCTAAATGCACTCTACTTATCCTATGGTTTATCTACCATGCTTCTATCCATGCAATTAAGCTATCTATGACTTAATTCTAATTCAAAAAGTGTTGATTTGCAGGTTGGATGAAAAAAATGGATAAAGAGGCTAATGGAGGGCTTAACACATGAAACAAGGCTTAGAAGTGGAAAGAGGGGTTTAAACCTCATTAAAAATTTATTATAGCACAAAAATTCTTCAAAGTGGAATAATTTGAAAAGTACGATGGCATAGATGCGATGGAGCAAAAGTTGCGCAGTGCGAAGTGTGATGGGATAAAAGTTGTGGCATGCGAAATGCGATATCGCGATTGTAATATCGCAAAGTTGGAGGAAAATCGATAGTGCAGTCGGGAGGAAGGTGGGACGTGCGATATGCGATGGGAAAGAACTGCGAAATGTGAAATGCGATAAGTCAGATGACGTGGCAGTAGGACAGGTGGCAAAGCGCTTTGATCATATCGCAATCAGCATCGGGAGCGGAAAGTCTTACAAGAAAAGGAAAAAATTTGTGAAGTGCAATTTGTGACAGGTGACTTGGCAGTGGGATTGGTGGCAGAGCGTGATCAAAATATTACAATCGACAGATAGGACCGTTAAGTCTTAAAAGAAAAAGGAAAACGATGTGAAGTGCGAAGTGCGAAATGCAACGAGATAAAATCTTCGAAGTGCGAAATGCGATATCGCAATCGCAATATCGCAAAGTTGGAGGGATAGTGGAAGTTTTGTTCAGGAAAAGTTTCAAAGTGCAAATTGTGATGGGTAACGTGGTTGTGGGACCGGTAGTGGAGCACTATTGCAATATCGCAATCAGCATTTGGAAGCGGTAAGTCTTAAGGAAAAAAGGAAAAGGTGCGAGGTGCGAAGTGTGATTGCGAAAAGGAAAAAGGTTGCAATCTGCGATATGCGAGATCGAAATATCACAATCAACAAAAAGAGTGGTAAGTCTTAAAAGGATCCAAATGAAAACTGCAATCTGCAATGAGAGAAGTACGGTAGCGGTGGGTTTCGAGGAGGGAAGGTGGAGGTCGAGGTTTGATGGTTTTTCATGTGCGTTAAAAAGGTAAAGGTGAGGTGAAAAGGGAAAATCGCTAAGATGTGAATGGAAAAGAAAAGGAAATGGGTTCTGCAATGGCTGAGATGTGATAATCTGGAAAGTCCAAGGTAAAAGAGCACATGCAAAACTTTAATGGTTTCTATGAATAAAAAGGGTGCGACAGCTAATAGGAAGAGAAAAGGAGGGAATGGAGGGCGTAACAACAATGCTCAAGTTGTGAGTACAGAGATGGAAAATGAAGCGGGGAAGCACCACGGAGTTGATCTGGGGCTTTATCACTAATTCCTGCAAAAAAATCCATTGGTCTATGCACAAAAAATAGGCAAAATGCGTGAAAATTCAATACAAAAAGGCAGGTTGAAAATGGTAATGCAAATTTATTTTTAATCTCATAAATAGTGAATAGAAATCAATTTTTGGGTTTGTGGGAAGGTAAGCCCTCCTCGAGCCCTATTGATAGATATGAGAAGGGGTCTTGATCCACATATTTTTGGTTTTCCTCTATTCTGTTACTCTCATAAGAAAATGAAAAACTACAACAGCACACTGAAAGAAAAACTAAACAACAATGAAACAATCAGAAGCAGAACTAATTGAATGACAGAAAGCAGAGAGGATGAGGCACATGGATTGGGCCCTAACCCACGAGCCTAGCTCTCTGAAACTTAAATCAGTAAAATGAAATCAGTCTTCTCATTTCATAAAAGAATAACCTCATACATTTCTGAAAGTTTGATCACTGAGTAAAATAATAAAAATATCAATAGCTTGCAACAAAGTTCCAACTAGAATCGACTCCTTCCTAGCTCTATCTCTATTATATTTATTCTAAAGGGTAGCTACCAACAGCTCCCTATAAAATGGTGATTGAGTCCACTTGACTCCAAGTAAACAAATATTGAGTGCACTCCTCTTTGATTTTCTTGGCTGCCTCTAGAATTCGAATTGCTGGAGAGAATCCTTGGGGATCCTTTGGCTGTCTTTGGAATTCGAACTGTTGGAGAGAATATTTGGATCCTTTGGCTGCCTTTGAGAGTTAAGGAGGGTGGAAAATCCTCCTATAATTTCTCCTTTCTCTCTCCTCCATGTCTTTATGATAAAATCCTTATAAAAATGCTAATAATTCATGATTTTCTGCACTCAACCTCATATTCGGCACTGAGAGTATGTTAGCCTTAATCACCACCTATACTAGCATCATAAAACCAAATAATAATAAAAATGCAAGAAAAAGAGATCTAAGAAGGAAAAAAGGTGACTATTAACCCCTCCAAATATGTCTAATGATGGAGCTCATCAAGTAGTATCTTTCCAGGTGACATATTGCAAGACTTTATCATCAATCTCATCAAAACTGATTCTTTGGTCTGTTATTTGATTCATCATCGAATCTCTTTGTTCACATAATTCTATGATATTTGACAAATTTTGACAAAAAATAACTTGTTGCTATGTTAGTAGTGTATTCAATTCTAGTGCTTATTTTCTAAATTCATCAATATTTGGATTAACTTTCAATTTCTCAACTGTACACTGCAATTGATGAATTTGAGTTTCCTTAGCACTAATTTCAGTTTGGTGTTGTAATTTCAATTGATCAATTATCTCTTGGAGCTGTGTTACCTATACCTATAGTTGTTGGTTGACGTTATTATTTTATGCATGTAGTTCCTGTTCTAATTGGATGATTCTTTCATCAATTTATTTAATCAATTTTTGAACTTTAAATTCCTTATCTAGAGTAGCAGATGCATAGGCTCCTGCAAACTGGATCAGATGAGTTAGATCCTAAGAAGAATCTGCTTGTGAATCTTTCCAAACTACTTCCATTGAAAAATCTCCTGGATAAAGGAGTTGAGACTATCCTGTTCTCCTTCTTTTTCTTTGTCTTCTCATAACGACTTATGTTTAGGACTATAAAATATATCCAGAGGATAGATTTCCTCAATTTTTAGTACAATTTCTATAGTAGGGAAGGACGAGATCAATTTTACTTGCTTTGTGATAACTAACTTGTCAGATGGCCCAACAGTTAACGAGTCATGACTTTTTCTTTGAGGTGTTTTCACTATCCGTTGATGACCAATAATCATCACTTCTTGGTCTCCTTGGATTTTTTTATTAAAATCCTTCCAGACATCATTCAAATTACTTGGGAAATATAAATCCATGGTTTGAACTTCAGAAAATTTATCTTCTTTAGTTTTACTAAGGACTTCAGTATCCTTAGGTGCCTGTTCTTTTTCCTGTTCCTTCTATGTTATGGGTTGGGATACTTCTAGCATTTTCAAATAAATCCCTTCCAATAATTTTTTCCTGTACTACTTAAACTTTGATAATTTTTGTGGATGGATGCGTAGCACTACTAACTTTTGAACTTTGGAGTAAGTGTCGACTGACTCAAACAAGTCATCAAACTCATTATATTCATGTACAAAAGGTATGATTTTAAATTGAGTGGTAAAATCATTGGCAACTTTATTTGAGTGGTATTGTCTGTTTGTAATTGTAAACAATTTCAAACATTCAATTTGGTTGACCTCTAATCCTGTTTGTTTATAGTTTTCCAAGTCGTAAACACCACAATGAATTGGAAAGGATGGCCATGATGATTTCTTAGCTTCCTTCATAAACTTATTTAATCTGTTGCCAACAGTTTTATAAGCTATTTCTCTTGCGGGAATCTTATCTAGAACATATAATGGTAAAATATGTGGCGGAATCAGGCTCCCAAAAACTCTGACGTAGGTAAACAATTCTTCTCCAAACCATTTTCCAATGGAGGAGAAGTCAGCTTGAGCTTCTTTAGACAACCCAGGGGCTTTTGCATTGAACACGGATTGAAATAAATCCATGGAAGATTTTATAAAAATGGTTTTTCATATTTTGACTCCCATAACATGCTATGATAGACATGAATGGGGAGAGGGTCCTCGGTTATCCATTTCCAACCCATGGCTAGAAAATCTTAAGTGAAACATATAATGTCCATGATATAAGCACTCATATAAAATGGGGGAATTTTTTTGGAGGAAATAGAACAATTTTTCTTATATTCCAGAATTTGAGTGGAAATATTATTGGACAATATGATTCCCCAGTCCATGATATAAGAATCTGCGGTTGCTTCCATTAGGGGAACCCATTCAACTAAAATTTTGGTAGTATCAAGTTGACCAAAGAACCTAAACATCATTGCAGCAACATAACAGTAGGGACTGGAAAGGGAGTTAGTAGAATACATACCCTTATCATCATTTTTGTGTTTATCCGGGTTGCTTCTCCATTCCTTGATAGGATTTTACTTCAGCTCATTCTCGTTGGAAATTTGCGCCAGAAATTCCTTATCGTAGACATTTTCTGGGTCTGGAATGTGATACATTGACTTCAAGTCTTCTTCTTTAAAAGAACCTATGATCAGTCCTCTGATGGTTAAGAAATTTCTATCCCAAATGTTTAGGTTGTCGATTATCCGTCTTACCATATTAGTATATGGTAGAATTTTTGGGCGCACAACAACATGGTGCAAAAAAGAATTGGAAACTTCTTCTATAGTATCTTCTGAAGAATCAAAAGAATCATCAGTAAATTTCCGTTGAACCCTTTGGTGTTTCTCATCCTCAAATAAATTATACATCGCTTCCCAGGAGGAAGAACCACTTTGCAGCCTGCATATTGTATATGTAAATAGAGGAAGTATTTCTATTCTTTGACTTACAGTAATTGCAAGATTTGTAGGTGCCATAGGTTTCTTAGCTTTCTTCACATCTTTCAACATCTTCAAAGAGATTTGTTATTTGGACTCGCCTGTGAACAATTAAGAATGATAAGTAGAAAGAGGCAATTTTGATTTACAAATACAAAAGTACCATAATAATGGAAACAATCAAGTGAATGAAACTTGGCATGCGGTTAATACATAAATTAAATGTTTCTTGCAGTCAAATAATTTTTGGAGGCATGGGCTATAAAGTCGTTTAAGTTATGGAATTAATGGTAAGTATGGGTTGATGTGCCCATGTAATCATTCCAGTAATTAAACGAGATTTGTTGCATCGCGGTGTTATTCGTGTGTGAATCTTTGTAAAGTGTTAATCAACTACCTTTTGCCGATTGCAATATCACAATCGCAATATCGACGAAAATGAATGAAGAGCAAGAGTGGTCATGAAGATAAAGTGCAATGCTATAGAATATATCACATCGGGGAAATGTGGAGGATGACTTTAAGATTGTCGGGATAAAACTGCGAAATGCAATTTGCGATTTTCCTACGTGGCGGAAGTGGGTCCCGCAATCTCTTTCTTATAGAATTTGTTTGGGAAAATTCCTTTTTCATTTATTAAATTGCTTTGATGTATTTTGTATCGCAATTTTTGTTAAGTGGCTTTTAGGAGCCATATGTCTTTCATTTCGAGATTGTGATTGCAATATTGTGATTTTCTTACCATTCTCCGCTTAGGTGTCTTTAAGGCTAAAATTAAATTTTTTTAACCCCTTTGATTCCTATTTCTATTTAAATTCATCACTTAAGGGTCTTATTTTTTTTTCTCTAAATTTTTTTAAAAGGGTACCCATTATTTTTCTAAGGTAACTATGCTAAAATAATGGGGCTCTTGAATAGCACAACAAGCCTATAGGACACCAATCTAAACTTTATTCATGAAACCAAGAGCACACATGGAGTATGAAAATCCTATAGATATGGAGTAGACAATAGAAATCTCTATGAGAAAGGAAGTTTGAATGCTTGACTTACTATAGAGAATGTGAATGTGTTGACTAAAATTATGTTTGCAGGGGATTGGAATATACATATCAATATGTTATTTTGATTTGATCATTGAAGTTAGTATATGATAGTATTTGATATTAGTTGCAACGTTTTCAAAAGATTTGGCTTATTGGTTTAATATAGATGAGAAACATTAGAATTTTGACATGATTCTTGACAAATCATAGATATGTTTTGGCTTATGGATTTATTTAAGTCACAATGATAACAAGTTAGGTTTTTTAGCAAACTTGTAATGGTAATTTTCCTTGGTGTGGAATAGCAGCGCCATGTAGACATAATTTATTTTGTGTTGGCATCATTGGCATTTGGCACATTGGTTGAAGTGTAAATAGTTATGATTCAGTATGTAGTAATCTCACAATGAATGGATAGAAATTATATGACTTATTCTTGGTGTATGCATTCACATCTAGGGACATAAATGACGATCATAAGGATGAATTTATGAAGTCTAGATTGATATTATAAATAACAATTGTTGATAGTTAAAATAGATAAGGCTGTAACCTGGTACTTGGATGTGAGCTCTAATTGGGGAATTGAATTTAAAAGTTTAACATTGATATTGGAAGGAACTTTCATGGCTTTGATATTTGTTCTGGTTTGACATTTAAGGTTCGATAAGCAGACTTGGTTGATTCAATTACATATTATTGATTTGTTTAAGGTTGAGCATATTGGTTTGATCAATATTATGTTTGCAGAAATCATTATATGAAGAAAGACATCAAGCCTGACATGTCTGTTGGACATTGGGTTCAACGCTCCCCGTGTGTTTTGCAACGTGGACTAACTGCCTCTCGTGGATCCTAACTCTAGCGATTGTAGCGGAGACTAACGCCTGCGGATTTTGGTCTAATGACAATCGTGATTCTAACAATTGGTATCATAGCAACAGGTCTTGAGTTCGAAACTCACCCGGCTCGCGTTGGGCGCGAGATTGTTGGACATTGGGTTCAACGCTCCCCGTGTGTTTCACAACATGGACTAACCGCCTCTCGTGGATCCTAACTCTGGTGATTGTAGTGGAGACTAATGCCTGCGAGTTTTGGTATAACAGAAATCGTGATTCTAACAATGTCTACATTGGCAGTTTCCTGGTGAAACCAAAAACATGTCTCGATTTGAACTTCAATGTAGTCTAAGGTATGCCTTTTATTTTGGTTTTATATGTTTATGATCTATTCTTAACAAGTAAAAATCCTTTGATGATCAAAGAAGAGGGATCTGGCCTCTAAAGTTTGAAATTAAGAACTTGGTATGAGGAATTTTGGAAAAAGAAAATATATCATGAAGTATTGAAGAAATTTTGGAAAGTGGGAATCAAAACCTTGGACACCCCGAGGGAATTAAATTTCAAGAAGTTATGCAAATTTATTGTGGAACTTGACTTGGAAATCGACAGTTGATTGAAGCATGATGTTCATTGTGAACACCCATCTAGATATATGTATTGCAAAAAAAAAAAAAAAAAAATTTCATGATTGAGGTAATTCATACACATTGGGTTTCTGCCTAGCACCCTTCAAGATATTTTCATGGGATGATCAATTTTTGGTTTGAGATATTATTCCTATGATACATAACTGCATGGATGTACTCATGTTGTTTGGGATCATTATTGATGAGATGAGAACATATGGGTGTTACTTTAGTATAAGATATGATATGATATTTTGGATGAGAATTCGATAGCTTTAAGAACGACTGAGGTTGAGTACATTGTTGCTAGCATGGCTAGTTGTGGGGTAGTTTGGTTAAGGAATATATGTGAAGATTTGTTTGAGCAGGTTCTAGATATGACAGTGATATATTGTGACAGTAAAAGGTGGGATCTGATTGGAAAAAATTCTCCTATATTTTTGGGACGGAAATATCTTCATATGTAAAGGCAGTGTTGTATTCTACCTCAATAAGAGGGAGGATGAATAAGGTATCCTTTTACGACATGTATTTGTTCAAAAATAATTTTTTATTTGATTACTTGCATGAACAGGAAGACAAAGGATTGTTTCTATTGATAAATTATGATTAAACCCTTCAGTGGGTTGTTTAAGTCAGTACCATATATGATCATGTTGATATATTTCTGATATACAAAGATTAGGAATGATTGAGGACACTGAGCCAGCTCTTCTCCCCTGTCTAAGCTCCTAGGGTGAGGAATTGAGATGTATGGCTCTAGAGGTTGAGGGATATCTGGAAAGTAGTGTATCACCCCTATCTATTACCCATAGGGTGGAAGATGTTTCCCCGTTATCTTGGTCTATGTAGAGTATACTCTAGTTGGAATCATACCCAAAAATTGGGCTTGTTGGGATTATCACTCCCTATTTGGCCAACAAGGTGAGAGAGGGCTTAGGGGTGTGTGATCCTTACCTTTGGTAAGTTAGGTATCTCACCCAAGCTAATTATTATGCAGGTTTTATACCACATGAATCTTGAGGGTCATTGTTGGGAAGATCAGTAGGAAATACGATGGTTGTGATCCTTACCTCATATAGCAAGTGGTATCCTGCTCATTGATTGCACAATGGGATGGTTGTGAACCTTGCTTGGTAAGTGGTATCTCTCTTATTTCTCAATATAGGGTGGTAGTTGGATGCTCCCTTATATGAGATGACTTGGGGTGAGAGTGTCCCATAGGACCTTACTCATTGTCATAAACATGAGATGAGAGTGTCCCATAGGAACTTCATCATTGTCATTGGATTTTGAGTTTATATGTGCTCCCCGATGTGGTTCCAGGTTGAGAAAGGCACCCTATTGATAAGCTCTTTGATGTTTCCTATGTTGTAGCATTGAGCTCCCCACTAGCAGATGATTCCGGGTGGTAGCAGTGGCTCCCCGATGAATAGAGGGTGGTAGCTTAGACTCCCCTCCAATGTCAAATTATTCTTAATTTTATATTTGAGAATATTTAGCATATGAGCATAGATAATCAAGAGATAAGCAGAGATAAGCAGAGATGAGCAGAGATTAGCAATGGCAAAATTTGATAACGAGATACTAGAGATAAGATATGATTTGATGATAGGATACATGCGATGATTACATGATGTAATTGAAATTTCTGCCTAGTTGAGAGGGAATCTTAATTTGGAAACTCGGTAATAAATTCTAATCATGGGAATAGGTTCCCCTTATCGAGAGGACCAATTTTTACGTTTGAAGCACTTGATTTGGACAAGGGAAATTTTATTTTTGAATTGAATCCCACATGTGCACAAAAGGACAGGTTAGACAAAAGATAAATTGGACACCCTCGAATGGCTATAAATATAAGTCAAGTGACCCTCATTTGGACATCGTCATGATTATTCTTCTTTCTTTGGTTTGTCTCACACGAGTTTGAGGTGGTTCATAGAGATCCATTCGTACAGGTTTGAAATTACAGGGTATAAATCTCACACGTGAGATCTAGGGTTTTGGTTTCCAGCCGCAGGGATGGCATGGGAATTTTTTGATTGCAACCGTAGGTATGTAGGCTCATGAGTGAGGTTAGAGGCCTTCAAATACATGCACAAAAATTATCTTTGTGTGTTTGGAAACTAGGGTTTCATTTTTTATTTGACCATAAAATTCGACATTTGACTACATACAACGGCAATTCACCGTGTTAGGGTCCTATAATATAGGAATCCCAATGAATTTTGTCTTAATATTTCATTTGAGGTCATTTTTGTAAATATTAGTCATGGTTTCATGAGTTTCATGGTCTGAAAGGGATTTTGTACAAAGATCTCAAATTTGTCAAAGTGTCATTGTAAATATTTTGAGTAAAAAAAAGAGTCTTTTTTTCCATAATTCGAATTGTAAGGTATTAAGCAGTCATAATTTGAATTGCCAATCACGAGGGGTCATTTTTCATTATAGAATATTATAGTGGTCATATCATGAGAAAATTTGTCAATCATAAGTTTTTTATGCTTATGTCATGTCAGTCATGAAAGTTAGTTTGAGAGTTAGTTATTGGTTAAGTGTGCCATGTCAAGCTCATCATTGTAAAATATGCCCCTCTCGTCACATCTTTCACATCATCAAGTGGCCCATTATCATTCCAAAAGGAGGTTTTGGTGGCATGATGTGTTTGAATTTTTTTTACAGTCTCTCATTCTCCCACATTCGAAGCTAGCATTGATCCTAGAGCAATTCAAATTTTGAAGAAGAAGGTTGCAGGCTCAGAGGTGGAGTTGCTATGAAAGTCAGAAATCTCGTTGTGAAAGTGTGTTGCGCAAACGTATTTCCACCATATATATTAAACCATGTACCCTTTTTCCATAAAAAATTTACAGTAGATGCATAGGGTTGAGATGAATAAACTCAGTTAATATCAGCCCAAAATAATTCATGGTTTTCGAGAAACAAGCTACTATCACCTACAACCATTTTTGGATTTTCTTAGAATATGTGAGTTAGATTTGGCTCAAATATTTATGGAGATGAGGTACGATGATAGTAACTTGCTGCAAAAATTTCATCGCCATCAAACTCATCGTTTGGAATATATTCACAAAATATACGATGCTACTCAACTTGCTACGAAAGTGACAATTTTGCTGTGAAAGTGGGAGTTAGTCAATGAGGAGGTCTGCAAGCACTGTGAAGCATATCTCAAAATTTCAATACCATCAAAAAGATATTTCAATAATACCCCTTTTATCCATTTTTTCAGAGGAGGGTTGCAACCATACAGAACATGGAAGGTTACTTCGACTTGCTGTGAAATTGGCTCATTTGCTACGAAACTGGACAGTCAACACCATTTCACTTGATATTTTGAATTTTTGCTTTCTAGAAGAAATTTGGTTCATGTGAATATGTGGCTTATAGTATTAGGAGGTGTATTTAATTATTTATTATGAATATTCCAATTTTTATGATGTAACAAACTAAAAAGTGCATTAGGTAAAGAGTTCTTATTTTTCTGCAAAGTAGGTGACATTTCAATGTACCTAGATGATGAATGGTTTTCCTTTGAGAAATTTGACCCTACTAGCTGGGATGGAATATTTTATATATATATATAATATGTATAAAGATTCTAAGGAGTTGGTTACATTGGTCAGATTTCAAGAGAAAGTGACTTTCTATGCATTGTATTTCTGAATATTTATGCCAGTGAATGAAAGACAGCAGGGAATTTGCAGGGATTCATGCGTTAGATCTTGATGGTGTTATACCTCCTTTAGCTGTAAGTTTGCCTTATGTTTTTTGCATCTCTTAAATTTATGTCTTCATGCTAGGAAAAACCATATTTTTAACTCATAATTCATATAAATGATACTATGATTTAGTTTTTCCAAGTAATCTATGTTTTCCTCTTAAAGCGACATTCATAATTTATCTGCAGTTTGATAATAGTTGTGTTTTTTCCATATTTTCTCACACTCGCCCTCCTACAATGAATTAATTCCATCACCAAGACTGCCTACCTTGCCCCTGTGGAGAAACATTTTCTCTCTTTATCATATCACTAGACAAATAATCAATTTGGCATTACTCCATGCCCAATGGACCTCTCTCATTTCTTACCAGAAAACCTTTGAAAATCATTCCTTATTTAGCATTATACCTAGCCTAATATCAGATTAGTTGAACAAGCTAAGTGAGAGAGCCCTCTCCAATGATAGAAGGGATAGATTCTAGCCTAATAGTGTTTGTGTGGTTAGCTCTAAAATTTCTCTCCTCAGCCTAGGGAAACTTACAGAGTGCTAAGATTATGGCGTCGTTGTTGGGGAACGAAAGGTTTCATCTTCTCCAGGAAAGATCATCAAAAGTTTCAAATTTGACTATTGATGGTGGAAAATAGTTAGGCAAATGAAGGATGAACCATTCAGCTAGAGAATCCAATCAATTTTCAACCTGATCCAAAGAATACATTGGAATCTAGATCTGGAAATCAGGGTTTCACTAGAAATTTTATTGGCTCAAGATGGATCACAGATTTGCAAGGTATGCTCCTTTAAATTGTATGCATATTCCAGGATTTCCAAACCGCTTGCCTTGTGTAGATTGGAAAACTTGTTTTCCAAAATTCAGAGAATGGGTAGGCCATGATGCTACTCGTCATTTGGTTAAATTTCACATGCATGTGTGTAGATTTAAGGTTCAATTTCATGAGGACTTCCTCATGAAGATGTTTGTGGTTAATTTGGAGGGGAAAGCGAGATCTTGGTATGAAGGTTTGCCACTTGAAAGCTCGTATTCCCTTAAAGATTTTCATTTTGTATTTTTTGAGGAATATTAAGAATCCCATCCTTCTTTGTCATTGATTTAGAATTGTTGTTACCATTTTGAGGATTTTGATTCAAAATCTAGAAAATTCTTATGGAAATGAAGAGTTCATGGATGAAGAAATCATGGAAGATTTGTATGAGAACCCTTTTCATCACTAAGAATAAATGGTGGCTTCTCTCTTGGATGAAAATGAAATCAAGCATGATTTTAATATTGACATTCATGTTCAATCCTCCGAAGTTGATGAAAATTTGCAACAATATTGTCAGTATTTTTGGATCAAAAGTATGAGAATTTTTTTAAACATCAAAAGGAAATATTAAATGATGAGGACAATTTCCATGATATTCATATTGATTCCCAGCAGAAAATAATTTCTTCCTTAGATGAAGATGAAACTAATCGATAATTTGATGTAAATATTCATGTTCATTCTCTTGAGATTGATGAAGTCATACAATAGGTAAACATATTCAACATGAGCTTGATGAACATATTCAACGTGATCAAGAAAAGGAAATAGACAGTCAATCGGTTTATTCATCTTTTGGGTCAGTGATTGAAGAAAAGAAGATTATAAATATTTTTGAAAATTATTATTCTCAACAACATGAGAATGCATCCCAAGATAATGAGATTAAAAAGGTATGTGACACAGAATTGCATCTTATCATGCCAGTTATTGAATAGTTCATTAAATTTAATCTTTTTCAAATATCTATTGAATCTGCTGCTCTAGAAATTCTCAATTTAGACTCACATAAGGGATTACTCATGCATCCACTTTATCAAGGAGATATGCATGAACCTTTAGATTTTGAGGATGTTAAGCTTCAAATTGACCATCATAAGATGGAGGAAAGCAATGAAAAAGAAATTTTTGTTCTAGAGCCTTTTGAAAATGAAGACTTTTAAGGAAAATCTGCCTCTTGGCATAGAAAACACAACATATTTTGAAAATCAAGATCATATTTTTGTTGAAGCACATGAAAGGTTAACTCTTGACACTCTCATTATATAGAATATACTTGTTCGATTTGCAGTCTTTCAAGAAAGTTCAAAGTTTTTTCTTGTGGATGAGAAGAGTGAGAAACATACCATTATTTCACTTAGAACTAATTACAAGTTTTATGGTGAAAAATAAAAGTTAGAGCAAGAAATAGTTGTAAGTGAAGAATGTATTTTCCTTCTTGCTAATCAGCAAGAGTTATTCATTCATGCTTTCAAGGAAAATTTTGCAAACGTGTTGGAAGTAGTTGTAAAGGTGGATTTTGTGTTATTCATGAACACAAGGATTCATTTTAGTTATCATGTTGAACTTTCATCAGCTGAATACAAGCTTTAGTCAAGTGGTCATTTTCTTGATTGTTTGCATTGGAAGGATAGTTTCACATGATTATATGGCTATCTTCAGCCTGTTAGAGTAGGAAATGGTGTGATAAACAAGCTTGTTGGGCAAGCACTTGTCTTAGTTTTATTTTTAGCTTTTCAGACAGTTGTCACCAAAGTTTGAAGCCCGAGGAGAAGGCCCTTAGAATCTGATGAACTGCTGCCATATGTAATGGAAAATTCAAGTGACTCAAAGTTAGTTTTAGTCAGTTAAAGTTGGACTCCATTTCCCAATGGATCAGACTACTATTCTACGGTGTTCTTGGAACCTCACAGGCAGAATTCCATCCCCATTGGAGCCAATGTTAGGGTCTTATAATATAGGAATCCCAATAACTTTTGTCTTACTATTTCATTTGAGGTCATTTTTATAAATATTAGTCCTAGTTTCATGAGTGTCATGGTCTAAAGGGGTTTTTTTACAAAGAGGTCAAATTTTTCAAACTGTCATTGTAAATATTTTGAGTCAAAAAAAGAGTCTTTATTGCCATAATTCGAATTGTAAGGTCATAAGGAGTTATGATTTGAATTGGAAATCATGAGGGGTAATTTGTCATTATAGAAGAGTCTAGTGGTCATGTCATGAGAGAATTGGTCAATTATAAGTTTTATATGTTGATGTCATGTCAGTCATGAAATTTAATTTGATAGTTAGTTATTGGTTAAGTGTGTCATGTCAAGCTCATCATTGCAAAAGATGCCCCTCTCATCACATATTTCACATCATCAAGTGGTCCATTATCATTCCAAAAGGAGGATTTGGTCACATGAAGTGTTTGAATTTGTTTTAAAGTCTATAATTATCCCTCATTCGAAGCTAACATTGATCCTAGAGAAATTCGAAGGTCAAAGGTTGCAGGCTCAAAGGTGGAGTTGTTGCGAAAGTCAGATAGCTCGCTGCGAAAGTGTGTTATGCAAATGTATTTCAACCATAACTCTTAAACCCGTACCCATTTGACCTGAAATTTTTACAGTAGATGCATGGGGGTGAGATGAATAAATTCAGTTAATTTCAGCCCAAAATACTTCACAGTTTTTTAAAAACAAGCTATTGTCACCTACAACCATTTTTGTATTTTATCAAAATCCATGAGTCGTATTTGGCTCAAATTTTTTGTGGAGATGAGGTATGCTGATAGTAACTTTTTGTAAAAATTTCAGCTCCATATTACTCATATTTTTGGAGATATTCACAAAATACAAGTTGTTTCTCAACTTGCTATGAAAGTAACAGTTTTGTTGCGAAAGTGGGGGTTATTCAATGAGGAGGCCTCCAAGCACTGTGAAGCCTAACTCAGAAGTTCAGTACCATCACAGATATATTTCAATAATACCCATTTTATCCAATTTTTTAGAGGAGGGTTGCAACCATACAAAACATGGATGACTACTTCGACTTGTTGCGAAATTGGCTCATTTGCTACGAAACTAGTCAGTCAGCACCATTTCGCTTGATATTTAAATTTTTCTGTTTCCAGAAGTAGTTTGAATCATGTGAATAGGTGTATTCTAGTATTAGGAGATGTAGTTAGTGATTTATTATGAAGATTCCAATTTTGATGATGTATCAAACTAAAAATTGCATTAGGTAATTAGTTCCTATTTTTCTGCAAAGTAGGTGATAGTTTAATGTACCTAGATGATGAATTGTTTTCCTTTGAGGAATTCGACCCTGCTAGATGGGATATATATATATATAATATGTAGAAATCTAAGGAGAGGGTTACGTTGGTTAGATTTGGAGAGAAAGAGACTTTGTGTGCATTGTATTTTTGAATATTTATGCCAGTGAATGAAAGAAAGAAAGGAATTTGTAGGGATTCATGTATCATATCTCGATGGTGTTGTGCCTCCTTTAGTTGTAAGTTTGTCTTATGTTTTTTACATCTCTTAAATGTATGTCTTCGTGCTTGGAAAAACTAAATATTTAACTCAGAATTCATCTAAATGATGCTCTGATTTAGTTTTTTCCAAGTAGTCTATATTTTCCTCTTAAAGCGACATTCATAATTTATCTGCAGTTTGATACTCTTTGTGTTTTTTCCATATTTTCTTGCACTCACCCACCTACAACGAATTAATTCCATCACAAATACTGCCTACCTTGCCCCTCTGGAGAAGCCATTTCCCTCTTTATCATATCACTGGACAAATAATCAATTTGACATAACTCCATGTCTAATGGACATGTCTCCTTTCGTACCAGCAAACCTTTGAAAATCATACCTTATTGAGCATTATACCTAGCCTAATATCAAATTAGTTGAACAACCTAAGTGAGAGATCCCTCTCCAAGGCTATAAGGGCTAGATTCTAGCCTAAAAGTGTTTTTTTGGTTACCTCTAAAATTTTTGACCTCAACCTAGGGAAATTTATGGAGTGTTAACACACCACAGACTTCTGAATTAAGATTTTGATTATTAGTAGTGCCAGGTTAATCTATTGGATATGGTTTAGTTACTTTTGTTATATAGCCTTGTGGATAAAGTAATGGATCATTGTACTCTCTCTTTTCTGAAACATTCAATGACAATCTAATAAGAAGAAGAATTTAAAAAGGTTTTCCACCTTGTGGTGTTTTTCCCTAGTCTCCAACCAATCCTGGTGTCTTTGTGTCTGAATTTTTTTCTTCTATTGTTCCTTTACGCTTTATTGCATTGATGATTATATTATTCTTTTTATATAATTGTGTATGTTGTTGAATAATGTTGGAAAAATAAGTAATTTTATGATGATGTGGGGTGAATTTAGTATGTAAATGTTGAAATGAAATTATCAAAGCAAAGAACAATATAGCCCCAATAAAAATTAACATTATTAATGGGGGGATGGGAGTGTTAGAATATTTAGACACTTAGGAGTTAGTTAATATCAACTTGGTTTAATATTCCTTTTGGTAAAGTGTTCTTCTTTATTATATTTACTTAGTATGAATTAGTATTTTGTTGTATTCATGTAGTCCAATCATCATGATATGTTCTAGACATTAAGTGATTCAATAGTTTATATTATTTTTTATTCTAATAGCTATATTGATTCATGACTTAACACCCAACTTGTCCATGATTTATATTTAAAGAACATGGAGGGTAATTGAAGATCAATTGTGAGAAACTCTTATGTCATTTTTGTCCTTTTGCATTAATATATTTTCTCAAGTGGTTGTGGACTATTTCCATCTTTGAGGATTTTAATCACATAATACACTAGTGTACTAATATTTGATATTTTTTTGTGAGCACTTGTTTAAGGTATTTGATCTATGTGAAAATATGTTGTTTTGTTAAAAAAAAATGGTGATTGTAGATATGGAAATCCCATTAGGAACAAACGGGATATGTCCCTTCTAACAACTCACATTCTATAATAAGGACTAAATATCAATTTATCTTAGTCATAAAAGTGTATATATGGTAAAATTCTTCAAAGCTTTGGAAATTTGGAAAAAATATGAACTCTCATTGAAGTTAATTTGAGAAAAAGTAATCAAGGAAATAAAGTGTTATGGGAAAACCATCAAAAACATGCATGTAATGATCCATCAAAGAGAAGGAATGAAATGATGTTGTCACATTCTTGATGGAAGGTGATGTTTTGGAGGAACATGGTTACTAAATGACCTAGAAAAGGGTAACAATACTAGTGAGCATTAAGTATAAAACACATTATCTCAATGGAAAATGCCCCTCATAGTGATAATTAATTCTATCAATTTCCACTAATACAAACAAGCCTAGCATAAGCCATCACATAAAAATATTGAAGGTTCTTCTTGTTTGGAGCTTATCAATAAAACATGGGATCATCGCCAGTTGTTGAGATTGGAGAAATAAACAAACTAATATGAATGCATATGACTAGTTAGCAATCAAAAGTGCTCGGTAGTAGAAAATAAGGCTATAAACAATCAATAAAAGTACCATGAGATGTCGAAAAATTAGAGCATACAAATTATTTGTGTAATACCTAAATTAACCTCTCAAATGTATGAATTTAAATCATGTGTTGTAATTAAATGGTTCATTTTACAGGTGTGAATATAGGTGGGCTAAGTTATAGTGATCCCATAATGTGAAATGTAGATGTTATTCAAAATTATTCTTATTATGGAGTCGAAGGTAGGGCACAACTAGAGAATGATGGATGTAATGTACATAAGAATAACCAACGTAAGGTAAATGGTGTGGACTATGTCATGCTAAAAGATAAATTTAGAACATAATATAGTTCCACCAAAAAGGTTTCTAAGTAGCATAAGGAGGCTATGATTTCAAAATAGAGAAGACAAAACCCATTAAAATAATGCTTCCTTGAGTCCTTTGTATAATTAATAGTGTTTTTCCTATGTTATCTTAAAATCTCTACATATCATTAACATGAAGCGTCCCAAGCCCAATCCATAACGCTACATGGAAGGAACATATGCCTCAATCATGATGGTGGGGGGAGGGAGAACAAGTAAATTTTGTCGAAAAGACTCTTCTTCCATGATTCTCCCATTCTTCCTCAAGTTATAAGAAGGAATTTCTTTTCCCTTCCATGGTGTCTATATTACATCTGATCAATAAATTTCCATTTCACTAAGTTTTATCTCGACTTAGAACATATTCTATAAAAGTGTGAATGTTGTATCAAAAGGTTGAATATTGGATTCCTAAAGTGTAAGAAAGTGTGAAAATCAAATTCCAAAAAGTGTAAATATAAAATCTAAAAGTGTGAAATTTAGGTTAACAAAGTTTTTGAAATTGTAACTATCAAAACCTAAACTTGTGAACACTAGACTTGAAATTGTGAATATTAAATCTAAAAGTGTGAATATTGGATTCCAAAATTGTGCACATTCTATCTACAAGCATAATATTATATTTTGGAAGTGTAATATCTAATTTGAATAGTGTTAATATCATTTTTAGATATTATGATTGGCAACATCCATTAGTTACTACATCAAGTTTAAATAGAAGAAAAACATAAACTAGCCTAGTCATTTCATTAAATAATGATACATTCTTATGAAAATATTTAGAGTGGAATCCAATGGCGATTTTTATTAGCACCAGTAATGTGAGCACTTGAGATCCATACATACAAAATGAGGATTATGAGTTAATCACACCTACCAACATTTTCACCTTATATGCAACAATACAACTAGATTACTAGAGAAGTATTCATAAATCCCACATATGAGCCAAAATAGAACGATTTTCATTAGCACCGGTAATGTGAGCACTTGAGATCCATACATACAAAATGAGGATTATGAGTTAATCACACCTACCAACGTTTTCACCTTATATGCAACAATACAACTAGAACACTAGAGAAGTATTCATGAATCCCACATAATTAACCAAGATAGAAGAGAAAAATATAATCAATAGTCTTCCATAGTAAGTAATACATAATGTATGTCATACACTATTTTTGGTGCTCTTATATGGTACAAATAATTTAAAACTACAAGCACTAAATATTCACAATACAAGTATCATTCATTTGCATCATTCTTACTCTCACTGATAGGTTCCATTCGAGTTAATAATGTCTCATTTGTTGTAAACCCCCACTAGTAGTATTTCAATCATAATATAAATTTCCCTTTTCCCTACCCAAATACGTTGCATAATTTGGGTTTAAGGACTATACTATGAGCATTTGTTCTTAAAAAAACATCATTATTTAGAGAAAATTCATCTTTAGACTTTTTCACATAGAGGTCCAAGAAAAAGCTCTTAATTAGTGTAGACATTTTCCTGAAGCATGTTTCCATGACAATATTTTTGGGTGGTGTATGAATGTTGGTATCTATGTTTTGTACTCTAGAAGGATAAAAATTATTCCATGTGTACTTATTATGGAAAAAGGGCTTTTCCAAAGCCTTTAAGACATTTCTAGTAGGTTTGGATGTCAAAATTGTTACTTTTGTTGGAATAATGGATTATTTGTGAAATATTAAATAATTAAAGTTGTTTTTAGTGAGAGATTTATGGAGAAATTAGTAGAATTATAGATGAGAGATTTGTGGATGATTCTTGAGATAATTGTGAAATGATTTATGGATTTATTGATTGAGAAAGTTATGGAGATGAAAAATCTCAACAACTTTCCTCATATATAAATATATATCTATGTTAATGAAATTTGATTAGAGTTGTTGTATAAGATAGATATGCATTATTAATAAATATTTTTATGCTTTGTAATTTATTTTTAACTGTAATCTTTTTCATTGGGTATCAAAGTCATTGCTCAAAGAGTTTGACAAATTTGTTAAGAGCTTTCCGGACTGGATTGAGTCAATTACAAAAGCTGAGTGGAGCTACGTGAAGCTTTATGGGTGGAGTGGCATGCATTAGGTTTTTTTTAACTGTGAATGCTAAATCAGTATTTTTTACTGTGTTGTGCATGAATTTTTTAATAGTGCGTGGAGCACCAAAACGTTGAAGCTGTACATCAAACAAACAACTTGTGGAGTCCATCTCATATTGCAGACATGATTGCGTGGAGACTGATGGGCGTGGAGACTGATGGTTGAATGCTTTGAACCTGCATTTGCTTTGAACTGTAAATGTGGACCGTGAAAAGTGAATGGTAAACTATAAAAGTGAGCCGTGAAAGGTGAATGGTGTGTTTTTGTGAATTTTTAAAATTAAAAAGTTTATTTTTTTTGCATTCAACGTGGATGAGAAACTTGAAAGAAGAGGCATATATGGTATGCATACGGAGTAAAGCTTCATGTAGATTGTTTAAAATCATGCTTAATTTTAAAGCCATTCCATTATAATTATGTAATGAGAGAGAATTAGATGAGAAGAGGCTTAGGAAAGAGAATGAGAGGTTTTTTTTAAAGGAATCTTTCAAATGAATTGTAATTTTTGGTAAGAATATGGGAAATAATTTGTAAAGATATTTTTTTATAAGTAGTGTAAAGTTATATTACTTTTTCTTTTATTAAGAGATGTTGCATTCATTTAGAAAATGTATGTATTAAGAGAGAGAGTTTTGAAGGAGTCATGTTTCATATTTGATATAATTGAGTTTCTTAAACTTTTCATTGTACTCAAATATTAATAAAGAAGATATTTTGTGGTGGTGGTTGAGTCTCAATTTTTGGGACATTTGGCTCGTGTCCCAGGTTGAAGTGGGACACATTGTGTTCATTGTGCACTTTCTCTCTCTAATTCTCTGATTCTTTTACTCTTCTCATGGCGACAAGCAATATTGTATTTCCTAAACTTGTTGGCACAAACTATTTTTATTGGAGCAAACGCATGCAACCTATATTCATCACTAAAGATTTATGGGAACTTGTAATTGATGGATACACTATGTCTTCTCTCGATGAATTCAAAGCATTAAGTGATTGATGAAAAGAAACCTCTTAAGGAACTTATTAAGAAATATAATGAAGCACTTTCACTTATAAGAAGCACTCTTGAAGAATCTATATTTCCAAGAATCAGTGGTGCAATATCATCTAAAGAAGCATGGGATATCTTAAAGAATACAAATGAAGGTGTTGTTGTAGCTAAACTACAAACGTTAAGGAGGGATTTTGAAAATGCCCATATGAAAAGTAATGAATCCATTCATGATTACATCACAAAAATGCAAGATCTTGTTAATCATATGAGGTCATTAGGTGAAGATGTTCCAGAACGAAGGCTAATTGAGAATATTTTAAGAAGTGTTCTTCCTAAGTTTCAGATGGTCACTACTAGTATTATGGTCTCCAAATATTTAAATACCATGAAAATTGATGAATTAAGTGGATTCTTGTTAACTGTTGAAGAGAATCAACCATCTGAAACTTAGGAAGAGGAAGAAGTAGGGGTCAATATCATAATCAAAATCAAAACAGAAATCAGCAAAGTTCACAAGGAAATGCATCACCTTCGAGAGGTAGAAGCAGGAATCCAAATCAATTTAGAGGAAGAGGCAGAGATGGATCTCGCGGAAAAGGACAAGGAAGAGATGGAGGTAGAAATGGAAGAAGAGGTGGAGGACCATAGTGTTATTATTGCCAAAAACTTGGCCATATTGAAAGAGATTGTTATGAAAAAATATGAGATATGGAGCGAAAAGGTGCTAATACAGTTGTTGAAGAAACTAGGAATGAGAAGTTATTCATCTCAATTTTGATGGCATGTAGTGAATAAAGTGAAGCATGGTATATTGATTCGGGATTTTCAACTCATATGACATCTCAAGAGGATTTTTTTTACCAAAATTAATGACAATTATTCCAGTAAAGTCATATTTGGTGATTATAGTGTTTCTGAGGTGAAAAGGAAAGGCACAGTTGCAATACCAACATTACATGGAAAAAAGAAGTTAATTGAGAACACTTTTTTGACACCAGCATTGAAGAAGAATCTACTATATGTAGGATAGATGATGGAGCAAAAATACAAGTTAGTGTTTGATAATAAAGAATGCCTAATCATGGATAAGTTGAATAACAATGTGGTTGTAGCAAGAGGTGAAATGACTGAAGACAGAATTTTCAATGTCTCCTTTGATTTGAGTAATTTGCAAAGTTTGAATGCAACAAAAGAAGCAAATAGTAAGTTTTGGCATTATAGAATGGGACATCTGAATTTTTAGAGTCTGGTGCTGATGAGAAAGAAGAACATGGTGAATGGTCTTCCTCATATCAAGTTGAATGATAAAGTATGTGAAGGGTGTATTTTTGGGAAACAACACAGGGAAAGTTTCGCAGACATAACATGTAAGGCTAGAGAAGGTCTAGCATTGGTGCATTCAGATTTGTGTGGTTCAATGGAGATTGTGTCTTTTGAAAAGACATGTTATTTTCTTACTTTCATTGATGATTATTCTAGGAAGACATGGGTGTATTTTCTGCAAGAGAATTCTGAAGTGTTTTCTCATTTTCTTGAGTTTAAATCTTTAGTTGAAAAGCAAAGTGGTTTAACAATTCTCACCCTAAGAACAGATAATGGGGGAGAATACAAGTCAAATGATTTTTTGAATTATTGCGGGAAGAATGGAATAAAGCGAGAGTTTACCAATTCATATTCTCGTCAACAAAATGGTGTTGCAGAGAGGAAGAATAGGACCATAGTTGAAATGGCTAGAAGCATGTTTTTAAAAACTAAGTCACTTGGAAATGAGTTTTGGGTTCAAGTAGTACACAACAGTATACACTCTTGATTGATGTCCTACAAAGGGAGTGTTGAATTTGACTCCAGAAGAAGCATGGTCAGGATACAAACCAAGTGTTGCACATATGAAAGTTTTTTGTTGTACGACATATGCACATGTTCCTAAGGAAAAGAGGAAGAAATTGGATGATAAAAGTGTGAAGTGTATATTTATTGGATATAGTATTGAAACAAGAAGTTACAGGTTGTTTGATCCTGAAGCAAAGAAGGTGATAATAAGTAGAGATGTTATTTTTTATGAAAAGGGAATCTATCATCCAGAACATGTACAGTTTGAATTGAAGAAATATGCAGTGAGCATTGGTGATGAATCAAATTCCAAGTTAGTAAAAGAAGATGAAGTTAAGAAGAAGCCTAAGTGGCATGGAAGAGGTTATTCAGAAAGAAGTATTTTAGATAGAAATTTTGAAAGAAGGGTTACTAGATCTCAAATTTCTCTAGTTAATTATGCACATATGGGACAGATAATGAAAATATATGAACCACATGATTATGCAGAAGCATCAAGAAAAAAATAATGGAATGAAGCTATGGAAGCATAAATGAATTCCTTGGTGAAAAATGATACATGGGACTTGGTAAAATTACCAAAGGGAAAATATGTAATTGGCACTAAGTGGGTTTATAAAAACCAAGTATAAGTCAGATGAAACAATTGATAAGTATAAGGCTCGTTTAGTTGTAAATGGCTATGCACAAAAAGAAGGAATTGATTATACTAATACATTTTCCCCAGTGGTAAAGTTGGATACAATCATGATGGTTCTTCCAATAGCTGCATAGTACAAGTGGAAAAATTTTCAGATGGATGTTAAATCAACTTTTCTAAATGGTTATGTGGATGAAGAAATTTATGTGGAGCAGCCTGAAGGTTTTGAAATGTTGAGAAAAGAATATTATGTTTATAAGTTAAAGAAGGCCTTGTATGGTCTAAAGAAAGTGCCAAGGGCATGGTATTTAAGAATTGATAAGTATTTTCAGGACAATGGCTTAGTTAAAAGTTTATCTAAGCTCAATCTCTATATCTTTTATTTAGGATAGGACATTCTGATAGTTGTCTTATATGTTGATGATTTGATCGACACAGGGAACAATACAAAGCTATTTCAAAGGTTTAAGTCATATATGATTATCGAGTTTGATATGAAAGGTATTGGTGAGTTGCATTATTTCTTGGGTATTGAATTTTTACAGAAGGATGATGGTATTTTCATGTCACAATCCAAGCATACTTGGGACATTCTGAAGAATTTCAGAATGTTGAGTTGCAAGCCAGCAACAACTCCTTTGGAAGTTGGGTTGAAGTTATACAGACATGATGACTCCAATTCAGTTGATGTTACTTTGTATCATCAATTAGTTGTAATTTTGATCTACTTAACTACAACTCGACCAGATATTTATTTTGTAGTCAGTATGGTATCAAGATTTATGGCAGAACCCAAAGAATTGCATTGGAAAGCAGCAAAGAGGATTTTAAGATATCTGCAGGGAAAAGTTGGTTATGGTTTGGTATACAAGTCTACATAAGATTTCAGGTTGATTGGTTATACAAATTCAGATTGGGTTGGATGCATGGATGACAGGAAATGAACTTCAGGGTATTCATTCAATATGGGTTTAGTGGCATTTTCTTGGATTACTAACAAGAAACCTACATTTTTTCTCTCCATAGCAGAAGCAGTGTATAAAGCGGTAGTGACAACAGCATGTGAAGCAGTTTGGTTAATAGTAAATCTTGAAGATCTACATGAACAAAAAAATTAACCCACTCAGTTGATGTGTGATAATCAAAGTGCTATTTAGATGCCCAAGAATCCAGTTTTTCATAAGAAGACCAAGCATATAGATATTCAGTATCATTTTGTTCAGGATTTGGTTCAGCATGGATTGATCGAGATCGAGTACTGCAGAATAGATGAACATGTAGCTGATATATTCACCAAAGCACTATTTAAGGGAAAGTTCTACAAATTCAGAGATGATATTGGAATGTTTCCAAATGACCATTATGGGGGAGAAATGTTGGAATAATGGATCATTTGTGAAATATTAAATAATTAAAGTTGTTTTTAGTGAGAGATTTATGGATAAATTAGTGGAATTATAGATGAGAGATTTGTGGATGATTGTTGAGATAATTATGGAGTGATTTGTGGACTTATTGATTGAAAAATTTGGGGAGATGAAAAATCCCAACATCTCTCCTCATGTATAAATATATATCTATGTTAATGAAATTTTATTAGATTTGTTGTGTGAGTTGTGTGTATTATTGGTAAATATTTTTATGCTCTGTAATTTATTTTTACTATGTTGTGATTTATTTCAAAGTGTCCTCAATTACATATTTTCCCTTTGGTAATTTTACCAAGTCTCGTGTATAATTTTTCACCAAGGTATTCATTTATGCTTCCATAGCTTCATTCCATTCTTTCTTTATTGATGCTTCTGCATAATCATGTGGTTCATCAATTTTCATTACCTGTCCCATAAGTGCATAATTCACTAGATAAATTAGAGATCTAGTAACCCTTCTTTCAAAATTTCTATCTAACATACTGCTTTATGAATGACCTCTTGGTGTTTATGTTTTGTACTCTAGAAGGATATAAATTATTCCATGTGTACTCATTATGGAAAAATGGTTTTTCCAAATCCTTTAAGACATTCCTAGTAGGTTTGGATGCAAAAATTGTTACCCTTGTGACTCAATCCCCTTTCCATAGAAGGAGATAAAAGATTCTACTCATTTTTTAATTTATTTTACACATAAAGGTTTATTTACATGTAGGCATGATAGCCAATGTTTCCCTCTAAGTAATTGTATGTGGCCATTTGGAAATAAATGCCACATATTGATAGGAAGGAGATGAACATTTATAATCTCAAGTGAAGAATTTATATTACATAACTAGTGTGCCATCAATGAATTGTAAATTGAATTGTTGAAATCCTTTGATACAAACTATCTTGAATCTCTCATCCAACAAGCATAACATCACAAAGTTCTTGAATTTAAAGACACCCCAATCAATTAGGTAGGTAGAAGAAAACATTCTCCTCACGTGCCTTATAAGTATCCATGATTTCCATTAGTGAAAATATATTCTTTCACTTAACTAATCTAATATTATTATGTATGTTTCACCTACATGATTTTCATATATGTGACCCACAAGAAGGAAACCAACCTATGCAATTTTAATTACCCTCTTTAATGCTAGAAACGATGCAAATTTAAACACAATGATTTTTGTTGTCACGTGCACAATGAAAAGCAATTGTGGTTAACCACTTTTATATAGTTTATAATTGAATTCATCAATACATGTTGACCTTAAATATTGTGAACCTTATTATATATTCTTTTGAACAATCACATTTAAGGAAGAGTGGTGTGTTAAATAAAGATGACTTGGAAAGATAATATAGTAGTAATTACTTTGAAAAATGTATTCATTTCAATCAAAATAAATCCTCCAAAATTTATGAGGCACAAAGCTCTAAACCTGGTTCTTAATCACAATCAATTTTTCCTTACAAGAAAGTGATTACAAAGAATATGTTTTCCCCACTACCTTGAGAAACTTAATAACATATTTTGGATGATTTCTATGTTGATATGTTTATCGTCTCTTTTCAGTTGGCTAATGACACTCCTAAAATATCCATGTAATTCATTGCCAGTATCCATTGACCATTTTTGTTACTAAAGGTGAAATCTATATGGGTTATTATCAACAATTATCCATGTGAAACATTATAATTTTATGAATACAACATCTAATTAACTTAGTTTGCATTTTGATAAAAACTTCATTCTTCCATGTGAAGGAAAAGTTAAAACCGAAAAAAAAAAATGTACAGGTCACATATTCCAATATATTTCTATTTTTTTCATAATGGTGTCTATTTAATGTGGTAATATGGGGTAAATGACTCAAATAAATAAGAATATGTGATCTTTGTTCTACACCCATAGCTTAAAAATAATTTCATTATTTCTCTATCTTATTTAGCATCAAAACTCCTCCACAAAATTGATGATCATATTTCTTCACACTACATTATTGAAGGATTTGAATACCCTCTCCATAATCTATCACTAATTCGTGAGATTAAATAGTTACTTTTATCTCTTTGATTATATAGTCAACATATACACTCTCACATCATTCATTTCTAGTAAATAATATTTAACATAGGATGTCATTCCTGCTTATGTTCCTATGCAATAAGCATATGGAAATGATTATCAAGACATTATAATTAACTCCAAACAACTATTTAACTCCCTACATTCTTGAATATCTACCATAACCTTGCTAATAAACAATGAAGAATTATTTTCTACTTGGAACCATTATTTTAAGAGTATTGTCAAATTAATGATTTTTTATAAGAGGGATGTCAATTCACTCTTGAAAAACTAAAAATTGGATATAAAATACATTGAACACCCATACAATATATAAGACATATAAATGAAATAAACATATAGTTTTATTTGGTTGTAGAATTTGAATCTCATAGTGGATGAATTCTATGATCATGAAAGTTACTATAGGTTGAAGTTGGGAATTTTGAGCTCCTCTCATTATAGTTAGTAGAGTTTGTAAAGATACCCCCAAGAAAGAACATGTTTTGGCTCTTTCTAAAACAATACATACCCTAGATGGTTTCATATATGTTTGGGTCAATTCAATATTTGTTTGAAACTATCAAATTCACATCCTTACATTCAATTTGGTTCAAATTGAATAGACATAGTGGATGTTACTTGAGATTTCTAGAGATAAACTATGTAAAAATATTCGAAACATCCAAAAATATAATATATTTCAAAAAATAATAATGCACATTTTATCTCCAAAAATCTCATGCAACATTATGGCTAGCTATGAAAAATTGCACACTAAGAAACATCATGAATTTTAAGGATGTTGCTATGGGTGTAACCTCAGTGAAGTGTCCAAGAAAATAAGAAATATCATGCATGCAAAAAAATATTTTGAATAGAAAGGGAAATAGAGTCAAAAAATGGGAGACAATAGAATTTTTAGAATATTGAAAGGGACACCTTATAATGTAGCCCTCTCCCTCAATTGTGTACACATTTAGGATTCAAAATAAAGAACGATTACTTGGATATTAATATTGCATGTTTTAAATTGTCCTTTATATATTTCTCTCTAGTTTCACATTGAAATATATTTTGCGTTATTGATATCCCAACCTAATATTACCAAAATTAGTAGTACTTGATTTTTCGTCAAATGGAAAATATGTTATTTGTATTTGTAGCAAAACATCAAGAAACAAATTGTGCATTATGAAAGGAGAATTAAGATGATGAGAGAATATGGTATCAAGAAGAAAATATATGCCATAATAACACATGATCAGTTTTCAATAATACATCATGTAATGGGTCATTTGATGTCCCCTTGGATAATGCAAAAATAACCATGACTCTAGCTTTTATAGTGGTACATATCCATTAATGGAATAATCTAGATAGATCTCTATATTATGAATGTAGATAGATTCATGCTACTGAAGTAAAGGATAATAAATATAATATTATATTTGTTATGAACCCTGAACATTAAAAATGATAAGAAACCAATAATTATTGTCCACTTCGAGGGGGCGACCTCCTTTTACAATGAATGCAATGTACAAGACAAAATTTTATGATCCTAAGACTAGGTCTCTTTAGTATATGTATAGGAGACAAAGGGTACAATTATAATAAAATGGGACCATAAAAGGTTCTAACTGACCTCCTAATATAAAAACCAAACTAATAATGAATGCTTATTAGGGCCTAAGGGCCATAACATATCCCCTTACTTAAAAAAATCTTTGTCGTCGTTAAAGCTTATAAATGATGTTGTTTCTTCATGAACTGTGCATTTTATATGTATCTCATTCTATAAGCATGTTATTTGACTTTATTATGTACCGCGTGATGGTTCTATTTCGAAAAGATAGAGAACGTTGGTCCATACCTTTTCCTTATTCAAGAATCAACTTCCCTTCTTCATCTAATTTTGAAAGTTTTGTTTGCACTGGCATGGTTTGTCCCATGACCTTCTTTAGTAAATATACATGAAAAACCTTTTAAATTCAAGAAGAAGAAAAATATAACTCACACTACAAGGAAAATACCCTCTAGCGGATGTTTTTGAGGAACCCCTTATAAAAATACCCCATACATCCGTTTGTCGCGGAGGTTACTAGAGGAAGTTGGCGGGTGGAGGTTTTTGCGGATGTTTTTCTTCCAGTGTGTTTATCATCCTAAACCACATCGGTGTGTTCAACTAGAGACAACATCAGTGCACACCAGGACACATTGCGCTTGCTACAAACCTACTCGATGCGTCTTATTAATGTAGCGCACTGGTGCTTTAAAAATATTACGCATCGGTGCATCCTAAAACCCCGTGCCAAAACTGAAACATCCCGGTGCAGTTGTAAAAAACCGCACTGGTGCGCCTATAAAACCTGTGCAGTAGAAGAAGGTTAAATAAAAAAAAAATTAGGGCCAAAAACAGCATTTTTCACTTTTCACCATAGCTTTCAAGCACTGGTGCAACTTTACCTTGTTTGAGGCACTCTGCCATCAGTGCTCCCATTGCACGCACTGCTGTTGTCCATTGCCCACCATCTCCATTTTGAATTTTGAAAAACGGTGGGAAAATTTAGTTTTGCAAATTCTACAGCCAATATTCTTCCTCGACAGCCAAATGTACAGGTATTTTCCTTTTTTTTCCATAATTAAACCTTTTAGTAGATTAGTTTTGTAAACTAGCTTAAAATTCACCTTCTTTAAAAAAAAAAAAAAATTCCCACGCGGTGCGCTCGAGCCGTTCAGCGCGCACAGCTTCCTGGTGCTGCCTGTAAATTTACAGGTTGCACCATGACTAGTGATAACATATCCACACCGGTTCTAGGGCAGTACCGAAGCGACGCACAATGATTTTTTTAAATTTAAAAAAAATTGTGATGCGGTTGGTTACCCGACCGCACAGTTGACCCTATCGAATGGCGTGAATGCGGTGCATTGACGGAAATATCCGCCCTGGTGCAGGTAATTTTGTCAGCACACTACATTCTGAAAATTCAACATGGTCAACAATGCGGCATGGTAAATGACTGCACCTTTGACTATGTAGTGATGTCAGGAGGGCGGTGTGCTGACCAAACTATATGCCCTGGTGCATATAGTTTGGTCAATGCACCGCCCTCCCAACACTGGTCCATAGTCAACGGTGTCGTCTATTATAACACCGCACCGTTGACTTTGGAACAATGCCAGGAGGGCAGTACGCTGAAAATTTGTAGGTGCCCTACCTCCAGTGCGCTGCAAATTTTCTGGTGCGCCGCCTCTGGTGCATGACAAAAAAAGATGCACTGTTACTGGTGCATGCCTGTTTTTTGTGGCACACCAACTGTTTTTTTTTTCAAGAAAAATTATATATGTATATTCCTAAATACATGTCTTGTTTAATAAAAAAATTGTATTTAATATGTCAATGATTCATCAATGTGAAAGGAGAGAAGAGAGGGAACAACAACAACAACAGGTGGACCAGTATAACATGATTCGCCTGTGGGAGGCACGAGAGAGGGAGATAGATGCATACCCTCGCCCTATTATAGTAGCTACCCAGGGGCTCCTAAGGCAGGTAGGCCTCCTCAAGTTCTATGAGGAGGCTACATCCCTAAAGGGAAATGGTGTGTTTTTGCGACATCTTATCTGTAGGTGGAATGCCCACCTACAGGCTTTCCGGGTTGGTCTTAACCAGTGGTACATGCCCACTGAGGAGGACATCTATTTCATTACTGGCCTATCAAGGGGAGGGGTGAATTTTCCCTCATTCCCAGTGGTTCCAGTTGGATATGCAATAGGGAGTCAGTTGGTGTACTCCCAGAGATACATTAGTGTGGATATATTGTCTCCTTCAGATTTTCAGGTCTCCGGAGGTCAGTTACGTATTGCTTCATTTGGTAGAGAGGAGGTGAGGTGCCTCTCACTACTAATTTCGACCATTTCACACAACACTAATGATGGGAAACGCATTAGTTGCCCTCTTGTATTTTATGTAGATTCTTTACTACAGGATCCACGACTTGTGAGGTGGTCTGCCATTTTTTGGTGGCAGTTCTATACAAATTTAGATAGATGTCATGCTCATGCACAAGGGAGGGTCAACTTCCCTTTTGCTTCAGATCTATTTTTTTTATTTTTTGAGAGGTTTCCAGAGATGAGACCTAATTTTGTTCGGCAGCCTCGTAGGCCAATGCTACATGTACGGATGCACATGTGGGGACAGATGATGCCTAAGAGGGGTGAGTCTGAGTTTTCCACGAGGATATCGCATGATGCACTGGAGTTGCTAGCCAGTGTTTATGAGCATCCCTTTGTTATGGTCCCCTATCCTTATGTTGGTTTGGATTGTCGAGGGTGTGCCAACATCCTGTTCACAGATGATGAGTCGTCGAATGATAGAGGTAATATTACTGTTTTATTTAAATTTATTCTAACATGTTCTTTAACTTGTTTTTATTAAACTGTTCAATGAAATTGTCTAATTATTGTTGTGTACTTATATATATTTTGCAGACATTCGATCTTTTGATGGCTATGATATGCCAGCACCACCAAATGATCTAGGTGTGGATCCTGATCACAATCAAGATATGGCAGATGTCGAGGATCATGAGGTCGGTGCAGACAAACCTACTCCTCATGGTGCATCATTACCACCTTTTTCTAGGCGTAGGCTTGACAGTATATTAAGGATGGAGTTGGGCGACCAAATCTATGCATTGTTTGTGGAGGCGAGAGTCAGGCCCGCCACTATGAGAGATATACAGGCCTATGCTAGGCTGGTACATATATGGAGAAGTATTCCGCATGACATGTTCAGCTTGGTGCAGCATGTCATAGGAGCTACGAGCTCAGTTACGTAGTTGAGGAGGACCCTTCGACGTTATAGGCGTGATCAAGACACAGCACGTCAACAGTCCACGAGCAATGACGCATTATCTGATGATCACGATCAGGGGAGTGATCATCGTTCACCTCGCATCACGCCATATGAGTAGCCTGCAGCATCGACCAGCAGTCATGATGGAGAGTAGGCTGGACCATCAGCCATGTCGAGTCAACAGCCTGCAACATCCAGCATTACTCATGATCATGAGCAAGCTAGACCATCGGCCATGTCGAGTCATCACGATGAGTAGCCGACAGTTGATCCTGATCAGCATGAGGCATCAGTACCAGATCATTAGGCACGTGATGATCTGCATGTATCTAAGCTTGTCGAGGCGCACCATTGACTGAGAAGGCCTCGACTAGTACTGCTATTGATGATGTACCACCAGTTGATATTTGACATTTATAATATAGTTGTATATTTTTGACATATTATATATATGGTCCATGTATTTTATGTTCATGTTGCAGTTGTACTTAATTTACATGTTGGTGATCATCATGATGTGTATATTGTTAGGTCATGTTAGATATGTTCATTTAATGTGCAGCTTGCAGATAGATGTGTATGTGATAGTAGTGATTTGACATGAGATGTATATTTGATGTTTGTGTTGTGATGATGTTATACAATGCTAATTGTGTTTTGTTAGATGATCATGATCACGATGATGTTAGCGAATTTGAATGTGTTTTTTAGTCGAATATGATGTTTGTACGATGGTTATCATGATCGTGATGTTTATTTAATTAATATTAAATGATCATGATATTTATTAAATATTATGTTGTTATTGTAATTGAAATTTTAATTTTAATTGTATGTAAAATTATAAAATTGTTTTGTATTTTTATTTGTAATTTTAATTGTAATTGTATGTAAAATATTTGTAAAATTTTAATTGTAATTGTAATATTTAATTTATTGTGAAATGATTGTAATTGTAATTTTAATTGTAATAGTATATATGACATATTGTAAAATTGTAATTCTAATTCTAATTATATGTAAAATTCTAAAATTATAATTGTATTTGTAATTGTAATTTTAATTGTAATTGTATGTAAAATATTTGTAAAATTTTAATTGTAATTGTAATATTTAATTTATTGTGAAATGATTGTAATTGTAATTTTAATTGTAATTGTATATATGTAAAATTGTAAAATTGCAATTGTAATTCTAATTGTATGTAAAATTCTAAAATTGTAATTGCATGTAAAATTCTAAAATTGTAATGGTATATATGTAAATTTTTAAAATTGTAATTGTAATTGTAAATTTTATGTAAAATTCTAAAATTGTAATTGTATGCAAAATTCTATAATTATAATTGTAATTGTAATTGTACGTGAAATTGTAAAATTGTATTGTAATTCTAGTTATAATTGTAATTGTAATTTTAATTGTATTACTGTCAAATGATTGTAATTGCAAAATTGTAATTGTAATTGTAATTTTAATTGTAATTGTATGTCAAAATTGTAAAATTGTAATTCTAATTCTAATTCTAATTATATCTGTAATTATAATTTTAATTGTAATTGTATGTAAAATATTTATAAAATTTTAATTGTATTAATGTGAAATGATTTTATTAAAAATTTTAAATTTGTAAAATTTTAAATAATTGTAAAATAATAAATCTAGAATAATATGAATTTTTGTAACATAATAAAGTTTAGAAAATAATGCTAATAAATTCATGTACTTTAGAATTATCATTATTTTATTATGATCTTACATACAAAAAAAATAACTTTATATAGTACGCCATTGTTTTTGAGATCAACATAATTGAAAATTATCAAGTGAAATATTGATTTTAACATTAACACAATGCAAATTACCAATTAATTCAAAATAGATATTATAATGTTTCAAAAAAAAGAGTCAGCTTATAAGTTATAAGGTAGTGAAGTCCACTTCTTTATAATAACCCATCTTAAAAAGTATAAATATTGATGAAATAACACATGTACCATATCACTCTCGGTTCTCATGATCACCCTCATTATCTTCCAGCTCGCATGACATGATAACACTATTGTTCTCAACAATATCTTTTGATCTAGGGTCATGTCTCAATACAAACCACCAATCCCTATCCCACACATCTGGGTTAAAAAACACCTAGTTGTAGTGTTTGGGGAAAACATAGGGCTCCTTAGCTTCATCCCACATCTTTCATTCCGATCAAAGGTGTCCCACCACTTGCACCTAAAAATAACACATTGGAAAGAGGAGAAATCCACTTCAATGATCTCTTGTATCTTTCCGACGTAACCTAACGTCCGTCATACTAGGTTTTGATCACGGTGAATAGATCGACTAGATTGATCGAACTCGACTTCCACTCCGTATTCTTGTGTGATGTGTCCATCATCGACATTTTCTGTGTGAAAATGGTGTCCGTATTTCCACATAGATGGGAACAAATACACCTATAAAAAAATTAAAAAATCATAGTGTCATGTGTCTTATAATAACCCAACAGCTAAAATATGAAATATAGATGTAATTACATTTGAAAGGTGCATTATTAAGTTTCAAATTTCCATATAAATTAAATATATTATTACCAATTTATTGCACCCAATCCATACATTTAGTGCATCCTCTTCATCATGCGGGTAATGACCGGTTCCACCATATTTCTCTCTGACTTTGTCAGCAACCCAACTGTTGGGGCATATTTTTTGCATATTTTCTTTTAAATGATTAGGATAAGGCACACTTCTACCATTCAACCATCTGAATTCTTTCTTGTCACTATCCCTTTTCATCCTCTTTTGTTCATACAATACGACCCATGGTTGTGTCACTTCGGAATTGTAAAGAACAAATTTATTGATTGCTTCAATTTCAACATTCATTGATGAAATCAAACCAACATTATATAGTACATAGAGATAAAAATATACATTATATCGAAGTTCAACATGAATTTTTACTTTGTGTAAATTTGAAAAATTATAAGTCACTTACTCTTTATCAAGTGCTTTTTTCCATTCATTTGGAGCAACTCCCCTTCTCTTTTTCCTTCATCCCTTTCATCGTCCCAAATCACCGCACGTGGTCTATTTTCGATTAGCTTGATGTACTCACTGGCATAATAGAAACACTGATACGATATGTACCCCTCTGCCATAGATCCCTCAGTTTTTGCCATTTTTCGAACAAAACCTTTCAATTTATTCATGTACCTCTCTAAGAAGAACATCCAATGACAAGAAACCACCCCAACTAATTCAACCTCATCTGCCAGGTGGATTAGAAGATGAAGCTGCAAGTCCATGTAACTCGTCGGCAGTTCCTTCTCAAACATACAAACAATCTCAATTATCTCTTGACGCCACTTTTGAACGCTAGCCACATGAATCTCCTTTAACGTGATCCAACGTACAAATGCAGATAATTTAGATATGGCACATCCCAGGTCTTGAGGGTAAACATGTTGCACACACCCACGCACGAACAAAGGATAATGACACTGCAAAGTTATAAACACATGGAATAATATACAAAATTAGTTATGTTTTATGATCCCTGCATGGGATAAAATTTATTAATATAAAAAATAATAAAATCATGCTTTTGACATTATACGTACTCTTTGAAGATTCAAATGGTCATGTGATTTCAACCCTGACAAATGGTCATCCACGGTGAAGCAGCGCAGTAGTGAAGACCCATATGAAGATCACACCCTCACACCCATTATAACTTCCTTTGCCTAAGAAATATCATATTTTTTTTAAATGCATGGGATATCACCTTCTTTGAAATACCATGAATTATAGGGACCAGTTCCTGCCTCTAATCCTGTACTTTCTAATCGTCTTGGACAATGTTTCTTTTTATTTTTTGCAATAATAAGATCTTTCCTAACAGCCAATGTGTCACTTTGTTTCGATGATATGTGCCTCCATAAAGAAGATGAAACATTCTTAAATATATGCATGGGATTTAATAAGTGGGTAATCTTAAGATGCTCCCAATATGGGAGGTTATAAAAGATAGATTTCCTTTTCATCCCAATGGGCAATTTCTCAACATAGGTGTCAAAGAATTCTGGATCATCGAACATAGGCTCCCCATTTGAATCGAACATTACTATGAACTCCTTCTCCTTCTCTCTCTCATATTATCTAAGCCATTCAGCTGGTGTCGTTATTGGAGGCCTTTGGGTTCTCCCTCATTTACCATTGAAAGCGGATGATGTTCTTCTGTAAGGGTGTTCTTCTAGGAGGAATACCCTGGAGCAATCACACACTGGATTTCGTAGGTCCTTGGACCATCTAGCTTTCAGAGAAGGTCCATAACATGTACATTCAAAATACCCTTTTCCTATAAGACCTGCATGATTATTGTATACAATTTATATGCATGGCACGTTAAAGAATATCATGAATATCAGAACAATTACAACGAATTAAATAACTAATATGAAAAAAAATATTGTTACGTATCTAAAAAAATCAATAAAAATGTAATTTACCAAAGAAAACTCCTAAGCTTGGATAATCTTTTTTCGTGTAAGAACATATTCCATACAACGTAAAAATCCTCTCTACTGCGAGGGGTCTCGATACATCGTATACATTTATCCCATCCCATAATTCCTTCAATTAATATACCAGTGGTGGTAAGTAGACATCCATATTCTTCACTTGTATTCTACCAGGGACTATGAGAGCCAACATAAGATGTTCATTCTTCACAGACAACCAAACAAAATAGTTGGTGTTCTGGAGGGACTATGGGTTGATGCCATCCATGGCTATGCTGAGTCGTAGACTTCGTACTTCATCCTTGAATTTTTTGGGCCATGTATCCTCTATATGCTTCATGGCTATTGAATCAATTTGGATTCGCATAACTCCCAACTCACTTATGTGTGAGGCATGCCATCCCTGCAACATAGCTAATTCTTTGCAACGAAAGATCCTTTGAATCCTTGGGATTATAGTCATGTGTCTCAATATCTTAAAAGGAGGACCACGTGATTTGCCCTTCTTTTTTTATTTATTATACTTGTCATGCCCACATTTCGGACATATCTCTTTGTCTGCATATTCTCCTCTATATAGCAATAATTTGGACATGCATGATATGATATGTACTCAACACCCAACATTTTCAACAATTTCTTTGCCTCTTCGTAGCTAGTGGGCAAGACATTATCACTCAGAAGAACCTTATCTTTGAATAACCTATAGTTGGTGATTATGGAAAATATTAAATGTACATTAATGTTGATATAATTATTACATTCATAAAATTGACCATTTGTAATGTTCATTGTGTGATTATATTTCTCAAATTTATATAAGGGAGGACTTTATGGTAACTTACCTCAAAATTTCCAAGAAACATGCATTTGACAAGCCAAAATTTTCTTTCAAGTTGTATAGTAACATCGTTGTCCCCAACTGGGTATACTTTGACTAACCATCAGGTCCAAAGAGAGGGTTGGTGGAAGCAAATTTAAGGATTTTGAAAAAGGTGTTTGTGATATGAGCAGCATCCCCTAGCTGATCATCTTTTTATAATGCATCTAACAACATTGTCTCCATGGTAGTCATATCCCTGAAGTAATCATCCATACCAAGCTCTATTTGATTGCCTCTGTTTCCAGCTTGTGAAAAACTACTATTGCTGTAGTCAGCCCTAATTGGTGAATCTGGACGTAGCAGGAATTGAATTGGTGGTTGATTCAACCATTCTTAGTATCGTTCCTCTCTGATTTTTTCTCTTAATTTAGCCTTCTCTCGATTTGACATTGTCATGGGGTGCAACGGAAGATGGTAGGTAGGTCTCTCATCATCACTAGAATCCTAATAATTTCAAAAAATATATTTGAACATGATTAGTACAAAATATATGATATCTATTAGTAAGAACGTTGAAAATGCATGATTAATTTGTTTGACGTTGAAATAATTACATTAATATACCAAACAATTATTATTACCATCATTGCCCCGGGATTGTGGCTAGAAGATGCAATATTGTTACAATTGGCAGGGTGAAGCGGTTTTCCATTTTGATCTACCAAATGTGCCTTGCGGTATTCTGCTCCTAATAAGAGATTTTGACATTTTGGAGCTATTTGATTCTTTTGTGCATCTGAACTCGATTCTGAATCTACATGAACCTGCAAATTTGTATACATTTTAAATTTTATTAAGCTGATTGGCATGGATAAAAAACGTAAATTCAATTAGATAATGAAAATATAAATAAATATGAAGTAAATATTATGTCTTGAGATGAATAAGGAGAGCTTCGTGATGGACTTTGAGAAATATTATGGAACGAGCTGGATTTTGAAGAATTGTCCATTCAATATAATTATGATATTTTCTCCCTGCATTTGAGCAAAATCAACAATAAATTTTAGTGCACACACCTAAAAGTAATTTCGGTGCCTTAAAAATGGACTTATTGTTATCGGTGCTTATGTACAATAACTGCACTGGTGTTGTTTTAGTTACTATGCACCAGTGCCATGTTATTAACTGATGCACCGATGCGGTGTTATTAATTGATGCACCGGTGAAGAAAAGCCACAAATAAAAAAACGCAACTTTATTTTTTTTAAGTGAAAAACAAAACGGTAAATTGAAAAATGGGCGACAAAATATTTTCGAAAATCTAATTTCATAAAACAATTCTTTAAATACTAAACACTTTTCATTATTTCACTATTTTTGCAAAAATAATCAGCCATAGATTTTCACGAGACATACCTGGAGCAAGAGAGCACGAGTGCACTATGGAGCAGCGAAATACTTTTGAACAAAACTATTCAGGCAATCAGAATTCCAAACCTTTGGTGATTCAAACCCTGTAGCATAGAATTTCAAATGATCTCGTGATTAAATTTTATTGTTTTTTTTACATTTTCTGCAATATTTTTTATGTAGCAAGTAAAAATTTCAATTTGTTGTTCATTTTCAGAAACAAAACAAAACAAAAAAAATCATTTTTACCCTGAACCCTTCATTCTTTTTGTTTCTACCCTTGCTTCTCCCTGTTTCTGTGATTTCAGAATTAGGGTTTTTCATTTTAGATTTATATGGTTTGTATTGCTATATATATAGGCCTATGACATCCAACCCATGGGACGACTTTCATAGTCGGATCCCAATCCATGTCGGCCCTTCCGTGAATTTAAAAAAAACAGAATTTTTTAATCAGTGCGCCCTGCGTAACTTAGCGCACCAGTGCGCTGGCATATCCCAGCTCACCGCACACGTACTGTTTGATAAAAAAATTAAAAACATATTTTTTTAATGCATGCACCATATATAAAATAGGGAACCGGTGTACTATTTCATTATAGCGCACCACTCACGTACTGTTTGGCTAAAACAATTTTTTATTTTGTGTTAATCAGTGCACCATGTAACATATAATGCATCGGGTCTCCTAGTTGATAGAGAGCACCGTACATTGGTCCCTTGTTTGCGTGGGACGTTTATAAGAATAGGTTGCACCGCCCCCTCCACGACACAATATGCTACAAAAACTAACACTAGACGATTTTTATTATTTGTCTGTGTTAATCGGTGTGGTGGTTAACATGTAACACATGAGTGCTCCTTGTTAACATAGAGCACCGTATGGTGTTTTATACTATTTGGGCGGTGTGTTTATAATACCACGATGCACCGACGTCGGTGCGTACACCATGAAAAGTGCATCGGTTTCTTTATATTTTTTTTTTTGCCTGGAAATTTGATAACTTATTTTTAAAATATATTAATAAATGATATGGTACAAGTTTCATATTGATAAAGAAATGGCTAACAAGATATCAAGTAACAAAAATATTGATAACACATCAAGAAAAGCAAAAAATGAAAGTTCTTTGTAAATTCTTTACAAAAAATATTATTTTTGAACTATATGTAAGTTTAACTAATATGTATGCTTACTGTATATCATGCAGAGCCACAAAATGACAAAGCTCGATAAGATTGTTTCTAATCTAGGACCATAAGAGCATAAAATCTTGATGGAAAAATTGCAAAAGGATGAATCAGATAAATGAAAAAATACTATCAATCCAATATGAGTTTCTTTTTTAATTTTCATTAATAATATACTTAAAATTATTAGATAACATGTTTCAAACAATCTATTAATTCACATCTGTTTAATGTTCTACAGGGACCAACAACTCATAAAAAGAGTGTTGTTCTAAGAAAATTAAAAAAATAGAACATGTAAATGAAAATGAATTGCTCCTTAGCTCATCTCGAGTGGTGCTGAAGGTTAACGAAAGGGGGGGGGAATTTACAAAAGTTTGAGGGATCTAGTGGAACAAATTTATAAACGTTCTTTCCACTTACAATACAAAAATTAATCCAATGATTCCAAGAACCAAATTTTATCTAAACTTCAGGGAGATTTTCCAGAGAATTGGTCAATGAGACATGTCTGACTTTTAATAGCAAAAACGTACAACAACAAAAAAAAAAAGGAATGAAAAATTAATACTCCTTTAAATGTTTTTCTAGAATTATTTATAAATATCACTTTTGTTATATTTACTTTTCATATATCAATATAAAAATTAAATAGTTTATTGTCATGTTACATTTTCAGGAAGATTATGAAAATCTCAAAAGATGAATGGGCTGATATTAGAAATATGCTAATAGGAATGTCCAAAAAGGTGTACAAGGAGATGGTCAGAGAAATGGACAAAATTGCATCGCAAGAGGAGCCATCTCAACAACAACATGCTTCAAATGTAATATGTAATCATTGAATTTTTCGATCATTAGGTACAATAAATAAACAATTTAGCATTAAATATTAATTTTCAAGTATTTTCTTGCAGAAAAGAAAAGAAAATGGAACCCATTCAGTACATAAAATAGGATGACAAGGAAGAAAAGGGTTAATATCTAAGTTTGTGAGTAATTGTTACCTCCTTATAACAACTTAACTAGATTTATTTTTTGTATATTTTAAGTTGTTTTACAAAAATCATCATTGAATGTCTTCAAAAAGGTGTTAACATACAAAGAAGAACCATCAGACGAATTGATTGATATTGGGTTAAATATGGGTTGTGAGTATATGTTGGCATATCAGAAATTAATTATGGAATTTGTAAGCATCTATCGATCTTGTTTTACTTAGCTCTGTCTATAATTAATAGAACAAAAAAAAAACTTTAATATTAAATATATGATTTGTTATGGGGTATAAAACTTGCAGGAAACAAAGTATGGAACTGTGCCAACAAATGAAATTTTGAAATATGGCATACTACATGGTTTTGAAAGAATGTGTATAGTTCAGGAGGCAATTGTTGCTATGGTACATCATTTCTTTTCAATTTACATTGATGTATATTATTTAATATTGCAATTTTCATTATTCTCACCAATGTATATACACTCATTACAGTTTATTTTTATGTTTGTAGATGGAAGGTGAAGAAGAATAAAACAATCAGCACCGTGAACAAAACATTCCTAAAAATAACACAAGTCATGGAAGTAGCTCGAGGAGTGACAACAGTTCAAGCGAACAATGATGATCATTAGGTTTGGATATCAAAGCAAGGCGTTGTATTTTTTGAAATATTTTTCTGTGAAATCAGACATTTTGTTTGATGTAATGGACATAGTGTCCCAATTGAAAGACAAAGGGATACCAATAATTGTCCCATTTTGTATGACAAAGATTGTCTTATATATCTATATATATATATATATATATATATATATATATATATATATATATATATATATTATGTTTTAATTTATTCTATTGTGTTCTCCATTGTTGTTGTGAAATGTAACGCCACTGATTAAATTTATGGATGATTAAATATTATAATGAAGAGATGTGAAATCTGATGATATGATATAACAAATTAATCCAAACATCACATTCAAATGCACTAATAAAAATTTAATTGATATGAATACTGTTATAAGATATGTGTCGTATTTTGATGAATAATGAATTAAAAAAAATCACAATAATTATGATATGATGTAACAAATTAATCCAAACATCACATTCAAATGCATTAATAAAAATTTAATTAATATGAATATTGTTATAAGATGTGTCGACTTTTGATGAATAATGAATTTTTTTAAATCACAATAATTGCACTGTCACAAGTCGATGTTTCTAAAAAATACAAAATGAACACTAGTGCGTGTCGGTTACTATACACCGATGTGTTTGTGTGATACATCACACCGGTGCATTTCTATGACCTATGGGCACCGCACAAATAACAATACCAATTATAAATCTCAGTGCGTTTGTGCGATACTGTGCACTGGTGCGTTTATGTGAGACTACGCACCTGTGCGTTTGTATGACCTATGGGCACCGCACAAATACCAATATGAATTAGAACAATTAGTGCATTTTTCTGATACTGTGCACCTATTCATTTCTAAAAGACTACGTACCGGTGCATTGATACGACATTTGGGCACCGCACAAATCCCAATACCAATTAGAACGGCCTCGTGCGTTGTATCACCTACAATGCGCCCGGTGCAGTTTTAGACCTTTACGGCCTCGTGCATGCACCTTCGACTGCCCCGAGCCGACCGTCTATATGACACGCATCAGTGTGTTGACCCCTTAGTAGTGCACCAATGAAAAAAACATTCGTAATAACCTTCGGCCGCCGATTTTTTTTAGTTGTGTTGAAATTTCGTTAAAAGCTCTGCCAAAACCTCCTTTACCAAAAACGGATGTTGTAGCAAATGTTTTTTTGACAATTTTGGCCAATTTTATAACACTAAAAACCTCCTTTATAACCTCCGTTAGAAGGTATTTTCCTTGTAGTGTCATACACTAATTGTCTAATCCTACAGATAATCTTGTAAGGTCCATAAAATTTTGGGGCCAATTTCTGATTTTTCTTTCACTTAAGTGTGGATTACTTATAAGTTTCTAGTCTCAGAAATATCCAAACAACCTCCTTGATTTTATTTCACTTTTATGCTGATCTACTTGTTGTTCCATCTGTTTTGTGCCATTTGAAGGTTTTCCTTAAGAATTGTCAAAATATATTTAATTATTCTCCATATGTGACTATATTTCTTATACTTTGGACTTATCTTGTAAAAAAATGAGATATAATGAGTTGGATATCCATAAAGAGCCTAAAATGGGGTCATTTGAGTAGAAGCATGATAGGTAATAGTATACCACTATTCTACCAAAAAAAACCACTTCATCCATTGAGAATTACATCTAAAGAATTGCATTGTAGATAACCCTTTAAACATTTTTTAAGTATTTTTGTTTGACCATATAATGTGGATGATATGCTGAAATCATCAGTGGTGTTGTTCCACTTATATTCCATTATTCTTTCCAAAATTTACATTTAAATTATGGATCTCTTTCAATTATTATTACCATGGGAAGACCATGAATTATATGAATTTCTTGCACGAGCACCTTTTCCACTTGGATTGTTGTGTGTGTACTTTTAATTCCACAAAAATATGCACATTCTATGACTCTATCAATGAAAAAAACAATGGAATATTTACATTCATACTTTGGTAAGCGTATAATGAAGTCCATTGATATTTCTTGCCATCTTCGAGTAGGTATGTGTAATGGCTGAAGTAACCCTGGACATTTTACAATCTCTCCTTTATTTCTTTGGAAAATCTAGCATTCACTTACAAATTTTGATTATGTTTCTTTATTCCTTGTCAAAAAAAACATTTTTAATCATTTGGTATTTTTTAAGGAACCTTGCATGTCCATCCATCGGAGAGCCATTGGACTCCCTTAATATTTTTTGCTTCAAAGTTGATTGAGGTCCTAAAAATATCCTACCCTTGGACAAAATATATCTCCTTTCCACTCCCAATGTTCCATAGAGTTCATTCCTTCCTTTATACATTGTATTTTTTGTTTAGTAATTTTGTCATTTTTCCATTCATGGAAAGGTTCTTCCAACCATACTAGATTAGAAGATGTAATCGAATATAATATTGAGCCTTTCTTCTATTCTATAAAGAGCACCTGCTACCACATTGTCCTTCCCCTTTTTGTAGGTTATTTCAAACTTAACTCTTGCATTATTGTTACTAATTTTTGTTTCTCTTTTGATGACAATGTTTGCTCCAAAAATTAATTTAGGCTATCATGTATGCCTTGACTTTAAATTATCTCCCAATGAGATATTGTCACCATTTTTATTGCATATATATTAATTGATTCCATTTCTTTTTCATATATTGATTTCACCAAATATTTTCCCTTGAATTTTTTCTTTCAAAATCTAACGATCTCCCTTCTTGTGTCAGTGGTAATCTAATTATTTGTCCTAATGCATCATAGTCTACTATGATTGTTTTCCCAAATTAAGTGTTGTCAGTGCTAGTGTAGAATACATAGCATCCTTTAATTGAGAGAATGCCAAAGTAGACTCATCATTCTATACATATAATTTTTTCTTCAAGAGAGATGTGAGTGGACCTACAATGCATACATAATTATTAACAAATTTCGCATAAATATCTTTTGAGTACAAAAAATCCTCTCATAATTTTGATGTTCTTAGGAATATACCATTTTGCAATAGCTTGGATCTTTTGATGGTCCACCTTAACTCCTTATTTTGAAACAACATGACCCAAATACTCCTTGTTTCCCAAAATCACATCTAGGTATTTTTACATATAATTGAATATTCTCAAGAAATTCTATAATTTTATCCACGTGCTTAATTTTCTCTTCCCATTATTTGTTATAGACAAGAATATAATCAAAGAAAACAAACACAAATTTTCTAAGATGGGGTCAAAAAATATTTCTCATAAGGCTTTGAAAAGTAGGAGCATAATTCAACCAAAAGGCATGATTAAGAGCTCATAATTCCCTTCATGTGTTCTAAAACTGGTTTTGTGGATATCTTCTTTCCTTAATCTGAGCTATTGGTATCTTGCTTTAACATCAAGCTCTATAAAATACGCCACTCTATGTAGCTCATATAATAGATCATCAATATTTGGGATAGGGAATTTATCCTTAATGGTGAATTTGTTTAGATCTCTATAAAGTAGACACATCCTCCAATAATTATCGTTTTCCTCAGCATCACTATTGGAGCTAAAAATGAACTCCTACTATGTTGAATAATACCTAGATGTAGCATGTATTGTACCATTTTATCAATCTCCCCTTTCCATTCATGAGGATATATATAAGGCCTTATATTATGAGGAGTGATTCTAGTTATTAATTCAATTTTGTTTTCATTATCTCTAGATGGAGATAAACCATTGGGAATTTCTTGGAATTCCCTATAGTGAATTTTCAAGGTTCCTTTTAATTCCTCAGGAATGTTTTCATCTTCTTGATTAACTTCCATATAATGCATCTAACCAAAAATACAATGCTATAATTTTTTAGGATATTTTATGTTTGATGAGAGCTTATGACTTAAGGAGGTCCAAATTTTAACCCTTTTATCTCATATTGAACTCCTTCCAATTCAAATCTCATACATAGTTTGTTATATTTTTTAGAAACTGTACCCAATTTTCTCAAGCATTGAATCCCTAGAACAACATATACACCTCCAATTGGAAAGGAATACATTAAGCTTTCCAATTTATATTCTTCCATACTCATTTTAATGTTGTGGAATTTTCCCACATAATCAATATTCCTTACATTGTCGGTTAAAACTTAAAAATGTTTCACTAGATATACAAAAAATTGAGGCACTCTACAAATCTTTTATCAATAAATTTATGGGTATTGTGTGTGATCCAGACTTATACAGGAATGTAGAAAAATACATATATAAATATAAACATAGAGATGCAGCAAAAATAAAACTTCATTTCATTAATATCAAAGAACTTAAATATGCTTACATACAGAATGGAAATAAACTAGCTCGGGCGATGGTAGCTTATCTCTGAGAAGAGATGTGGAGGATACATGCCTCTGAACTGTGTTATAATGAGGCTTTATGGCCTATTTATGATTTATAAATAATGGAAAACCCTGAATATCCAAAAACCTAACCCTAGGAGATGAGGCGCCAAAATTTTGGGTCTCGTTGGGATAAATTAGTACATCAACTTCCTGGGGTCGTAACTTTGGCATACGATCTTTGTTTGACATTCACTATACCTTGTTAGAAATATCCATCCAAGAATATAAATTTTGACTGCAAATTTCGATCAAACAATCAAATTTTCCTATTTTTCAAAAAAACATCATTTAGGGCCTCAAAACGGCTTCGTAAGTTTATGACCTCAAAAACTGCAAAAAATAGTAAATTGTGCTACAATTAAGGAAACTGAAAACATGAAAGAAACAATGGTAGGGGTCCAAGTGGAATAGGTAGGTGGCCACCAATATCCACCTAGATCATTCCTTCCCCCTTAGGAAGCAATGGCCCCCATTGTGTTGTGCCTCCATGAGATGGGGAAACTTCTACTAAACTTCGTCCCTGGTGAGCCACTTGCCTTGGTGCAAGAGTTGGCCAGCTTTGACAACCTGATAAAATTGGATCTTCTGCTAGCGAGTGTTATTAATTGGCGTGTCCATGATCATATCAATTATGGCATGTTCCATGTAGTATGGGTTTAACTCTGTTGGGGTGAGTTGTTTTGCAATGTCTGATCTGTCCAATAATGGTGGAAAGTATGGCCAAAGGCGGTCCACATTGAACACTGGGTGTAGGCCAAGTAACAGTGCAATTTTGAGCTAGAATGAATTTAACCCTACAACCATAGTGATGGTGTATGTCCCATATCAGAGTGGGTGAAGCTTGCAGTGGGGGCCAAACGAGGTGCCCCTTCTGAAAATGTAACCAAACTTTGTCGCCCACCTGGAACTTGTGTGGCACCCATGTTGATCATATCCTTGCTTTTACTTAGCATTGGATATGTCTAATATGTCATGGATCTACTGGTAGATGTCCTGAATGCACTCAATGAATTTTTTGGCCCTGTTAGCTTCGGAATAGACATGAGTTGAATCTTCTTGAGTACCTGCAAAAGATATGGCCACATTAATGGGACATAGTGGCTGGAATCACAATCCCACCTGAAAGGGGTTTTGGCCAGTTGACCTACGGAGAGCTATGTTGTAGTTGCGTTGGACATAAGGGAGGATTTCATCCCATGTGTGTGGATGCTTCGAGTTGCACATGCGTATAATGTGTACGATCGTCCTGTTGACGACCTTTGTTTGGCCATCAATTTGGGGGTGGAAATTCATGGACTTAGTGAGCTTGGTATCCAACATCAACCAAAGGCTTGACCAAAATGTACTCAAGAACCTGTTGTCCTAATCTAAGATAATGGATTGTGGGATCCCAAAGTGTACCCACACTCGTTCGAAGAAGAGCTTAGTAATGGCTTTTGTTGTGATACTCTTCCTTCATTCTGCAAGAATGCCAATCTTAGAGAATCTATCGATGACCACAAAAATGTAGTCATTTCCATGCTTAGTAGAATGAAGGCCCGACATGTAATCCATGGAGATGGATTCCCAAGGCCGACTAAGAATAGTAAGAGGATTACATAGGCCTTGCTTCTTAATGGTCGGTTTGGAAATGGCATAGGAAGTGCAGGATCTGATGTACTTCCCTACATCCTATTGAATTTTCAACCAATAAAAATAATTCTGCAACATTGCCACTATTTTATCTACTTCTAAATTTCCAGCGACCCGACTGTAGTGTGTCTCCCAAATCATCTTGGCACACTCACTTGAAGGAACACAGAGGTGTACCAGGTGGCATAACAGTGCACCATGGAGGTGAAAATTTGGAACTTGCTTGCCTTCCAAGAGCATCTAGTATGTGTTTTCGAACTCTAGATCGCTCTTGTAAATATGCGACCACCCTGAAGTTTTATGTCAAGAAGAGTCGAGTACAGTGGTCAGCGCAATTTCCAACGGTTGGTTGAGGTAGTCTCCAACATTATTAGTGATTCCCTTCTTGTATTTAGTATTCAAATGGAATTTTTGCAAGTATATGGACCATTTCTAATGGCAATTGTTTTGCAACTTTCCTTATGTATGTATAAACTATAGGGGTCAGTGGTCTGTGTGGATGATCATTTCCTTCCTAAAAATGTAATGCTTCTATTTTCAGAAAGTCTATACAACTGAATAAATCTCATTTCCATAGGTGGGGTACTTTTGAAATGTGTTTGAAAGTGTCTTGTTGTGATATGCCACTGGATGCCCCTGCTGAGCAAGAACTGCACAAATAGCATAGTCAGAGGCATATGTCTCAATCTCAAATGGTTGTTGTAGGTATGATAATGTGATCACTAGTGCAAAGTAGAGGTGATTCTTCAACTCAGAAAATGCCTCATGTTGGGATTCAGACCAAAATAATTTTTCTTTTGCTCTTCCCTTGGTGACTTGAATCAAAGGCCAGGTGATATGAGAGGACCCCAACATGAACATACGATAGAAATTTAAAAGACCTAAAAATCTACGGAGCTCTATTAGAGTGGTTGGGGCTGGAAAACCTTGAATACATTTTATCTTATTTGGGTCCACATGTACACCCCGCTCATCAATGATGTACCCCAAGTATTGAACCTAGGTCATACAAAAAGCAAATTTCTCAAAATTGGTGCATAATTTTTGTTGTCTCGGGGTTTGGAGGACCTATTGAATATGGTGGAGTTGTTCCTCCCAACTCTATTTGAAGATCCAGATGTCCAAATACACTACCTCGAATGAGTTGGTGAATGGTCACAATATTTCATACATTAGCCTCATGAAGATTTCAGGGGTATTCATCAACTCGAAATGCATGACCAGCCATTCAAAAAGTCCCTCATTGGGTTTGAAGGTAGTCTTCCATACATCGTAGGGTTGGATAGGCACCTGGTGATAACCGGACTTCAAGTCAATCTTACTGAAATATTTGGCCCCCTTAAGCTGGTCCAGAAGTTCATCGATCCGTGGAATCAAATACCTATTTTGAACAGTGATATTATTTAGTGCTCTATAGTCAATACATAGTATCTAGGTCTCGTCCTTATTTTGTACCAACATGATTGGGATCCCATAGGGTGATGAGCTTGGTCTGATGTTCCCTTTCTACAACAACTCCTGAATCTTCCTCTTGATTCCAATGTTCTCCAGAACATAGCATTGGTAGATTGGTCCATTGGGTAGCGGTGCATCCGAGGTCAAATCAATGTAGTGTTTGACCTAACAGTGTATGGGTACCCCTGTGGGTGAGGTTAAAATGTCCATGTAATCCTCCACAACCTTGTCCATATGTTTTTGTCATGTGGAGGAGCCATGTCCGGAGTTCATGGCCACACTATTCTTCTTCCCTCAGGGTGAATCATAAGGAAAACAATTTTCTCAGTCTGGGAAATGATCTTACTACATTTCTTCACAATGATCAAAGAGATACTGGTAGGTGGTGCTACCTTCGGTATATTGTACAACTTATTTCCCAAATTAATAATAGAAGTGTGAGGCCTAGACTCATACACAACATGTCGCTTCCATAAGTATGGTTGGCCTAGTAATAAATCACAAACTTAAAGAGGAGCAACATCACATCGTACCTCATCCGTGAAGGGATTGATTTTGTAGAGAAGGTGGCACTATTAGATGACACGAATATTTCATTCTTGGTGAAGCCACCTGATGGTGTATGGTTGAGGGTGTGTTGTAGTCGGTAGGCCCAACCACTTCATGACCTCTGCTGAAATGAGATTTTTTCAACACCCGTTGTCAACAATGAACTACAGCAGAGAACCCTTCACCCACATCTGTGAGTGGAAGAGGCACTTACCCTCCTCTAGATCTTCAGGCTCAATCTTATGAATCTTGGTGGTGGCAATGGTAGCACTAGGCTTTGCACCAAAAAATTTCTTCCCTTTTTCATTCCCCTTGTCATGTTTTGACTCAGAGTGGGAACATGCATCTAATTCGGAAGACTTCAGCTCGGCCACTAGAGACTATTTCGCTCAAAATTCACTCGTATTATGAGTGGGGCTCTTATGGAACTCACACCACTTTCTCGTATCCTTATTTGTCTTCATGGTGTTGTTCTTTTCTTGTGGATTCGACGAGTTTTCCTGGGTTTCCCCGCCTTGGCTCTATCCTTTTTTCTGTGTTTTTGGGGCATCTTTCCATTGCTTCGAATCAACAGATCCAAAGTATGGCTTCTTCTGTTTAAATTTATACTCGATCTTAACAGCGTATCGATAGGGGCGTTGAGCGAGGATATGTCCAGGAACTCCATCTCATCATGTATGTACTTGTGTAGACAGTCATGGTACTTGAGCACCAAATTCCACTCAGAATTTTTGATACCCAACTTCGTATGAAGGGTATGAAAGAAATTTGTGAAATCTGGTATGTCTTGGTCCCTTCCCTACCACAATGTGGTCCACTTTATGTATTTATTTTCATAACTCCTAACAGGGTAATACTTCTCCTTGATGGTGTCTCAGAAATGATTCCAAGTGGGTGCAGCTAAAAATAGTGAGGGTTCCCTATCATCCCTCTTCTCACAATAGGTTTCCCACCAGTCCTTGATATGGGGGGTGGATTTGAGGAGTGAAAAAGTAATCTTTTCCCAATTGGAAAAATCATGAATTGAAAAATATCCTTCTAACAAATTTAACCATTTATCTACAGCATCTACATTTATCTGGCCTTCAAATATGGGGATGTCAAAGTTGAATCATACCTTAAAGAGAGTGGAGCCTCCAGAGTGGCTATCGGATGAAGATGTGTCGCATGTGGGTAGTCATCGAGGGATTTGGGTGAATTTTTTCCATCATCGCATTCCTCTGTCGCTCGAGGGCGTCTTCGAGCAATATTTTGAAAGGATCTCCTGCTCTCTTTTCTTTACTGTCAGCCCCCATGGTAGGCTATCGGGGTTTGTGAGGCTAGTCTTGCGAAGGTTCAACCAGTTTGAGCCCTAACTAATTATATCTTGACCTTGTTGAGGACATGCAAAGAAAAATAGAGAAAGAGCAGACCACTCTAATACCACTAATACAGAATTATACAGGAACGCAACAGAATAAAAATATAAACATAAACAAAGAGATGCAACATAAATAAAACTTTATTTCATTAATATTAAAGAATTAAAATATGCTTACATTCAGAATGGAAATAAACTAGCTCAGGAAATGGTAGCTTGTCTCTAAGAAGATATGTGGAAGCTACATCCCTCTGAACTATGTTACAATGAGTCTTGAGGGCCTATTTATGATTTAGAAACAATGGAAAACCCTAAGCATCCAAAAAACTAACCCTAGAAGTTGAAGCGCCAAAATTGTGGACCCTGTTGGGATAAATTAGTACATCAACTTCCTAGGGTCGTAACTTTGGCATACGATCTCCATTTGATGCTCACAATACCTCGTTAAAAATATCTATCCAAGGACTACAACTTTAAACTACACATGTGAGGCAATGAATCACTACCCATTTAAAAAAAAAAAAAAACAACGTTTAGGGCCTCAAAACGGATCCAAAAGTTCAGAACCCGAAAGATTGCCAAAGATAGTAAAGTGTGATACAATTAAGGAAAATGAAAAACTGAAATAAATAATGACGGGGGTCCAAGTGGAATAGGAAGGTGGCCACCAATATCCAACTAGATCAGTGTGATTCAATAAGCATTGTGACCCTTTTCTTCTTAATGCAACAACAATCTTCAGAGTCTAAGGAGATAACAAACCTGCCAATGCATGAACATATATCATACACTTGTTTAAATCAATTTTGTGCATACTTTATATCTATATCTCTTTATTTCTTAAGTTGACAATTTCTTCCTCACTTATTTATGTAGATTCCTCCATTTCCTCTTCATCGTTATTTCCAAGGTGAACAATTTTGTTTCTTGACATACATTCCCTTTGGACATTTTTTATTCCAACCAAAGCATAGTCCCTTTTCTCTTATTTCCTCCATTTCCTTCCATGATATTATAGTAGGTTGAGGTAGGGTTGTCTTATGAAAACAAAAGTGATATTTGGTTCTTTTGTATTCTCCTATGGAAAACTTTTATGTAGCCTTATTCTTGGCTTCAATATGACAGGAAAATTGCATAGCTTCCATAACATTTTTTAGTTATTTTATGAAAATATCATGTTCAATTTCTTCTTTTAATCTAGCCATGTAATATTCCAATAAATTCTCATCACTTATGTTATCCACCCTTATGGCCAAAACTCGAAATTGTATATTATAATCTTCAATATAACCAAATTGCTTGATTGTTATCAATTGACTAAAATAATGTTGTTCCCAAGATTTTCCATATTTTTCTTCTAAGTCTCTTGTAAATAAATTTCAAGTGTAATAATTAGAATGGGGCTTCCTTTTAGCTACCCATTGATACCATTGATATGGTTTTATCTCAAAGTTCAAAGTTGTTGTGTGAATCCTTTGTCTATCATCTGTAATATGCAATTCAAATATTCCTTTATTTGTTGCACCCAGGTAAAGACCTTTATTCCATAAATATTCTTTAATTCAACCTTCGGAAGGTGCAATCCTTTAGGAAAGCATCCATAAGTAGATCCACAATTGGATTCAAACCCACTTGAAAAATTCTTATTATTAGTGATTTGTCCAACTTGAATATTACATGTATTTTTGTGATCTCCTTCAGATAAATTATCAATTTTAAGGAACCTCCCATTTATGGATTCTATAATATTTTTTTCCATTTGTTTCATCTTCTTATATGTTTCTATCATGTTTTCATCTATTTTTGTTTAATGTCCCTTTCAACTGATTCTTGCAATTGTGACAATTGATTTTCCAACTTGGTTATCCCATAGTTGACATCTTTTGTTTCTCCATGAATTATGGATGAGCATTTAGGAGGTTTAATTGGTGTGGTATATTTTGGATATTGATTTGGAGTCATGTGGGAAAATAACAATAATACTCCTCTTTATCACAACTTTTAGTCACCCAAAAAAATAGGATCTTCTAATAAAAAAATTTGTCACTTGAAAATTATGCACCTTTAATTTAGCCTCAATTTGGAAAATATTTGAATGATTGTCCTTTTTCTAGATATATATTTGAGATTTTCACCCTTCTACATTTGAAAATTTGGTCTATAATACTCTGATATGTCTTTTTTTCAATTCTATAAGTCTGACCAGAATTTCAAGTGTCAATTTAAAATTATGGTAGCTTTCCTAAAACTTTCTAATTTTTTTCCTCTTCCTAAGAGAAAAGTCTTATAGTGTGCCATATGTCCAATTCTTCAAATATATTTCTAAAATTTTTACCTGAGGTAATTTGTTATGTCTTCTCAAATCTCTGAAAATTTCATAGTTTGAGGTATCATAGAAAAAAGTTATGGTGAAAACACAAAGCTCACTTTTTTGAAATTGATTTCAAGACCCTTTACAAATCATAACTTACACAAGGCGAATCTTTGAAAACATAATGAACCATAATAATAAAAAATTAGCATATGTACCTAGATGTATTCCCAATTGTGTCTAAAGTTCATTATCTTAAACATCCTCGAAAAAAAATATAGAGAAAATTCGAAGATAACTTGTTTGAATTAGATGTCAAAACCAATCACAAACCCTAACTTCAATAGAGTATATCTAAGAAATTATAGTGAACCAAAATATGAAATTTCAACGAGAAGGGTTTTGCATCTTATATGGAAACAACTAGTTTGAAGAATTGGAAGAGGAAACAAAATAAAAAAAAATTAAGATATTGCATAATAAGGAGATATTGAATGTAGCCTAGTGTTGGTTCAAGAATGGAAAAAATGCATTCACATATTCAAAATAAGAGGAATGAAATTGAAATAATATGTAAAGAAGACGATTTTTTGATCAAAAGTAAAAGCTACACAAATATTCATTGTTATGATTGGTTATAAGGAAAGGGTAAAAGAAGAAGTTGAGGATTATAAGATGTGGTGGTGGAGTACATCTAGAATTCAAATGTCCCTTAAAAATAAAATTATTTGCATAGTTATCCATCTTCAAATAAAATTATCCCCTAGGAAAATTACCCAAAAAAATTGTGCATGAACCAAGTAGATCCATACTATGAAAAAGTAATGAAGATTTGGTTGATCATCAATTATTTCATTACCCATTTACAAGGGAAGTATACAAATAAGCTTTGAACATATCCAATGAATATGGGAAATAGGAAGGAGGAACTATCCTAAATTGGTTCAATGCTATTATAAAGATAAAAAAGTAAAAAAACACAAGTATTGCCATGCATAGTACCCTAGTTACTATCATGGCTAATTGGGAACAATATGAATTTTTGGGGTAAAAGAATCAGTTCCATCCAATTTTTCTTTCAAATAAGATATTTATGCAATGGTATTTGGACTCCAATAAAGGTAAATTTTAGGAGATTGATCCAAAAACTTGATATTTTATTATTCCAAACCTTGGGGATACTTTAACAAAGGTTTCCAAAACCTCTCAAGTGCTTTGGGATTAAGGGGCATATTATTTCTATTCAAAATCCATTTTATCACATTTAAATTATTAATGAGTCCAGAAGCTAATCATACAGTTGAATTGTGTGTGTTGACTTTATGTAAAATTAGCAACAAACAAATGATTAATAGTCCTAAATAGATTTGGAGACAAAGAAAAAATTATTTCATGGGAAAATCAGAAGTTAAAACTAGAAAATCAATCATTGCTTTCTATTATGATCAAGATCAAATAAAAATGAAGGAATTTTCAAAATATATCATTCAATCATATTTACAAAGAATTAGATGAACCCACATTCAAATAAATTATAAAAGGAATATTTACTCTTTCAAAAAAATTCTCCAAATGAAAATACTTCACCTTTCTAAAGAATTTTGTATTTGAGGCACCATCGAATTCTAAAGAATGTATTTTGAAGTTGTTTGTTATTACATAATTTTTGGCCTTTTGAACAACCATTTTTTGTGCATTGTTGGAAATTAATATTGAAGGGGGCTGATAAAATATATAAAAATATATATTTTTAATTTTATTTAATACTAATATGTTACTTTTTTTCCAATACTAAATTTATTTCACTTTTTCTTGGAAAAAAACCTTATTAGATTTAGTTAAAATTTTCATTTTAATGCTAATTTCAAATTGACAAAAATTTTGATCCGAATAATACATTATATACAACATATTATTAAATTGATGAAATTATAAATACATGATTAAAAAAAGTATTGAAATTATGCCCATTTCTTAAACATCAATAGGAATAAAAATGTAACATTATTATATTTAAAATGTTAAGCCCTAGACAAAACCCCATGTTAAGCATAAAGCACCATGTAAAGCCCTAGATAGAGAGACGTGTTTTTATTGTTATATTAGTGTTTCCAGCTAGACCCTTTAATTTTAGTTGCAACCATTGTCTCCCATATATAAATAAATGAGAATTAGTTTTAGAATCATCTCGATATTGTACATTTGTTTTATTGTAAAAGGAGGTTTCACCCTCAAAGAGGCTTATCATTCATTATTTTATACATTTCTCGAGGCATGGAGCTACTTTTCTTTCTATTTTCAAACCAGACAGGTATTTGTTGCCTAACATTTGGTATCAAAGTCTACAATCCTAGGGATTTTCTCCTTCAATCAAAACATCGTGGGATTTCACTATAATTTTTTTCTAGGAATATTCATACAAAAACAAGTTGGGGAGACTAGAAAGAAATATCAATATTGTGAAATCTTCAATAATTTAAGAAGACATATCATAGTAATGTATGCCAAAATTTCAAAGTTAGAAGAGCTCAAAATTCATGATGCATTAGGACAAAGGTTAGCAAATAAAATAGTCTCCAAATTAGGGTTTGAAATACATAACTTCCAATTGGCATAACTTTTGACTAGAGTATCTATTTTTGGTTATTCACAAATTGTGATAAAGAGAAAAAAGAGGAGTATTTTGTTTTCCACATGGAAAATGTGCTACAAAAATTGCAATGCTAAGTAAACCTCCATAAATTCAACAATGGTTCATGAAGAAAATGAAGAAATGTGTAACCAAATATCAAAATTGTAGAAGCAATTTAAGAAAATGGATAATGATATGTAAAAAAAGGTTTATTTGTCACATGTGAAAGAATTAATTAAAGGAGATATGGATCAAAATATGGAACTTTTACAAAATAATATGGATCAAAAGGTGAAAAAAATGAGTGAAAATATGGAACAAATGGAAAAGGAGATGGATGAAAAAAGGGAACATATGGGAAAAAACATGTTAGAATTGAAAAGGTCCATGTATATTGTATTCTTACATACGCTAGATGAGATACTCCCTAAATGAGAGATCAAGACATAAGGAAAGCATGAAAACATGGAGGAAATAAATATTGAGTTCCAAAATCATGATTATTCATCATCTCCAAATCTCCATCATTAGGGGTTACACTTGACACCAACAAACTACTTAATTCCCAAGATTTATATGAGAAAATTTTATGGTAAAGATCCTATATATGTATAGTCCAAATGGAGCAATTATTTTATCTACAATAAGTGTCAACTTTATAAAAAGTAACTCGAGCAATTTTGTATTTAAAACCTAATCAATTTGTTTGGTATCAATGGCTTTGTGAATTAAAAAATACTATATTATCTCTTATTCCATTGATACAAATGAATTAATATAACATTATGGGTATATTAAAAGAAACAAAATTTTTAGTCAATTAATAAATCTTTAGAAAAATAGTTCAATTACATAGCACAATTAACAATTCCGAAATCTTAGTCTCAAGGTAAAGAATATTCTATAGGATGACTTGTTGAATCTCTTTATGGAATATTTGTAGGAGAAAATTTAACATGATGTGCATCTCTTGAAACCTAAATCCCTACAATATGCTTTTAGTTTAGAAAGGAAAATAGAAATAAAAAGTATGGCTACTAGAAGCATGGCCACTAACAATTAGATAGCACTATGTTTTTTTTCCTAACCTTACTCAACCAACAACATTAACACCTCAAAAAATGGATAAAATAAGAGCAAGGGGACTTTTTTTTTATTGTGATATCAAGTATAGTAAGGGGCATAAATATTGCAAGAATAAATCATTCTACATATAATATAAAGAGGAATATCATCAAGAATTGGAACCACTCTAGGATCCAGAGCTAGAAGAGACTATTACAACCATATCTTGTCATGCATTGGTCAACATAAGTACTCCAAAAACTATCAATATATATGGATATATCAAAAATAAATTGGTAACAATTTTGATTGATTATGGTAGCATCCATAACTTCATTAATTCAAAAGTAGCAAAACTTCTCAATTTCTTTATATATCCATCATGAACATATTATGTAATGATTACAAATGGAAGTCATATAAATTTCTTAATGAAACACCATAATATTAAGCTCAGTATAGGGAAATTGTTATGAAACCAACTCCAAAAATAGAATAATAGAGAGATCAATGCCTTAGAAATCAGCCACTTCGAGGGGGCAACCTCCAATACATTACATAAATGAACTATTCTTGGATGATACAAATGAAAAACCTCCTTCTATATATAGGAGTCCATGGGATCAGAATATAATCCTAACCGACCTAACAATAATAATGTAAGGGCACAATAATAACAATATTGGGGTTACAGGGGTACAACAATAACAATAAGGGGGTTACACTAACAACAATAAGGGACTATACTAGTAATATATGGACCTAACATGCCCCTCTCCTTCAAAAAAGTGTTGTCCTCAACGCTTGAGTAGCTTTGGATGCTTCCGTATAAAATTCTCATCCTCCCATGTAGAATCTTCAGTGGATAAGTTCTTCCACTTGATGAGATGCTCTGAAATTGATCGATTTCGTAGCTTTCGAGTTCTTATTTTCGTGACTGATTCAAGTTCTAATATGATTTTTCCTTCCTCATCAAGTTCTGGAAATATTGTTTGAACTGGAAGTTTCTCACCTATAACCTTCTTTAAGCATGAAACATGGAAAATTGGATGCACTCACGAAGAAGTAGGAAGCTCCAATTTTTATGCCATAGTACCAATCTTTAGCAACACCTTGTAAGGACCATATTAATTTCGCGATAATTTATCATCCTTCTTAGCTTTCTTGAGGGACATTTGTTTGTATGGTTGTAGCCGTAAAAATACCCAATCTCCTACATCAAAACTTCTCTTGCTGCGACGTTGATATGCCTATTGCTTCATTTGATTTTGTGCCAAAATTAGGTTATCCTTTAGGAGTTGAAGAACTTCTTGTTGATGCTCGATGTGATCTTCCACTGTTTGAACCTTAAAATTTTCTCTTAAAGATGATGTGATGGACGGTGGATGATATCCATAAAGTTCCATAAATGGGGTCATTTTTGCTGCAGTATGGAAGGAAGTGTTATACCACCATTCAACGAGAGGTAACCACTTGACCCATTGTCTTTTCTTATCAGATACAAAACAACAAAGATATCCTTCGAAACATTTATTCACTATCTCAGTTTGACCATCAGGTTGAGGATGATAAGATGATATATGAGCTAGTTGAGTACCCAAAGAAGAAAATAATTCCATTCAAAAGTTTCCAGTAAAAATGGGATCTCTATCACTTACAATAATCTTTGGGTTTCCATGTAGCTTTTGAATTATTTCCATAAATGCAGTAGAAACTGTACTTGCTTTAAATGGTTGAGATAATGCACAAAAGTATGAATACTTGGTAAGTCTATAAACTACCACCATGATGACACTCTTTCCTTTGGACTTAGGTAAACCTATGATAAAATCCATTGAAATATCCTCCCAACGTTGACTTGGAATGGATAAAGGTTTTAGAAGACCCGGGGTCTTAATTGTCTCAACTTTATTTTGCTAGCAAAATAAACATTCCACCACAAAATTTTGAATATCAGATTTAAGGCCATCCCAAAAAAAATCTTTCTTCACCTTTTGTTAAGGTTTTAGAAATCATAAGTGTCCTCCTAAAGGAGAAGTTTGAAATTCCAAAAGAATCTTTTGTTTTAGTTGGGAATTCTTACAAATATATAAGCGATATTTGTACCATAAGGAATAATTTTTCCAACTAAATGTATCAGATGTACTAGGATCTTGCTGCAACTTTTGAATGAGTGTCTTCACTTCTTCGTCCTTCTTCCATTCATCCCTTGCTTCAGTTATCCAATCTGGTTGGATAATATAAATGTCACAAATCAATGCTTCCACCTCTGCATCCTTTCTTGAGAGTGCATCTGCGACAACATTTAGCTTCCCTTTTTTGTAGATGATTTCAAATTCATAACCCAACATCTTTGTGACCCATTTTTGTTGCTCTTTTGAATATTGTATTTGTTCCAAAAAGTGTTTAAGACTATCATGATCATTTTTTACCTTGAAGTGTCTTCCCATTAGGTAAGGTCGCCATTTCTTTAGTGCATGTAGTATTTCCAACATTTCCTTCCCATAAATAGCTTTTTGTAAATACTTTCCTTTGATTGGACGACTTTCAAGAGCAATGGGTCTTACTTCTTACATTAAAAAAACACCAATTCCATTTCCTAAGGCATCATAGCTAAGACCGGTGCTAGGCACATTGCCTCTTTAAGATGTTCAAAGGCCTTAGTTGCTTCAAGAGTCCATGAAAATGCATCTTTCTTCAATAATATTGTTAGAGGTACTTCTATTCTCCCACAATTCTTAACAAACTTGCGATAATACCCTGTTAACCCGAGAAATCTTCGCAACTGCTTTATGGTTGTGGGGACTTTCCATTCCTTAATGGCTTTAATTTTGTTAGGGTCTACCTTAACACCCTCATGAGATACAATTTGACCCAGATATTCGACCTCTTGTACTCCAAAGAAACATTTGGATATTTTTGCATATAATTGTTTCTCCTCCAATAGTTTGAGCACCCTGTCAACATGTTGAACATGATCCTTCCAAGACCTGCTATAGATTAGTATATCATCAAAAAATACTAGCATAAATTTTCTAAGGAAGGGTTTGAAAATGGAATTCATCAACCCTTGAAATGTATAAGGTGCATTGGGAAGGCCAAAAGTCATGACCAAAGATTCATAATGACCCTCATGAGTTCAAAATGTTGTTTTTGGAATATCTTTTGTCTTCATTCTAATTTGATTATATCCTGAACGAAGATCCAACTTGGTAAAATAATTTTCTCCATGTAATTCATCAAATAATTCATCAATCATATTATCTTTAATAGTGAGCTTATTGAGCTCCTTATAATCCAGAGGCATGTGCCATGATCCATCCTTCTTGTGCACCAATACTACTGGAGCAGAGAAAGAACTTTGACTAGGTTGAATTATACCAACCTCTAACATTTCTGCAATCATACGTTCAATTTTTCTCTTTTGGACGTAGGGATATCTGTAAGGCCTGATGTTTGGAGGAACACTTCCTGGAATCAAATGAATAGCATGATCATGATCATGAATAGGTGGGAATCCTTTGGGAGTTTCAAACACCTCGGAATAATTGTCCAAGACTTTTTGGAGATCTGGAGAAATAGATGATTTTGATGTTGGAACTTCTAGTGAGCATAATTGTTCAATTACGCCTTGGGGCGGAAACGTGAAGTTCGGTTACACTTTTGTGAGAATCGGGGGTAGAAAAAATTTTTCGGCAATAGTTCGGCCGAACATTTTATAAAGTTCGGCCGAAATTTTGAGTCCGTTTAGATTGACGGCACAGTGACGGCGCAGCAAACAGATTTTTTGCCGGAGGTTTGGAAAACCGGCAATAGGAGTTCGGTCGAACTTATTTAAAAGTTCGGCCGAACTATTTTTTATAAATAAATCGCCCGCGAAAGCAATAAGGTTACTGTTTTCATTATTGCCGCACGAGTTTTGCTACTCTGTTGCGTTGGGTGAGTTGGGCGAGTTGCTGCGTTGGGCGAGTTGCTGCTGTCTGTCTGATTGCTGCTGTGTGTCGAGTTGCTGTGTGTCGAGTTGCTGCTGGTCGTTGTTGCTGCGTTAAAATCTGCCGGGTAAGTTCTGTTACGTCCGCGATCATTGTTCTGTTCTGCGATAATTTGATACGTAAATGATTTTGTAATTTGAAATGTATAGTTGATAATTCAATTTGATAATTTGATATGTACAGTTCTCCTCTGTTGCGTTGGGCGAGTTGGGCAAGTTGCGGCGTTGGGCGAGTTGCTGTTGTCTGTCGGATTGCTACTGTGTGTCGAGTTGCTGATGTGTGTCGAGTTGTTGTGTGTCGAGTTGCTGCTGGTCATTGTTGCTGCGTTAAAATCTGTCGGGTATGTTCTGTTACGTCCGCGATCGTTATTCTATTCTGCGATAATTTGATATGTAAATGATTTGATAATTTGATATGTATAGTTGATAATTTGATTTGATAATTTGATATGTACAGTTCTCCTCGTCGTTAGTACAGTTCAGTTTTTAATGTAAATGATATGATAAATTTTTTACGGATTTTATTTGGCCGGATCACTTGCTCTCTTGTCCACTGTTCTCTATGGACTGTTATCTATGGACTGTTTTATCTCCTTTAATATAAAACAGAGTTTTTTCTCTCTCTTGTCCACTGTTCTCTATGGACTGTTTTATCTCCTTTAATATAAAACAGAGTTTTTTCTCTCTGTGAAAAAAAAAAATCAGAAGAAATTTTTCTAATTTATAGAACACAAAAGTGTTAGATGTGACATAAAAATATACAATTAAAATTGTTTATATTGTTTGTTCAAATCTCTGGTTCGATATTTGATAGAAAAACTTAATTTAATAACTGGCGTTTCAAAGACATTTTGAGGGTTTACTCAATATCAACTGCAAGTAAGAAAATATTGTGGACGAAATGTGGCTCGGAAGTCTGCCCGGAAAGCCAAGTTTGACATATTAGTGATTTTTCTCAAAACTCAATCTGGAGCATGCAGTTATGTGATTTGTCCATAACATCTTCTGCGAATCAATTTCACTCCAGCATTTACCATAGATGGAAGCCTTTAATACATGCCCTCGACATCAGTAGCAGAGCTCATGCTATCCCAGAAAGGTCTATGTGAGGGTTTTTAACATCGTGGGAAGCCATTGCTTTTGGGCTTGAAAAGTGCAATTTCCTGCCGAGAAGAATTCAAACTGAAAACACATCTTGGTATATTATGCCATCAAACTGAAAACACATCATTTTTCTCCTTCAAAGAAAAAAAACACATGTCTTGGTATATTATGCCATCAAACTGAAAACACGTACTTCAGAAGTATAAGAACCTGGATTGACATTTAATGCAAGTAATTTATCTCACAATTAATTTACCCATTAGGATGCTTTGACCTAGTAACTTGAGAGATGAAAAAGATCCTATCACATTAACGTGAGGATCCATTTTCACAATGAACATTAGGAAAAGACAATATTCATTGCAGTTGGTAATATAGTCGACTAGTAGACTATTCAATTATTAACAAAGTTGATGAAAGAATGCAAGGAATTTAAGGTTGCATTTCAATTTTGAAAATTTTCTACAATAATTTTTGTAAGATAATTTGTTATACAATATCATTTTCATAGTTTACTTTTATTTTTATTTTTATAATAAAAATGCTCATACCTGTAATTTCAATTATATGGTTGGTTGTATTTCACAAATTAATTTTGATTATATATTTGGTTATATTTTCCAAGTATATTTATTCTTGTTGGACTAAGTATTTTTAGGATCACACACACACACATGTTAATGCAAGTTTCCATAGTTATTTATAATTTTTATTTTAGAAAGAACCTTCAACCAAAAATACCCCTAAGGTTAGTCCCCCGTGTGCCCTTTGAGACATATTAGGTCATCCCACCAATTCATGCCCCATGCTTCATGAGTTGAAGGGTATCCTTCATACCCCTTAAGCACCCCCATTTCTCCCCACTCCATCATGTGATGTTGCCACCTCATCACGTAATAAGGGTTTAAGAACCAACGACCTCTTGTGTATTTATGTGAAACACAAACATTATACACAACATTGTCTCAATCTCCGATGATATCAAGATATGTTGGTCACCATACATCATGCCTCAATAGTAGCACCACCACTTACACCAACCTCATATGTTGATGATTCCTCTTCCACCATTTATTATGTCACGAACTCGGTTAATTAGTATTTGGCATGCCCTTGAGTACTCTATGTTAAAGACACTCATCTTATCTATATGTGTCCTGTACTCATCAAATACCATCATCACTGCATGCATCAAGTGACATATCCCCCTCATCAAGATCCCAATCCGCCTAATTTTGGATGCTCCTCATACACTAAGTACCTTGACCATATCAATGGAATGCCCAACTCCTAGCATGGTTCCCACCACACCAACACAACTATTGGAGATTTAAACGACCTCACCACTTAGAAAATGATAAGAAATTATTTCACCCCCTTGTACTAACAATACATAGAAAGAATAACATAATTAATAGAAGAGATAAAAATATGAATTAGAGAAAGGGATGGATCACATATTAAAGGAAATGTAAGCCAACCTAGGAATAAACCAACTCTTCGCTCCCACTTCAAATAATTTTTAAGAGTAAACAATGAAAACAACAAATTGATCTATGTACCAGATGTACAACATTCAACCATACCTATATAAAGAGTGTACAATGAAATTAATGTTGGTTTTCTTCAACACTTGGAAAATATCTTGTTTCTATCCCATTTGTGGAAGTTATGCAAATATGAAATAAAGATATAAGGTTAAGAAGTTCTTAAAATTTGATGAAGTAGATGACCCTAGTTTTGAGGATTATCCTATAGAGTTATAAAAGATGAATCAAGGGAATAAAAATGTAATTCATAAACATTTTCATATATTCCTACTAATAAATAAAATATTATTACACAACTATATGCTAGGTTTAGGAGAAACAACTGATGTAATTCCTTTGAAAGTGATGAAATAATTAGGCCTTACAACAACTAGGGCATATAGAAATGTATGTGCTATGGATCCTATGAAAATCGGGATGGGTAGAGTAATAAATACACATGTTTTGAAATTTTTTGAGGAGTAACTCAAAGCATGCATATATACAAAATGAGGTGGCTACTTTCTTCATATTCCATGAGGGACTATTGTTCTTCCTAAATACTATTCATTTCATGTACCTCTGAATTATTTCTAGTGAAATTAAATGACTTGAAATTAAATTTCCTAAAGCCTATTGAAATTTCTCCTTCAAAATAAGGATGCACTCCCATTTGATTCTCACAGATAAGTTGTAATCATGAGGCTCTCGCTCAAGAGTGGACCTTCGCAAAATCTTGTGACGTCTTGTCACAAACAAAACCATCAAACTGAAAACACATCATTTTCTCCTTCAAAGAAAAAAAAATTCACATCATGTGAATATGTCCATGTACTCTTACATGTTGGTGTACAAAACCATCAACCAAACAAGTTGACAAAACATGCCTCTTCAAACAACTGACTCTGAAGACAAATAATAGAGCTCATGTACTTTCAACATCTTTGCTTCATGCAACATGCACTGGATACTTTGAATTTGCAAAGAAATTAATGAAACATCAAAATACATGCTAGGCCTTAATTGGATAAGAAATCTAACCATTTGTCAGCAAACCATTTCAATGGCGCTTCTTTTTCTTTCAACTATGTTGAATTTAGTTTTTTGTTATATTTTTAATTTTGGAGAAAATAACTATTTATTTCATGTGTAATTAGATTAGTGATTTCATGTGTTAGGGTTGTGGATTCAGGCATTGAAACAACACCATTATATTTTAAATTTAAAAATGATGGTTTGAGTCCTAGGTAGCTTAGAATCCTACTTGTTTTCAAAATAAGGATGCACTCCCATTTGATTCTCACGAATAGTTTGTAATCATGAGGCTCTCGCTCAAGAGTGGACCTTCGCAAAATCTTGTGACGTCTTGTCACAAACAAAACCATCAAACTGAAAACACATCATTTTTCTCCTTCAAAGAAAAAAAAATTCACATCATGTGAATATGTCCATGTACTCTTACATATTGGTGTACAAAACCATCAACCAAACACAAGTTGACAAAACATACCTCTTCAAACAACTGACTCTTAAGTCAAATAATAGAGCTCATGTACTTTCAACATCTTGCTTCATGCAACATGCACCATACTTTGAATTTGCAAAGAAATTCATGAAACATCAAAATACATGCTACGCCTTAATTGGATAAGAAATCTAACCATTTGTCAGCAAACCATTTCAATGGCGCTTCTTTTTCTTTCAACTATGTTGAATTTAGTTTTAGTTATATTTTTAATTTTGGAGAAAATAACTATTTATTTCATGTGTAATTAGATTAGTGATTTCATGTGTTAGGGTTGTGGATTCAGGCATTGAAACAACACCATTATATTTCAAATTTAAAAATGATGGTTTGAGTCCTAGGTATCTTAGAATCCTACTTGTTTTCAAAATAAGGATGCACTCCCATTTGATTCTCACGGATAGGTTGTAATCATGAGGCTCTCGCTCAAGAGTGGACCCTCGCAAAATCTTGTGACGTCTTGTCACAAACAAAACCATCAAACTGAAAACACATCATTTTTCTCCTTCAAAGAAAAAAAAAATTCACATCATGTGAATATGTCCATGTACTCTTACATATTGGTGTACAAAACCATAAACCAAACACAAGTTGACAAAACATTCCTTTTCAAACAACTGACTCTTAAGTCAAATAATAGAGCTCATGTACAAATTTCCATATTTGTTGCATTTATGTGTGTCTAACATAACTCTACTTTCAACATCTTGCTTCATGCAACATGCACCATACTTTGAATTTGCAAAGACTTGAATTCTCCACCCCCCATTAAAATGACCCTACAAGTTGATTCTTTCAGTTTTTTCACTCTATAAGCATCAACGTACGATTATGCATGATGGAGAATCTCTCGCGCTTTCCCTTGTTAATATATTTAACAAGGGAAAGCGCTAGATATTCTCCATCATGCATAATCGTACGTTGGATTTGGTGATAATTGTCTCCATATTTTGGCTTTCTGAACCCGAAAAACATAATTATTTTAGAAGGGAGGGAAGGAGGGATGATTACATTGACTTGCTTGATGACATGTCTATGAAGATTAACTACCTCAAGAACTATTTTTTTGCGTAGGGAAAGAGACACATTCCCATGTCTGAGCATGAAAACTTCTTTGATATTGTTAATGCCTCTAGTGTTTACTTCTACAAGTTCTATAGGCAGAGTCTGTAAAGGGCCAGGTAGCCTCTGGATCTCATCTTTTATGAAAGGTGACATATCTAGTAAATGCCCCTGCAGTCAATCTCTGGAATGGATCTAAATAGAAGTTCTTAATTTTAATATCCGTAAAACACAACAACTTTAAGGTAAACTATGTACATGTTCCATTCATCATGAACACAAACCTCACAAGCCTCCTTGGCTTTGGAGCATTTTCCATGTTTTCCATAACCAAGACCCAAATAATTAGGCCCTTCTTGAAAAACATTTGGCTCAACTATGCCTTGTACATGCTTGCCTTTAAAACCCTTTACTTTCATAGCACATTTTCATCAAAAATTTGGACCTTATTCCTCTAATGTCTCTCAAAATCACGTACACATTCATTTTCAGAGGAAATTGAAGGTACTCTAATGTCTCTAATGTCTCTCAAAAGCACGTACACATTCATTTTCAGTGGAAATTGAAGGTAGAAACCAATAGCTAATTCTTCTAACTAACCTTGACTAAAATGAGCTAAATTGTACTTTGATACGAACTTGATTTAAATTGTCCACCCCAAATTAGGCACCAATGATTATAACCTTTAATGAGCTAGCACTGGTTTGTAATCATCATCTCAAAATGACCTAGTAGATGAAAAATTACCATGTTTGTAATCATCGTTTCACACCATCTACATATGACCCTTCTACACATTATATGATTGAATTTATGGTAGGTCATCCCTTCTATCTAGACCATGATTGATTGTGAAATTAGGTGAATAAAGGAAATTTGATAAGGAAGGGACACTAAGTTTATCCTCCTCCACCTACTCCATATTTAGTGATTGCCTATTTTTTCTCTTCCAACATTTTATTTTGGAAATTCATTTTGGTAGTTAATTCTACTAATAGTCACAACACCTGGAAGTCAAAGAAATTTTTATATACACTACTAAACTCAATTAACATTGTTTGTTATTGGACTTTACAATAACAAACAACGTAGAGTTCATTAATGTAGTAGTGTATATAATAATTATATGTATAGTGGTGTGGCTATCGATAATATTAGATGCTAATGAATTTCGAGAAATTTCGAGAATAGAAAGTTGGAAGTGGAAAATTGAGAAATCACTAGCTATGGGACGGATGGAGGAGGACAAACTAGAAACTATCTTCTGCTTATAAATTGTATTTTATTCACCTGTTGTCACAATCATTCATTGGATAGGTAGAGAGGATGACATTCCAAAAATTCATGCATATAATATGTAGAAGGGGTCATGTATGAGATGGTGTGAAGTGATGATGATTGACATGGTAAATTTTCATCTGCCAAGTCATTTTTAGATGATGATGAAAAGCAAATATTAGCCATTTTAAGGTTATAATCATTAACAAAAATATGGGGAAGGAAATTCAAATGTCTCATCATGGAAATTATAAAAATTGTAAGGATGGGGTTATAAGCGTTATGGAAATTCTAAGTGCCAAATTCTAAGGAACAAGCCATATTTGCTTCTCAAAAACTTTATTCAAGATATACTCTTAAAAAACCAAGTACAAATTTTAGTAATCCTAGAATCATGCTTTACATAAGGTAAAATTGGAGAACTCATGACTTGTACTATAGATAAAAAAACATTTACACTTACCAAAAAATATATGATAAAAATTGACAAACTACATTTAAGCTTAAGGGGATATAATCATTCTTGCCTTCCATATAGATAATGAAAATGATTGTTCTAAGTCTCATGTTGCTTCTCATGTTATTTTATAAACCTTAGTTGGAAAGAAAAATAGGAGGGCTGAAATGTAAGAAATATAGAACATATTGGATTTAACAGCCCCAAACTGGATTTTACTCTGAGGTATTGATTTTTTGAAATCTATTTTGTGAATGTCGACCAATAGATATATATCATGGAGGATGAAAGACGAAGATCAGCCGAATCCCATATGGAGGTTCACGGATCGGAGGATGTTCACGGTATTTAAATATAATCTTAAATCTCCATACATGTGTGTACATATGGAATTGATTTTTTTATTAACTTTGTGAGTGAAATTAGTTGTTAACAAGTTTCATATTTTAATTTTTAGGAGGCAAGAGGAGAAGGCTTTCTACTCCATCCATGGAGCGTGGCCAAGGTTCAACCGGTCGAGGTATGCCTGGTAGCAGGTTGGGGGAAGGGGGTGATATTTATTCCCCCGAAGGCCAGTAATCAACGGCTGCTGGTTCTCAACAGGGGCACTGTGGGTCTGGTTCTCAGCAACGTCATTCTGGGGTTGGTTCTCAGCAGGGTCATGTTGGAGATGATGTTAACCAACAACATCAAGGTTGCCATTAATTTCAATATTTTTTCATTAAATTTTTACAACTTTTTTTACACGTGTTTTTTGTAATATATGAAATTTTATATATATATTGATGCAGAGGCTGAAAATGTTCGAGCCAGTGGTCAAAAAAGACGCAGGGCAGCGCGCTACATTGAAGAAGAAGGCTGTCAACCTAGCACAACTTATCCGGCTGAGATTACTGATATACCATGGAAAACGAACATGGCGGAATGCACCTTACAAAGGTGTCAAAGCCTTTATGCAAAATTGCAGAGAGATCTCCAGGATTTGACTCTACCTGCTGAGAGTAGACAAAGCCTAGAGATAGTTACACATTCATTGAGTGAAATGGTAAAAGTGTACAAAGATTTGGGGCCAACCACTGATTCGTTTGTAGAAGTGATGAGAAAGAGAAGAGAAACAGTGATAGGTCCTGATAAATGGCAGGACATAAAAAAAAGTGTTTCAAGAGATGATGCTAAGTCAATGTTTAATTATAAGGAAGGGCTAAAAAAAAAATGTTGAAGGTGCAGTATTTCAAGCACCCAGACAAAGCAAAATATTTGTATAGTTGACATCTTGCGGCCTTTGGAAGGCTTCCATGGAACGATGAGGTTCCTCTTTATTTTGCACAAATGTTTTATGCAGAATTTTTTTTGGGTATGAAACCCGGCTACAATGATCTTCCTTCAGAATTTTTTGGCCCGGGGAGAGGTCGATTATATCAACGTAAGGGCGCAAAGCGAGATGTGGAGTTGCCTCGCCCTGAGCCGCCATTGGTGAGTCGACCGTCTCGAGTCGAAACCTTGCGATCAGAGATGGATGCGACTTCTCAAATAAGTCGTGAAGCAAGAGATGTTATGATCGAAAATGTTCATAGCGGATTGAGTGGAGTCAATATTGGCTTAAATCGACAAAGAGCACGTGAAAATGTACGTGCCAATTTTGTTTATCATACAGATGAGGAGATTTACAACATGAATGTTGAAGATCTCCGAACATATGCAATAAATTGTCGCAATGGTCTGCAAGACCTAAATTTTCGTGAGGAAGAGGGCACCGGAACGGTATGTGTTAGTGACCTTAGGGTTTGAAATTATATTTACATATACATGTGTACAATTTGTAATAAATACATGTGTATGTACATGTATACATTTATTTGTATGTGTACATTAATCCAACAAAAATGTATGATTATATGTTAAAACACCATTTGCAGTTCTCAGGCATGATGCGTGATGAAAATGTTAATATTACGTTCGGGACCTCTGGCTCAAACGATGCAGCTGGGTCTAACCATCATGATATGTTGGCACATGTATGTTAATGTTTTTTAAGTGACTCTAAAATAAATAATTGTTGCCACACATGTACATCTATGTATATATATAATTCGATAAAATGTTTTAACAGGTACCGATTCCATCTGATGTTTTTGGGATGCCGGTACCTTCTTCTTCTTTAGGAGATATACCTTCTACTTCATTGGGAGATGTACACGTATGGACAATTTTTCACAAGTTCAAAATTTATGTTACCTCAAAAAGTTCCATTAAAAATTGAGATATATAGAGAGAGATCTATATTTTGAGTTATTTAAAAATTTTTGAATTTAGGTTCGTATAGAAGATTTTTTTAATCCGAGGACTTTAGCGACGGAGATAGGAACATCCACAACATTTGAAGAAGTTGTCTTTAGTTCTTTTTTTTAATATTATTGTTCAAATAAGTTTATATATGTACACGTGCATTTTCATTTGAAAGTTTTTAATTTATATAAATTATTTATATATATATATATATATTTATATTTAACTATACATGTATATTGTACAGGTTACCACTGGAGATGTTTCTATGGCAGATCATGTTCATCAAATGGAGAGGCAACCTTACGAGGTATTGCGTGATTTTTTTGTTATATTTTGTTTTTTACATGAAGTTCTAGATATATATATTCTCATTCATTTTTAAAACTTCAAATTTTAATGTTCAAGTATATGTGCATTGTGTATGTAGGTTTCCCCTATACAAGATAGGGAGCTAATCGAGACCCAAAGGCTAGATTCTCCATTTGATGGAGAAGATATACAGTAGATTTGATATGATTTCAAAATTTAGATGGTTTTAAAATTTTTTAAACTTGATACAGTTTGATACTTGAGTGAGATTTACAATTTTTGGACATATTTTATTACAATATGTTTTTTGGACATATTTTTGGACATATGTTAAATGTTTTTGTTGGATAGTTGAATTATAATTGGCATGGCATGTGATATTTAATGTTAAATTTTTTTGTTAGATAGTTGAATTATAATTGGCATGGCATTTGAAGTTTTTAAAACTACATGAATGATGGAATGTGAACCTACATTTGCACATGTGGTAAATTGAAATGTTACTTGTAACAAGACAATCCTCATTGATTTCATTACAGGATATGTTGATTTCTGATTTGATATAATTGCATACATATGATGGTACATTACTTGTAAAGTCATTGGATTAATAGTGTTTATTGATTTCAGTATTCTTTGGATGGTTAAATAGTACTTTTGGCATGTGATATTTTTGTTGGATAGTTGAATTATAATTGGCATGGCATGTGATATTTAATGTTGAATGTTTTTGTTGGATCTAGTTGAATTATAATTGGCATGCCATCTAAAGTTTTTAAAACTACATGAATGATAGAATGTGAACCTACATTTGCACATGTGGTAAATTGAAATGTTCCTTGTAACAAGACAATTCCCATTGATTTCATTACAATATATGTTGATTTCTGATTTGATATAATTGCATGTATGATGGTACATTACTTGTAAAGTCATTGGATTAATAGTGTTCATTGATTTCAGTGTTCTTTGGATGGTTTTAGTACTTTTGGCATGTGAATGTGAAGTAATGTTGTCATCTGAATTACATTTGACATATGATATTTAATGTTAAATATTTTTGTTGGATAGTTGAATTATAATTGGCATGGCATGTGATATTTAATGTTAAATGTTTTTGTTGGATAGTTGAATTATAATTGGCATGGTATCTGAAGTTTTTAAAACTACATGAATGATAGAATGTGAACCTACATTTGCACATGTGGTAAATTGAAATGTTACTTGTAACAAGACAATCCCCATTGATTTCATTACATAATATGTTGATTTCTGATTTGATATAATTGCATGTATGATGGTACATTACTTGTAAAGTCATTGGATTAATAATGTTCATTGATTTCAGTGTAAGCGCAAAAAATTATTGACAATGTAGAATGATTTTTGTGTTATAATAATTAAACCTAATAATATTGGAGAGCAAGAGAGACGTGAGGTATGGTGTTTACTACAAGAGTTTGAGCTAAATATTTAAATGGTTTATCTATCTTTCATAAAATAGTTTAAGATTGATCACAAGAATTAAGAGAATGTCTCTGTCCATCATTGGTATGGTCCATAATAGAATGATCATCCATGTCAATGACTCTTAAGTCTATCTTTCCAAACCATGACCCTACTCTCACATGTGTGCCTTTCATGACACCAGTCATTGCTTTCATCCTCGAATTGACTGCCTTGAAAGCACTCAACTCTTTCTCGATGCTAGCCTTCCTCTTTCTAAGAGATGAAGCTGCCTTTCGACTTAGGAAGCTATGGGTAGCCCTCGTGTCTATCAAAGCAGAGAACTTTTTCCCATGTACGGTTGTAGACATGAATCTCAATTCCAAGGAACTTTCATCATCATTCCTCCTTGTCTTGCGCCTTACTTTCGCAATCTTCTTCAACATTTCCTCTTCCAATATGTCTTTCGAACTAGCCCTTGGCTTAACAGTGCTTTTCACATATCTCTTCTCATGAAGCTCCATAGAACAATTCAATCCTGGGTCTGCTTGACTTGGTTCAAGCTCTTTCCTTTTCGAATTCTGCCTAATTGCTCCAATACGACATATATTGACTCCTTCCAAACGAAGTGCACCAATCCTCTTAGTGTGGTCGTATTCTTTTCCAAGTGTGCCAACACATGCATTTTCTTTCTTCAAACCAATAGGTTTTGGATCAAGAAATTCCCTCTTGATCTTATCTTCCATGTTCTTGACTTTAGCCTGCAACGTGGTGCTTCTTTCCTTCAAGTGAGCCCTTTCCATAAAGAGTTCCTGAAGTCTTTGTTCACCTTGTCGTATCTCCATGTCAAGCTTTTCAATTTCAGCAATTTGTCTAGAAAGTCCATCCTTGGAATTTCTTGGGTGAAAAACCAAGTAGGTTGAACCAACTTTGGTCTAGTGCATTGGAATTCATTAAAGAATTGGTCATTGGCGCTGCTTCAAGCTAGGAGTGAGCATCGTCACCAACCTACATTTAATATTTTACACTCCCTAGGGTGAATGATACTTTAAATTGATTGACAGTCTAAGACTTTCGAATTTTTCCGAATGCCAAATGATCTTACAAAGTTAGTATTTATAATATCCTAGTAGGTCATTCAGTGACAACTTTTACCGGAAACTTGAAACGACTTTGGCATGTGATATTTAATTTGTTAAATGTTTGTGCAGAGTTGGTGAATTATAATTGGCATGGCTTAACAGTGCTTTTCACATATTTCTTCTCATGAAGCTCCATAGAACAATTCGATCCTGAAAGTCCCTCTTGATCTTATCTTCCATGTTCTTGACTTTTGCATGTGATATTTAATGAACTTTAAATGTTAAATGTTTTAATGATGCACAATATATAATCAAAAGGGTTTTAAAACTTAAAGTTTTGGATGGTTTCAATTTACAACTTAAAGTTTTGGATGGTTTCAACTTACATTTGCACATATGGTAAATTGAAATTATGTTACTTGTAACAAGACAATCCCCATTGATTTCATTGTATATGTTGATTTCTAATTTGATATAATTGCATGTATGATGGTACATTACTTGTAAAGACATTGGATTAAAAGTGTTCATTGATTTTAATGTAAGCGCAAAAAATTATTGACAATGTAGAACGATTTTTGTGTTATAATAATTAAACCTAATAATATTGGAGAGCAAGAGAGATGAGGTATGGTGTTTACTACAAGAGTTCGAGCAGGTCATTCAGTGACAACTTTTACTGGAAACTTGAAACAAAGAGAATCTATCTTTGGCTAGGACATCATGTAAGATGCTTAAACCTAGCGATGGTGTGTGGTGAGATTAGGGGCGGTGGGGACAACCACACTTGTTATCTGGGTCATGAGCTAGGCAGCAGCAGGACCCGAATGCGACACAAAAAAATAAAGAGTGAAATAATTTGTACCATGTGGGAGAACATATGCAAGAAGCAATTAATATCACAAAGAACAGTGTTCATTCTAGAATATATATATATATATATCCAATACATAAACAACATTTTAATCAATGCAGGTATGAAAAAAACTACTTTAGGTTGATGCTAGAGCACGTGCTTGTGCCCAAACAATTTGTAACGTTGCAAGCACAAATAACATAAGCGGCTCAATTTTTAGTTTAGTCTTTAAAGGTCTAAAACATATTTAATCCCGAAAGAAAAGAATTGTTGGACACTTCACTCAAAAAAATTCTAATGGAATTCCATCCTCAATAATCCGTTCATGATGGGATTTTGACATTTTCCATTTCTTAATTTTTGATTTTTTCTTTGATTGAACTTCTATCAACTTTATGCGTGCTGCACACACCAAGTGACTATATTGACAACTTATGGAATCAGGTTCATAGTCTTCGAAGTAAACAAAGTCTCCATTTTGACGAGTTTGTTTGAAAAAATAACCTTTCAGTATAATAGACCCTTTGTCATACTGAAATCCGTGATCATTATAGTCTTGTAATAATTTCATTTTTTGTTCAGTGCAACGCATCAAATAATACTTCACATTTTCATCGTTGTCAATAGGTGCAATTACAGCAAAAACATCTCTTGCACAACAAAATAAATTTAACATTTAATTATGCATATTTAAATTTATTTGTAGATCTTTAAGTCATTAAAAAGTAATTCAAATATTACCTTCTCTAACAAGATCAGAAACTCGATCACCATCGGATGATATTGTAGTTTCATCTGATTCCATTTCTTCAAACATTGCAACAGACATTTTTCCCTTTGTATTTAGCTTTGTATGTTTCCAATCGTTCACATACATTTTGTTTTCACAGACGTCATTGGATTTTGTGTTGTCTATGCAAACATCACAAAAAAAAGAATATTTTCTTTTATCCAATGCAAACACATTTGTGGACAATTTTGTTTGAATTGAATGCAATTTTCGAGTCCCTTTTATTGTTCCAACGTCATTTCCAATTGATCTATTTACGTCTCCGATTCCAATATGCCAGAAAAACCTTTATGTGGAAAATTAGAAAAAGAATTTGTAAATATGATATCAAAATACAATTAAAAATAATCATTGCATGATAAATGTACAATGTTTAAAATTAGATTTCCAATATAAATTAAATTGAATGTACCTTCGCACTTCTCTTGATGGGTTAATTTCATGGCTTAGAGCAGTGATGCACCATTGAACAACTTCTTCAATGTTCACAAGTTGGCGTGCAGAGTGGTTCATTTGATATCTTCGAAGTACTCATTTTATGCATGCTCCTGCACCGTCATGTTCTCCTTTTCCATGGCCAGTCTCAAAGAAATTCCAACAATGTTTAATGCAGGTTTTCTTATGAAGACAACACAACCAAAAAAATGATCGTGCAGATTTGAATTGACCTGCGCATCCGTCTAACCATATCCAATGTTCATTGAATGTTATTCCACGATTTTTCAATGAATCATAAATTCTTCCAAAACAATGTTGTACAAAACATGTATCATGTGTACGATCGTCACTGATATAAAAGTGATATTCTTTAATGATGTGTCGATTTTCACTCGTGCTTTCTATATGATCGACATTTTGTTCAGCATGTCTATATAAAATATGGACGAGCATGGAGACTTGGTCAGAGTGATAGTATTCACTATGAATTTCTTTTTGTGGAGCAAATGTGTAGTTTTCTGCAAAATCAATCACTGACAAAATGGTTCCTGGTGGAAAAACTTCATGAGATTTTTTGAATTGCAAGTCTTGCCATCGAGCTCTATGGGAATGCATGGTGTATTTGTAAATTTCTGCTTCAAACTTTCTCAAAAAGTCTATTAGAAAAATTTTGTCTTCTCGTAATTCGATTCTTTTAACACTATCTACACCTTGAATCGATGTACTGGTATATTCATATCTCTTCCATTTCACTTTCATGTTGGACAATGATTGATCATTTATATCAATACGATATTTGTTTTGAAATTTAGTCAAATTTCTACAATCATCGCATTTTTTACCACCAACACATTTCTTTTTGTAAAATAGTTCGTCGCTTTCTCTTTCACATAGAATTTGAGATACGAATTCACGGATAGTGGAAGGAGGAGGTGAATCCTTCCATAATGTTCTACCGAAATCAAGGAATGTGTCATAATATAACTCAAATTCCACATGATAATGACAACAACAAGTGTCACGTACGGTGATAGGTTTTACATACCATGGTTTTGTTGAACAAAAGCACTGAGTGAAACTTGAATTTGACGATTCTCTTCTTTGAACTTGTTGAATAACTCTATTTGAGTGGTTTCCAAGAGATGTTTTTCATGTTCTTCGTATTGATTTCGTGATATTCTTCTTCGCATCACATGTCTTGCAGTGGGTGAAACACGCGAATTGTTCTTCCAATATTCATATATTATTTTTTTAACATCTTCTCCAAGTCTATCTTTGTATGGTTGCCTACAAATAGCTCTCCAACAAACGAGTTCATCATTTACGTCTATTTGCAGTCGAAATTTTCGATGTTTGTGCAGAGTTTTTCGCGAGGTTCCCAATTCTCGTGCCATAGATGTTAGATTCAAACGATTCTCTTGAGTACTTGGTGAAACCATTGCCATTTGTATTCCTCTACGTATATTTGAAACATCTTTATCTCTAGATCTCTTAATTGACTCTATAGCACTACTCATATTTTTTATCACCTCTTCTTTCATTTTTTTATCTTTGGTTGATTTTTGAATACCCAATAGTGTCGTGGCTTCTTTTAATTTCCTTGATGATAGGAGACCTTTCAACATTTGAGCTTGAGTTGTCACTTGCTCAGTTTTGAAAAACATTTCCAAAATTTTATCGACACGATATCGTATAATATAGTCAGGTTTTTTATCTCCATATGTGTGAGTGTCGACATTTTCTAACATCTCATTATCGATAGTGATTTCATCTGTACATATTCAAAAAAATAGTACATATTCAATAAATAACTAAATTAATAAATATGTCAATAAATATTAGGAAAATTTTAAATATATCAATAGATCATAATATTTACATTTACATACCCGATTCAATTTCTGCTTGAGGTTGATTTTCTTCTTCAATATTTTGGGGAGTATCTCTGTCTGTTTACATTAAACAAAATATTTTTCAAACTAGTTCATCAAATAAAAATTACGCTTCACATTTTACATTGGGAAAACTTTAAAAATATATTAATAGATCATAATATTTACATTTACATACCTGCTTCAATTTCTGCTTGAGGTTGATTTTCTTCTTCAATATTTTGAGGAATATCTCTGTCTGTTTACATCAAACTAGTTCATCAAATAAAAATTAAGCTTCACATTTTACATTAGGAAAATTTTAAATATATATCAATAGATCATGTAATATTTACATTTACATACCTGCTTCAATTTCTGCTTGAGGTTGATTTTCCTCTTCAATATTTGAGAGAGCTTCTAACTTTCTTTTGCAATATTGTCTCGTCTCTTCTCTACATTCCTCAGGCTTTCTTTTTCGATCATATTTTCTCACACAAGTTCTTCGATTTCCCATGATAATAGGGTATGAGGTTCAAAAATTTTCCTTTAAAAAATTAGACAATAACTCAATTACAAACAATATCACAAAAGATTTAATTTAAAAAAATCTTTTCTAAAAAATACGTAATCCAATCCAAAACACGTACATACTTCTAAGAAAAATCACACCGCCTCCAAGAAATGTCTTCTAAAAAAATTCTTTAAATCCAAAATGTGAAGAAAAATTTTTGAACAAAAAAGTTCAAAAGATTTATTTCAACACAAAACACGTACATACCTCCAAGAAAAATCACGTCGCCTCCAAAAAATGTCTTCCAAAAAAGTTCTTTAAACTCAAACTTTGAACCTCCAAGAAAAATCACGCCGCCTCCAGAAAATGTCTTCCAAAAAAAATTTTTAAACCCAAACTTTGAAGAAAAGTTTTTGAATTCAAACCAAGTTGTAAAATGAAATGTGCGAAAATTGTGAATCATTTCGCGACAATTTATATTGACGCGAAATATGTGTTTTGTAGGGGGCTCCACAAAAATTTCCGGCTGACGGAGAATTGCACAATAGTTCGGCCGAACTTTTGATAAGAAGTTTGGCCGAACTATTAAGACGTCATTTTTGACGACTAGTAAACGGAAAACATAGTTCGGCCGAACTGTCACTAATAGTTCGGCCGAACTAACGCGTCACCAATTACGCAGAACCAGGCTCTGAAAACGGTTCTGCAACTTTGGACTGATTAAATTCCATGAAAACTTGTTAATTAACTGTCGGAACCAAGACAAGCATTTTCAGAATTGAATCTACTTTCAGGAAATATAAATTTTATGGAATTTCGTAAACGTTTAATAATTTTAATTATTTTTCTAATAAAATGAGTGCAAACAATTTTTGAGGGTCATCGCGATTCAGTGAAATCAAAATTTTGTCTCCCCCAAAATACATTGTAAAAAAAATTGAAAAAATTATGGGGCATTACATTGGTCCGTTGACTCTAATGGGTAGCTTTTAGATTTTTATTTTATAACTTATATGTTAAGAAATTTGTTGCCACGCGAAACATATCAAAAATACGCAGTTTTTCGTATTGGACCAGTTCAAAAAATTCTAGTAATTATGATATGCATCCATTGGCTTTGTAAATATGACGAAACCAAATTAGACTCTGTCTAGATTGTTGTAACACATTTTGTTTTTTCAAAAACACAAATTTTCAATGAATACAACGTTGCCACATAACATGACTTCTTATGAATTCTTTGATTGTTAAGAAAAACACACTCAAAGAAACACTAAGTTGACATATCAAATCTGCATAAAAAAATTTCAAAAAATAAGAAATAGAAAGCTAACAAAATTTCTCACAACTTTTATTTTTACCGCAAAATGAAATTCTACACAGAAAAATTGTTATAGTTTGCAGAAAGTTGAAGAACCGAAAAAAATGAAATTTTTTTCTCAAAAAAGGGCAAAAAGTGTAACCCAGCTTCACATTTTCACGTCTTTCTTAAAAATATTTGTCATAACATTAGAGCTTATTATCTTTCTCGACTTCCCTACGATACCCCGTAATTCGACTTCCTTTCCTTCTGAGAAAAAAAAAAAAAAAAAATTCAAGAAAAGTTCTTCAAAATTAAAAGCTATTGTCCCTAAATATTGTAACCATTTTACTCCTAGTACAATATCAACAGCTCCCATTGGAATGGACTATTCAATACATATTCCCCTTTGTTTAGCTTGATATATGACATTTTCCTGAGTAATTTATGGTTCCTCCATTTGCAACCATCACTTGACATTCTGGTGCTAGGTATAGAAAACAATTCAATTCCTTGGCTACCTTACAATGGATAAAATTATGGGTACTTATACCCGAATCAATCAACACTATTACCTTTTTCTTCTTGATATGTCCTTCTATCTTGAGATTTTGAGGAGTGGTAATACTTGTCAATGCATTACACGATATGGTCGAAATCATTTCTTCTTATTCTAGGGTTGGTTCCTGGTGTATATCCTCTTCTTTTGAAGTTTCTTGTTAATTTTCTTCCTCTTCTTCACAATCTATGTAAAATAATTTCTTCTCAGCACACTTGTGACCTTTAGTGTATTTTCTATCACAACTATAGCAAAGCCATTTTGCTATTTTTTCTTCCAATTTTTGCGGTGTCAACCTTGTAGGTTGTGGACGTCTAGGAGTAGCAACACTTCCATCTTTATAGATGTGAGTGGTAGGCTTCCTTGTCGCCACAATTTTACGTTCAATTTTTCTTGCCAACCTAAATGCTTTCTCCAATGAATCAAGTTCCTAAACGCGAACTTCATGTTGGATGTTATCCTTTAAAGTCACTATGAAGACATCAATATTGTGTTCCTCTAGAATATCGATTACCCTTATATTCAATTTTTGGAAGTCCTCAATGTGCTCCACCACTGAACCCTTTTGTTTGAGATTTATCAATTGATTAAAGAAGGTGTTGCTATTTGTATCCTCATAATGTGTTATCATTTCCTCTGTAAAAATTGACCAAGTGAAATTTCTTTTATGAGAGCAAAGCCATCGATACCATACACATGTATTTTGTTCTAAATTTAAAGTTTCAATGCGTACCTTTTGTGTGTTTTTCACATTATTGAGATCAAAATATTGCTCCATCTGTAGTATCCATGATACGGGATCCTTGCCATCAAACTTCCTCATATCCATATTTGGAATATGGTGGCTCTTACATCCAACATTAGAGTTTATAAAATCATGATTAACATTTATTTTTTTCTCATCATGAGTTTCCTCTACTATCTTTTCACCATTAGGAAACATTTCTTGTATCAACTTTGTCAAACCTTCCATGTCTACTTTTATATCATTCTTCATGTTTTCCATGTTGTCTTTCATGTCATCCATCTTAGCTTCTATGCCATCCATATTAGCTTCCATGACTTTCTTCAAACCATCCATCTTCGCTTCCACGCCTTTCTTCAAAACTTCTATTTCATTTTTTTTTTGTTCTTTGTGAGAGCGAAATTTGGTGCACTTGCTCTTGTAATTTTGAAATTTCATGTTGTAGTTCTTCATCTTCATGAGTCATAGTAGAGCAGCAAAACCCTAGAATCCAAATCTTTGATACCAAATGTTATGAAACCAACTCCAAAAATAGAAGAAAAGAGAGATCAATGCCTTATAAATCAGCGGCTTTGAGGGGGAAACCTCCAATACATTACATAAATGAAAAATTCTTGGATGTTACAAATGAAAAACCCTCCTTTTATATATAAGAGTCCATGGGATCACAAAATAATCCTAGCCAACCTAACAATAATAATGTAAGGATAATAAAAATATTGGGGTTATAGGGGTACAACAATAACAATAAGGGGGTTACACTAACAACAATAAGGGAATATACTAGTAATATAGGAACCTAACATAAATAATTATTGGAAAATCCCATGATTGGCATCAAAATGGGTGATGTTGAAGTTGTATTATGGGTTGTTCAATCATTGAGAACAATGGCTCTTAACATTTAGGAAATTTTCATGAGATTTTCCTCAAGCAAGGGATTTGAATTTAAAGGTGTCCAAGGTGTTATCACCAAAATAGGACCCTGATAGGCTGCCCATCAAGTCAATCTCAGTGTAACTATTTCAAACCAATCTTTTTCCTGAGGCTTAGCCTCCTCAGCCTGAGAGGGCTCTCTCAAGGGTTAATGATATAATTTATAGATAGATGGCTAACTCTGTGGTTTGTGATTTTTTATGTTTATAGGTTGAAAGATGAAGTCTAATACTACCATTGGGCTTATGGAGTCAACAAATCAGTAGGTACAGTGGCAAGGTTTCTTGACATGGAAGATGAGGCAAATAGGGGTCTTAAAAAAATATAATTCACTCAAGAACATAGTTCAACACAATAATTTCATTACTAAAGGAATTCATAGCATAGAGTTATGAATTCTGAGTAATAATAATGAAATCTACTGCTAGTGGTTCAAAGGTAATTCACTTATAAAACACAGTCACCTCATTACTAAAGGAAGTCAGAGCATAGGGTTATGAATTCTGAGTAATAGAAATGAGATCTACTACAAATAGTTAAACATAATAGGTAAATCAATAAATCATTAAAACCCCATGAGAATCTCAAGTCTGTCAAGAAGAAAACCTTTATGCATTACTAATCACAATTAATTACATAAAGCAGCAGCTTTTGCCAAAAAGTCTCCAACCCCTTGCTAATTCGACCTCTTTCTCCATATATAGCTTTTACAATATTGGATTCTATGATCCATCATTAAGAGAATTCGAATTTCTGTTATTGACACCTATTATACTCCTAAAACAGACTCTTAATTACAACTGACAGCTAACTGTCTCTTTAGGAGTCCTAATACAAATAGGAGCGAAACTCCTAAAACATGTTTCAACAACCTTATCTAAACCTTTAATTCTTCTTTTGATAGCTACAACCTCATGAGGTCGAATTTGGTGATGCCTCCAGCCTTGTTATGAACCCTGTTGTTCCATGACCTAACTGCCCTAGAAACCAGGAAACAAAGTTTGCTGAAATTTAGCCCTTAGCTCCATGATTGTCTTCCAACATATTTTCTAGCCTTGATGAATATATTGTATATGTAACATGTGTTAACATCCCATAAAATCTTCAATCCTTCCACCTATGCAAAATTAAGTCCTTGAAAGAGTGTAAAGAGAGCTGATGTGTCTACGCTACGAAAATATCAGTTGTTTTCGTAGCGTAGTAACTATGTCTTTGTAAACATCTCTTAACATCCAATTTTTTCTGCTTTAACATTTGGAAATTCATTTTTTAACTCTTTAAATCCTCAATCAGCATCAACACTTCAAAAACCAGATGTTTTACCTCTTGAAACCTTAGCAAAATGCTCAAAACTTCACCTACATCAATTTCGTAGCGCGCTACGAAACTGCTGTGCATGTCTTTTTACACAAAAATTTTCAAAAATCTTAGTTTTTAAAACTTCTTGCACTTTTTCCATGATGTCTACAGGCTTTAATAATCAACATATGTCATCCTTGAAATTTTTTCAAAAAGTGAAGTCCTTCTCCACAACAAAACTGCATTAAGAAATTATAACTTATTGTTCTGATTTATCTTTGATGTAGATTACTTTCAAACTTTGTCAATTGAATTTCAAGATCTTCCATCTACCTCTTCATTCTCCTGTTAGTATCCCTTAACTTAAAATTTATAATTCTCATAAATCTAGCCTCTTAGCTATATGAACCAAAATCATAATCTTCACAAAATTTAATCCTCATTTTCCATTTATGAATTGGTCATTTTACCTCATTGTTTTTACCTGAAAAATAGGTGTTGAGATAGAGCTTTTATATTCTTATCCAAAATTTATTTCGAGAAACTGAAAGAGGCTTTTGGAAACCATGTTGTCTTTAACAAAAACCTCTCTTGGTTTTTTTCAATACCTCTCCTACCGCTCAGAAACTTTCTTTGAACATCATGTGTGAAACTAGAAAATTCTGATTTCTGAAAATATGGCTTCAAAGAAAGCCTTGTACAAAACCTCCTTCTATATATAGGAGTCCATGGGATCACAAAATAATCCTAGCCAACCTAAAAATAATAATGTAAGGGCACAATAATAACAATATTGGGGTTATATGGGTACAACAATAACAATAAGGGAGTTACACTAACAACAATAAGGGACTATACTAGTAATATAGGAACCTAACATAAATAATTATTGGAAAATCCCATGATTGGCATCAAAATGGGTGATGTTGAAGTTTTATTATGGGTTGTTACAATCATTGAGAACAATGGATCTTAACATTTAGGAAATTTTCATGAGATTTTCCTCAAGCAAGGGATTTGAATTTAAAGGTATCCAAGGAAACCTTATAAAGTGATAAGTTCTAATAGCATGAAAAAAATAATTAGAAAGGGGCACCATGGTGCACAATTATACTCACTAGATGTTCAAACATCTAGACCTTATGCTCCAATGAATCTCCAAAAACTTATCAACAATCATCACATGGTATCTGAAGATATGCTTAAGCATCTCCCACCTACTTGAGATCATGATTATGTTATTAATCTACAACCAAGAATAATACCATCAAACATTAGGCCTTATAGGTTCCCATATGAATAAAAGAGTGAGATTGAGATATAATTCAATAAATTCTAGAGGTTGGCATCATTCATCCTAGCCAAAGTGCTTAAGATAAGTTTCCTATTCCTATCATTGATGAATTATTATATGAATTGCAAAGATCAATTTTCATTAGTAAGTTCAATATCCATTTGGGATATCATAAAATTGGAATGAAGCAATAAGACATCCCTAAAATATCCTTTAGAACACATGAAAACCATTATGAGATTTTGGTAATACCATTTGTCCTTAATAATGAACCTTCGACATTTCAAAGCTTAATGAATTATATTTTCAAATGCTTCATTAGAAAACTTGTATTAGTATTTTATATGATATACTAATCTACAAAAAATCTTAGAAATGTCATGTACAACATGTACATGTAGACATGGTCTTAAAACCATTGGAAGGCAAACAACAATATCCAAAGCCTTTCAAATGTGCCTTTGGGGTTTAATAAGTGCCTTTCATATGTGCCTTTGGGTCATATTATATCTCAATAAGGTTTCAAATTGGACCCTAACAAAATGAAAGCTATGATGGAATGGAAAATTCCAAACTTGAAGGATCTTCGAGGATTCTTAGGATTGATAGCATACTACTATGAGTTTGTCAAGAATTATCATTAAATAGCATTAGAGGTGTTATTGAAAAAGGAGAAATTTTCTTGGGCTTGAGAATCAACCAAAGCTTTTGAGAAACTAAAGGAGGCTATGTGTACAACTACTATATTGGCCACTCTCAACTTCAAAAAACCTTTATTGTATAATGTGATGCCTTATAACATGGCATTGGTGCAGTTTTAATACACAAAAGAAGGCCCCATGCATTTGAAAGCAACCATATTAAAGGAAACAACTTACTCAAACTCATTTGTGAAAAGAAAATGACGTCATATTACATGCAATTAGAAAGTAGTGCCCTCGCCTAATAGGAAGACACTACAAGGTAAAAATTGATCTAAATTGTGTCGTTAAATTGTATTTTTCTATTTCAATGCTTTCGGAGTGGAAAATTTTGGATGAATTTACTTGCAACGTCATTATAGTGCCATATCCGTGTTTGGAAAATTGGGGTTTGAAAACTTATATGTTCATATTAAGGCATAAAATGAAATTTTTTGGGTCAAAATGCTCTCAAATTTAGACAATTCTCTCTAATTGCTAATCTATAGTAATGATACTTTCCAATGACACAAAGATCATATTAATAAAAGCTTGTATGCAAAAGTTATTCCTCCCACAAGTTGACTTACTGTGTTGATCACTATGGTACAAGAGGATGCCATGTAAACCCCCATTACTCATGGATATGGGGCTGGCCATAAGTGGACTTTCAAGAAGATTATAGAAGGTCCAAAATTGTATCTCTAATTAAGGGTTGAGGAATTCAAAAAATTATGCCTAGATGGTTTTTAGGGAATGTTAAATAGTGGGTTGCTAGGAGAAGAAAGGTTTCCATTTCTATATAAGTGTATTTGTTTCATATTTCAGCAGAGAATCTAGGAGTGGAAAATTAGACAATAAAACAGAGGGGGATAAGATCATGGAGTAGTGTTATACTATGCATGTCTTGAGTAACTCCATAGAGAGTACCTCTTTCTTTGTATGTGCATATTTCCATACTAGAGAAAAGTAGCATAGCAACCTCACCTTCTAATTGGGTATTCTCGCATACAAGTTTCTCAGGGTAAATCTTGGGTTTATTTGTGGATGGTGTATGTGTATTTTTAAGTTCTCTATTTTTTGAATTTCAACTATTTTACATATTTAAACATTAAAAAAACCCAATAATTAAAGAATATGAGATCTAATGGAAATTAACCCTCACAATAAAGATTTTAGTAATTTAAAAAAGATATGTTATGACAAACTATTCTAGTGGAATATATGTGACAGTTAATAGATAAAAAAACATCATGATAATTTGAAGTATTTCCTTGAACAATGATTAACTTCAAAAGAGTCACCAAAATGGGATGCAAAGATGCTAGGTTATGACTTTGACAATATATACAAGAAAGGAAAACATAGTATGGTGGTAGATACATTTTTAAGAAAATTAGAAGAAACAAAACATGTATTGTGTTATTTCTATTCCATAATCTAATTGGGTAGGAGAAGTAAGGATAGAATCAAAGCAAGATGAGAAGGTATGCAATATCATTCAAGAACTACAAGAGGACCCAAATGCATTATATAAATGTATATGGAAGAATTATTTATTGTGGTATCAATATTTCCTATATTTATGTAAGAATTCCCAATTCAAAGAGGTGGCACTTTTCGCATTACACACTTCTCTTATAGGAGGACATTCAATGTTCTTGAAAAATCGTCACAAGATCAAAAAAGAATTTTTCAGGGAGGTCTAAAAATGTGTTCAAGACTTTTTAGTTGAACGTGTAGTATGCCAACATACTAAGGGGGAGATAATCAAGACCCCAAATCTCCTACAATCATTATCTATACCAATTCGATGTTGAAAATAGGTTTTAGTGGATTATATTATAGGGTTTCCCAAGTTTGAAGGAAAGAACGTAATCATGCTAGTAGATCAACTCACGAAGTATGTGTTAATTTTTTTGTAGCATTAGGAGGTATTCCAACATGCCAAATAGGTCTCCAAGTTGGCATAAGAAAATTAAAATAATATTTTTTTATCATTGGAGCGCAAGTTGACCTAGGAAATCAAGTCAGTTGTAAGGAAGAAAATTATGGATGAGGGTTCCAAATCGCATTTTTATCATTGGCGACGAAACAATCTAATAACAAAACGAAAAAGGAAAGGATAACTCCAAACCCTACAATATTCAACAACTATCTCTAGATATGCATACAATGTTAGCATAAAATTTGCAGAAAACTTAGAGAAATTGAAAATATATGCTAAAAAACACAGAAGTAGGACCCAATAGAAAGATAAGAAACTTTTATTTTTTTTAAAGAAGACACCTATGGAGAATTATTTACTGACATGGGTTTGTAAATTCCTCCTCCATGGAAGAGTTATTTTATGTCCCTACACAGAAAATGGTTGCTTCTCTCTCCTCTGCTTGCAAATGGGCGATGTGAGAAAATGGTAGAACTCAAGGTGGAGAGATCGAATGTGGCAAAATCATAATGGCGATGATGATATTGATCATGTATGTGTGATCAAGAGAAACCTCTCTATTTATAATAAAATTCTATATCATACTAGATGTAGTCCAATAATAAAATATTTGGTTGACAAGATCAAGATCTAATCATTATGAGTATTTTGTTATTTTTGGGAGGGAATAGTCTAACTTATAGATGAAATGAACTTTTTCACAACAATTTTTTTGGTTAATTATAACCAAAATCCAACAAAGATTTTTAAAAACTCTAGTTTAATTTGTTCAATATGTAGATTCTAAGTTCCCCGGGGGGTTTTTCAAGGTGTTGAATCCATTAATGAATTCAAAAATGCATTTTAAACAAAAAAAATCATATTCTTTCTTGAAATTGTTTTATCAGATTCCTGTGAAAAAATTTATTTCGTCTATAAATTAGACTATGTCTTTTTGGGAGAGGAAAAGATTACATAAATGGTCAATAATATTTATTTACTTAAGTAAATAAAAATATAATGATTGATTTAATTAATTAATAATAATGGGTGAAATAATTAATAAATAAATAAGATTTATGAATTATTTCTAGTGAATGAGGTTAAAAATAGTTTAGAAATAATTACTAAATAATTATTCCATAGGAGAAAAGTGTAATGATTAAGGAATAATAAATAAATAATGATTTATTTAATTATTCATGAGTAGGTCAAATTGGGTTAGGAAAAATTATTAATTAATGATTTAATAATTATTTCAAGGGAGAAAAGTGAAATGATTAAGGAATATAATATATAAATATCGATTTATTTAATTATTTCTATGGATGGGTGAAAATATTTTTTAATTATTTTCACAAAATAAGTAAATATGAAAATAAAATGAAAAATTAAATGGATTTATGGGTTATTTTCAAGTGGGTTGATTAATTGAACAAAAATAATCTAAAAAAAAGTGGTTCTCTAAATGATTTCATAAGGTAAAAGTGGGTTTTAATGTATAAAACTCATACTACAAGGTGTATTTCAATCATCCTAGTGGAAAATGGTTGGGTGATAACAAGTTTCCCCCAATGTATGAGTGTTAGGATCACATCTTATGAATGAAATACATTGTATTTTCCTTTCACTAAACATTCAAGGGGGAGTCAATGGAGAGAAAGAGAGAGGCATTGCAGCAAAGGGAAGAACCACGTGTGGAGGAGGTGAGACCTACTTGTCAAAGAGAAGTATCCAAATGGTGTGTACATGATCTTAGTGATTTGGGGGAGGCATTCCCATACCCGTCGAGATAACTCAATACAAAGAATAATGGTGCACCCTGCAAAGTGGGTCTGAGCAAAATAATACATGATACATGATGTGTTTGCATCAATGTGCTAGATAATGATACAATGATATCAAGGGTCCCATATACATGTGTCTGGAAGAATAAGTCATACAATTAATGTTTTTGAATAGAGTACATAGGAGTAAATTCCCCCAATCTAATGAGAGGGGGAGATCACAACCAAAGAATCCTTGTTTTATAGGAAAGATATCTAAAGATATGAATGAGCAAGTTGAAGGAGAGGCTCATGCAATGGGCTCTGCAATCGGATGAAATTGAGATCATCAAATCTACAAAACTACATCTGGTGTTGGATCAAGGATTTTTGATGGTTAGGAATGTGGGGGAATACATGAAGAGCCACCCCCTCATGAGGTTTGCGAACATCTAACACGTGCCTACTAAATGTTGGGACAATTTGTTGAAGTACTAGACCATCAAGTGTGTGATTATCGATCGTGTGATAATGAGATGGAGTCGAGCACATGAGAAACAACCAAGTGAAAGGGAAATGATGATTCCCTTTGCTTGATCTAAGGCACCCAATAATGAGGAAATTGGATCCAAGGTACACCACCCTCGAAGTCATCTCCTAGAATAAATGTGTTGAAGTCGAAAGGGGAGGAACCACCATAGTTGAGGCAATAAATATTCCTCAATAAAGGCACAAGGAATAGTAATGTGACTAATACAGATTAACACAAGGGAGTATGATGAAGAATGAGCAGATGAGTGGGCTTATGACTTCCCTTGTCATAGCATAATATGCAAGGTTAACTTGGTAGTGACTAATACAATTCCAAATGAGGTGGTCGATTACTCAGAGGGAGGTTTTTCAAAGACATATCATGACATATAAAGGTCAAACATTAGAAATACAAGATGGGTACAACAAATGAGAGGATGACATATTGTAACAAGACTCGATGGGGTGTTGAACAGACTCCATGGAATATAAGTGTGACTCATATATGGTGCTCTGAACAAGGGTGAATAAATGATGCTTCCACTAAATGAACCAAGCACAAGTGGTATAATTCCCTCTCACTACAAGGAAAAGGCCCTCTAGCTGATTTTTTTGAGGAATCCCTTCTAAAAATAGCCCAGATATCCATTTGTAGCATATTTCACTAAAGGAGGTTGGCGGGTGGAGGTTTTTGCGGATGTTTTTTTGCGGTGCGTTTCTCATATCATAAAATGCACTGATGCATTTTATGCAAAACACACCGGTGCATACTATAAATTGGCACACCGAGACATTGTGCTCTTCATACAAACCCGCCTGGTACGTCTAAGTACTCTAGCGCACTGGTGCTCTATGTAGAAACCGACCCATTGCGTCTTTGTAATCCAGCGCACAGTAATGATGTGCGTTGTGCCATTGATAAAACTGTCTGGTGCGTCTCAAAATCAAGCACACCGAAAAAGGGTCAATTTTTAAAAATAACCGGTCGTAAAAACCTCATTTTTACTTGTTCAATGCTCTAGACCTCTCAAGCACTGGTGTGAGTTTGTCTTCTATGAGGTACCCTGTCATCGGTGCTCCCATTTCCCGCATCAATGTTGTCCATTGCGCACTGTTTCGAAAATAGTGGGTAAATTTGTTTTTTTGAATTCCTCAGCAAAGATGCCTCCTCGACACACAAATGTATAGATAATGTAATTGTTTCTCAATAACTAAACCTTTTAGCGGATTAAAATTTGAAATTAACTTAAAATTAACCATTAAAAAACAAAAAAAAATATGTGCAGTGCATTCAAGTCATTTGGCTCGTACCGTTCACGATTCTGCCTATAAATTTATAGGCCACACCGTGAATGATTTTAACAGAAACCACACTGGGTTCCAGTGCGGTACCGAGAAAACGTGCACCGATAAATTTAAAAAATAACACGGCGGTGCGGTCGTTTACAGGACCGCACCATTGACTATGTAATATTGTCAGGAGGGTGGTGCGTTGACCAAATTAACTACCCTAGGGCAGATAGTTAGGTCAATGCACCGCCTGCCCGACAACATTACATAGTCAATAGTGCAGTCGTTTACAAGACTGCACCATTGACCATGTATTGCTTTTGGGTGGTGCGTTGACCAAACTATTAGCCCCAGGGTGGTTAGTTTGTTCAATGCACCGCACAAAAATATTTCCTGGTTGGGCGGTGCGCAAACATTTTTCATGCGCACCAGGCGCGGTGCATGATAAATAAGTACGCACCAGTAATGGTGCGTTACTATTTGTTTGGGCACATCGAGTGCTTTTTTTTTCAATAATATATATATGTGTGTGTGTGTGTGTGTGTGTGTGTGTGTGTGTGTGTGTGTGTAAATAAATTCCTCATTTAATAAAAAAAATGTATTTAATATGTGAATAATTCAGCGACGTCAATGGAGAGAGAAAAGGGAACAACAAGAGCGTATGGAGGACCATTATAACGTGATTCATATGTGGGAGGCACGAAAGAGGGAGACACTTTTGTACCCTCACCCTATTACGACAGCCACCCAGTTGCTCCTAAGGGAGGTAGGCCTCCCCAAGTTATACAAGGAGGCTACATCCCTGAAGGGGCACAGTAGGTTATTGGGACAGCTGATCTACAGGTGTGATGCCCACTGACAGACTTTCCAGGTTGGTCCTGGCCAGTGGTACGAGCCCACTGAGGAGGAAATTTATTTTATTATTGGCCTATCTAGGAGAGGGCAGGATTTTCCCCAGTTCCCAGATGTCCCCGTTGGTTATGCAGCACGGATTTAGTTGGTGTACTCCCAGAGATACATTAGGGATGATATAGTTTCTCCTACAAATTTTTAGGTGTTCGGTGGTTAGTTACGCATTGCTTCGTTTGGTCTATAGGAGGTGAGGTGCCTCTCAATACTACTAACGACCATTTCACATTATATTAGTGACAGGAAGCGCATTAGTTTCCTACTTTTATTGTAGAAATTATACAATATGCATGTATATCTTGGATTCACCCGATCTAACAATGTACTAAAGTTAAATATTGAATCGCTTCTACAAATATTTCGCGGAATTAAAAACACAATAGCTAATCACATGAACATGAAGAAAGATCAATCACACACAACACAGATAATTTCCTGGGGAAAGCTTACAGCTAAAAACCCCACTGTCTTCTATTGTATATTAAGCATGGATCATGAAACAATTACATACAAAACTCTTCTCACAAGAGCCCTCCAATACTCAGCTAATTGTCTCACACTATCATATGAAAAATTGACCAACACATAGCCAATTCTCAGCCTCCAGACAGTCTGCCTTGCTTGCGCAATCCCTGATGGTAAAGATCACTAAAATATAGGAATTTTTGCATGCCTTGACTGCGCAAGTATCATGGGCACTCCAATGGGTTTTTTCGTGCATGTGTGCAAGCAGATAATCCTACAACTGATAGTCAACCTCCCTTTCAGCTAGAACTCAACTGTATCTCCACTGGATTTGACATGCATGTAGCTAATAATAGTAAATCCTTAGTTGCATATGAGATCACTAATTGTGAATTAATTAATATTTAATTCACTATATCTCTCACTATTGTATCTTCAGTTACAACTAGGACAACTGAGTTAAAATATTTACAACTTGCACCAACTCATGCACCACTACACTTCGAACTTTGTTACAACTAGAATTACTCTGCATGTCCCACCAACCAACCTCTAACTCGAAATCCACTAGCTAACTGAATTTATCACTTTCAGTTAACTCATTCAAGTCCACATTGAGAATTGATTACAGTTTAATGTCCATCTAAATTAAGGGATAATAAAAATAGACATGCACCCAAAAATAGTACTGTGGGACCCACCCTAGTCTGGGTGCTTAATTCAACCAGGTGCATAATGCACTAGGCGTGGGCGCTGAATCTTCTTGTTGAATCTCAACATTTATTTTATGTTGATTCTTTATTCTAGGCACCACGACTTGTGAGATGTTTTGTGATTTTTTTGCAGCAGTTTTGTACAACATTGGATAGATGTCGTTCTCAGGCACGTGGGAGGTTGACCTTCCCTTTTGCTTCAGAGTTATTTTGTTTTTTTTTTTAGATTTTTCTGGAGACGAGGCCTACTTTTGTTCAGTAGCCTCGTAGGTCAATGTTGCATGTACGTGTAGGTTTTAACCCTGAACAGAAACTATCTACACACGAATCTTATAACAGAAAATAAACAATAGCGAGAGCATAAAACATAAAACAGATAAACACAGAGATTTTCCCCTGGATCCCAAATTGGGACTACCAGCTTGATTTTTGTTATTCCTTCTAGTGTTACGACACATATATACATGCGGGATCGGAGCTCAAACCCCAATCCCATTAACTACAGTTAAGTTATAGTAGTTCCCTTGACCGAATCTACCAAATACCACGGGCCGAAAACCATCGTACCCCAAAACCATGTGCAAACTCATGCACAAAACATGGGTGGGTATGCATATGAGTGGGACCGCATACCAAAAAAAATTTCGTTGGGGCGCTGCCACCCCCCCTGCTGCGCCCTGCGCAACATACAGCACGTGGGGCTAGTCGTGGAAAGAATATAACACATACCCAACATTCTCCCACTTGTTGTTTTCTTTCCACAGGGGGGCATAGGAGAGCTTAGTCATTTGGCCAATTCTTCAACACCCATTGTTTCTCTACACCAAGAGAACTTCTGAGTGCTCACAGACTTCGTCAATGCATCTGCAACATTCTTCAAAGTGTCCACCTTTACCAGCAACACCCTTTTAGCCTCAACCATATCTCTGACAAAGTGATATTGAACATCAATGTGCTTTGTCTTTGAATGATAAGCAGGGTTCTTAGCCAAGAAAATTGCACTTTGGCTATCACAGTCTATCCTTATAGCTTGTTGTACCAACCCTATACTTGAACACAATCTCTGCAACCAAACTGCTTCCTTGCTTGCATGAGTGGCTGCTATGTATTCTGCCTCTGTAGTTGAAAGAGCCACTACAGACTGTCTTTTACTCATCCAACTGACTGCGCCTCCAAACAGGCTAAACACATACCCACTTGTAGATCTTCTTTGGTCCAGATCTCCAGCCCAGTCTGCATCAACAAAACCACGAATGTCCAACATTCTTTCCAATCCTGGTCTTCCATGGTAGCACAAGCCATAATCACTAGTGCCACGTAAATATCTGAAAACCCACTTCACTGTTGTCCAATGCTCCTTCCCTGGGTTTGACATAAACCTGCTCAATACTCCCACTGCATGTGCAATGTCTGGTCTAGTACAGACCATTGCATACATCAGGCTACCCACTGCACTTGCATATGGAACACGGGACATATACTCTTCTTCTTCTTGTGTCTTGGGACACTGTTCAGCAGATAGCTTTACACCTACAGGAATAGGAACCTTCACCGGTTTACTATCCTGCATATTGAACCTCTGCAATATAGTCTCGACATACTTCCTCTGGTTTAACCAGAGCTTCCTCTTTGCCCGATCTCTCTTAATTTCCATGCCCAAAATATAGTTTGCGGCACCCAGATCCTTCATGTCGAATTTGGAGAACAGTTGGGTCTTCAAATCTTGGATAATTTCTTTGTCATTTCCAATCAACAACATATCATCCACATACAAGACCAAATAAATAACACAGTCACCAATTAATTTAAAATAAACACAGTAATCCTCCTTTCTTCTGGTGAAGCCAAGTCCCCGTATATAGGTATCAAATTTCTGATACCACATCCTTGGTGATTGTTTTAACCCATATAGAGACTTCTTCAACCTGCATACTAGTTCTTTCTTACCCTTCACCATAAAGCCTTCAGGTTGCTTCATGTAGATCTCCTCTTCTAGATCCCCGTGAAGAAATTATGTCTTCACATCCATCTGTTCTATCTCAAAATCAAATGCAGCAGCAACAAATAAAAGTAATCTAATAGAAGTAACCTTGGCAACAGGAGAAAAAATATCACCAAAATCAATTCCCGGCACCTGGGAATAACCTTTTGCTACCAACCGAGCTTTGTATTTCTCCACCTTGCCTTCTACATTCATCTTCCTTTTAAACACCCATTTGCTCCCAATGGGCTTCCTTCCAGCCGGCAACTCCACCAGATCCCATGCATCGTTTTTGTGCAAGGATGCCATTTCATCAACCATGGCCTCCTTCCAGAGTTTTCCATCCTCTGAATCTACTGCCTCCCTGACAGTTATGGGTTCATCATCGGTTATAGTTAAGGCAAAACCTGAACAGAAAGCAGATGGACTATACTTTTCTGGTTGCCTTCTTTCTCGAACTGATCTTCTCAAAGCTGGAGTTTGTGGCTCTTCATCTTCTGAGTCTTCTTCTGTTGTAGAGTCTGATTCATCCTCCTTTAGCTCAAACTCTATCTTCTCAGGTTCCTTTGGTAGGACTTCATGTTTAACAACATCTTTCACTTCTCTAAACACCACATCTAGGCTGTACACAACCTTCCTTGTTTCTGGGTTCCAAAGCTTGTAACCCTTTAAACCATCCTTATACCCAATAAAGATGCACCTTTCAGATTTATTATCCAACTTGGTCCTTTTCTCCTTTGGAACATGTACATATGCATCACATCCAAATACCCTTAGATGTGAAATAGAGGTTTTCTTACCAGTCCATACCTCATGTGGGGTCTTATCCTCCAACGCTGATGAAGGTGATCTGTTAACTAAGTAACATGCAGTCTCCACTGCCTCTGCCCAGAATTCTTGTCCTAACCCGGTACCACTGAGCATGCTTCTTGCCTTTTCCATCAGTGTTCTATTCATTCTTTCTGTAACTCCATTTTGCTGAGGTGTGTATGGAGTAGTCTTCTGCCGTGCTATACCACACTTCTTACAGAACTCTTCAAATTCCTTCTTGCAGAACTCCCCACCATTATCTGTCATCAATGCCTTTATCTTCTTCTCTGTCTGGTTTTCCACCAGAGCCTTAAATTCTTTAAATTTGTCGAAGACTTCAGATTTCTTCCTCAAGAAATATATCCATGTATTCCTTGAGAAGTCATCTATGAATGAAACATAGTACACAGACTTTCCCAGTGATGGAACTGACACAGGCCCAAACACATCACTGTGCACAAGTTCCAATATCTTGTTTGCCCTCTTAGCACCAGAAGGAAAACTCACCCGATTCTGCTTCCCATATACACAATGTTCACAGAAATCGAAATCCAGAGAAAAATTAGACATACCTTCTACCATACCATCTCTATGCAATATCCGAAGGCCCTTCTCTCCAATTTGTCCAAGCCTTTGATGCCATAGCATGGTCTTTTCTCCAGAGACAGCTAGACTTTCCGTCCTACTTTCAAGAACCATAGAACTGTTACACCCATCAATAACAGTGCTACCTTGTAGCTTGTACAGAGTTCCATTCCGAACTCCCCGCATTAATACCAGTGCTCCCCGAACCATCTTGCAGGCATCTTTCTCGAACACTGTTTTTACACCTGCATCATCCATCTTGCTTACAGAAATCAGATTTCTGGCCAATGTAGGAATATGCAGAACACCAGGAAGTGTTCTAATCCTCCCACCTTGTAGCTTCAGCTTGACCTTTCCACGTCCGACGATTCTGGCCTTCCTATCATCCCCTAGGAGGACATCACCACCATCATATTTCTCATACTCGCAGAACCACTCCCTATGGGGAGTGAAGTGAAAGGATGCACCTGAGTCAATCAACCATGACTCATGATCTACATGTGTATTTGAAGAAGCCAAATACACATCCCCACCTTCATCCGAGGTGGTTTTTTCCTTTGCAGAAGGAGCATCATCAGATCCCTTTCCTTTCTCAGGAGCTTTAGATTTTCACTCCTTTTTTTAGTGCCCTTCCTTTCCGCATTTCTAGCATACCTTTACAAACTTTCCAGTAGATTTAGATCTCCCACTCGAAACCTTATTCTTGCTTCTTTTTTGGGACCTTCCTCATACAGATAAGGCATCTCCATTCTGGACCTCCATATTTCTCCGTCTCATTTCCTCCGCCAGCAAGGATGAGACAATGTCATCAAAATTCAAGGTAGTTGTATTGCTACCTATTGTAATAACCAGACTGTCCCACGAGTCTGGTAGAGAACACAACAAACTGATGCACTTATCTTCATCTGAGATTTTAATATCAACAGATGACAACTGACTTACCACAGTATTGAAGGCGTTCAGATGCTCTGTCACCGAGTCTCCATCCTTCATCCTCAGGTTATACAGCTTTTTCCACAGGAACAACTTATTCACCAGAGACTTAGATTGGTACAAAGTCCCAAGTTTTTCCCACAAGGTCTTCGCCGTAGCTTCCCCAGATACATTCAACAATACTAAATCCGAGACACACAACCATATTGTGCTCTTAGCCTTCCGATCTAGTTTCTTCCAGTCTTCATCTGACATTGCCTTTGTTTTAGTACCTGGATCTACTGCGATCCACTGATCTTTATCCACTAGCAGATCCTCCATCTTGAGCTTCCACAACTCAAAACTCTGACCATTAAATTTCTCGATCTCTATCTTTTCGCCGCTCGCCATCTTCTTTCACCGCAAGAATCGATCCCGCAGATCTCCCACTGAACAGGGTCTACCACAGGCCCGAGCAAAAAACCCTCAACAACAAAGGCGTCCCCTTGAAGCCGAAACAGCACTGATACCAAATGTAGGTTTTAACCCTGAACATAGATTATCTACACACGAATCTTATAACAGAAAATAAACAATAGCGAGAGAATAAAACATAAAACAGATAAACAAAGAGATTTTCCCCTGGATCCCAAATTGGGACGACCAGCTTGATTTTTCATTATGATCCTTTTAGTGTTACAGCACATATATATACATGCCGAAGCATACATAAACCCCAATCCATTAACCCTGGATTAGAACATAACCGTAGTTCCCTTGACCGGATCTACAAAATACCAGGGGTTGAAAACCATCGTACCCCAAAACCATGTGCAAACTCATGCACAAAACATGGGTGGGTCCGCATATGAGTGGGACCGCATACCAAAAAAAAATTCGCCGGGGCACTGCCGCCCCCCCTATGACCCCCCTGTTGTGCCCGGCGCAACGTACAGCGCCTGGGCTAGTCGTGGAAAGAATATAACACATACCCAACAGTACGGATGCATATGTGGGGCCAGATGATTTCCAGGAGGGGCTTGTCTTACTTTCCGGCGAGGATATCTACTAATACACTAGAGTTGCTAGCCATTGTTGATGATCACTCATTCATAATGGTGTCGTGTCCATATGTCAGTTTGGATTAGTGAGGGTGTACCAACATCCTCTTCACACAGGATGAGCCATCGTATGTGAGAGGTAATATTATTGTTTTCTTTAAATTAATATAGTTTCATTTTATTGTCTTAATAAATTAATTAGAATAAAATTTATTCTAACACGTACTTTAACTTGTTTTATTAATTTTTTTAATGAAATTGTCTAATTATTGTGTGGTACTATATATTTTGTAGATATTGGCACATTCATTAGGGACATGATTCCACCCCCACTAGATGATCTGGGTGTATATGTTGAGGAGGAGATGGCGGAGGCGGCAGATCAGGGTGACAGATCTGATCCTCGGGTGCAGAAACCCGCGGGGGGGCATCGTAGGGAGGACACCCGATTCAGGATGGAGTTGGGCAGCTGACTTTGTCGACTCCTAGTTGATGAGGGAGTCCACCCTGTTACGATCAGAGATATCCAGGCTGATCGTAGGCTCACAGAGCTCTAGAGATACATGCCCTGCGATATGATGACCCTTATGCATCATATCGTTGGAGCTTCCAGAATACTAGTGGCTAGGAGGGATAAGCGTCATGGAGATGCACGACATAGCAGCTCATATGATGATCATCATCACAAGTGGAGTGATCATCATTATAGTACTCCACCTTCTCCTCCTTAACCTTGCATCATAGATCATGAGTAGCCAACATCAAGTCCTGATCAACAAGCATCTTCTAAGAAATCTGCACCATCTCAGTAGACACAGCCATCAACTAAGCAAGCAATTCCATCTGAGCAAGTCGCACCATCCACTGAGCAGGATGTACCATCAACAACTCATCAAAAGGCAGTTTCTGAGCAGACTACACAATCTGATCAGCAGACACCTCTGGAGCAGGCATGTCATCCATCTGAGCATGAAGTTGCACCATCGACTAAGCAAGCCTCGACTAGTACTAGTATTGAGGTAGTACCACCATATATTTGACATTTATATGCAGTTATATTACAGTTGTATATTTTTTACATTATACAGTTATATATATAATGGTGCATGTATTTTATGTTCATGTTTATGTACTTAAATTACATGTTGGTGTTCATCATGATGTGTATATTTTTAGGTCATGTTAGATATGTTCATTTAATGTGCTTGCAGATAGATGTGTATGTGATAGCAGTTATTTGACATGAGATGTATATTTGATTTTTGTGTTGTGATGATGTTATACAATACTTGTGTTTTGTGAGATGATCATGATCATGATGATTAGATGATGTTACCGAATTTGAATGTGTATTTTAGAATATGATGTTTGTACGATGGTTATCATGATCGTGATGTTTATTTTTAATATTAAATCATGATATTTATTAAATATTATGTCGTGATTGTAGTTGTAATTTTGATTATAATTGTAATTTTAATTTTAATTGTATGTAAAATTGTAAAATTGTAATTGCAATTGTATTTGAAATTGAAATTGAAATTGAAATTTTAATAGTATGTAAAATTGTAAAATTGTAATTTTAATTTTAATTTTAATTTTAATTGTAATTGTATGTAGAATATTTGTAAAATTGTAATTGTAATTGTACGTAATTGTATTGTGAAATTGTAAAATTGTAATTGTAATTGTATTTATTGTCATGATTTAATTTTATTAAAGTTGTAAAATTTGTAAAATTATAATTGTAATTGTATGCATTGTTATTGTAATTGTAATTTTAATTATAATTGTATGTAAAATTGTAATTCTAATTATAATTCTAATTCTAATTGTATGTAAAATATTTGTAAAATTGTAATTGTAATTATAATTGTCTTGTGAAATGATTGTAATTGTAATTTTATGTAAAATATTCGTAAAATTGTAATTGTAATTGTATGTAAAATTGTAAAATTGTAATTGTAATTGTAATTGTATGTAAAAATTCGTAAAATTGTAATTGTAATTGTAATTGTATTGTGAAATTGTAAAATTGTAATTATAATTGTATGTATTGTCATGATTCAATTTCATTAAAATCTGTAAATTTGTAAAATTGTAAAATTGTAAATTAATTGTCAATTGTGAACCATAACTACCATAAGTAAAATGTATACCATAAATATTGTTAAATTACCATAATTGTAAAACTGTAAATTTGTATGAATATAAATCATTGTAAAATAATAAATCTAGAATAATATGAATTTTTATAACATAATAAAGTTTAGAAAATAATGCAAATAAATTCATGTTTAGTATTTTCATTATTTTATTATGATCTTACATACAAAAAATAACATTATACATTAATACAATTTTTAAAATTTTAAAGAAATCATTCACACACATTTAAAGCAATCAAGTAGTTGTATGATTTTAGGAATTGACATAAAAAAAAGAACTTGATACATTGCATTGTTTTTGAAATCAACATAATTGAAAAATATCAAGTGAAATGATTTTAACATTAACACAATGCAAACCAATTAATTCAAAATACATATTATAATGTTTCGAAGAAAAAAAAAGTCTTAGTTATAAGGTTAAGTCCTCTTCTTTATAAAAACTCATCTTAAAAAGTATAAATCATGAAATAACACATGTACCATATCACTCTTTGTTCTCATGATCACCCTCATTATCTTCCAGCTCGCTTGGCATGATAACACTATTGTTCTCAAAAATATATTTTGATCTAGGGTCATGTCTCAATATGAACCACCAATTCCTATCTAACACATATGGGTAAAAAAACACCTCGTTGCAGTGTTTGGGGAAAACATAAGGCTCCTTAGCTTCATCCCACATATTTCTAGAGTTGATACATATCAGCCTACTATTGCGATCTTCCTTTACATTATTCTGATCAAAGGTGTCCCACCACTTGCACCTAAAAATAACACATTGGAAAGAAGAGAAGTCCACTTCAATGATCTCTTGTATCTTTTCGACATAACCCAACGTCCCTTGTACTAGGTTTTGATCACAGTGGCTAGCTCGACTAGATTGATCGAACTCAACTTACACTCCACAGTCTTGTGTCATGTGTCTGTCAATGGAATTTTCTCTGTGAAAATGGTGTCCATATGCCCATATATATGGGAACAAATGCACCTATAAAAAAGTTAGAAACTCATAGTGTCATGTGTCTTATAATAACCCAACTGTTAAAATATGAAATATAGATGTTACATTTCAAAGGTGCATTATTAATTTTAAAATGTACATAAATAGATTATTACCGAGTTTTTGCACCCAGTCCCTACATTTAACGCATCCTCTTCAGCACGCGGTTAACAACCGGTTGCACCGTATTTCTCTCTGACTTGATCAAAAACCCAACTATTTGGGCATATAATTGGCATATTTTCTTTTAAATGATCGGGATAAGGCACACTTCTACCATTCAACCATCTGAATTCTTTCTTGTCACTATCCCATTTCATCCTCTTTTTTTCGTATAATTCGACCCACGGTTGTGTTACTTCGGAATTGTAAAGAACGAATTTATTGATTGCTTCAGTTTTTGCATTCGTTGATGAAATAAAACCAACATATAGTACACATGAGATCAAAATATAAATTATATCAAAGTTCAAGTGAATATTTACTTTGTGTAAATTTGAAAAATTATAAGTCGCTTACTCTTTATCAAGCGCATTTTTCCATTCGTTTCGAGAAGTTTCCCTTCTCTTTTGTCTTCATCCCTTTCATCGTCCCAAAACACCGCACCTAGTCTGTTGTCGATCTACTTGATGTACTCACTGGAATAATATAAAGACTCATAAGATATGCACCCCTTGCCATAGACCCCTCGGGTTTTTCCCTTTGTCGAACAAAACCTTTCAATTCTTCATGTATCTCTCTAAGAATAACATCCAAAGAGAAGAAACCGCCCCAACTAATTTAGCCTCATCTACTAGGTGGATTAGAATATGAATGTGCAAGTCCATGAAACTCGTCGGCAGTTCCTTCTCAAACATACAAACAATATCAAATATCTCTTGACGCCACCATGGAATGCTAGCCACATGAATCTCCTCTGACATGATCCAATGTACAAATGCAGATAATTTAGATATGGCACATCCTGGGTCTTCAGGGAAGTCATGTTTCACACACCCATGCACGACAAAGGATAATGACACTACAAAGTTATAAACACATGAAAAAATATACAAACTTATTTATGTTGTATTATCCATGCATGGGATAAAATTTATTAATATAACAAATAATAAAATCATGCTTTTGACATTGTACATACTCTTAGAAGATTCAAATGGTCATGCGATTTCAACCCCGATAAATGGTCATTCATGGTGAAGCAACGTTGTAGTGAAGACCCATATGAAGATGGTACCCTCACACCCATTATAACTTCCTTTTCCAAAGAAAGATCATCTTTTTTTTAAATCCATGGGACATCACCTTCTTTGAAATACCAATTAGAGGGACCAGCTGCCTCTGATCCTGTACTTTCTAATCATCTTGGCAAATGTTTCTTTTTAGTTTTTGAAGTAATAACATCTTTCATAACATCCAATGTGTCACTTTGTTTCAATGATATGTGCCTCCATAAAGAAGATGAAACATTTTTAAATATATACATGGGATCTAATAAGTGGGTAATCTTAAGATGCTCCCAATATGGGAGGTTATAAAAGATAGATTTCCTTTTCATCCCAATGGGAAATTTCTCAACATAGGTGTCAAAGAATTTTGTATCATCGAACATAGGCTCCCCATTTGAATCAAAAAATTCTATGAACTCCTTCTCCTTATCTCTCTCATATGCTCTAAGCCATCGATTTGGTTTCATTATTGCAAGCCTTTCGGTTCTCTCTCGTTTACCATTGAAAGTAGATGTTGCTCTTCTGTAAGGGTGTTCTTCTGGGAGGAATACCCTAAAGTAGTCATACACTAGCTTTTGTAGGTCGTTGAACCATATAGCTTTCAGAGAAGGTCCAGAACATTTACATCCATAATACCCTTTTGTTACAAGACCTGTGAAATTATTGTATACAATATGCATGGCACGTTAAAGAATATCATGAACATCAAAACAATTACAACAAATTATATAACTAATACGCGAAAGAATATTGTTACTTATATAAACAAATCAATAAACATGTAATTCACCAGAGCAAACTCCTAATCCTGGATAATCATGTGTTGTGTAATAACATATGCCATACAATGTAAAACTCCTCTCTGATACGATGGGTCTCGATACATCGTATACATTTATCCCATCCCATAATTCCTTCAATTCATCTGCCAGTGGTTGTAAGTAGAAATCCATATTCTTCACTTGTCTTCTACCAGGGACTATGAGAGACAACATAATATGTTCATTATTCAAAAACAATCATGGGGGGGTATTGTTATTGATCACTACTACAGGCCAAACAGAATAGTTGGTGTTTTGGATGGAATATGGGTTGACGCCATCCATGGCTATGTTAAGTTGTAGACTTTGTACTTCATCCTTGAATTTTTAGGCCATGTATCCTCTATATTCTCCATGGTTATTGAATTTGTTGGGATTCGTATAAATCCCGACTCACTTCCGTGTGAGGCATGCCATCCATGCAACATAGCTAATTCTTTGCAAGGAAATAGCCTTTGAATCCTTGGGATTATAGGCATGTGCTTCAATATCTTAAAAGGAGGACCGCGTGATTTACCCTTATTTTTTATTTATCATGTATGTCATGCCCACATTTCAAAAATATCTCTTTGTCTGCATATTCTCATATATATAGAATACAATCATTTGGACATGCTTGATATGATGTCTACTCAACACCCAACATTTTCAACAATTTCTTTGCCTCTTCGCAGCTACCAGGCAAGACATTATCACTTGAAAAAACCTTATCTTTGACTAACCTATAGTTGGCCATGGACAATATTAAATGTACATTAATGTCGATAATTATTAACGTTCATAAAATTGACCATTTTTAATGTTCATTGTGTGATTATATTTCTCAAAATATAAGGGAATTGATGGTCAATTACCTCAAAATTTCCAAGAAACATGCATTCGACAAGCCAAACTTTACTTTCAAGTTGTACAGTAACATCATTGCCCCCAACTGGATAGACTGTGACTGACCGCCAGGTCCAAAGAGAGGGGTGGTGGAAAAAAATTTAAGGCTTTCGAAAAAGGTATCAGCGATATGAGCATCATCCCCTAGCTGATCTTCGTTCTGGAATGCATCTAACAACATTGTATCCATGGCAGTCATATCCCTTAAGTAATCATCCATACCAACCTCTATTTTATTGCCTCCATTTCTAGCTTTTGAAGAACTACTATTGTTGTAGTCATTCCTAATTGGTGAATCTAGACGTAGTGGGATTTGAATAGGTGGTTGATTCAACCATTCTTGGTATCATTCCTCTCCTAATTTTTCTCTTAATACAACCTTCTCTCGATTTGACATTTTTGTGGGGTGCAACAGAAGATGGTAGGTAGGTCGCTCATCATCACTAGAATCCTAATAATTTCAAAAAATATATTTGAACATGATTAGTACTAAATCAATGATATCAATTAGTAAGCGCATCGACAATGCATGGTTAATTGGTTTGACATTGAAATAATTACATTAATATACCAAAAAATTATTATTACCATCATTGTCCCAGGATTGTGGCTAGAAGATGGCATTTTACAATTGGCAAGGTGAGGCGGTTATCCATTTTCATCTACAACCTACGCCTTGTGGTATGTTTCTGCTGATAAGAGCTTCCGACGTTTTGGAGTTATTTGAATATTTTGTGGATCTGAACTCAATTTTGAATTTGTATGAACCTGCAAATTTGTATACATTAATTTTATTCAGTTGATTGACATGGATAAAAAAAAATGAATTAGATAATGAAAATATAAATAAAATTTGAAGTAATTACGTCTAGAGATGGATAGGGATAACTCTGCGATGGACTTTGAGAAATATTATGGAACAAGCTGGATTTTGAATAATTTTCCATTTCATATAATTATAATATTTTTTCCCTGCATTTGAGCAAAATCAACAACCAATTTTGGTGTACATACCTAAAAGTAATTTCGGTGCCTTAAAAATGGACTTATTGTTATCGGTCCTAATGTACTGTTAACCACACCAGTGCGTTTTAGTTACTGCGCACCAGTGCGGTTTCATTAACGGACGCACTGATGTTGTTAGTTAACAAACGCACTGAATATCCGAAAATAATAAAAAAACACAACTTTATTTTTTTGAAGTATAAATAAAAAAAGAGGTAAATTGAAAAATGGGCAGAAAATTATTTTCAAAATCTAATTTCATAAAAAAGTTCTTTAAATAGTAAAATTTATTCATTATTTCGTTGTTTTTGAAAAAAAATTCAGGGAGAGATTTGCACGAGATACATTACTGGAGCAAGAGAGCACGAGATCACTGTGGAGCAACAAAATACTTTCGAACATCAGCACTATTCAGAGAATCAGAATTTGAAACATCTGGTGATTCACACAAAAACCATGTAGTATAGTAAAAATTTAAAATTTTACAATAATAATTGTTTTTTTTACAGTTTTTGTTAGATTTAATACGTGCATAGTAAAAAATTTAAATTTTGTTGTGTATTTTCCAAAAAAAAAAAAAGACAAACAAAAAAATATATACATTACGTTAAACCCTTGCTTCTTCATGTTTATGTGACTTCACAATTAGGGCTTTTGATTTTATATTTATAGTGTTTGTATTACTATATATATAGGCGTATGACATCTAACCCGCAGGACCACTTACAGAGTCAGATCTCAATCCATGTCAGCCCTTGCACAATTTAAAAAATATATATATAATTTTTTTAATCGGTGCCCACTATTTAAAATAGTGCATCGGTGCACTATTATAGTATAGCGCACCAGGTGTGTACTGACAAAAAACATTGTTTGATAAAAATAGTTTTTTATTATTTTATGTTTGTGTTAATCGGTGCATCGGTTAACATATAACGCATTGGGTCTCCTTGTTGACAAAGAGCTTAGTACGGTGTTTCTACTTTATTGGCAATGCATTTATAAGAACCTACTGCACTGCATTCGGTGCATACTTTGCGAAAGGCGTGCCATTTTCTTGATTTTATTTTTTACCTGAAAAGTATGTGATTTATTTATAAAATATATTAATGAATGGCACAGGTTTCATATTGATAAAGAAATGGATGACAAGAGTTCAAGTAACAAAAATACTGATAGCACATTGAGAAAAGAACAAAAAGAAATTTCTTTGTAAATTCTTTACAAAAATTATTATTTTTGATCTATATGCAAGTTTAACTAATATGTATTATTTAGTGTGTATCATGCAAAGCCACAAAATGACGAAGCTCGATAAGGTTATTTCCGAACTAAGACCAGAAGAGTGTAAAATCTTGATGGAAAAATTGGAGAAAGATGAATTAGGTGAATGAAAAAAATACTATCAATCCAATATGAGTTTATTTTTTGAATTTTCATAAATAATATACTTAAAAATATTAGATAACATGTTTCAAACAATCTATTAATTCAGATATGTTTAATTTTCTACAGGGACCAATAGTGAAGAAAAGCAATGTTGTTCTAAGAAAAGAAAAAAATAGAACATACAAATGAAAATGAATTTCTCCTTAGCTCATCTAGAGTGGTGTTGGAGGTTAACGAAAGGGGGGGAAACTTTTACAAAACTTTGAGGGATCTAGTGGAACGAATGTATAGAAGTTCTTTCCACTTACAATACAAAAATCAATCCAATGATTCCAAGAACCAAATTTTATTTAAACTACAGGATGAGTTTCCAGAGAATTTTTCAATGAGACATGTCATACTTTTAATAGCAAAAGCATACAACAACAAAAAGGAAGAACTGAAAAATTAATATTCCTTTAAATGTTTTTCTAGAATTATATGTATATATTACTACAAAGCAATCATTTATTAATATCACTTTTTTATATTTAATTTTCATATATCAAAATGAAAATTAAATAGTTTATTGTAATGTTACATTTTCAAGAAGATTATGAAAATCTCAAAGGATGAATGAGATGATATCAGAAATATGCTAGTAGGAATGTCCAAAAAGGTATACAAGGAGATGGTCAAAGAAATGGACATAATTGTATTTCATGACGAGCCATCTCAAAAAAAAAGTGCTTCAAATGTAATATGCAATCATTTAATTTTTTTTATTAGTTATAATAAATAAACAATTTAGCATTAAATATTAATTTTCAAGTATTTTCTTGCAGAAAATAAAATAAAATGGAACTCATTCAGCACATAAAACAGGACGACAAGAAAGAAAAAGGTCGATATCTATGTTTGTGAGTAACTATTACTTCCTTATAACAACTTAACTAGATTTCATTTTTGTATATTTTAAGTTGTTTCACAACAATCATCATTCAATGTCTTCAAATAGGTGCTAACATACAAAGAAGAACCATCAGAAGAATTGATTAACATTGGGTTAAATATGGATTGTCAGCATATGTTGGCATATCAAAAATTTAATTGTGGAATTTCTAAGCATCTATCTTGTTTTACTTATCTTTGTCTATAATTAATAGAACAAAAAAATATTTTATATTAAATCTATGATTTGTTATGGAGTATAAAACTTGCAGGAAACAAAGTATGGAACTACACCAACAAATGAATTGTTGAGAGATGGCATGAAATTTGGTTTTTAGAGAATGTGTTTAGTTCATGAGTCAATTCTTGCTATGGTACATTTCTTTTCGATTTACATTGATGTATATTATTTAATTTTGAAATTTTCATTATTCTCACTAATGTATATACACTCATTACACTTTACATTTATGTTTGTAGATGGAACTTGAAGAAGAAGAAAACAATCAACACAATGAACAAAACATTCCTCCAAATAACCCAAGTCATGGAAGTAGCTCGAGCAGTGACAGCAGTTCCAACAAAGAATGATGATAAATATGTTTGGATATCAAAGCAAGGCATTGTATTTTTTGAAATATTTGTCTGTCAAATCATACATTTTGTTTAATGTAATGGACATAGTGTCCCAATTGAAATACAAAGGGATACCAATAATTGTCCCATTTTTTATGACAAAGTGTCTTATTCATATGTATATAATAAAATATGTTTTAATTTATTCTATTGGGTTCTCCATTGTCGTTATGAAATGTTACACCATTGATTAAATATTGTAATGAAGAGATGCAAAATCTAATTATATGATATAACAAATTAATCCAAACATCACATTCACATGAACTAATAAAAATTTAATTCATATGAATACTGTTATAAGATATGTGTCGAATTTTGATGAATAATGAATTTTAAAAAATCACATTAATTGCACTGTCACAGGTCAATGTTTCTAAAAAATAGAAAATGAACACTAGTGTGTGTTAGTTACTTTGCACCGGTGTGTTTGTATGATACTGCACACCGGTGTGTTTCTACGACTTATGGGCACCGCACAAATGCCAATACCAATTAGAATGCCCAGTGCGCTTTATGGATGACTACCACCCGGGCGGTCGGATAAGCATTGTATGCACCGGTAAAATTTTCCTTTAACGCGTTGGTGCATTTTCATAACTTTAACACCTAAATGGCCTGGTGTGTTTTTACACCTTAACGGCACTGGTGCATGCACCTTCCATCGGCTCGATGCGTCTCTGTGGGTGACACGCTTCGGTGACATTTATAAATGCCCCAGGGCATCCAAAATTTGTTTTCCATCTTGGTGCTTGGTATGTTTTTTGTATCGATGCATACATGGTAAAAGGCACTGATGCATTCACACATGATGCACACACCGATGAGAAAAACATCCGTAAAAACCTTCGGCCACCCAGTTTTTTTTAGTTGTATTGAAGTTCCATTAGAAGCTCCGCCAAAACCTCCATTACCAAAAACAGATGTTGTAGCAAATTTTTTTTTGACAATTTTGGCCAATTTAATAGCACTAAAAACCTCCTTTATAACCTCTTCTAGAGGGTCTTTTCCTTGTAGTGTCTTTAGGTAAACCAAGAGGCAATGAGAGGGGGGATTTTGGGGGAAATGGGTTGTGATCATAAAAGTGAGAATATAAATGATGCTAGCTCTGGTTATGAAAAAAATTGGACTCTCAAAGTAAAGGGGATCAAATTGCATGGGCACTAAAATTCAAAGGGGTGATAGTGTTGGAGTGCCCATGAGAGGTAGTCTCTAACACTCGATAGGTGGGAAATTAAAGAGATCGATGAGCTAATCCACCAACCAAAGTGTAGGGGGTCCCCTTGCTTCTTCCTATTTATGTGACTTCACAATTAGGGCTTTTCATTTTAGATTTATAGTGTTTGTATTACTATATATATAGGCATATGGCATTTAACCCGCAGGGCCACTTACAAATTCAGATCTCAATCCATGTCGGCCCTTGCACAATTTTTAAAAAAATACAATTTTTTAAATCGGTGCCCACTATTTAAAATAGTGCATCGGTGCACTATTATAGTATAGCGCTTCAGGTGCATACTCACAAAAAACATTGTTTGATAAAAATAGTTTTTTATTATTTTATGTTTGTGTTAATCGGTGCACCGATTAACATATAATGCATTGGGTCTCCTTGTTGAAAAAGAGCTCAGTATGGTGTTTCTACTTTATTGGCAGTGCATTTATAAGAACCTAATGCACTGCTTTCGGTGCATACTTTGAGAAAGGCACACCATTTTCTTGATTTTTTTTCTACCTGAAAAGTATGTGATTTATTTATAAAATATAGTAATGAATGGCACAGGTTTCATATTTATAAATAAATGGCTGACAAGAGTTCAAGTAACAAAAATACTAATAGCACATCAAGAAAAGCACAAAAGGAAAGTTCTTTGTAAATTCTTTACAAAAATTATTATTTTTGAACTATATGTAAGTTTAAATAATATGTATTGTTTAGTGTGTATCATGCAGAGCCACAAAATGACGAAGCTCGATAAGGTTATTTCTAATCTAAGACCAGAAGAGCGTAAAATTTTGATGGAAAAATTGGAGAAGGATGAACAGATAAATGAAAAAATACTATCGATCCAATATGAGTTTATTTTTTGAATTTTCATTAATAATCTACTTAAAAATATTAGATAACATGTCTCAAACAATCTATTAATTCAGATATGTTTAATTTTCTACAGGGACCAACAGCGAAGAAAAGCATTGTTGTTCTAAGAAAAGAAAAAAAATAGAACATGCAAATGAAAATGAATTGCTCCTTAGCTCATCTAGAGTGATGTTGGAGGTTAATGAAAGGGGGGAAAACTTTTACAAAATTTTGAGGGATCTAGTGGAACGAATGTATAGACGTGGAACGAATGTATAGAAGTTCTTTCCACTTACTATACAAAAATAAATCCAATAATTCCAAGAACCAAATTTTATTTAAACTACAGGATGAGTTTTCCAAAGAATTGTTCAATGAGACATGTCATACTTTTAATAGCAAAAGCATACAACAACAAAAAAGAAGGATTGAAAAAGTAATATTCCTTTAAATGTTTTTCTAGAATTATATGTATATATTACTACAAAGCAATCATTTATCAATATCACTTTTTTATATTTAATTTTAATATATCAAAATAAAAATTAAAGAGTTTAGTGTAATGTTACATTTTCAAGAAGATTATGAAAATCTAAAGGATGAATGAGCTGATATCAGAAATATGCTAGTAGGAATGTCCAAAAAGGTATACAAGGAGATGGTCAAAGAAATGAACATAATTTCATTGCACGATGAGCCATCTCAACAACAACGTGCTTCAAATGTAATATGCAATCATTTAATTCATTTAATTTTTCGATTAGGTACAATAAATAAACAACTTAACATTAAATATTAATTTTCAAGTATTTTCTTGCAGAAAAGAAAATAAAATGGAACCCATTCAGCACATAAAACAGGACGACAAGAAATAAAAGGGTCAATATCTATGTTTGTGAGTAATTGTTACTTCCTTATAACAACTTAAATAGATTTCATCTTTGTATATTTTAAGTTGTTTCACAACAATCATCATTGAATATCTTCAAATAGGTGCTAACATACAAAGAAGAACCATCAGAAGAATTGATTGACATTGAGTTACATATGGGTTGTCAGCATATGTTGGCATATCAAAAATTTAATTGTGGAATTTCTAAGCATCTATCTTGTTTTACTTATCTTTGTCTATAATTAATAGAACAAAAAAATATTTTATATTAAATCTATGATTTGTTATGGAGTATAAAACTTGCAGGAAACAAAGTATGGAACTACACCAACAAATGAATTGTTGAGAGATGGCATGAAATTTGGTTTTTAGAGAATGTGTTTAGTTCATGAGTCAATTCTTGCTATGGTACATTTCTTTTCGATTTACATTGATGTATATTATTTAATTTTGAAATTTTCATTATTCTCACTAATGTATATACACTCATTACACTTTACATTTATGTTTGTAGATGGAACTTGAAGAAGAAGAAAACAATCAACACAATGAACAAAACATTCCTCCAAATAACCCAAGTCATGGAAGTAGCTCAAGCAGTGATAGCAATTCCAACGAAGAATGATGATCAATATGTTTGGATATCAGAGCAAGGCATTGTATTTTTTGAAATATTTGTCTATGAAATCATACATTTTGTTTAATGTAATGGACATAGTGTCCCAATTGAAATACAAAGGGATACCAATAACTGTCCCATTTTTTATGACAAAGTGTCTTATATATATATATATATATATATATATATATATATATATATATATATATATATATATATATATATATATATATATATATATATATATATTTTAATTTATTCTATTGGGTTCTCCATTGTCGTTGTGAAATGTTACACCATTGATTAAATATTATAATGAAGAGATGCGAAATTTGATGATATGATATAACAAATTAATCCTAACATCACATTTACATGAACTAATAAAAATTTAATTCATATGAATACTATTATAATATATGTGTCGACTTTTGATGAATAATGAATTTTTAAAAATCACATTAATTGCACTGTCACAGGTCGATGTTTCTAAAAAATAGAAAATGAGCACTAGTGTGTGTTAGTTACTTTGCTCCGGTGTGTTTGTATGATACTGCACACTGGTGTGTTTCTATGACTTATGGGCACCGCACAAATGCCAATACCAATTAGAATGCCCAATGCGCTTTATGAACGACTACCACCTAGGCGGTCGGATAAGCATTGTATGCACCAGTATAGTTTTCCTTTAACGCGTTGGTGCATTTTTATAACTTTAACACCTAAATGGCCTGGTGTTTTTTTATACCTTAACGTCACCGGTGCATGCACCTTCCATCAGCTCGATGCATCTCTGTGGGTGACACGCATCGTGACATTTCTAAATGCCCCGGGGCGTCCGAAATTTGTTTTCCATCTTGTTGCTTGGTATGTTTACAATACTGATGCATACATGGTAAAACGCACCGATGCGTTCACACATGATGCGCACACCGATGAGAAAAACATCCATAAAAACCTTCGGCCGCCTAGTTTTTTTTAGTCATATTGAAGTTCCATTAGAAGCTCTGCCAAAACCTTCATTACCAAAAACAAATGTTGTAGCAAATGTTTTTTTGACAATTTTGGCCAATTTAATAGCACTAAAAACCTCCTTTATAACCTCTTCTAGAGGGTCTTTTCCTTGTAGTTTCTTCAGGTAAACCAAGAGGCAATGAGAGGGGGGAGTCTGGGGGAAATGGGTTGTGATCATAAAAGTGAGAATATAAATGATGCTAGCTCTGGTTATGAAAAAAAATTGGACTCCCAAAGTAAAGGGGATCAAATGGCATGGGCACTAAAATTCAAAGGGGTGATAGTGTTGGAGTGCCCATGAGAGGTAGGCTCTAACACTCGATAGGTGGGAAATTAAAGAGATCGATGAGCTAATCCACCTACCAAAGTGTGGGGGGTCCCCTAAGGTGATATCCATTGAATGAGAGGAAAATGCAATATTCCACAAGAAATGAGCCTAAAGGATACCCTATATACATGAGTATATAGTGGTTAATCATGATGAAAATCGACACATAAGTCAACAAGTGCAAGGAAAATTTGGTGTCATAATATGAGCGACAAATATGAAGATATTAAGTTTAGAAATGGGAGACTTGACACTTCATGGGAAAAATGGCTTCTAGATGAAGTATCAAATCTATAAAAAGTGATGTAATGGTGTAAAAATGGTCAAATGGGCCACCAAGAGATGCCTTAATTCTTCTTGGAAGAATGGTTCTTGATGAAGAATCAAGGTAAGAAAATAATACAAGAATTAACTACTAAAGGAGTTCTATAATAATCCCCACCCACCAAGTTAAATATCAGGACCGGGTGGTGAGTGTGGCATCACATAGAGTAGAATTTTGAATATATGGTATCAATCATTTTCTATAAGTAAACTATATATGGCTCACTAGAGAGGAAGATAGGATAGAATACCCAAAAAATAAAAGGATAATCGACCTTACCTAGATCTTTGGGGCCTAGGTCGAGGTTGATGATAATTAGATGAGAAAGTGGCCAGGTGAGGCATCATGCCCCAAAGCATGAGATATTTCCCCCTAACACATGATTTTGGGGGCGAGGGAGTTGATAAGGTATGAAAAGGTGGGAATGATTCCCCCCTGTTGGGTGTGTATGTAGCATGTTATGTACATGTCGAATGTATTCAAAATGTTGGATTCCAAACACTTGAATGGATGGTTTTGGTACATAATATATTTATGAATGATGTTTATGGTTTTCATCTATTATGATGTTATGATTGTCTTATTATGGGAAGAATGGATTAATATAGTAATATAAAGGTAATGAAGGAATGTCAATCTCACACGGTACAGCATGTGTAAGTCAAAGGGACTAAATTTTTGGGTCTGCTGACATGGTGTCACCATACCAAAGAGTGGCTTCATATATAATGAATTGATACTCACCAAGATGAAACTGGGGTTAAACAACAACAATGTCTAAGGAACTGGGTTGTTGATGTAAGATGTAATAATAATAAAGTGGATCATCCCCATGGTTATCTAGAGTGATATGGGACTGTAGAGGTTCATCAATATGGGAAGAATAGTGGTACTAGAGTCAACACGACTAGATGAAATATGATGGTGGGTGAGAATTGCTTCTTTTGGACCCTCAAGAAAGGATTCCCCCTTACCCAAACATTGTGTAGAAATGTAATGGCCATAAGGGGGATTTGGTTTTAATTCTTGCATTCGAAATAAGGGGTGATTAAACCAATAATAATCATGAGAGACATGGTTCACATGCACAACGTCTTCTACGGAGACAAGAAACTAGTGGATTTAAGTTCCACCATTGTTGAGACAAAAGCAACCTCAAAAATAGAAGATGGTTCTAAAGGTTCATAGTCAGACACTCGTGGGGGGTATGAAGGTGTCGATCCCATGGATGATGAGACGTAAATTATGGGTACAAAATTCTCTTCCATATCTACATCAGGAGGACCAATCATAGTAGTGGGCTAACTGGTCTCCTACCCTCTCGGAGAAGAGGTGCTAAGGGTCATAAGTAGTGGAGTTGAGATTTCACTACTAGTGACATCCATATTGCGAATAACAAGAAGGGTATCACGAAAATAGTAGAGATGAGAGTAGCGATGTGAATAGTGTCTATCTTGTTGGAAATTGTAACTAGGATCAGTCTTCGTATTGACTATGTAATTATGTATTTATGTAATGAAGAAGACAAATATATATATATATATATATTTGGTATGCTTGCTTCATGGGTTTCATGAGCAAGGCTTTATTATAGGTCAAAGGACTTCTTCTTGATTTCCTCTACGAATTTGTCTTCTAGTCATAAATGTACTATTTAAATAGTCATGTATATGAAGATTCAAGTCAATATAATATGCCTTAAGACCTTGTGACATAAGCTCAGAATCATGCCTCATATCAACATTGAAATTATCCTCTAGACAACCTTGATGTCGGCCTACAAAATAGTGATCAATTCGGCCCTATATTAATATGACAGGTCGGCTTATTAATATACATGATCAACTATATACCTCTGTATATTTTGCACAGAAGAAACAGAACTTGCGGATTTCTCTATGGTTTTCACAAAATTTAAAAGTGCAGATCACAGGAATATACAGCGAGGATTCTACCTGAAGAAATGAAAATTTCAGGAAGGCTAAAATTTTGGATTAATTCTAAAATGAAGTGTGAGATCAAGGTATGAATTGCAGTGGCATAAAGGATAGTTTTTGGGTACGCAATACAGCGAATAAGAATCATATTATAACGCAGTAATAAAGGGTTTTATGTCTAAAATATAATCCTAACTCATATCTTTGTGATCACTTTAGGAAGACAGAGAAGATAGGACTCTAATCAAGTATACAAAATAGTGCGCATAAGAAATTCAAGCTAGGGAGGATCAAGTTTGAAAATTAAGTACTAAACTGTGATGCGAATAGAGGTGCATACCAGCAAAGGAAAGGAAGGCTTATCTCTGTCTCTGGGCTAAAGGGAAAGATAACTATACCAATCTGAGGATCAAAGACTTGGAGATAAAGAGGTACAAAGAAAAGGTCAAGGAAGCATAATGTCTAAAGACTAGGAACCAAGCTTTCCTATTGGTGGTGCAGAGCAGTGTAGAAAACATGATCATCATAAGAATTCTAGTGGAGTAGTGACAAGGTCTTGGAGGCATACTAAGGTCAAGGGTCTAGGGCACGGCCATGGTACTTGTAAATTGAAGATCTATAAGAATAATTCCTTACGAGGTTTCCTCTCTAAGAGGGAGATTTTTTTCCCTGGCTCTAGGATCTTAATTCTTGTGTCTCGTGTATTTTGATAATTGACTTGATGAAATACTAAATAAGCTAAAAAAGAGAAGACATAATTAACTCAAGTAAGCACACAAGTAATTATAAAGAAGAAAATTTTAATTAATCACCAGCCCTCCAAATTTTCAACATGGTATCAGAGTTAAGGTGTTGAACACAAGGGCTACTTGACAAAGAAGACACTCCAAGAAGCGAAGATCAAATTTAGGGTTGAAAATTAAAATCAGTTTGCAAGGAATAATCTCAAGCTATTTCAAGAAATATCTTCTATCTCATTCAAAGGATCAACTCTATCAAGAAAATAATCTTTTCCATCAAATATTTACATTCAAGACATTGTTAAAAGAGGACATCATCTCTTGAAGATATCCTTTATCATCAAGGATCCAAGAACATCTACATTGGAGATTTCAATATTAGAAGAAGCTCCTGACTTCATCTTCATCATCATCAAGGAAGATGCAAGACACTCTACTCAAGTAAGTATCTATGACCTTACTTAAATCTGTCAAGATGACTTATTGTTGAGAGAGCAACAAGCAAGTCGGGTCATAAAACTTTAGTGCATGGAAGAAGAGCACAGATTTGAATTTAATTGAAGATGAAGTTATGGACTACATCGAAGGATCTACAATTCAAACACCAAAATAAGATGCTCCAGCTCATGCCTGCAAATACACGAAGGGAGAAATCAGAGCCCAGAGGATTCTCATAGAATCCATTAAGACTCACTCATTCCCTACGTATCAAAACTAAAGTCTGCTAAGGAAATATATGAGAAACTGGTGGAGTTATTCTCTGTGAGTATTTTAGGAGAAGCAATCTCTCTGAGACAAGAACTATACAAAATGAAATTGTCAAGAGAAAGAATCACTTCATACTTTATGAGGATTTCTGAAATAAGATATCAATTGCGGGAATTGGGAGAAGTACTTTCTGACACTGAGATGACTACAGTGGTGTTGAATGCTCTACCAGAAAAATGGGGAAACTTCACTTCAAGTTTATGTGGGAATAAAGAAGCCACGCCATTCCATGATTTATGGTCTCTATGTAAAATAGAGGAAACAATATTGAAAGCCAAAGCTGATACAGGATCAAGTGAAGGGAATCGAGCCTTTGTAGCCATATCTAGGAAGAAAGGAAGATTCGTTAATTTGGTCCTCATAATAAAATAAGAAATATGGACGAAGTATGATGCTTTTGATGTAATGAGCTTGGGAATTATAAAAGATATTTTCCTAAATCTGAAAAGGACAAGAGAAAAAAGAGAAGAAACCCATGTCTCAGATATGAGGGAAGAACCTGATGCAAAGAAATCTAAGAAAGAAGAAGCGAAAGATATCTATTATGATTGAGATCATCTTCCTCTTTAAGTGATTTCTCTTGGTTGTAAAATACTATGATAGGAATAAATTTATATTGATGTCATCATGACAAAAGCATGGTAGGAGCTCTTGATGAAACAGATCTAGTAAAACCTCACTGATAACAATACTAATGGAAGGTAGTCATCAAGATCAAGGGACATCATGGAAACTAGTGCTGACATTTTCTAATGGAGTTCTCTATGAATTCACTGATTAGAAAGAAAGCATAATGGTTTCATCAAGAATTCTATGCTACAAAATTATGGGATTTGATGACATATTGATGGAGAAGGTCAAGGGAATGAAGCTCTTCATTCTAGTAAAACTGCTATAGGATTACTCAAAGGAAAAAGGTATGAGGTATATATATTTATATGATGACATTGGATGTTGTGAATTCATGTCATATGGTTGTAGGTAATGGAGTTCTATATTTAGAAGTATGATCTATGGAGGAAGATCTCTCACGGTGCACTGACAGATGAAATCAACATAATATATCCTCATATGGAATATGAGGTGGTTGTATATGAAAAAGGAACTATAGATTGTAACTTACTGGGAATTTAAAATGTGCAGAAGGGAAGAGATCATGTCATGAGGCAGTTATCATTTGGAGGCCAAGAATATGTGACTGGAATATCTCCTGGAGGATATGTAGACTCTGATAGAAGTCTGGTAAAGAAGAAGACCCTTGAAAAAACATATCATGAGGAGATGTGTCAATTTTAATAGAGGATGTTGATGCGTACAGGAAGATGGCATGGTGAAAGATCATCACTGAGGTAAATTTTGTTTTTAAAACTTCATACGTATATGTTTATCTGTATGAATTTGTGCAGAGTTGCTAATCATGTGAAAGGATGTAAAATCCTTGGAGATGATTCGAAATAAAGTAGCATGGCATAAAAGGTGGAAAAGATAAGAAATAAAAATGAATCACTTTCTGATAGATGACATGACTCATGAATGAAAGTGATGGATGATTTGTGCCCTATGGAGCTAAAGTTGAAGATTCCTCAATATCGAAATCCATGACATTGAGGGGAGGCATTCTTCATGAGTAGCTGGGTGTCTCACCATTGTTGCTGCAGGTCCCTAATTGAGAGGGAGCTTGGTGATAAGTTTCTTACTTGTAAGAAACTAGGTAATTCCTAAGAATGAGCTTAGGTACATTCCTTATACAGGAATGAGTACATTCCATTGTGGACTAGGTCCTCCCTGGCTAAGAGGGAGAGATAGACACATCATTTTGGTCTTCACTTGGGAAGACAGAATGGAGGATTGGGTAATCATCTGGCATTCGATACCCTTTTAGAATGTGTTAGGGAATTGAAGATAAGAGTATTAGGGGACCGATATTCTTTGAGGGCTAGCTACCCAAGAGAAGAATAGTCCAAGAAGGTCATACTTTTGGAACACTTGGGTGGAGTATGTACCTTGTAGAGACAATGACTTTGGTGTCTATAAGTCATGTGTCTCACCAGAATTGTAGCCCAATTTATCGTTGAGAGATGGGGTTGTTAGTCAAGGCCTTGCACTAGGACAATGCTAGTTGATATGATGTTATACAGATGTGATTACCAATATGATTCTTCAGTTAAAAAGTGACCATGTACCTGTATGAATACCCCCCTAGTTAAGAGGGAGTGTTGGAAAGTGTAACTAGGATGGGTCTGCATATTGACTATGTAATTATGTATTTATGTAATGAATAATACAAATATAATAATAATAATAATATATATATATATATATATATATATATATATATATATATATATATATATATATATATATTGGTATGCTTGCTTCATGGGTTTCATGAGAAAGGTTTTATTATAGGTCAAAGGATTTCTTCTTGATGTCCTCTAGGAATTTTTCTTCTGGTCATAAATGTACTATTTAAAGAGTCATGTATATGAAGATTCAAGTCAATCTAATATGCCTCAAGACCTTGTGATATAATCTTAGAACGAGGCCTCATATCACCATTGAAATTCTCCTCTAGACAACCTTCATTTCGGCCTACAAAATAGTGATCAAGTCGGCCCTATATTAATATGACAAGTCGGCTTATTAATATAAAGGAACAAATATATATACCCATGTATATGTTGCGTAGAAGAAACATAAATTGTGGATTGCTCTGCAGTTTTCAAAAATTTTAAAAAGTGCGGATCACAGGAATATACAACGAGGATTCTGCCTGAAGAAATGTGGATTTCAGGAAGGTTAAAAGTTTGGATTAATTCTGAAATGAAGTGCGAGATCAAGGTCTAAATTGCAGTGAAAGAAAGGATATTTTTTGGGTAGGAAATACAATGAAGAAGGATCATAATATAATGTCGTAATAAATGGTTTTCTATCTGAAGTATAAGCCTACCTCAGATCTCTATGATCACTTTAGGAAGACCGAGAAGATAGGACTGTAATCAAGTATACAGAACAGTGCGGAGAAAAAAATCAAGACAGCGAGGATCAAGTTTGAAAATTAAGTACTGAACTATGATGTGAAGAGAGGTGCCATATCAATGAAGGAAAGGAAGGCTTATCTCTGTCTCTGGGATAAAGGGAAATATTACTATAGAAATATAAGGATCAAATACTTGGAGATAAATAGGTACAAAGAAAATTTCAAGGAAGCATATTGTCTAAAGACTAGGAACCGATATTTCCTAGTGGTGGTGCAGAGCAGTGTAGAAAATAAGATCATCATAAGATGTCTAGTGGAGAAGTGACAAGGTCTTGCAGGCATACTAAGGTCAAGGGTCTAGGTCACAGTCATGGTACTTGTCAATTGAAGATCTATAAGAATAATTACTTACGGTTTTTCCTCTCCAAGAGGGAGAGTTTTTGCCCCAGATCTAGGGGCCTAATTCTTGTGTCTCGTGTATTTTGATAATTGACTTGATGAAATACTAAATAAGCTAAAGAAGAGAATACATAAGTAACTCAAGTAAGCACACAAGTAATTATCAAGAAGAAAAATTGAATTAATCACCAGCCCTCCAAATTTTCAACATATATGTATCGCACAAAGTGCGTGGGTGATTCGTGCATAAACCTTTGTTCTTTTTGGATGATTCATTTAGTGCAACTTACACCTCAGAGACATTTGGGTCTAGTTTAATTTCATCCTTAGAAATCACGCCCTTTAAATGGGGGAGAGTGAGGAAATCGTTGGTGGCATGCCCATGGAGGTCGCACAAAGAACAAGGTGGAGTAGGGTTAGGTGTTGAAGGTTGAGTGGCTACCACTTGAGTTTCTTTATCTTCATCCCCTCACCAGTTACTTTCGCAACAAGAGTAGGTTCTTGTTGAGGTTGCATTAGAACTGAAGCAGTGGGAGTGCCAGTGGGAAAAAATTGTACCAGCATCAAGGCCATGTCAAGTTTGAGCCGATGGGGAGAGTGGTGTTGGAAAGAGGATCAATGTACCATATTGGGATCCCCAAGGTAAAACTTGGAAAACTTAGCATAGCCATCACAATTATGGTGTTTATTCCTAACGATGGGAACATGAAAGTTATCTTCCAAATCGATGGTGTCCATGAGGGACTCCTCCTAAGGCAAAAGTTTAGTTTGGGGCAGTAGATTTTTGTTGAGTTAACTACTAGGAAGAGGTGCTAGGCGGTTGAGAAACTCGTGACCCTTGAAACATGCAAACATTGGAAAAGATAGGTGTTGGGGTCCTAATATCGGTTTATAGATTCAATCCTTGTTTACATTTATTTGTCAACATGGGGTACATCTGGTTATTTCAACGTTATCATGCAAGGTCTATGCAGAATACAAGTTCCCTACCTAGCATTTATAAATTACAAAATACAAGGTCATTGGCCCAAAAGAGATCTAAATCAATCCAACATAAATTAGAAAATTGAGTAACAACAATCTTAAATAATGTCAACCCTGAGTAAAATCAATTTGGAGTTACAACAATTTTGAATAATAGCAAGGAAATAAAAAACGAAAATGAAACATTAACAATACCAATAAAATACATACATATACCACAAAAAAAATATTCCAACAGCACCTGATCGAAATATTGGGCCCGAATCTTCGATCAGGATCGTGGCTAAAGAATTATAGATCACACCAAGTTAACGATATGTTGCTACTCTTATTAATTCATTAAAATATTACAAGCTGGAGTTTTGTTGTTACAAGCGAAAGGAGGATCATCTAGTTCTTCTCAGTTGTGCATACTTATACACAACCGTCATTACATGAATAACATAACTTAACAAACCCAGAAATTGTGGTGATCTGGTTGTCCCAAAAATATACAATAGTTCCTCAAATACTAAACAGAATGAAAAGATAATAACAGATTTGAATCTTCCAGCTATCCAGGAAGTTGGTCAGTTGATGGCTCAACCCTCGAATAGCGCCACCAGTTCACAATCGGAAACATCATGATGGGTCTTGTTCCGCCAAATGATGTTTGGTACAAATTATTGAGTTATCTGCAAAGAATCTCGTCAGCAATTCGTTTAAGTATTATTCCCCTATAACTACCGCTTCATTAATCAACAATTCAAGAAGACATGCCAACATGATATACCTTCCATTAATTGGGATACAAATTAACCTCATAAGTGCTATAAAGAAAACAGAGAGGGATGGGAGGAAGCAGGTAAAAATGGGTAATTTCATCGGCCAACATCTCCCACCAACTGGCTTGGTTGGATCTCCTCATGCAGACCACTTCCACTGTAAATCCGCATTAAACCCACTATGACTAGCATGGAGTTGAGTGAGGTCATATTGTTTGTCCATATTTGTCCTATATCATTTTCTATGAATAATGTCCTTCCAGCATTCTTCATCCACTTCATAAGCTAACTCATAGCAATCAAAAGGTATACAGATAATAGGAGACTGGAACCTTAACCCCAACCACTGAACTCTGCAATTTTGCATGCAAGAAATACACCGTGGAATTATGTCCAATGCTCTTGAAAAGTTGGGTTCCCTAAAGGGTTCTTGTGTCTGTACTCCTGACGATGAAAGTATCCAAAAAAAATTATAGGAATCCTCAGATTCTTCCATAAAGGTATAAATCTTATTCGTACATAGGTCGACACACCATCATTGTGTCACAAGCATCCAGTCTTTTTGGCCTTCTAAATTGAGAAACTATTAATGTTTAGTAATGATAGCCCGAGATTGGAAATTATCCATCCTAACCATCAATGGAAAATTTGCTTGATTTGCCTCAAATGTGTCAAAAGCCTTCTTTCATTTAACTTGATTGATTACAAAAGATGTAAAAGCCCTTAATTGGATATCTCCTACAAATGAAATCGGATTAAATGTTTGATCATTTCTAATAATATAATCAGGCATATAGAGCTCACATAGCAAGTGCTGGTGAATATAATAATTAGCTCTCAAAATCCATAACAACTGCATGGGATACTTTATTTTATGACTCAACTCCTCGTGAATGCTCTCCAAATAGAAAAAAAAATACTACTCATGAAGAAAAAAAGAGTAATTGTTAGAAGGGGGCTTGCATGCCAACATTTCTTGTGCTAAAGTAAACATCTCATTCTTATTAGTTTTCAGCAACTGAACCTGTTCCTGTGAATATTTTATTCTCTTATGCAATATTTCTCATTGTTGCTGGTCTTTTTCTAATTGATTTATATAGGTGGTGACTTCCCTTGTCGCATTCTCTTGAATTTCTCTTACCTCTTTTTGATGAGCCTCCGTGGGGATTGTCCAACACTGGGAACTAAAAGCATTGGCTTTCAACTTATGAATTTATGCTGACAAAATGAATTCTCGTGCTTATTCAAGGTCGAAAAGTGCCTCGATCTGTGTGGATACCAAGATTACTTCTTTTTCCTATGTCTATGTAGATGCCAATATTACCTCTATGTCCATTTGTGTAGATGCCAATACTACCTCTTTATATTATGTCTGCACAACCAATGACATTTTCTCATTGGTTTTGGAAGTTGTGATCGTTTAATAGTGTTTGATTTTTCGTTTCTATTTTTCCTTCTTTCGAAATCACGTCACCTGCTTCCTTATCTTTTCAATTTCCACCTTTAATTGAACATTTTTCTTTAACATATGTCGATTCCGACGGAGACTGGAAAATTCCACCTGCATCATGGCTTTCCTTTTTGTAAATTCTCCAACATATTCTTGTGTTATCAATTTTTCTTCCATCTATTCTGAAGCCAATACTGGTTCTTTTGGAATAGTATTAGCCTCACTTCCTTCTGCAACAACTCCTAAGAACTTCAAATTGGGAGGAAGTATTTCTAACGACCTGACTTCTGTTGTCACGACTGTAGAGGTAGGAGAAGGGAATTTCCTTGATACTCTCGGCAAAGAGGCCATAAGAGGTGAGAAAGGGAGAGTAATTTCAGTTCCCATTCCACCAACAACCTTTGTCTCTACCCCATAATTTCGTTCTCTATCTCCTAAGTCATGTTGTTTATCCTTTATTTCTTCATCCCCTTTCTCCTCCACTTCCTCCAACATTTGTTCCATTTCTTCTTCCATAGGAAATTCCTCCTCTGGCTTTACGGCCATCATAGTTGCAAATTCTTCCTCTGATAATTCTACCAACTTCTGCCAAGCTACAGGGGTATGTAACAAGGCATGTATTACCAAAAATCTAACAAGTCCATTATTTGTAAGGGTGGCCAGCACCTGGCGCAAACGATGCATAGATCAGGCCATCAATTGTAAATTTCTCAAAAGGAAGAAGGGAATATTTACAACATGAAACTAACAGAATCAAAGACTAGCTACGAGCTTAAACTGATATTTAAAAATAACATAAAATCAACCTTAAAAAATGATGTACCAGATTAAGAAGTATGCGACATCTGACCAGGGTTGTGGTAAGGATTTTCTATCATACCCCTTTCCTTTCTACACCACATTTTCTCCCACCTGCAAGAACAGTTCTAGCAACTCTGGCAAAGTTTCTTTTCTAATAAACCACTTTTTTCCCTCTTGTTATAACCCACTAACCGTTTCAATGACTTATTTAGTCACTTGAATTTCCAACCAACGAACCCTTGAGCTATTTCCCCCCAGATTCAATGAAAATTCAATTGTTACCCCTTCATCAAATCCCTGTAATCACTCAAAATAAGTGTGAAATCCAACATTTTTTAAAAAAAATCCATACTTCTGGTCGACTTTGTATATGATTTTTATTCTCATGTTCATGTCTAATAGCCTAGCCACCCATTATACCTATCAGTTACCTTGTAGTAGTGTTTGGAGTAACAACCAGTCGTTGATGGAATAATTAGTCGAGAAATTATGCGGTAGTGAAAATGGCTATAAGGGAAGCGATTTCGGGAGAAGTTTATGGTAAAACAATAGAAATCGTGGTAATAATTACACTACATTGGGAATACCCAAAATTTAGTATTGGCATGTATGTACGTGCATGGTGTATTTTCCAATGAATTTTGGTATGTGTGAAGGATACAGATGGAGATATGATGTGAGTGGGTAATGAGGCGGTATTTAATGGTATGATTGAATGGTTAAGTGGTATTAATGAGGTACGGGTAATAACGACAATAGTATCGATATTAATTAAATGTGATACATTCTCCCCCCCAACTAAGATATGGCCGCCCTTGGCCCTGATTGGTCATGTCATCATTGAAAATGTCAAATAAATTCATGGAGTCGTTCAGGGACATACATTATGACTTACCTCTGTGGAGCATTAGTGCCGGCAGAGTGTCAGCACCGGTGGAGTATCAACATCGACAAAGTATTAACACCATTAGAGCATCAGCATCGACAAAGTATCAGCACCATTAGAGTATCAACACCAGTGGGGTATCAACATCGACAGGGTATCAGCACTAGTAGAGTATCAACAATGTTGCAGAGTATCAGCACCAGTGGAGTATCAACATCGGAAAAGTATCAACACCAGTGTAGCATCAAAAATGATGCAAAGTGTCAATACAGGTGAGTATCAACAATGCTGCAATGGGGACAAAAACTGAGATGTTGCAATAGGGGTAGCAGAAGGGAAAGGGAAGAAGGGTATTGCAACTGGAATAGTAGCAGCGAAAGGGAAAAAGGGCATTGCAACTGGAGTAGCAGCAGGGAAAAAGGGTGTTTCAACTTAAGTAGCATCAGAACTTAACTTTATTTTATTTTATTTTATAATTAATTAATTAATTATATATATATATTTATTTATTTATTTATTTATTTATTTATTTATTTATATTTATTTATTCAGCAAGATGTGCAGAGGAATAATTTCCTGCACGAATGACTTCAAAACCAAAATCATCATAAAATTGTCTAATGAAGGAGTCCCTAGAGGTCGGACGGTGATACAACCTAATACGATGTCCATTTTCAAGTAAAGGAGTATATGCATTGTCTATTGTTGTGATTTTAGCGATTCCATTATTAAACATTGTGTCAACCTCATATGGACCCATCCATCTTGAGCAAAGATTTCCTTTAAAATCCTTGAATCGGGAATCATAGAGTAACTTCCAATCACCTTCTTGGAACACCTTTTTCTTAATAAATTTATCATGCCACTTAGTTTGTTGTTGTTGGATGGTGGAAGTGTTTTTTACGGTTGTTAAACATATTTCATCTAATTCATTGAGTTGATCCAATCGGTGTTTCTGAGATGTAGTGAGATCTAGGCCTACTTCAATAGTTTTCCTAAGTGTTTTGACTTCGAATTCAATCAAGAATAGAGGATAATTCCCATACACAATTTCATATGGTGAAAACCTCCTTGTATTCCGCCATGTGGTTCTATATGCCTAGGGTGGTTCAGGGAGCTTTTCAGCCCAATTCCGATGATGACTAGTCATAATCTTTGTAAAAATATTTTCCAATACTTTATTTGTGATTTTTACCTGACCATTTGCCTAAGGGTGATATGGGGATGTCGCTCGATGTTTGATTCCAAATTTCTTCATATGCGATGTAAATTGAGCCCCTTTTATCAAACAAGAATTCTGAGATAGTTTGTTAAGTGGATTTTGGAATGGCCTTGGCTTCAACCCATTTTGTCACATAGTATGTATAGATAAGGATATGGAATTTTTGGCGAGACGAAGGATTAAATGGAACGATAAAATCAATGGCCCATTTCTCAAAGGTCTCGAGGACTAATTGAGTATTCAGTGGCACTTCATCTAATTGAACAAGTTGGCCCATTCGTTGAAAGTTGTCACACCCCCAAACATATCTTCTAGCATCCTAAAATATAGAGGGCCAATAATATCCCATCTATATCACCTTTTTATTGGTCTATTTATCAACAAAGAGTCCCTCACATGGTTCACCATGAGCAACATTAAGGACATCGTAGATCTCGTCCTCACCTACACAATGTCGAACTTTTTGATCTAGTATAGGGTAGAAGAGGTACCCTTCTATCCATGTATAACAGGAAATCTGTTGAATAATTATTCATTGTTCCCTGTGTGACAAATAATGAGGTACCTTACCTACAACAAGATAGTTAGCAACATTTGCATACCAAGGAGTGTGAGTAGAAATTACAAAAAGTTCTTCATCGGAAAATCTATCTTCTACAGGTGTATCTTCATTATTAATATTCAACCTAGATAGGAAATATGCTACAACATTGTCCTTTCATGGTTTGTCCACAATAGTGATATAAAATTCCTGTAACAATAACAACCATCTTGTGATTCGTCCAGGAGTTATAGGTTTATTCATCAGATACATGATGGTTGAATGATATGTATGCACAAAGGTTGAACCTATAATATAATGCTAGAATTTGTTAACAACATAAATGACAGCCAAAAATTCCTTCTCAGTTACCGTATAATTAAGCTCAGCAGGCGTTAAATTCTTGCTGACATAATAGGTTGCATATGATTTCTTGTCTTGTTGTTGTCCCAAAACTGCCCCAACTGCAGTATGGGAAGCATCCATAGAGATATGTAATGGAAGTCTCCAATCAGGGCCATGCAATACTGGAGCCTCACATACTAATTTATTGATCCCTGAAAAATTTGATTCATAGGCATTAGATCACATAAATTCTGCATCTTTAGACAATAATTAAAAAAGTGGAAATGCTATTTTAGAAAAAAAATCTATGAAGCTTCGATAATACCTAGCATAACCAATAAATCTTTGTACCATTTTTTGTGTCTTCAAAGTGGGAAAATCTAATATTACCTCGACCTTAATAGGGTCAACCCATATTTCGAAAACTGAAAGTAAATTCCCCACGATGATCCCTTCTTCCATCATCATATGAAATTTCACTGTGGTAAGAGAAATGTGATTCTGTTTACATCGTTTAAACACTTTTTCTAAATTTTCCAAACCGTCTTCAAAAGAATCACCATAAGGGGAAAAATTTTCCATGTAAATTTCGACACTATCATTAATCAAGTCAGAGAAGATTACCAATATTGCTTGTTGGAAAGTGGCAAGTGCATTACAAAGCCCAAACAGTAGGACCCGATATGCAAAATTTCCCCAAGGGAAAGTAAAAGTCATCTTGTCCTAATCTTCAGGAGATATTTGGATCTGGTTGTACCCACTGAATCCATCTAGGAAATAAAAGAACTTCCTTTCGACTAGTGTGTTGAGAACCTGGTTAATGAAAGGTAAGGGAAAGTGATCTTTATGGGTAACTTTATTTAATTCCCGGTAATCAACGCAAATACTCCACTTTCCATTTTTATTTGGGACTATGACTAATGGGGATACCCATTGGTTGTCAGAGATTGGATAAATAAACCCAACATCCAATAGCTTTTGCAGTTCTTCCGTAACAATGTTTTTCAGAGCATGGTTCATTCTTCTTTGGGGTTGGCGAACATGACGACATTATTCTCTTATATATATATGGTGGGTACATAAATCCGGATGGATTCCCCTCATATCTATGTATTCCCAAGAAAATGCCTCCTTATCCATTCGAAGAATCATTAATAATCATTTGGTTTGTGAGGGTGATAGGTTGGGATTGATATTTAAGTTTTTCCCTGAATCAATCTCTACTGGGACACTGCTATGAACTACTGTGACATGAATGTTTTTAGTTTCAATTTATGGTTGAATATCTTCCTGGGTAGTACAACTCATAACAGACTTTAATAGTCATTGGGTGAGGCAAGAAACAGATTTTGGATTACTGATAAACGTGCTAATAGCATCCTCTTTCATTTCTCCTTTGAAACAAATAGTTTCCGCAATAGTAAGAATTGGTATAACATCTTCATTTTATGGTTCAGATTCATCCCAAAAGGGTGGCTCTTGTGTCGGGATAAACCCAGGTTTGACCGATGAGCTTGATTCTATAGGAGGATAAAGAAAAAGATTCTTTGTAATTTCCCCATTTTATATTACCATGTTCCCAAATCGACACCCAATTTAAGCATTGACCATAGTGATCCATGGTCTTCCTAAGATCAGGGGATGTCCCCCTAATCATGATTGAGTGTGTATTACTAAGAGATCAACAGGGTATTCCCAAGAATCAATGGAAATGATTACATCTTCCAATTTTCCTACAGGTCTCACAGTAGATCAATCTGCAAGTTCTAGAACCATTGGGGTCAGTTTGAGGTCGAATAAGCCCAGAGTAAGCACAATTTATGAGGCTATAACGTTAATTTTTGCCCTAAGGTCCACCAGAACATTTGGAATGTCAACACTATTGATTTTAACTTTGAGGATTGGGTTTCCCGGGTCATCGTATTTAATGGGTGTAATTTTTCCCAACATCATGTTTGACAATCTCCCCATGACATGAATAGTGGGTGGGTATTTAGGCTTTCTCTCGGGTTTCTTTAAGCACAACTCCCTGATTTTTTTGGTGTAAATCAACATGTCTTTCATGGGTTAGAGTAATGGGATTTTGACAAATAAATTATGTAGTTCTCCTAAGAGATCAAATTCCGGTTGAGGGGTATTTTTATTCGATGACTACCTCTCAGGATAAGGTGGGTCTGCATGACCCCCTTAAGTGACAATTGTTTTAGTGGGGGGTTGTTGTTCCACAACAGTTTGTGTTGATTTACCCCCAACTTCCCCAGAGGGATGTACAAATTATGGTTCTAACGACAATACTTCGCCTTCAATTTGTTCAATAATTATTGGTGAAGTCCTTGCATTCACCAGTCGTTCGGATCGAATATTCAACTCATTAGATTATGAAGTGGCAATACCATATGCAGGAAGGTTGAGTGTCTCAACCTGTTGGACTCCCCTATTATTTGGATTCATATTAGTTTGAACAAGAAATTAAGGCCGAAGAGGAGGAGTGCTAGCAAAAATGTTTGGTGGGAGTTGTAACTGTTGTTGTGTCATAGGCCGAGGAGGTTGATTTGTAGGAAGAGGGGGTCCACGCTAGTTCCGAGACCAAGAAGGGAGTGGAACAGGTTGAGGTGACCATGTATTCCATGGCATGGGGTAATGATAATATTGCAACCATAATGGAGAGGGAAATGGTGCAGGCTGAGACCCATAGTTCCAATTATTAAAATATTGAGAAGGGTCTTGATTCATACCTTGATTCATATTATGAAGTCGCGGGTACCATGACTTCTTTGGCCCCATAAAATAGACTGGATTTGTCTCTTCATTTCTCCCCTGATAAATTTCCTTCAACCCAAGAAGTGATGGACGCGTACTTATGGAGTGATTTTCCTCACATATTGTGCAGGTTTCGATGCCATCAAGTGGACACTCCTTTAGAGGGTGTTTCTTCCTACACTGTGGGCATAAGATAACCATTTCTTTCTCGGCTTCAGTATGTTTCTATTTTTCTTGTAGAACATCTAGCTATGAAGACAATGTACTTAAAATGTTAGTCCTCAAATTGTCCAGTAAGTTCCTAATTTCTGATTTTGTGACCCCATTGTTGTGTAGAAATTATACAACATGCATGTATATCTTGGATTCACCCAATCTAAAAATGTACTAAATTTAAATATTGAATCGCTTCTACAAATATTTTTCAAAATTAAAAACACAATCGCTAATCACATGAAGTAAAGAAGAATCAAATCACACACAGCACAGATAATTTCTCGAGAAATCTTACAGCTAAAACCCCATTATCTTCTATTGTATATTCAGCATGGACCGTGAAACAATTACATACAAAACTCTTCTCACAAGAGCCCTCCAGTACTCAGCTAATTGTCTCACATTTTCAAGAACAAAACTTACCAATACATAGCCATTTCTTAGCCTCTAGACAGCCTTCTTGCCTTGCGCAATCCCTGATGAATGCAATCCCCAAAACATAGGAATTATTGCCTTCCTTGACTGCACAAGTATCATGGGCACTCTAATGGGTTTTTGGTTGCATGTGTGCAACCCAATAATCCTACAACTGATAGTCAACTTCCCTTTCACCTAGATCTCAATTGGGTCTCCACTGGATCTGACATGCATGCAGTTAATAATAGTAAATCCTCAGTTGCATGTGAGATCACTGATTGTGAACTAATAAATATTTAATTCACTTGATCTCTCACTAGTGTATCTTCAGTTGCAACTAGCACAATTGAGTTTAACTCACTTAACTAAGTTATACTGATTACAAACTGATTAACTAATGCACCATTGCACTTCGAACTTTGTTACAACTAGAATTACTCTCCATGCCTCACCAACTACCTCTAACTCGAAATCCACTAGCTAACTGAGTTTATCACTCTCAGTTAACTATTTCAATTTATCATTTAGATTATATTAAAGTTTATTTTCCATCTTAATTAAGGGATAAATAAAATAGACATGCACCTAAAAATAGCACTGTGGGCCCCACCCTAGTGTAGGTGCTTAATGCACTAGGTGTGGGTGCTGAAATTTTCTTGTTGAATCTCAACACTCCCTCTCAACAAGAAAGGGATTATCCTTCACCCCGATCCTGTCTCTATGGTATTTGAATTTGCTCCGGGTGAGCGCCTTCGTCAGAATATATGCATCCTGATCTTCCATGGGAATGTACTGAAGCAAAATTATCCTTCTCTGCACCCAATCTCTGAGATGATGGTACCAGATATCTAAAGCTTGGACCTATCATGAAACGTAGGATTAATTGATATTTAAGGCAACTCTGATTATCACAATGAATCATTGTCGGATCCATCTGAGAATCAAAAAAACCAACCAAGATCGTTCTCATCCAGATAGTCTCACATGCAGCTTGACTTGCTACCATGTATTATGCTTTTGCTGAACTGAGTGCCACATATCGTTGTTTCCTGTTGTACCAGGAAATTGTTGTCAATCCTATGCTAAAGATACCTCCTGATGTGCTCTTTCTGTCTTATGGACTGCCCACCCAATCTGCATTTGTGAAGCCTTGAATCTTCACTCCCTTTGTCCATCTATACCATAGGCCATACTCTGATGTGCCCCTCAGGTATCTCAATACATGTTTCCCCGCCTTCCAAAAGAGCTTGGTAGGCTTAACCATAGCTTGAATTAGTTGGTTAACTAAGTAGCAAATGTCTAGTCTGGTGTTCACTAGATACATCAGTGAACCAACTAACTGCCTATAGACAGTAGCATCCACTACCTCTCCAGAAGTAGCATCCTCTTTCCTCCAATTTCTTGGAAGAGGATTTTCCATGGGTTTGCAGCTCCCCTTGTGAAACTTACCCAGTATCTCCTTTGCATACTTCCCTTGAGACACAAAAAATTTTCCATCCCACTGCCATATTTCCAATCCAAGGAAATAATGAAAGAGTCCCATGTCCTTCATTTCGAACTCCCTTGCAATATCCTACTTGCATGAGTGTATCAACTGCTCATCACTAGTCAAAATTAGATCATCAACATAAAGAACAATAATCAATAGCTTACCCTCAACCATAATCTGGTAGATTTTTGCATATGCTTCACTTTTGGTGAAGCCCAGTCCAGTGAAATAGATGTCTATCGAAGTGTACCAAGCACGGGGTGCTTGCTTCAGCCCATACAGTGCTCTTTTGAGTTGGCACACATGTGACTCGACTGTTGAAGATCTTGAAACCTTCAAGCTGATCTATGTACACCTCTTCCTCAATGACCCATTGAGAAATGCAGTTTCACATCCATCTGATGAATGTGCCAGACCATCCACGCTGAGAGTGCAAGGATGGAATTTATGGAGGAGTACCTTGCAATAGGTGCAAAATTATCATCATAATATATGCCCTCGAACTATGAGAAACCCCAGGAAACAAATTTGGTCTTGTATTTCTCCACATTCCCATCAGTAGCTTGCTTTACCATGTAGATCCATCTCGATCCAACCACTGATTTGTCAACAGGTCTTGGGACTATCTCCCATGCACTATTCTTGACAATGGAGTCATACTTCTCCACCATTGCATAAACCCAAGTTGGTTGTTGCACTACTTCGTGAAAGGAATATGGTTCAATCATAATACATTTTCTCATAGGAGCCATGTATCTAGAAAATTGGTCAGGATACTGTCTCTGTCTGTGTTGTGAAGTAAGGGCTCCTACATTCTCTGTAGCATCAAGTCTCAATCTATCAGCTTTCGTGGTGCTCCTTCCGCCATTTCTGATGGATGGCTCTACATGATTGTTTTCCTCCACTACATGAATCTCCTCATGTGGCTACTCCACATCTTGAGGCTCATCCTTGGGAACTAACAGTTCCTCCTCTGCATGCAAGTCCAACTCCCTCTCAAGGGAAAATTGCATGGCTTTCTCCTCATCAAATTTTATATCCCATCACACAACATTCATTTTGTTGTTTGGAAAATAAAAATGATAATTATGAGGTGTTCCATTGTACCCCACAAAAATCCCGATCTCAGTTGTCGGTTCCAGCTTCTTCCTAGCATCCTTGGTCACATGCACATAAACATATGAGCCAAAAATCTTAAAGTGTGAAACATCAAGTTTCTTACCAGTGAAAGCCTCTTCAGGTGTACTCATGCCAAGTATCCTATGAGGACAACGGTTTTGCACAAATATCGCAGTGTTGCATGCTTATGCCCACAGATGCATCGGTAGGCCTTGATCATGCAACATCGCTCTTGATGCACCCACAATAGTTTTGTTCTTTCTTTCTGTGACCCTATTCTTCTATGGGTTATGATGCACTATCAATTCTCTTTGAATTTCTTCTTTGCCGCAGAAGTTATTGAATTTGTTAGAGATGTATTATCCACCATTATTGCTCCTAAGACCCTTCACTTGCTTCCCTGGCTCTTTCTCCACCAGTGCATTAAACTCCATGAACTTAGAGAATGTCTGATCTTTCTTTTGCATGAAGAAGATCTGGCACTTACGAGAATATTCATCAACAAATATTACATAGTACTTATGGCTTTTTGTCGAAGCAATAGAGAAAGGACCACACATCTCTGTGTGAACTCTATCAAGGATCCCCAAAGCTCGGCTCTCCTTCTCATGAAAGGTGGCCTTTACATATTTTCCCATATTACATCCATTGCATGTGTCTGAATGTGCAAGTGTACCCCTGGGAAGACTAGTAGAAATATGTTGCATGACTTTCAAGGCTCCATGGTGAAGATGGCCCAATCTCCTATGCCATAATTCGCCCTCATCCTGGCTCACCACTAGATCTACCTTGCCCATCATTTTTGCGCATCCATCTACCTCCAGCTTGTAGATATTCTTAACTCAAATCCCTATCCTCTTGGCTTGTCCTATTTTTTTATGTCGCAGGAAAGATTTTCCTTCACTAAAAACAACATCATAGCCTCTATCCCCCAACATTGCGACTAAGACCAAAATTTTCTTCAAACCTGGTACATGCATTACATCTTTTAAAATAAATGGTTTACCTGACTACCTCTGGAAGGTAATGGTAACAATTCCAGTAGCACTATACCACCCATCATTTCCCATTTCAATATGCATCTGGAGATCCTTCTCCTCCAAGTCACTGAAAAGTTCCTTATCTCTCGTCATGTGAAAGGAAGTGCCACTATCCAAATACCACACAGATCCCAATGCACTTGACACCATGCATGTGATAAATTAGAATTCAAGCTCAAATTGTGAGGCAAGAACCTCACCATCTGCAGATCCTCCAACCTTCTTGTTCTTCTTCTTTTGTGGATAGTTAGTAGCAAAATGCCCATGCTCGTGATAGTGAAAACACTTCACCTTGGACATGTTCTACTTCTTTCCATTCTTGGACTTGGATTTAGAATGGAATTTATTCCCCTTCCCCTTCCTCGCCTTGGAAGCCAAAGCACAATCCTCTTCATCCTCATTCTTAGACGAAGATCCATCTCTGGTGTTCTGTCTGAACTCCTCTTGCACCAAATCCGACCACAGTTGTTCCCAATCTAGAAATTTTTCCCTTCCATTGACAGAGTCTTGATAACTGTGCCAACTCTTGGGAAGTACTAGGAGATCCAAGCTCACCAAATAATCATCAACAACTATTATACCAACGCTCCCCAATTCATCTCGACATTGGACAAACTTTGTTAGATATTTTGGTATGGAGTCGCCCTTGTCCATCTTGATCTTCCTGAGTTTATCTTTGAGCGCCAATTTCCTATGGTCACTACTACTTTGGAATAGATCCATCAAAGCCTTCCACATTGCATATGGTGTGGCTTTCCCATGGAGGCTTGAGGCAATGTGGTCTCGTACTCCCTCCAACAGGATCCTCCTTGCCTTTGCCACTTTCTTTTTCCATGCATCAAGATCTGCAGCATCTGTCACAGTGGGTTTAGGAACATCAGTTTCAATGAATTCCTTTAAGCCATTGTCTTTTATTATTACATCCATCTTGTCCTTCCAAGCAGTATAGTTTTAGTTTCCCTCGAGTGCATACTCCAACCTCAAACCATTGAAAGCCATTTCGATCCTGAATCAGTTGTAGCACCAAGAAAGTCTTTCTGCAAATTCGAATTCTATCCAGTCACAAACTCAGCTCCTGCTTCACTTCTATGATTTCTTGTGCTCTGATACCATGTAGAAATTATACAACATGCATGTATATCTTGGATTTACCCAATCTAAAAATGTACTAAAGTTAAATACTGAATCATTTCTACAAATATTTTGCAGAATTAAAAACACAATCACTAATCACATGAAGTAAAGAAGAATCAAAACACACACAACATAGATAATTTCCTGGGGAAAGCTTACAACTAAAAACCCCACTATCTTCTACTGTATATTCAGCATGGATCATGAAACAATTACGTACAAAAATATTCTCATAAGAGCCCTCAAGTACTCAGCTAATTGTCTCACACTGTCATGAACAAAACTGCCCAACACATAGCCAATTCTCAGCCTCTAGACAACCTGCCTTGCTTGTGCAATCCCTAATGAATGAAATCCCTAAAAGATAGGAATTATTTCCTTCCTTGACTGTGCAAGTATCATGGTCACTCCAATGGGTTTTTGGTTGATTTTGTGCAACCCAGTAATCCTACAATTGATATTCAACTTCTCTTTCACCTAGATCTCAACTGGGTCTCCACTGGATCTGACATGCATGTAGCTAATAATAGTAAATCCTTAGTTGCATGTGAGATCACTGATTGTGAATTAATTAATATTTAATTCAATTGATCTCTCACTAGTATGTCTTCAGATACAAGTATAACAACTGATTTTAACTCACTTAACTAAGTTAAACATATTACAACCCGCATTAACTAATGCACCACTACACTTCGAACTCCGTTATAGCTAGAATTATTGTGCATGCCTTCCAACTAACTCTAACTCGAAATCCAATAGATAACTAGGTTTATCACTCTCATTTAACTATTTCAAGTTATCATTGAGAATATATTACATTTTATTGTCCATCTTAATTAAGGGAAAACTAAAATAGACATGCACTCAAAAATAGCACTGTGGGCCACACCCTAGTGTAGGTGTTTAATGTATTAGGTGTGGGTGCTGAATTTTTCTTGTTGAATCTCAACATGTTGGATGATTTGAGAGTCCTGCTATAAGGTTCATGTGTTCCTTGCTTATGCTTTGCAGCTCCTCATCAAAATTTGAAAAACAAATCACAAATGGTATCAAAATCTTCCTTTGAGATATCCATGTATCCTACCACATTAAGAAGTTCTAGATGTTCTTCTCTTAATGCATGGAGCAAGATTATATTTAAAATTCCTTTATCCATATCATTATGACTCGATCTTTGTAAGCTATATTTAAAACGTTCCATGAAATCTTCCATATTCTCATCCTCCTTCTGCATTATCTTGAAGATCTCTTCATTTATGTCCTGAGACTTACAATAGTATTGATATTTCTCAAGGAAATATTGCTTCATATTATCCCATGTGGTGATATAGTTTCCTCCTAAACCCATAAACCATCGCAATGCTATCCCCTTCAAAGTAGCAGGGAATATCTTGAGTTTTTGAGCATCTGAAACATAATCATGCCCTCGACAAACAACATAGAACTCGAAGAGAAATGTATCTGGATCTTCGGAAGAGAGCCCACGAAAATTAAGAAGTGGTGTTAGAGGAATAGGCTTCATGGGTGCATCACCTCTAATTTCCCCAATTGGGAACTCGATTGCAGAATTTGTATTGGCCATGAATATCCTCCAATATTCACTTGGAATTTCAGCAGGTTTTTGTTGCTCCATGATACGTGGTTTAGTTCGCTTGACAACGCTTCCTTAATTAGGTGGAGGATTTACTTCCCCCACCTCTTCTTCTTCATAACCTTTAAAACTCAATTCTTCAGATCCTCTACTCCCTACTTCCTCTTAACTAGGCTCTGCTTCTATAGTTGAGGAAGGCTCTGGTTGAGAGGCTGACTGGGTCCCGAATTTCATCTGAAATCTTACCCTAGCAGCACCCCATATGAAATTCCTGATTCATCTCTCAAGATGATTTCTTGAATATATGAAATCATGCTTAGATCCTTCCTTCCTTGACCTCCACCATCTGTGAGTTTTGGAGGTATCCCTCTGCCCCTTGGCTTTGTTTCCTTGTTCATACAATCTAAGAGGCAAGAAATTAAATCAAAACAATTAACACAATCCTAATGCTCGGGTCCTAGTAAAAGGATTGGTGCAAACCTCGCCTGAATAGGATGAGAGAGTGGGTACTATGGTCAATACTGGTTGTACTTTTGTGCCTTTGATAGCCTCCCAAACAACAGCACCAAAATGTTGGGGTCATAATATCGATTTATAGATACAGTCCCTCTTTACATTTATTTGTCAACCCGTGGTCCATCTTTTTATTTCAAGGTTATCATGCAAGGTATATGTAGGTTACAGGTTCCCTATCCAGAATTAATCAATTACGAAATACAAGGTCATTGGCCCAAAATAGATCTAAATCAATCTAGCAGAAGTTAAAAAATTGAGTAACATCAATCTTAAATAACATTAACCTTGATTAACAACAATCTGGAGTAACAAAAATTTTGAATAACAACAAGGAAATAAATAGTTATCAATAAACATTAACGATACCAATAAAAGACATACCTATACCACACAAATTGTATTCCAACATCACCTGATCAAAAGAGTGGGCCCAACTCTTCGATCAAGGTTGTGGTTGAAGATTTATAGATCACACCAAGTTAACAATATGTTGCTACTCTTATTAATTCATAAAAAAATTACAATTTGAAGTTCTGTTGTTACAAGCGAAAGAAATATCATCCAGTTCTTCTCAGTTGTGCCATACTTATACAAAACCATCATTACATGAATAACATAACTTAACAAACCCAGAAATTGTGGTGATCCAACTGTCCCAAAAATATGCAACAGTTCCTCAAATACTAAACATAATGAAAATATAGTAACATAGTTGGATCTGCCAGCTATCCAAGCAATTGTTCAGTTGATAGCTCAGCCCTCAAATAGCGTCACCAGTTCACAATCAATAGCATCATGATGGTTCCTGTTCCACAAAATGATGTATGATATGAATTGTTGAGTAATCTGCAAAGAATCTCATCATCAAGTCATTTGAGTATTGTTCCCTTATGACTACCACTTCATTAATCAACAATTCACGAATACATGGAAACATGATATACCTTTCACTAATTGGGATACAAATTAACCTCATAATACCTATAAAGCATATGAAAAGGGATAGGAGGAAGTAGGTAAAAATGGATAATTTCATCGGCCAACACTAGGCTCAGTAGGAATGGGTGGTGGGCCATAATATGCCTCAAAAAACAAAGGATCTTTATAGACTCTTGGATTGATGTAGGTTAAGGAAGGAACTGCATCATTTCCCGCCATTGAAGAAATGACATTCTGAGGAGATTTCTTAGACTCAGGATCGTAGTATGTCAATAGGTTGATGGTGATAATATTTCCATTATGAGAAAAGCACATGATATGAGATATGGAAGAATTCATCACTTTCATGGTGTACATGAAACTATGTCCAAGAAAAATGTTATAATCTAGAGGGGCATCAATTACCTTGACATCAAGCATGACTTGCTTGTCGGTAACAACAATGGGACAATTTTGGTATAAACGAATAGGTTGAAAAGGAAGATCATCATATGTATGGAGGGTAATAGTAGATGGTGAAATTTCAGGAGGATCAAGTTTCTTCTAAACTTGGGTGGACATCACATAGGTGGATGTGCCTTCGTCAATGATACATCATTGGACAACGAAATTCCTGATGGAGACTAGTATCTACAAGGAAACATATGGGAAAATGCGATGATGATATGATTTTTCAACGTCAAATAAAATCATGTGATCATATGAAGGGTCCAAAATGCCCAAAGAAAATAGTAGGGCCTTTTGTTGTGATGGCAACATCTAAATAAATTCCAGCATTGACATGGAAGCAAGAGACTATGCCAAATAATCTACTATGTTATAAGTATGGGCATCCTAGAAGTTATAATAATTTTGACATAATGGTCCCTTGGTGATTTTGGGATTAACCTCTACCTTAGTTGTAGGAATCTATAAGGTACCATTTGGTGACAAACTAGTCTCTATGGTCACTTTCAATTGCACATCAGGAGGTGGATCATATTGACGCAATCGAGTTTGAAGATTGACTTCTTCAGAATTCATCATGAGAATTTGATAAGACTCATTCCTAGTTAGATGAGGAGGAGGAACAAGAGGATTTTGGCCATCTTAGGTGGCCACATACCCTTGGTTTGGGAAAGGATTCCTATGCATTGACAGTTTTGTAGAGGGAGGTGTGGATGAAGGCATAGGTTGCTTCCCTGTGGAGGCAGCTTCTTGGTCTTCCCATACTTTACGCATCTGAGGGATAAAGGGATAGTCATGAGTGTAATGATCATATGTACCACATAATGCATAATTTTTACTGGTGCAAAGATCCTTGTTCTACTTGGTTTAGGCACCCTGGTGTTGGTTAGCAGTGTTAGACTTATCACCTTGGTTGGAATTAAGCTAACGACCTTGGTTGCCTTGGTTTCCTTGAGATTGTTGATTTTGGTTACTCTTCCCTTTATTCATTTTCTTGGGGTTGGGGGGCTGGGCAACAATTTTTTGAGAATACACCTGCCCCTATGGGGGCAGTGGTTATTGCGACAAAGTGGACTCAAGCATGGGAGGCTAAGGTGTTGGGGTCATTGGGGATGGAGCACTGGGAAGTGCATAAGGATATTATAGATTCATGATCAAATTCTGGTAACTAGGTTGAGTACTTGCTATCCCTGGCATCAACTGATGTGAATGGGGAAATATAAAAGAAATAATTGTGCCTTTTTACGAGTTGAAGGGTCAAGAGGAGGATAAGTGTATGTGGTATTGGGCCCCCCATTAGAGAAATTTTGACGTATAAAATGGTCCTCCTATAGAATCTTATAAAATAATAATGTAAGATTAGATTACATTGTCAAATTTTAGAGGATGAAAGAAAAAACTACTTTTTCAACTCAATTCCACATCCAAGGAGTACCCATTTTGCATAATTTCAGTGTACCTTGCTACACAAAAAATGAGAAATACATGGAAAAACGTGATTGCAAAATCCATCGAAAGTATGAAAAAAGGGTACTCCTTGGATGAGGAATTAAATTTTGCATCCAACGAGTGCTCCCACTCGAAATATGAGTAAAACTGTAGGGAGATAAGTTGGAAATACTAGTTGAAAAAGTAGTTTTTTATTTTTTATTTTTTATTTTTTATTCTTTTTATTATTTTACTCTAAGAAATGGTGAATCATCCCCCATGGTTGACATCATCATATTGAATCCTATTGGTTCTTATAAAGTTGATTTTGGTTGTAAATTTTTGTTTTGAGGCCCATTTTTTACCTCAATATTTCTCTGATACGTGAGGCTTCTCATATCCCATAGGTCCTTGCAGATATGGGGAAGGATACTGGTGAGAGATAGATACGATCACACCGTGTATGGCATGAGATGTCCCCAGTGTAAAACAAGAACCAGGTTGAGTAAGGTCGAGAAGAATGGTGTAAACATAACCTGATTATGCATAGATCAAATCAAATTTCAGAGCCTTCTGAATGGCTTCTTCTTCAGTTTGAGGGAAGGTTGATGCAACATATTTTCCAATGGGTGTGAATATGGATCTCAGGAATCAATATAGAAATACACAGTCTTTGAAATCTGTATCTTTTCACAAGATCCACCTTTAGTACCATTCCCAGACATGATCAAAAAGGCAAGTCAAGACTCACAAAGGTTTGACAAAAAGAGGTCAAGCGTCCAGTGTTGGTATCATAATGGATAGGTAAATAAAAGTAGGATAAAAATGTGTTGGAAAGGGTTGAAAACACCTTATGGGAGGCATGGGTTGGTTTAAATATCACTTCACGACATAACCAGTGAGGGTGTGTTGAAAGAGGCGAAGTGAACTGAATCCTCCGTTATCGAATTCTAGGAACACCACATGTGAAAGTATCAAATGTGGTTAGTGGGATCCTCCCCAAAGTTCCCTTTGAACTTTGGGATGTCATATGGGATCTTGGTTGGCATGGTTGGCCAATTAGGATCATGTTGAAGAGGATCATTAATGAGTTATTTCAATTCAAGGAGATTCAAACCGGCCAAATAGGGAAGTAATGGTTTATTCACACTCATTCCTTATGAGGTTGCAATGTTACCTCCAAGAGGGAGACTTTGAGTATTACCAATGTTTCCGCCAATATTTCCTCCTCTATTGGTGCCTATTTTGGGACAATTATTACTACGACGTTGGCAACAGACATGGTAGTGGCTTGAGGTTAAGAAGTTGTAAATTTGAGGAAGAACTAAATGATTATGAAAAACTAGAATTTGAAGGTAGATTAGGGAGAGGGGCCCTGAATCATCTAGCATGTGTTAATGGATTTCCTAAGAAAAACTAAGGAGGATTATCATGGAGTCTCTGTGAAAAATTCCTATGGGGCACAATGATGTCAAGACAAAGATAACGCTAAAGGCTTAAGGAAAAGGATGAAGAAAAAGAACAACAAAGAGCAAGCAAACACTGTGTGCAATGGTTCAAAGTGTAATAAACTACAACGTACCGCTACTCTAATTCAGGAAAACTCATCATATAAAATGAAAAAATGAATCCTAGCCTAAAGGTTAACAACCCCTCAAATAAATCCTAGTCTATTATGCAATGGCCTTCCAAACGATTTCTTACCTATGGGGTCTGATGTCTGCAAGTAGAGCGTTGAGTGAAATGTAAGGTAAAGGTATGGTTGCTTTCCACAACCACCACCTATAGGGTGTTTTAATCCTAATAAAGGAAACTATGGCTACCTCTGTCCACTGGGGGTGAGAAAATCCTATCTTCTAGGTGTCAACCATGGACCAAATTTCCAAAGAAATGGGAGCTTCAAGGGGAACCACCAATATCCTAGCCTAGGCCTTACCCCCTATAATGAGTTTTTTCTCAACACTGACTTTGTACCATTGGAATATGGAGGAATTTAAGCACCCTAAGAGGACAACAACTATGTCATAAGTGTAGAGTGATTGGTGGGTGTTATGGGATGCCTACCTCACCAACCCTAACCTAACTATTATATTGTTTTTCTTGGTGCCCAAGTGGGCTTAAATATATTTTGGTTAGATTAAGTGGTTGGTTTTATGTTCTTAGCTTGGAGGTGACAACCAAGCTCATATTCACTTAAGGTTTTGTGTGCAAATATGTGTAATGGCACTAGCTTGCATAAAAGTTAAAATGTGTTATTGAAAAGTAAATTATTGAACTAAAAACTTAACTCAAATTAACAAAAAGTAAACATGTTTAAACACACTCTACTTCCCACGCAAGGAGGCTAAAAAATGCACAAAAATGGAAAAAAGAAGGAAACAAATGGAGAAGAAGAGATCAAGAACCAAAAGGGATTGAGATCTTTGGCCAAGATTCCTACTTTATGCAAAAAAAATCAGCAAAGAAAAATTGAAATCCTGGGTAAAATAATAACAAGCAAACCAACTTATGAAGAGGTAATTAAGAATAGATTTGAATGATAATGCAATAAAATTCCAAAATCGGGCACAACTGAAGTTTCAGGAAAAACAATGGTATACAACTTTGAATAGTAGACTACCAAATCAGAAAAACCCCTTTTAATTTGGAGGAGGTTTACTTCAAACCCTACGGGGATTTTTTCCTTATTCCAATAAGTGGGTAAACCGAAGAGATCGATGCTTAATGTTTACTGAAAGGATGAGTACAAACCCCCTATCGAACACCTATAACTAAAACTTGGAAAAAAAACTTAAAAAATAACAATTTTTTGGAACAATGCGGAAAAATGACATGTTCCTGCATTACAGTGCAGGTTATGGCATATTTCCTGCATTGGGCCACTGCATAAAAACCCCATAAACATATGTTATGGCTATTATACTCCCACTCTGAGGGTTTGTTCAGATTATGTCATCTCTTGTGCAGTTGATACCTATAACCTATGAAACAGAAATAAAAACACAAAAACAATTTTTTTTTGCCAAAAAACCACTAGAAAATAAAAACGGAGAAAAAATGCAGAAAAGGCGGTGAAGTCACCAGGGATATGAAGTTTTAGCATATTGGATTTGATTTGTTAAAGGGGGAATTACATATGAGTGTACCAAAATATCCTTTTTAATGTTGGTGACGAAACAACCTAACAAAAAAAGGAAAAAAAGAAAGAAAAATTCCAAACCTTGTAATCTTCAATAACTATCTCTAGATTTGCATACAACGTTAGTGGAAAACTTGCAAAAAACTTACATAAACTTAAAAATATATGCTAAAAATCATAGAAGTAGGACCCAAAAGAAATATAATGAACTTTTATTTTTAAAGGTGACATCTGTGGAGAATTATTTATTGACGTGGGTTTGTAAATTCATCCTCTATGGGAGGGTTCTTTTATGTCCCTACATTACAAATGGTTGTGTCTCTCCTCTGCATGCAAATGGCCAATGTGAGAAAATGGTAGACCTCAAGGTGGATAACTCGAATGTGGCAAGATTAGAATAACGTCGATGATAATGATCATGTGTGTGATGAGGGAAAAAACTCTCTATTTATAACAAAATTCTAGATTAGACTAGATCTAGTCAAATAATAAAGTATTTGGTTGACAAGATTAAGATCTAACCGTTATGAATATTTTATTATTTTTGAGAAGAAAATATTAGAGAAATGTTCAATAATATTTATGTACTTCTAACTCAAAAAAATGACTAATTGAGTTAATTAAAAAAAGTGGGTGAAATAATTAATAAATAAAAATGATTTATTAATTATTTCTAGGGATAAGGTTAAAATCATTTAGAAATAATTGTACCGAGAGGCGCTCTCCAGCCCAATATGGAAGAGATGTTGTAATGTCTTGTCCTATAAACATTTTGATTCGGTCAAATTACATAAAAATAAATAAAACTAAAATTAAATAAAAAACAAAATTAGTAACGTGAAAACATTTTTACTTGATAAAAAAAAACATTCAAATAAAAATAACTTCATGGTATTTACCCATGGTATTGATCCATGATATTCATGTGGAATTTAGCATATTTAAAGGGGGAAATTAAACCAAACTAGATCCATCTTAACTCTGGTTCTACCAAGCATCAAGAGAGATCAATGCAAATGGGAGGAGATAGATGGTCGAAAGTTATCTTCAATGAAGGTATGAGTGAAAGAAATAAATCATGGATGAGACAAAACAAAAAATGGATGCAAAAATTGAATATTTACTTTAATTCATGTCCCACAAATAGCAAGGAGTTAAATAATTTTGTGTTGGAGAAGTTCCGTAAGGGTATATGGGGAAAAGAGTTGGGTAGAAAGAAGAAGTACTATGTTCAGGAATTCAACCCCACTTGTGATCTCCAACAAAAAGAGTACATTAGAGCTAGCATTCCGTGGAGAGCAAAGGTTCTTATTTCTCAATTAAGAACTAACTCACATCAAATTCAGTGTGAAACGGGACAATGGAAGAGACCTAAGAAGCTTGAGAGGAAAGGGTGTGTACTTTTTGCACTTCTGGGGAAATGGAATTAGAAAAGCATTTCATTTTGGAATGTGATGCTTTCAAAGACATTAGGGACAATTACTGCAGTATGTTAGCATCAATTCCGTGGCATTGTCTTTTCTGTGAGGGAACTGTTAGAAGGTTGGTTCAGCTCATCATCAATTTGAGTAAGAAAAGGATTGAATTAAAGAAGACAAAAAACAAGGAAGCTGGTAGTCCCATAGACTATTTTTAGTCTCATGGACATTAAAATATCATTCAATCATTCATTCAAATCTCATGAGATGCAAACCTCTTTTAAAGTGAAGAGAAATTTCATCCCTCTCGACGCTTGGTAGATTTGGATTTAATATGGATCTAAGCTAGTTACTAAATAATGGTTTAATAATTATTTCATAAAATAAAAGTGTAATGATTAAGGAATAATAAATAAATAAATATTCTCCTTACGTTTGTACAAGAGAAACTAAGATGAAAATGGGGATCGCTAAGGTTCCAAAGGGCTTGGCAGGTGTTGCGTTCACCGTCACAGTGTTCGGAGCCGACATTGTGCCCTTCGATCACAAATCCAGCAAACATACCCTAATCCGCAAAGATGAATCCATATGAAAAAGCGACAATCCCCATTCTGGAAAGGCCTGTGCATGCAACTTTGCAACTTCTCCCATCTTCGTTGATGTCATGCATTAGCGTAACCTCAAACATTTGGGTGCTCGTAAATCATGGCAACCATCTACCTAGCCACTGCCCAACCGCGAATGTAAGAGAGATCAAAGTGATTGAAGCTGGAGGAGGAGGGAGAGTGAAAGGGCATCACGGTGCTCTACATATGTTGAGATTGTCGACATAGGGACTAGACTCGAAGTTGCATCCCTCAACCACAGAGCTTGTGGACAGATCCTGATCCACCGTGAGGCACTCATCTGCAAGAGTGGCATCAATATTTCTGAAGGGGTGTGCACGGGATTCCATGCAACATCTCCCATCATTTTATTTACGCAAAAGACTAGCCTTATGGATCTGGGTACTCAAAGACCAGGGGAGCCACTATCCCGACCTTTTCCCAGCCGAGATCGCAACTAGGATGGAGAGGAAGTAAAGAAGACTGGCGATCTCCACACTGATCAGATCGGGATGGTTCTCTGTCTCGACATGATGCGAAAGGAAGCAGCGACCACCAGAGTGAAGGTTACCAGCGAAAAATATGCTGACAGCCATGGCACTCCCCAACTCTTCAAGGTACCCTTGATCCAGCGTGCACCCCCAGGGTCTAGGTGCCAAGGCAATTTTCCCTCCTTTCAGATTCAGATCTCTCTTCTCACTGGAAAAACCATAGTTTTGTGGGTTTTCTCTTCGAATCTGGTGCAGATCCTTGCACATGCCCTTGAACTCAAGCTGGTGATTCCTTCTGCCTTGCAACGATTTTTCTATGGAGGTAAATAGCTAGAGAACTCTCTTCTTCTCTCATTTTATCATATTGAGAAAGATGCTTCTTTGGTTTTAACCCTATGTCTGCGAGGCAAGACATCCGAGCAACCGTATTCTTCTCAAGCTTTCTCTTACAAGGATTTTTTCCATGCACAACCCCCCAAGAAATCTGCCCAAACCTCTGAGGCTCCCAAGCCTTTTTTAGTTGATAAAATGGAGGATATGCCCGTCGTAGAAATCTCTCATCCAGCACTTGAAAACCAGTTTCAAATGTATGTAGAATTGGCCATCATTTTCCGATTTAACGGATTATGGCCTCGCTTATCACATCTCTACCAATGTATTCATTCCACTTGGACCAATAATAACAAGGTTATCTTCTGCTCGAAGGGCTTCTTTATAGTTCTTTTTTCTTTCAATGAAGACTATCAAAAAGCCTTAATAGGAGGTGTAGTATTCCAAAATGGGAAAAGCAGGAATATAGTGCATAAACATGGAAAATAGCAATGAACACATCAATACACCATTACATGAGACAAATGTACAACCATCTTATTAAACATATCAGTGAATAATAAGCACAAGATCTTGAGGATCAATTCACTCAAGTAATACAAAACAAGCCTCTACTGAGAAAATATGTCAATACATGAGAAATAGCTGCTATACAAGTGCCATGAGATAAGATAGCGCAATTTTATGGCATAACTACTACATAAATTATATATCAATATGGATTTGTTGTTATGTAGCTCAAATAATGCCGAGAGTGAAGATCTAGACTCCCAAACACTTTTCCTAGACAACCCAGAAAGGGTTTCCGGAAATGCCCAAAATTGCAAAATGCAAGAATGCAACCCTAGGGCTAAATTGAAGCTGCAACTAAATAACTGGATCCAGGTGGCTGAAACTGACATATAAATGTATGTATGTGCTCCAATATATCCTTCAATTGAAAGGTTGATCCCAACACTGAAGATATTAGCCTCCAAATCAAGCACTAAAACCTCCACTGCAAATGCTCACTAGAATAACGTAGTCAAAGAGGGAATATGCGCTGTAGATGATGGAAATAGGTTGCCATGGTGCCAAGATATGAAATAAAGCTCAAGAAAATCCTTTTTTGATCTACCAATGGGAATAATGCTTCCTCCATTGAAAAACTAGCTCAGAAAGTGGGTTTCTTAACCTCCACTACAACACCCTGCAACACAACACAATTCTAAACAGAAATTGTGTTGTAGCTGAAGACTGAAGCTTGGCCAGAATGCCGGAATGTGGAAATGTAGTGCAATACTCTTCCTAGAGGCTCCTCAAGGAAATAGGTGGGATTCCTGCTCGAGAACACCCTGTGCTAAACAGCACAACAATCTCAGCTAAACAGTGGGAGAGTGCAAGAAGTCATACAAACCACAAAATCAATAATCAACAACATCCCCATCTATGGTTGCCTTGTCCTCCTTATAAAAAATGTGAGCCTTCTCACCTTTGGTCCCACTCATTAAATTCACTACTATCATTGAGACTTCCTCCCATTCACACCGCGTTGTTTCTCATTGATGATCCACTCCCTCCATACCAGCGTTGTTGATTTGGTCAAACTTGACCTTGTCCACATGCATTAGCCCCTGTTCACACATGATGGTGTATTATCCAGCTACTAAGATGATCCCTTTTTACATTAAGAGAGATTTTATTCCTACTAAAGATATTTATGGGTCTCCTTACCCACTTATTCATCTATCTAAATGACAAAAGAAAATTTTAATATTCCAATTAGCTGCATGCTAATTTATGAATATTATAGTCCTCCCCTTCCAAATGTTGCTTGTCCTCAAGCAACTGAAAGGATAGAACTAAAGAGCCTCCTCTCCTCCTCTTGTAGCATCCTCATGTGATAAGCTCCTCCAATGAACAAGATGTTTTCTCATCAAATAAGTCTCCAAGTTGCTCCTCCCAAGTGTGCAAGTTAGCTTTTGGTGACAATCCCAAAAAGTTATCATCATGAAAATGTGGAATATCCATGGAGGAAACTATATGCTGTCTAGAGGCCTTCTTGAGGCATGGAATCTGAAATATATTGGGAACCATAATTCCCATGTGAAGCTCCCATCCCCAATCTATCATCCACAGAAAATGAGTCACCCTCCAAAATGGCAACTCATAGAAAAACTCCTCCACCTTAGGATCCTACAATGTAGGTGGGCTACATAGCTTAACTTGATAGACCAAATTTTCTATCTCATGTTTTCTCTCTCTCCACTTATGATAAGTGTAGAGTGGTTGTTGATGTTGGGTTGCAATAATGTTGCCTTCAGGAGGCAAGAAGAAAACTAGATCCTCAAAGATCCTCTCTAAATTGTCATGAATCATGTGTGCCCAAACCATCCCATATATGATGAATAGGACATCATCACCATATGGCATCCAAATGAGAAAGATACTAAAGGTTTCATGTAGTTATGGAGGGTACCAATAGTTTCCCAAGTGGTCACAGCACAGTTTTGCTAACTGTTGTTTCAAAACACAATATGGAAAGTTGTCTTCCAACCATTTGCTATTTGTGCATGTCATCTCATATACTAGAAAATAGTAAATGGCATTGTGTATCAACTAAGCATAAAAATAATGGCACAACACTTGCCCAAATCCATACAATAAGTGACTATCTCCATCACTGACGTTGGTCTTGCAAATACCATGAAGCCCAAATAGAATCTTTCACTCTTGTGGAGCAATGCACTGTATATAAATGGAAAGAGAATGAAAACATTGTGTTATATGATCAATAAGTGTAAAAACACAACTATTACCATGTATTGAGAGTAGGCTGATAATGAGATCCATGGATGATATCTCCATAGTGTTCTGATATGTCTCCATGAGACCCTTGTGAATGGAAAGGAATGAACCATGTGCTGCATACAAAGTCTTCTTCTTATGCTTGGAGATCCAAGTCAAGAAGATCATATCATGGTAATAGATGTCTCCATCTACTACTCCATCACTCTCATCTCTTACTTTCCCATCAAGTGCATCATATGTGAAGTGATCCTGGGAACACCCCATCAACAAATCCAAGCTCCCAAGTGACAGCATTGTTGGTCTTGGTGATAAGGCTCTTGCCACTCCATGAATCCATTCTTTGACATGCCATATGCCAAATTCATCCACCATCATGATGTTATATGCGGGAGACTCCTTCCTATGTGGAAGTACCTCCTGATCCTTCAATGTTGAAGGGTAGCGCCATCCACTTCTTCTAAAGTATCATGCAAAGTATGGGAGAAAATCATCCCATACTCTCCCAAGAGTAATCAAAGCAACAATAGCTCTTGTTGCCTCCTCACACCTCCATCATATAGGCCATGGAGTGAAAACATGATGGTTGACATGAAAAATGTCACATCATTCCAATGCAATTAAACTCCTTGCTGCCCCATGATGAAAATTCCATGTCATGCCCCATCCAACAATATACCCTTTGAAGTAGGATATGTCACATGCTGACCAAACTCTTTCAAGAGTAGCCAGCGCAGCCTTGCCTCATGTTGCTCTGTGTCATAGATCTGCAAGTGGCTCACCAGCCTCTTGCTCATCAAAATCACCCATCCAACCAATGGTGAGTATCTAATGTCATGCTCCCAATGGGTATTCCTCCAATGGAGAATACCATCCTCCCAAAGAAAATCAATATCTCTACACTTCATGGGATGTTGAAGTGCAGTCTCCTGGAGATCTCCATATGAAGACCACTCATCAATGACCATGTTGAATCCATAAGGATCCAAGTATGTTGAAGGAAAAATCTTCTCATTGAGCTGTGAAGTTCTCATCAAGAAGGATCCATCATAGTAATGGAAGATAAGATGTCTCTCATCAACCATCTGCCTATCCTCTGCTACACATGTCGAATGGTCATTGGAATGCTCCAATAATGGTTGGGCCCCCAACTCATCATTGTTGCTCAATGACAGCGTTGCTAATCTCCATGATGGTGCATCTGATATCTCATGATCATGCTCAATGCTGAACATATAGTTCTGTATTGGATTGTTTAGGACAATACTCATCCTATCCTCCAAAAATCTACACTCCAACCCCAACAGTTGTGTGCATCTCAACAATGACATACTAGGATGAATGTCTCTTCCTTGATTCTATCAAGGGTCCTCTATGCAGTTATAGTCTGCTGCTCCAAATAAGCAGTGTATCTTGACCCTAGGTCATGCAATGGCATATTCCCACAACCTTCCATAAGATGTTTTGAAACAATAGAAAGTGGAAACATTTACATACCTTGGTTTTTCTTGGGAACATCTTGTACTGCTACAAGGGTTCCTCTCACTGGTGTGATGACTTACCTAACTATTGATGATTATGGTTGCTCTTCTATGGCTGCACCAGCGCTGGTATAAGTCTCCTCCTCCTCATGCATCTCCATAATAGTGCATGGGACTCTAAATTTCAAGAGAACAATACCACTTTGCAAGGGTACACATTTTCTTTCTTCTGATGCAAGTGCTCCTGCAACAAGTGGTGATGGAAGTTTCTTCTCCTCTGATTTCTTCTTGTCAAACTTCTTGATCAACCTTTGAGTAAAATCTGCATATGTAGTCACTCTTGCATGACTCAAATGGCTGAACCACCAACTGTTTGCTTCACCCTCAAGGTGCAGTGCTGCAATCTCAAAAACATCTCTCTCTACTACTGGATGTAGTAGGAAGAATGCATCCAACTTCATTCCCCAAGCCCTTGTTGTGCATGTGGATGGCCCATCAAATGTAGACAATAGAAATCTATTGTGCTTCCTTCTTCTATTGCTGCAAGGTCTTCTTTCTTATTTGAGCTGAATGAACTGTGGGAGAGTTAGATACTCCTTGAAATCTCTCGATTGAGATTTGTATTCTGCAAGATACTCACTTAGAATCTCAAGATATAAGTGTCCTCCATCTCCATGCCTTTTGTCTTCTTATTCAAAATAAAAGGGCATAGTGTATTGCTTTGGAGCTCTATGCAATACCGGTTTTCTTTCCTGCTGATAGGAAGTGCATGGTCCTTCCTCATCTTGAAACCCTAGTGTGGTTTCATTGCTTTTCTCCACTTTTATTTGCTTGACCTCCTTGGTGAGCTCCCTCTTAGATCTGAAAAGAGATGAGATATAACTCATTCCTTTCATCATTCTGATCTCTTTCTCCTTCTTCTTATTCTCTTGATAGCATAATGGCTGAGATCCACAGGCTGAGCCAAGATTATGCTCTGATACCACTGTAATATTCCCAAATGGGAAAAGCAGGAATATAGTGCATAAACATGGAAAATAGCAGTGAACAAATCAATACACCATTACATGAGACAAATGTACAACCATCTTATTAAACATATCAGAAAATAATAGGCACAATATCTTGAGGATCAAGTCACTCAAGTAATACAAAACAAGCCTATACTGAGCAAATATGTCAATACATGAGAAATAGCTGCTACACAAGTGCCATGAGCTAAGACAACGCATTTTTAGGGTATAAATACTACAGAAATGATATATCAATATGGATCTGTTGTTATGTAGCTCAAATAATGTTGGGAGTGAAGATATAGACTCCCAAACACTTTTCCTAAACAACCCAGAAAGGGTTTTCGAAAATGCCCAAAATTGAAAAATGTTGGAATGCAGCCCTAGGGCTTAATTGCAGCTACAACTGAATAACTGGATGGAGGTGGCTGAAACTGATTTATAAATTTATAGATCACCTCCAATAGATCCTTCAAGTGAAAGTCTGATCCCAACACTGAAGATCTCACCCTCCAAATCGAGCACTGAAACCTCCACTGCAAATGCTCACTAGAATAATGCAGTCAAAGAGGGAATATGCACTATGGATGATGGAAATAGGTTGGCATGGTGCCAAGATATGAAAGAAAGCTCAAGAACCTTTTTTTTTGACCTCCCAATGGGAAGAATGCTTCCTCCACCGAAAAACTAGCTCAGAAAGTGGGTTTCCCAACCTTCCACTGCAACACAACACAATTCTAAACAGAAAATGCACTGTAGCTGAAGACTTAAGCTTGGCCAGAATTTCGAAATGTGGAAATATAGTGCAATACTCCTCCTAGAGGCTCCTCAAGGAAAGAGGTGGGATTCCCGGTCGGTAACACATTGTGTTAAATAGCACAGCAATCTCAGCTAAACAACTAGAGAGTGCAAGAAGTCATACAGACCACAAAATCAATAATCAACAACATCCCCATCTATGGCTGCCTTTTCCTCCTTATAAAAAATGTGAGCCTTCTCACCTTGGGTCCCACTCATTAAAGTCACTACTATCATGGAGACTTTCTCCCATTCACACTGTGTTGTCTCTCATTGATGATCCACTCCCTCCATACTAGGGCTATTGATTTTGTCAAAATTGACCTTGTCCACATGAATTAGCCCCTGTTCACACATGAGGGTGCATTATCTAGCTACTAAGATGATCCCTTTTCACATTAAGAGGGATTTTATTCCTACTAAAGAGATTTATGGGTCTCCCTACCCACTTATTCATCTATCTAAATGACAAAAGCAAAATTTAATATTCCAATTAGCTGCATGCTAATTTAGGAATATTACACGAGGTCTTTGGTTTTGGGGAGAAGCTGGGCTATTCCTCATACCCTCTTTCCTAGATTTTGACCCTTCTGCGGCAGTCATTACCAAGCTTCCTATTTGGGCTAGGCTTCCAAATTTCCTTGCCCCTCTATGGCACTTCTATGTCTTTCAAGGAATTGGAAACACCCTTGGACGCTTTCTAGCAATGGATTCCTCTAGGGGGGGAACATGCATAGACACTTATGGCAGAATATGCACTGAAATAGACATAAGTAAAGGCTTGCCCGATCAAGTCAACCTCAAAGTTGGTGAATTCCATTGGACATAGACCTTGGACTATGAGAACATGTCCTTCCAATGTCATCACTACCATCAAACAGGGCATCTTCAAAACTCCTGTACCATGTTCCTTTCCCAAAAGAAGAGAAACAACCACAAATCAAATTCCAAAAGCTAGAAACCCTGTGCACCACCTCCCATGGATGACATTGACTCCTTCAGCTCAGATGAGGAAGATATTGATGCAGATGAAGAGGTTGCAAAGCAGGATAAGGACATGACCTCGGCAGAACCTGGAGGGCCCAACGTTCCTTCGAGTGCTCAGAAACGGTCTCATGAAACCTCCTCCTCATATTCAGATAAGGATACCTCTCCTTTAGTCAAAAATAGTCTTCAAGTGGTTGTAGCTCATCCGCCCCCTAACGACTGGGTTAAAGTTTCAAAAAAGAAAGGAAAGAAATGTTGTACTGAGGATTCAACCCACTTTGGGTAGACTCCTGCGTCTATATATTACGGCTCCAGTTTATCTTCTTGGCTCTCTTTGTTTCTCTCTTGGCTAATTAATGGGACCGAGGTGGATAGTCCATCATTTCCAGTTTCCCTGCTATCTAGCCACTCATGATTGTAACTCCATCTTGTACCATATGCTTTTCTAATAGAATTATTCTTATATATATATATATATATATATATATATATATATATATATATATATATATATATATATTTATTTATTTATTTATTTATTTATTTATTCCTAAGTGATAGGGTCAAAATGGGTTAGAAATAATTACTAGATAATGATTTAATTATTATTTCAAGGGAGAAGACTAAAATGATTAACAAGTAATAAATAAATAGTGATTTATTTAATTATTCCTATGGATGGGTGAAAATATTTTTTATTATTTCCACAAAATGGGTAAATATGAAATAAACATGAAATTATTAAATGGATTTTTAGGTTATTTTCAAGTGGGTTAATTAATTGAACATAAATATTGTGCCAAGAGGTGTTTTCCAGCCCAGTATGGTAGAGATGTTGTAATGCAATGTTTAACATTTTGACTAAGTCAAATTAGATAAAAATTAATTAATTAATTAATTAAAAATAAATAAAAAATTAAATAAAATTTCTTAATAAAAAGATTAATGTAATGTAAACATTTTAACTAGGTCAAAATAAAATGAAAATTAAAAAAAAAACCCACAAATTAAAATAAAAATAACCCTATAAAAATAAAATAAAAATAAAAATGGTCCATGTTATTGAAAACCTATGGTATTGATCTATGGTATTCATGTGGAATATAACCTATTTAAAGGGGAAATTAAACCAGACTAGATCCATCTTAACTCCATATCTACCAAGCGTCGAGAGGGATCAAATATTTTTTCACTCTAAAAGAGGTTTGCATATCAAGAGATTTGATCTCTCTTGGCGCTTGGTAGATCCGGAGTTAAGATAGATCTAGGTTGGTTTAGGAAAAATTATTCTCTAAATTATTTCCTAAGATGAAAGTTGGTTTTAATCTATAAAACCCATACTACATGGTGTATTTTGATCATCCTAGTGGAAAATGACTAGGTGATCACTTTTTAGGTGATAACATCGACCCGACCAAGTGAATGGGTGTGTCCCTTGGCTTATTGCGCCAAGAGGCGCTTTCCACAAAGTATAGTAGAGATGTTGTAATGTAATGTTTAACAATTTGACTAAGTCAAATTACATTAAAATAAAAATAAAAATAAAATTAAATAAAAAAATTTATGTAATGTATTGTAAACATTTTAACTCGGTCAAAATAAAATAAAAATAACCCTATAAAAATAAAATAATATTAAAAATAAAAATGGCCCATGGTATTGAGAAACCATAGTATTGACCCATGGTATTCATGTGGAATGTAGTTTATTTAAAGGGGGGAATTAAACCATCTTAGATTCATCTTAACTCCATACCTATTAAGCACCTAGAGGGATCAAATCTCTTGATATACAAATATCCTCTTTTAGAGGGTAAAAAAATTTGATCCCTCTCCACGCTTGGTAGATCCGGAGTTAAGATGGATCTAGGTTGGTTTTAACCCATTTGACGAGTATAAATACATGACTAGATATTTCATTTTTATCAACAATAAAGCAAGTTTCTTCTTTATTTTTTGGGAATCTTGGACAATCGTACATGAGGAAAAAAGGAGGACGAATTGATTTTTTTTTACCGTGTTGTTTCTCTCTCTGTTTGACTGAGTTTGACCAAGGTTGACCATTTTGCAAGACAACCAAGTTTGACTATATTCAACCATAGGTTGACTATAGTTGACCGCAAGAGCCACAAGATAAAGTTTGACCAGTTAGATTGTAGGAGTTCCAAGCCAAAGTTGACTAGTTTGACCACAATCAACTATAGGTTGATCGCAAGAGCTACAAGCCAAAGTTGGACTGTAGTCAACTACAGTTGATTGCAATTGACCACAGGAGCCACAGGGCCAAATTGTACCAGAGTTGAGTGGTTTGTCTAGTTTTGACCAATGCTATCTTGTTGTTGATGTGGACCAAGCTTGGCTAGTATTTTTTTGACTTGGACATTGGCATAAATTTCTAGAAAATTTGGATTTGTAAACGTTGTTGAAGAATAATTTTTCCTAAAAGAAAAGCTAATGTATTTTCTCCCGAGATTAGGTTTCCCTGAGTAAAATTATTGTCTCTATTATGCATGGTTGTATTTCTATTATATTTATTGTTTTTGTTGCATTTATTGTTGATATTTTATGTGTATAATTGCTTAATGATATCAATGGCATGAGATAAATTGTTTGAAGATCATTAGGTAGTAATTATCAGACCATAAAATTGGTTTATATTATGCATCTTGTAGAAAATTCAACATGGAAACATAGCCTTCTCGTTGAAAGAGAAACCATTGAAGTCAGCCTAAAATACAAATGTTCTATAGTTTAACTAGATTTTTTAATCTCTTATGGCACCAAATATCATATTTAAAGACAGGTTAGATGGTGTCATCAACTTCAGATCTTGGAAGACCAATATATTCCTTACCTTGGAAGAGAATGAGCTTTAGGATCATGTGGAGAAATTCATTCCAGAACCAGAGGGAGCTAAGGAGAAAGCCAAGTATAAGAATAATGAAGCCAAGGCCAAGAGGATCTTGGTAGATTCCATAAAGGACCATGTGATTCCTAATGACGCTACATTGAAGATTGCCAAGGAAGTATATGATGATCTGGTAGGATTCTATGAGAGAAAAAACACTAGTAGGAAGTTAATCTTGAAAAATTATCTTTGTAATGTCATGATGACTAGATCAGATTCAGTTTTCTCATATCTTATTAGAGTCTCCCAGATTAAAGATGATCTTGTATCCATTGGAGATATCATTGTTAATGTAGAGCTTGTTACAGTGACTCTCAATGGATTTCTCTCCTCATGGGATCCATTTATTCAGAGAATTTGTGCATGAGAAAAACTGCCCAAGTTTGATAAGTTATGTATTGATTGTTTCCTGAGAAGAAAAGGAGGGAAAAGTAACATGCATCAACAACCAATGTTGATGATGATGATGATGAGAATCCGCCTAATAATAAGTCAAAGGAATTATTCCTTTAGCATCTACTTCTAGTGATGTTTGTGGACATTTGTGCCTCTAGGAACACATCAGCTTTCTAAGTTTTGTCAGAAAAGGAGTTGACAATCCTTGACAGTTTCTTCCTTAATCAAGAGATAAGTACTTCATATTTTTTCCTTTATTATTACTATTATTTTTATTTTTTGGTTAGCCTCTTATCCTTGTTTTTTTGCTTGGTTATATTCTTTTTCTTGCATGGCCTCTTGACTGGATTTTTGCAAAAAGGAAGAATTATGGAGACTACCAAGGCGATGATTCATGCAATAGATGACAACATCGAGAAGTAACAAGTGAGGTTTGTGACAAGAGGGTTCTCCCAGAAAGAGGGAGTGGACTATGAGAATATTTTTACGCTAGTTGTTTGATGGTCAGATTCTTGGGCTCAAGCATAGACTTAACAAGAGTGATTGATGTTCAAGATGAAGGATTGTACAAATTATTAAGACATATAGAACTATGCCAAATGACTAGAAGAGCTTCCAGTTTTGAGGGAGCAGATATCCAGGAAGAATGGAAGGAGCAACCTTCCAACAAGATGTCATGAATTTTTCAGATGCTCAGATACAAGAGGTATCTAGGGATTGTATGCCTTCTATGAAGGGACCATGTGAGACAAAAGAGTATGCTTCAGTGGCAGAGGGAGCACCAGTGGAAAAAGGACTTGCTTACATGACAAAGGGAGTAGCTTGGATGGATCTACTTCAATGTCAGAGGGAGTTGTCCAATGAAGGATCTTGGCCTAATACATTACTTCTTGGGACTGGAGGTGTGGCAAATATTTGATGAGATATTCCTCAAACAAAGGAAGTACTTTGTCCATATTTTGAGGAGATTCACTATGATGGACTGCAAGGCTATGACTACACCTATGGTAACTAATCTGAAGAAGCTGAACGGTTCCACTTTAGATTTAGATTTTGTGGATCCCACGATGTACATGCAATTGATTAGATCCTTGATGTACCTATTTAACACTAAGCTAAATATTTGGTTTCCGGTGAGAAACCTGAACCATGTTAACGGTTGAGTGGAGGCATGTACATTGGGTTGCAGTGAAGCATGTGGAGGTACTTGCATGGTACCGTTGGATATGCTTTGATATATGTTTCAAGTGGTGAAGTGAGTTTGTAGGGATATACATATTTAGATTGGGTCAGGAATGCTGAGGACAGAAAGAGCACCTCGAGGTGTTACTTTAGCTTAGGATCAACTATGAATTCTTGGTTTAGAAGGAAGCATACTTATGTCACACTCAGTACAACGAAGGCATAGTATATTTCAGCAAGTGCCACAATTCAAGAAGTAGTGTGGATTTAGAAGCTACTTGCAGGGCTATTTGATCAGTTCGAAGTACATTGAGATCAAATATCACTTCATCTAAGACATGGTGCAAAAGGGAGCAGGTTAGCTGTAGTACATATCCACAAATGATTATATTGCAAACATTCTCACCAAGCTTCTGTCTAGAGCGAAGTTGTATAACTTATAGACAGGCTTGGCATGATGCAAAATGTCTCCCTCATTGAGAGGGAGTTTAATGTCTTTACAGGATCGGGTAGACCATCTCCTAAGAAACTGGAAGGACTTAGTTTGATGATGTTGATTTGACCAGGGGAGATGGGCACATTCACCGAAGAAGCCAAAGGACTTGTCTAAGTGATTTGACTAGGAGTGGATGACTTTGGGAAATTGCAGAATTAGAAAAATCTTCTCCAAAGAAGCAAGAAGGACTTTGTTGGGTGATGTTAATTTGATCAGAGGAGATAGATGAAAATTCACCTCAAAACCCCTAAAGGACTTTGGTTGGGCCATGCTAATTTAGGAAGGGGTGAATGGTCCAAGGGAAAATCCTCTCATGAGAAGCTAAATGAATTTGGTTGGGTCATGTTGATTTTGACCGGAGGAGATTGATATATTACCTGAGAATCCATGAAGGAATTTGGCTAGGCCATGTTGATTTGGCCAAGGGTAAATGACCCAGAATACTCACAACGCCTAATCCAAGATGGAGTGATCTATAGACATGCATACATCAACATAGAAAGCTCATGAACTTTTCTTCAAAAAGGATAAATTTCAGTTAAGGACAAATATGTTTGCAGCTAAGGAGAATACCTCCATCACTAAGAGGGAATGTTGATTTTTTTGTAGCATCAGGAGGTATTCCCACATGACAAAGAGGTCTCTAAGTCACCTTAAGAAAATTAAAATTACATGATGTGACATTTCATTTTTATCATCAATCAAGAAAATTTCTTCTTCATTTATAAGGTCTCTTGGACAACTGCACGTGAGGAGAAAAGGAGGATGAATAAATTATTTTTTATCAAGCTATTTCTCTTTGTTTGACCGAGTTTGACTAGGGTTGATCAAGCTACAGGAGGATCGAGTTTGACCACAGTCAACCAAAGGAGTGATAGGCCAAATTTTGACCAATTTGACCACAATCAACCATAGTTTGACCATAATTGACTGCAAGAGTCATAGTCTGAAGTTTGACCAATTTGATCACAATTGACCACAGGAGCCGCAGAGTCAAATTTTACCTGAGTTGACTGGCTTGAATAGTTTTGACTAGTGTTATCTTATTGTTGATTTTGACCAAGTTTGACTGGTATTTATTTGACTTGGACATTGGCACATATTTCTAGATAGTTTGGATTTGTAAACCTTATTGAAGAATAATTTATCCTAAAAGAAAAATTGTTGGGTTTTCTCCCAAGGTTGGGTTTCCCATGGTAAAACTATTGTCTCTATTGCGCATGGTTGTCTTTCTATGATCTTTATTGTTTCCACTGCATTTATTGTTGATATTTTATGTGTATAATTGTTCGATGATATCAATGGCATGAGATAAATTGTTTGAAGATCATTAGGTAGAAATTATTAGATCAAAAAATTGGTTTTTGTTGTGAATCTTGTAGAAAATTCAATAGTATACCCACTTTTTCCTTGTCATCCTTTTAAAGAAAGTACAGTAGCCACAACATTCATGGAAACAATTCGAAAGCTACATGGAATCCCATGATTATTATAAGTGACAGAGGTTTAATTTTCACTTGAAATCTTTGAACTGAATCGTTTTCCTGTTAGATACCCATTTGGTTCATGGTTTGTCTTAACATTCTCAATTCAATCAGAAATCCAAGATTGTGAATAAATTTATGGAAATATATCTTCATCGCTCTATATATAATAAATATATATGGTGGGTCAAGCGATTTCCCTTCTCAAAATAGTGATGCAACACATCCTTCCATACTTCATAAAAAATGTCCCCATTTATAACACTTTATGGATATCATCCTCCAAATTTCGCATCACCCTTAAAAGGGAATGAAAAGGTTTAAGTAATGGAGGACCACATAGACCACCAACAAGATGTTCTCAAATTATTGAAGGAAAACTTGGTTATAGCTCAAAATAGGATGAAACAACAAGTAGATCAATATCACAATGGAAATAAATTTGAAGTGGGGGATCAAGGATTAAGGATACAACCATACTAACAAATGTCCCTCAAGTGACAAAAGAATGACAATAAATTAGCACCCCAAGTGTTGTGGTCTCTCTATGGTGTTGTAAAGGATTGGAAGTGTGGCTTACAAATTGGATTTGCTTCCATCTTCTTGTGTACATCCAATCTTTCATGTTTCTTTCTTAAAGAAGGTAATCGGTGACAAGATCCTAGTTCAAATTATTATACCAAAGGTTAATGAAGAAGGGAAAATAATACTATTATTATTATTATTATTTAATTTTAAGGTCACAGCCAAGCCAGACACCAAATTGGTGTATGAGACCCCCTTGTTTGTGGTACAAGGGACCCACCTTCGCGCAACTATTTGACAGCTAAGTCTACAAAGGCATACATACTCTACCCCCCTCTGGTTTTGAATTTGTGACCTCTTAGGAGGAAACACATGCTCTTAACCATTAGGCCCACTCAAGTTGTATTGAACTAAGGACTGTACACTTATAAAATCAAACAATTATTGAATACTTTATCAGGTGGAAGAACTTACCAATGGAAGAAGCAACATGTGAAGATGAGTTATTCATGCAAAAACATCCACAATTAGTCAAGTGTTGAGAACAACACTTTTTTGAAGGGAAGGGGCATGTTAAGCCCTGGATAAAGCCCCATGTGAATCCCTAGATAGTAAGTTATATAATTGTTATTATTATATTAGTGTTGTCGGGAGACATTTTAATTGTAATTGTGGCCATTGTTTCCTATATATAAGGCTAACAATGCCTAGTTTTAGAATCATCTCATTCTTGCACATTTATTATTTCGAAAAGGAAGTTGTGCCTCGAAGAGTCGTAGCTTTCATTCTTATATGTATTTCTCAATGCGTAGAGCTACTTCTGTCTATATTTTCAAGTTATTTAGTGTTTGTTGTCTAACATAAAAGTTGTGAACTTAAGATAAATGTATCTCAAACCTAGCCTAGTTTATATCTGATATTTATTTAGGAAGATTAATAGAGTCTACAATACACTACATCCAGATATTTATGTATTGAAATACAAACATCTCCAGCAAGATAGAATATGAATTATCTAGGAGGATGAATATAATCCGCCATAAAATACTAGGTATTTAGGTATTAAAATACAAACATCATTGACAGGGAAATATGGCATGTACATGGATATTATATGCAAACAATATATGTGGAGATTCAACAAGATGATGATCCTAGTGAAAAGTAGGCACCTACGCTAGGTGGGCCCGTAGGCAATTTTTAAGAGTATGTCTATTTTTAGAATGTTGAGCAAAGTCTATTTATAGCGGGAGTCTATTTATAGATGGTTGAGAAAATTCTATTTATAGATGAATTTCTATTTTTAGATGCATGGGCGAAGTCTATTTATAGATCGCATGTCTAAAAATAGAATGCATGTCGATTATTATTATCTCTTAATAATAATTAGACAATAAATAATAATCTATTCTCTTTAAGCACTTGATTTTTGTTAACTAATGTGGCAAACCAGTTGACTAAAGGAATTACGAGTTTTAAGCTTGGTTGGTGGGTCATGCAAGTGGACTTCGTTGTAACTGAGTGATACAAAGTTGTAACATAGTTGGATGTGTAGTTATGTGAGTTGTAAAGTAGTTTAACTCAGTTAAGTGAGTTAAACTCAGTTGTGCTAGTTGTAACTAGTTGTATCTAAAGATACACTAGTGAGAGATCAGTGAATTAAATATTAAATTAATTCACATGGAGTGATATCACATGCAACTGAAGATTTACTACTATTAACTACATGCATGTCAGATCCAGTGGAGACCTAGTTGAGAGATAGGTGAAAGGGACAATTTGACTATCTGTTGTGACATTAGTGGGTGCACTCATGTAACCATGCAAACATTGGAGATGCCAATGAGGATTTTTCAGTCAAGACAAGGCAGTATCTCATTCATTCAGGGATTTTGACCAACAGGGATTGCGCAGTGGAGGCAGGCTGTTAGGAGGTAGTAAATTGGTGCATGTATTTGCCAATTTTTGTATGACAGTGTGAGACGATTGTATATTGTACTGAGAGCTCTTGGATTAAAGTTTGTATAATATTGTTTCATGATCCATGATATATACATAATATATGATAGTGGGGTTTTTAGATTTAGGCTTTCCCGATAAAAACATATATGTTATGTGAGATTGATCTTTCTTCATGTGTTTGCAATTGGCGATTAAAATTACGCAAATATTTATGTAGAAGGATTCTGTATTTAACAGTGGCATATAATTGTTAGATCAGGAGAATCTAGGCAATACATAAGTGTATTAAAATTTCTGCAATGGTATCGGAGCAAAGAAGATTGCAATATTGAAGCAATAGCTGAGTTTGTTGGTGGAAACAATTTGAATTCGCGGCAAGAATTTCTTGGTGCGACAGTTGAGTAAACATCGAAATGGATTTCAATGGTTTGCAGCTAGAGTATGCACTCAAGGGTTGCTTGAACTACATTGCATGGAAGTATATGATGGAGGTAGTGCTTGAAGATAATGGCTCAAAGGAATTCATCGACAATGATGTTCCTAAGCCCACTTCGACGGATGTTGCATTACTTGACGCCTGGAAAAAGAAAGTAGCGAAGATGAGAAGGATATTGTTGGAAGGTGTGCGAGACCATATTGTCTCAAGCCTTCATGGGAAAGCCACTCCATATGCTATGTGGAAGGATTTGATGGATCTTTTCCAAAGTAGCAGCGACCATAGGAAATTGGCGATGAAGGATAAACTCAGAAATATCAAGATGGAGAAGGGCGAAAATATTCCTAAGTATCTCACAAAGTTTTTCCAATGTCGGGATGAAGTGGGGAGTGTGGTAATCACGGTTGTTGATGATTATTTGGTGAGCTTGGCTCTCTTGGGACTTCCTAAGAGCTGGCATAGTTATCAAGACTCTGTCAACGGATGGGAAAAACTGTTGGATTGGGAACGACTGTGGTCGGATCTAGTGCAGGAGGAGTTCAAGCAGAACACCAGAGATGGCTCGTCATGTAATATTCCTAAATTAGCATGCAACTAATAGGAATATTAATTTTTCTTTTAAAATCTAGTTAGATGAATAAATGGGCAATGAGGCTCATAAGTTGCTTAAGTAGGCATAAAATCCCTCATAATGTGAAAAGGGATCATGTTAATAACTAGATCAAGCATCCTCATGTATGAACAGGATCTAAAATGTGTGGAAAAAGTCAAGTTTGACCAAGTCAACAACATTATTATATGAGGAGTGGATCATAAATAAAGACAGCTCAGTGTGAATGAAGATCAATCTAGCTAGTCTAAATGAAGACACCTTGGGCGTGAAAGGAGACAATGCAGGAAGATCAATTCAAGGTTGATTAAATCAAATAGCGCTATAAAAATATGAGTGGGACTAATGGAGATAGCATAATTTTGGTGGAGGAGCCTTTGCATGGAAGCAACCTCATAATTGGGTGGGACCCTTGGTGAGGAAGCTCATCAACTAAATAATGGAGGGAATGGCAGCCATATGTGGCATGATTGAAGATTATATTTTGTATGTGGTCTGTTGAGACTTCTCTGCATCCTTTGGATGTTTAGCTAAGTTTTCTACACTATTTAGTGCTAGGGTTTTCTCATGCGGGAATTCCCCACTCTTGCTTGGATATCTTGTTTAAGAAATCTGAGGAGAGCATTTTGTCCTACATTTTCCACTACCTGGTGTTAGGCCAAGCAGTTACCTTTAGTAACAGCGCAGACCCTTTCAGAAACTACGTTATTTCTTAAGGTATTGCAGTGGAGGGGTTTAATCCCTTGTTTTGAGAGCTAGTTTCGTAGGGGGGGATCAGCCTTTTCTCAGAAAAGCTAGAAAAGGGAGCTACAACCATTTCTTTGCATGATCAGCCATATTTATATAGTGCTTCAGCCATACAACATGATTCAGCCATAGATCTACAGAAAATATTTCATGTATATCATTTCTGTCAAGAAACCCTTGTCGGGTCATCTTGGGTCTATGTAAAAGAGACTAGATCTCTGTTTATGTGATATTTTGATTAAAAATTCATCAGATCTGATTGGTCTCTCCATTTTCTGAGTATAACTCTCAATAAAATGTGTTGTCTCTTTATGCAGTATTTTTGTGTTGCATTAGTCTTGGGGTTTTCAGTGATTTTTGGATGTTTTGAGCATGGGAGGCCTGTTTAACTAGGCTATAATGATTTGTTTCTGATTTCCTTTCAGATTTGGTTGCTATAATGTCAAATCTAATGGATCCATGGGCTGATTTTTTCTTTTAATGATTATATTTCTGAAAATTGCGTTTTTCATGCATGTATTGCTAATTTTTCCCATTTTGGATTATTACAGTGGTATCAGAACTAATCTTGGCTCAGCCTGTGTACTACAACCATGATGGAGTCTTCTCATGAGAAGGAGAGGATCCGAAAAATGGATCAAGGAAAACCCTTATTGTCTGGAGGGAAGAAGTTCTCAAAGCTTCTTCTACACACTTTGCATGGCATCAGAAAGGACATCAAAGAAATGAGAAGGGAAAAACATGGAGATCCCTCAACAAAATCTAGACATGAGGAAAGCTCTAATTACTCATATTATGGGTGTGAGTATTCAACCACACCACCAAATTTAAGATGCTCTACCAGCCATATGTTCATGACAAATGAGATGGAGAAAGAATATGTGCCAAAGAAGGAGACTCTAGGTGATTATTTGCAAGAGTATGAAACTCAATCCAAAGGGTTCAAAGATCACTTGAACTTCCAAGGTTTTTGCAAGATCAAAGAGGAAAGAAGAACAAGGAGCAAGTAGCATGGTGTGGGTAGATTCTTTCTATCTACTTGTGATGGATCACCTAAATGTCCAACTAGGGTTTGGGTGAAGGAGCTAGACACCTATGTGCAACAACATCAAGTTTCATAAAATGAAGCCATCAAAGAAGCAGCGCTGCATCTTGAGGGTAAGGCTTATGCTTGGTGGTTGTTTGAATATTTTTCCTTAAAGAATGCAAATACATCTACTTATGCAAAGTTCATTAGAAGAGTAGTGGAAAGGTTTGATGAAAAATTTTATGAAACATCTTCTATGGAGCCTATCAAACCAAAACAAAGAAAACCTTTGCATGAGTTGGGAGGAGCTATAAATCCAAATCCATTTCATAAAACCATTGAAGGGGATGAACATGTGTATACCTTGCCAAGGGCAAAGTCCCCATTGCATGATGAGCTTTCTTCTCAAAAGAAAGACATGGAGATTCCTCTTTCAAGGGAAGACCAAGATCTAAGGTCTCTTATTGATGATGAGGCATTTTCAACTATTGATGAGGAGGAAGAGAAGGCTGGACGTAACACCACTGTCATATCAAGAGCACATCTAGTACCTCATGAAGAGGAAAATGGAGCACTTGCTCCAAGGAGGGAAACTCTTTCACTCTTGCAAGGAGTTCAAAGAATCTCACACATAGAGATCATGGCACAATCCATGTGCAGCATGTGCCATCATTATAAAATGGTGAGATCTTGAAGATAGAAGAAGATAAAGAGGAGGACAAGCATCATATGATGAGAAGCACACACCCTTATCTATTTCAGAAGTTTTATGCACAAAGGAGGTAGGAGGATTTGTGCAATGAAGGCAATGACAAATCTGTCCACACACATGTACATCCTGCTCTAGTCCTTGATGCCTCTTTGCATGGAGGCATTCCACCAAGGAGACCCCCTGATTGGAAGAAGAATAAAGTGTTCTCTCAACTATGGGTAGCATTTACATATTTGGCTAAGGAGGGAGCCTTGGGAGAATCTAGCACAACGCAGAGAATCTTTGATGGGATCAAAGGAGAGGTAAGCAATTTTCTGAAATGGACATTGCTATCTCCCACTCAGCTATTTGCGTTGGAAAAGGAGGATTCATAAACCTATGATGACATGGATATGATGTCAAAGGGCCACTCCATATCTTTGGGGCAGCCAATGTCATTCTCACACTCAAAAAATATTTCTGAATATGACAAGAGGATATCAACACTCTTGCATGCATGGGCCAAAATAAGGAAGTTCTGGAAAACAAAAAATTTCCAAAGAGAGGTTGATTTCCATCTACTTCGATCTTGTCTTGAGTAAGATCGACTTCAAGAGAGGCAGCAAAAGAAAGCTGATAGTACTCCAACATGTGACTTTGGAATCAAGTATGTCAAAGAGGAGAGCCATGTTATGACAGGGGCTGCATTTCAGATTTCTACAACATTGTCATTGTTGGGGAGCCTAGATCCTTATTGGGAGTCCCAACTCTTGATGGAATATTCCAAGAACCTCCTCACATGTAAGGTTCTTGATGGGCAAGTGATGGATAGGAGGTATAAGGTGGTTGATGGAGTCATTTACTCTCATGATCAGATTTATTTAACTAGAGACTCCAAGCTCAGGGAAAGACTACTTAATGCAGACTATGAGATCTTGCTTTCTAAACCCACTGAATTTATTAAAGCATACCATACCATCCTAGAGGGATTCATGTGGGAAAACTTCAAAGAGGAGATGCACTCTCATATGAGGAAGTGCATGGATCATTTGTTGGTTGAGGAGGAACATAGCTCTTGGGAAGAGTTATCATCACTACCTCCTTATTCATTGGGTGTGAGAGGGAGCTCATCCATGAGCTACCTCACTGATTTGAATCAAGTGTATGGTAAGACTTGTATTTATGAACATCATGATGTATCTACTATATGCTTGTATTTTCTCAACACACATGTACAAGGCCTTGCTCCAAGAGGGGGCACTTTTTCTTATGGGCTTCATGGGCTACTTGGGGCCATGAGCAATGTAGATGTTGACCATTCCCTAAGAGATTTTAGGGAGATGTTGTATTCTTCATGGTGTAATTCATTAGAATCAACTATCATACACCTTCTCCAAGCATACAAGAAGGATGGGACAACAAGAAAGTGTTGGGAAAAACACTTGTTATATCATTTTTCTCACAAAGGAAAAATTCGTAATTTTATTAATGGAAACAAAATTGCATGTTACACTTTGCTGTGATTTCAAAGATAGGCAAATACATTGCAGCTAGATTCTATATTACAATAGGAGTGAAAATTAAATTTTCCTCCCTTTTTTCTTTTCAACCTTTCGCCATGGACCCGGTGATGGAAAGGTTGTGATAAGTGCGAGCTGATTTTCAGCTATGGTTGCTCCATTGTCCTTATCCGAATTGGATGTGTCTGAGTTATGTTGTCTTTTGAGTCCTCCATTATCTGGTGCCTCTTGGTCCAAAGATGCCTGTGCCGTGTTTGTGGGCTCTTGCATCTCCTGTTCTTGTGTCTCAGCTTCGGTTGTTGTTTGGTTGTTTTCTTTTGGGGCAGGTTCCGTCTCATCCTCTTTCATCTTCTGTTCTGGTTCATCAGAGGGAAATTGCCAGCCCTTTGTAGCTTTTCCTGTCTTTTTCTTTTTCTTGTTATCTCTTTTGATTTCTGGACACGTGTTCTACAAATGCCCTGTATTCCTGCATATTCTGCACCTGAATGCAGTGTTCTCATAATCGAGATGTTGCATCCATTTTTGCTGTTTGTGAGTCAGTAGGATGCATTCTGGAGCCCCTTACTGAGGTCCACTTCCACACAGATGCATGCAAAGGTGAAGACCTGCTCCTCCATGCGTTGTGTGTCAGTTTTGATGTAACTCCCAATCATGTCTCCAATGTTGCCAAGAACATCTTCATTCCAGAAATGAAGTGAGAGGTTGTAAAGCCTCACCCAGACTGGTATTTTGGATACCTCCATGGTATTCGCGTCAAAATCTGGAAAACAAGGTGTGGTGAATAGGCCGGTGGATCCCCAAAACCATGGTCCAGCCTTTTGGATGTGTTCTCTGGCCTCCGGTGATAAGAATTTAACAATGAAGAATCCCTTTGAACAGAGGTGTATTTCACAGTCCGTCGTCCAGTTAGTGAAGATCCAATGAAATAGCTCCATTGGTTTGGGCCAGAAGCAATTAAATCTGCATATGAGTGCTTGTGTTTCAAAGATGGATCTATGGTCATCTATCTCAGGTAATTCGATCTGTAGTTCTAGAATATGGTTGAGTTGTTCCACAATGTACGGTTTTGGGGCATTTGCTGCCTGTGTTGTAGGAGCAGCAGATGTGTTTTCCCCCTTTAGAATATTATTATAGGTCATTCCCCGGGAACCCTGAGCACTGTGCAGCCCAGCAGCACCACCTCTCAGTTGCAGATTGAGATAAATGGTGTCTGCAGGGCGAATGCCATAATCGAAGAGGATGCTGGAGTCCTGTAGTGATTTCCCTCCATGGATGAGGGACTGAACGTGGCTTGGATAACCAGTAGTTTGCCAAATGGATTGCTTCAGGTCTGTAACCTGATCAGATTCATTTATCCATAACAATAAATTGTTCCCCTTAAGGGTCTTGAGAAAAATCTGAAAACTGTATCTGCTTACCTGATTTATGTTTGCAGTGATGTTGGTTCCGAGCGCTAGCTCTGCCTGATTCGTCTGCTTCAGAGGTTGCCTATCAGGATCTGGTATCCCTGCGCAAACGATGGTGGTCGGTTGCCCAAGAGCTTCCCACCAGCGAGGAGCAACGCAATGAGTAAGAGGCCATTGAAAAGTTGCGCGATGGGTGCACAAGTTCCATTCACAATAACAAATAAGGTATGTAACCCCTGTGCAACCCACCAGTAGACCAACCCGAGCGTCGAGCCCACCGCCACCAAGTGGTATCGAATAAGGCATATGGGGGTGAGGGGAACAGCACATCTCAACAGCCGACGGGAGGCCTCCACACCCACCAAACCACCAACGGCGCGCACCAGCACAGAGGTCTCGCACATTCAATAATGAAGGTGCATCGTCCGAGTGTGAAGTCAAATGTGAAAGCACAGTCCGCCATTCGAGTCTACAGGGGGCCCAAGTCACATCCGCCACGGGATAGCTCCACCAAGCCTCAAAAAAATTCCCTTCCGTCGCATGGTCGTGAATGGGGAAAAACAGGTTCCATCGCCCCACAGATGCATCTCCGCGAGGGATAGTAGGGGAAGCACTGAGATCAAATCCATGGAAGCTTCCCAAATCGATGAGCACTGGCTAGCGGCGGTAGCAAAGGGAGCATGAAACCCTAGGTCGAAAGAAAATTCTCCTATGCTCTCCATTTTTCTTCACCTCTCAGTATTATTATCACTTGTTATATCATATTCTATGGCAATTAGGAGTAAAACTACGCTGGTTGTACATGAGGGACCATTTTCCTTCTCTTTTACTACATATGGCAACTAGCATGACTTTAATTATGATTCCATATGCTGAAGATGTTCTTATCTTTGTTGGGAACATGATTGGAGGAGAGACACATTGGTTGGATGTGTCCTTGGGGGAAGAAATTTCCCACACTTTTTGCACTACATGTTTCAAGGGGAGCATGGGAGACTATATGGCCACTATAGTAGATCACTTGTTTCTTTATGAGGTGGGTCATATGATTGTTTGGAGAAATTGGGACATGCCTCTCATGAGCATTTGGGAGGATATTTTCTATGAATTACCAAGCTGGGAGGTGATTCATTTCATTTGGATGATATCATGGAGATGGGAGCCTTTCATTGGTAATGAAGTTCCCCATGATTGTCATCACTTCTATCTTGAGGAGGCCATTGATCAGCAAGAAGGTTTCCATATAGACCTTCCATTCTTTCATGATGAGAGCCATTTGGTTTATCCACCAAAGGCCAACTTACACACTTGGGAGGGACCATTGGGAGACAGAATTGTTGTGGAATATTTGAAGCAATGGTGGAGACTATTGGATGTGGAGGCCCCAAGAGGAGGAGGGGAGACTTTGCAGCACTCTTGCAGTTGCTTGAGGACAAGCAACCTTTGGGAGGGAAAAACTGTAATATTCCTAAATTAGCATGCAGTTAATAGGAATATTAATTTTGTTTTTAAAATCTAATTAGATGAATAAATGGGCAAGGAGGCTCATAAGTTGCTTAAGTAGGCATAAAATCCCTCATAATGTGAAAAGGGATCATGTTAATAACTAGATCAAGCATCCTCATGTGTGAATAGGATCTAAAATGTGTGGAAAAAGTCAAGTTTGACCAAATCAACAACATTATTATATGAGGAGTGGATCATAAATAAAGACAGCTCAGTGTGAATGAAGATCAATCCAACTAGTCTAAATGAAGACACCTTGAGTGTGAAAGGAGACAATGCAGGAAGATCAAATCAAGGTTGAATAAATCAATCAATGTTGTAAAAATATGAGTGGGACTAATGGAGACAACATAATTTTGGTGGAGGAGCCTTTGCATGGAAGCAACCTCATAATTGGGTGTGACTCTTGGTGAGGAAGCTCATCAACTATATAATGGAGGGAATGGCAACCATATGGGGCATGATTGAAGATTATATTTTGTATGTGGTCTATTTAGACTTCTCTGCATCCTTTGGCTATTTAGCTAAGTTTGTTGCACTGTTTAGCGCAAGGGTTTTCTCATGCGTGAATTCCCCACTCTTGCTTTTAGATCTTGTTTAAGAAATCCGAGGAGAGCATTTTGTGTTACATTTTCCACTATCTGGTGTTAGGCCAAGAAGTTACCTTCAGAAACAACGTAGTCCCTTTCAGAAACTGTGTTATTTCTTAAGGTATTGTAGTGGAGGGGTTTAATCCCTTGTTTTGAGAGCTAGTTTCCCAAGGGGAGGATCAACCTTTTCCCGGAAAAGCTAGAAAAAGGAGCTACAACCATTTCTTTGCATGATCAGCCATATTTATGCAATGCTTCAGCCATACAGCGTGATTCATCCATAGATCTGCAACAAATATTTCATGTATATCATTTCTGTCAAGAAATCATTGCCGAGTCATCTTGGATCTATGTAAAAGAGACTAGATCTTTGTTTTTGTGCTCTATTGATTAATAAATCATCAAATCTGTTTTGACTCTCCATTTTCTGAGTATAAACCTCAATAAATTGTGCTGTCTCTTTATGCAGTATTTCTGTGTTGCAATGGTCTTGGGGTTTTTCAGTGATTTTGGGCTATTTTGAGCATGGGAGGCTTGTTTAACTAGGCTATAATGATTTGTTTCTGATTTCCTTTCAGATGTGGTTGCTATAATGTCAGATCTAATAGATCTATGGGCTGCATTTTTCTATTAATGCTTATATTTCTGAAAAATGTGTTTTTCATGCATGTATTGTTGAGTTTTCCCATTTGGGAATATTACACTTCATCAAAGCATGATGATGAAGAGGATTGTGCTTTGGCTGCCAAGGCAAGGAAAGGGAAGGGGAAGAATTTCCACTCAAAATCTGAGGCTAAATTGCAAGAAGCTGGATTTGTACAAGGTGAAGTGTTTTCACTATCACGAACATGGGCATCTTGCCACTAACTGCCCACAGAAAAAGAAGAAAAAGAAGGTTGTTGGAGTTGCAGATGGTGAGGCCCTTGCCTCGCAATTTGAACTTGATTTCTCTTTGATCGCATGCTTGGTTTCAAGCGTAATGGGATCAGTGTGATATCTTGATAGTGGTGCTTCCTTCCACATGACGAGAGATAAGGAGATTTTTAGTGACTTTGAGGAGAAAGATCTCTAAATGAATATTGAGATGGGCGACGATGGATGATACAGTGTGACCATCATTGGTACCATTACATTTGAGAGGGAGTCAGGTAAACCATTTCTATTGAAAGATGTTATGCATGTTCTAGGTCTGAAGAAAAACGGGGTCTCAGTCATGATGTTGGAGGATAGAGGATATGACGTTGTTTTCAGTGACAGAAAAGCTTTCCTGCGACATAAAACAACGGGTCAAACCAAGAGGATAGGGATTAGAGTCAAGAAAATCTACAAGTTGGAGGTAGATGGCTGTGTTGCAATGGTGGGCAAAGAAGAAGAAGTGGTGAGCTGGGATGAGAGAAAATTATGGCACAGGCGATTAGGCCATCTTCACCATAGCGCCTTGAAAATTTTGCAGCAGATTTCTATTGGACTTCCCAAGGGTACACTTGCACAGTTAGATCAGTGCAAGGGATGTACTATGGGTAATTTTGTGAATACCGCCTTCATGAAAATGAGAACCGTGCTTCGGTGATCCTGGAGCGAGTTCACACAGACGTGTGTGGACCATTCTCGGTTGCCTCAACAGCAAAACACATGTATTATGTTATTTTTGTTGATGACTTTTCTCGTAGATATTGGATCTTCTTCATGCAGAAGAAGGATCAAACATTCTCAAAGTTCTGTGAGTTTAAAGCATTGGTGGAGAAAGAGTCATGGAAGCAAGTGAAGGCTCTGCGAAGTGAAAAATGGTGGTGAATTCATCTCGAACAAATTCAAAGACTTCTGTAGCAAAGAAGGAATTCGAAGAGAACTCATAACGCCTCATAACCTACAACAAAATGGGGTCACGGAGAGGAAGAACAGAACGATCGTGGGTGTTGCACGTGTGATGCTGCATGATCAAGGCCTACCAATGCATTTGTGGGAAAAAGCATGCAACACTGCGGTTTATGTGCAAAACCATTGTCCTCGTAGAGTACTTGGCACGAGTACACCTGAAGAAGCTTTTACTGGTAAGAAACTAGATGTTTCCCACTTTAATATTTTTGGATCATCTGTTTATGTGCATGTGACCAAGAACGCTAGGAAGAAGCTGGAGTCGACTGCTGAAGTTGGGATATTTGTGGGGTACACTGAAATACCCCATAATTATCGTGTGTATTTTCCAAACATTCGAATGACTGTGGTGCGACGGGATATAAAATTCTATGAGGAGAAAGCCATGAAGTTGTCGCTTGAGAGGGAGCTAGACATACATGCAGAGGAGGAATCTTTGGTTCCCAAATATGAGTCTCTAGATGTGGATCAGCCACAGGAGGAGGTTCATGGAGTGGAGGAGTCCACTCATGCAGATCCAAACATCAGAACTGGCATAAGGCATACCACAAAAGTTGAGAGGCTAAAGCTTGATGCGGCACAAAATGTAGGAGTCCCTACTTCACAACGCAGATAGAGATAGTCTCCTGACCGATTCACTGGATACATGGATCTCATAAGCAAATGTATTATGACTGAGCCATCTTCCTTTCAGGAAGCAGTGCAGGATCCCACATGGGTAGATGCAATGGTGGAGGAGTATGACTCCATTATCAGAAATAGTGCTTGGGAAATTGTTCCAAGGCCGGTTGATAAATCAGTGGTAGGTTCAAGATGGATCTACAAGGTAAAGCAAGTTGTTGATAGGAGCGTTGAGAAATACAAGGCCACATTTGTGGCCCGGGGCTTCTCACAGATCGAGGGGATTGATTATGAAGAAACCTTTGCACCTGTCACACGATATTCTTCCATAAGGACCATCTTTGCTGTCTCAGTGCATATGGGTTGGCACATTAATCAAATGGATGTGAAGACTGTGTTCCTCAATGGGATCATTAAGGAAGAAGTGTACATTGAGCAGCCTGAAGGATTTAAATCTTCAACAGCGAGTCGCATGTGTGCAGATTCAAAAGAGTGTTGTATGGGCTGAAGCAAGCACCCCATGCTTGGTACACTCGGATCGACAGCTATTTCTCTGGACTTGGCTTCACCAAGAGTGAGGCGGATGCAAACCTATACCAAATTGTGGTGGAGGGTAAGCTTTTAATCATTGTTCTTTATGTTTATGATTTAATATTTACTAGTGATGAGCAGCTGATACGCTCATGCAAGGAGGACCTTGCAAAGGAGTTTGAGATGAAGGATATGGACCTCCTTCATTATTTCCTTGGATTGGAAATATGGCAGCGAGATGGTGAAATTTTTGTGTCTCAAGGCAAGTATGCAAGGGACATACTGGGTAAGTTTCACATGGAGGGTTGCAAACCCATGGATACTCCTCTTCCAGGAAATTGGAGGAAAGAGGATGCTACATCTGAAGAGGTAGTGGATGCTACTGTCTATTGACAATTAGTGGGTTCACTAATGTATTTAGTAAATACAAGACCGAACATATGCTATGTGGTGAAGCAACTTAGTCAAGCGATGGTTAAGCCTACCAAGCTCTTTTGGAAGGAGGGAATGCATTTCCTAAGATATCTCAGGGGCACATCTGAGTATGGCTTATGGTACAAACAGACAGATGAGGTGAAGTTGCATGGCTTCACGAATGCAGAATGGGCGGGCAACCCAATGGACAGAAAGAGCACATCAGGAGGGGTCTTCGGTATCGAATCTACAGTTTTTTCTTGGTACAGCAGGAAATAGAGATCCGTGGCACTCAGTTCAGCGGGAGAGAAATACATAGCAGCACGTCAAGCTGCATGTGAGGCTATCTGGATGAGAAAGGTCCTGGTTGGTTTGTTTGGCTCTCATTTAGATCCTACAGTAATTCATTGTGATAATCAGAGTTGCATTAAACTCTCGATTAATCCTGTGTTTCATGATAGATCTAAGCATATAGATATCCGGTATCATCATATCAGAGATTGTGTGTAGCGAAAGATCATGTTGCTTCAATACATTCCTATGGAGGATCAAGATGCAGTTATTTTGACGAAGGTGCTCACCAAGAGCAAATTCGAATACCATAGAGACAAGATCAGGGTGAAAGATAATCCCTTTATTGTGGAGAGGGAGTGTTGATTCAACAAGATGATGATCCTAGTGAAAATTAAGCACCTACACTAGGTGGGACCCGCAGGCTATTTTTAGGTGTATGTCTATTTTTAGAATGTTGAGCAAAGTCTATTTATAGTAGGAGTCTATTTATAGATGGTTGAGCAAATTCTATTTATAGATGAGTTTCTATTTTTAGATGCATGGGCGAAGTCTATTTATAGATCGCATGTCTAAAAATAGAATGCATGTCAATTATTATTATCTCTTAATAATAATTAGACAATAAATAATAATCTATTCTCTTGAAGCACTTGATTTCAGTTAACTGATGTTGCAAACCAGTTGACTGAAGGAATTACGAGTTCTAAGGTTGGTTGGTGGGACATGGAAGTGGACTTCATTGTAACTAAGTGATATAAAGTTGTAACATAGTTGGATGTGTAGTTATGTGAGTTGTAAAGTAGTTTATCTCAATTAAGTGAGTTAAACTCAGTTGTGCTAGTTGTAACTAGTTGTAACTAAAGATACACTAGTGAGAGATCAGTGAATTAAATATTAAATTAATTCACATGGAGTGATCTCACATGCAACTGAAGATTTACTATTGTTAACTACATGCATATCAGAGCCAGTGGAGACCCAGTTGAGAGATAGGTGAAAGGGACAGTTTGACTATCTGTTGTGACATTAGTGGGTGCACTCATGCAACCACACACACATTGGAGATGTCAATGAGGATTGCACAATCAAGGCAAGGCAATATCTCATTCATTCAGGTATTGTGTTAGCAGGGATTGCGCAGTGGAGGCAGGTTGTTAGGAGGCAGTAAATTGGCGCATGTATTTGCCAATTTTTGTATGACAGTGTGAGACGATTGTATATTGTACTGAGAGCTCTTGGATTAGAGTTTTGTATGAGATTGTTTCATGATCCATGATATATACATAATATATGATAGTGGGATTTTTAGCTTTATGCTTTCCCGATAAAAACATCTATGTTATGTGAGATTGATCTTTCTTCATGTGTTTGCAATTGGCGATTAAAATTCCTCAAAGATTTAAGTAGAAGGATTCTGTATTTAACAATGGCATATAATTGTTAGATCAGGAGAATCCAGGCAATACATAATTGTATTAAAATTTCTACAATATCCACCATGTTACATATCACTTAATGTTACAGTGAGTGACACACGTGTCATCAAAATTGAATTTTCATCACATTTGAAAGTAATTCATATTTGACAATCTATATACCACCCACCACAACATTAAATGTTGTGTAGCATGATGGATATTGGTCACCAACGTTATAACATGTACATGGATATTATATGTGAACAATATCCATCCTATTACACATCATTTAGTATTACAATAAGTGATGTACATGTCATCAGCAATTCAAATCTGACAATTTATATACCACCCACTGCAACATTAAATATTACGTAGCATAATAGATATTGGGCACCAATATTATAAAATATACATAAATATTATATGTGAACAATGACCACTCTATTGCACATTACTTAATGTTACATGATGTCCATATCATCAAATTTGAAACCATTCAAATCTAACCATCTATATATCCTTTTTTTCCTTTTCTAAGTAAGTCTATTTCTATTTATGTAACATAAAAATACATAGAGGCACAGGCCTCAGTAGTGCAAACCCAAATACCGGGCACGAGTGAACAAAAAAAGATGAAACTGGACTGCCCATATTTGGGAAATCAGTCCCTGAAAGAGGTTTTTTGCCGCCCACGCAGGGAAAACCAACAATATAGTTAAAAGACATATATCCTTGTTCATTTTCAAAAAAACATTACTATTCAGGAAAACAAAAAGGGATCCAAATGAATTAGGATCCAAGACCATAGACCAACAAAAACCAAAGTGTTTACTTGTCATTTGCAGGAGAGGGTGGTTCCTCCACGATTAAACACCTGTAATCTTCACTATTTCCAGCTTCTGCACCATCTTTTGCATAGGTGGGAACGTCAGTCCAGATGGCGTCGTTAGCGTTGGCATCTTCATGATCATCCCCAGGCCGTTTTCCGGTGATGTCGTCCCTTTGACCACCTTTGCAACTGGGAGCCCCTTTCTCAATGCCTATAGAAGCGCCAGGCTTTTGTAGATTGGGGGCGTTGAGGACATCGGAGCAGACAACTTCCTCTCGGAAAGAGACTGTAATGAAGGAGACGATGTGAGGTTTATCCATTATGCAGGTGTAATGAAACTCTGCGGAGTGAGTGGTTTGGCAGAGGACAACCTGTGAGAGAGGAGTGGAAGCGGCAGCAGGAGTGGAGGCTGGTTGCGATGGAGAAGCAATATGATAAAACGAAGAGCTTAATTGCGGATGTGTCTGACTAGCAGATCAGTCTCTGCCTCGCTCGCTTTGAGTTGCAGGGCAGCGACCATGGGCATACCCCTGAGAAGAGGAGGAAGTATCAAAGTTTGAAGAAGGTGGCGTGCGAGTAGCTCTGCCACTACTGCTGCCGCGGCGACAGTGCATTCGATGCCTTAAGCAAGGCATAGTAGCACTGGAACGAGAACGAGAATAGTGATGCTCAGGCTTAAGTGGGGAGATAGACTCAGGAGGCCAAGAAGCCGAGGTCAAATGCATGCGATAGTGCAGACTCTGAGAAAAGTGTGCTCCAGGAGTAATCTCAATACAGCCAAGAAGGGTGCAACGCCTCCCGGTATGCGTTCGGGAGCTCGGCTCCGAGCTACCACGGGGGCATTTGCAGCCCTGCAAAATAGGAGAGGAGCAATTGGGTTGCAAAAAACCAGATTGAAACGGAGAAGAAAACCTGCTCGGCGGGTTCATCTTGTAACAATGGAGCGAGCAATGGCCAGGGTGCTGAGTTAATGAACGAATGCGTTCGTCGCTGGCAGAATTTATGTTCATACGCATGAGCTCGTGGGTGGCCATATAGCCAGTCCACGTGCCATGCTCCGGTCGCCACCAAGAACCGTCCTTCCAAACCTCGTTAATTTGCACCCGCATCCGGGACTAACCATCTATATATATCACCCACAACCATATTAAATATTATACAACATAATGGATATTAGCCACTAACATTATAAACTAAGTTGTATGCAAAAGCCACCACACGAAATTTATATCATCAAGATTAGAGTTTTTATATAAAAAAGGTTAGAGATTTTGGATGTGTGTTTCTCTCCATGCCATCATCAACAATTGTGCACATCACATAATTGTTTAAAATTTATTTTAAAATGATCACATGTCACCTCTTTAAAACGAGCACGATGAAATTTTACAGAAAAGCCCGATTTAAATATCCATGAACCTCGATATTCCATTCATGCCTGGTGTCCAAACGGAAGCTTAATTTTTAAACTAAAATTAAAAGAGAATGTTTGAATCTGTAACTCTTCTAATTTAGAGCAAAAACAGCACACCACACTGAAACTCAGTAATCCTATGAAATCAACAAAACGAAAAACAACACAGCAGAGTAGGAACAGCAATGGCGACCGGGCATATTTGAAGCAGTCAAAAGAAGAAGAAAATGAAAACGATGGTATCGTCTGTTGCCTCATTATTTCAACTTCAGCGCACAACATCCACCGCAGCTATGCTCAAAACACAAGCAGAGGCCAACACACCATCTCTCGACTACCTCAGAGCACTCTGTAAACAGGGCCGCCTGAAGGAGGCGTTGAACATTTTACATATTGCAGACATTCCCGTAGACTCCTCTACATATATCGATCTCTTACAGCGCTGTATCGATAAGAAGGCCTTATCAGAGGGCAGAAGTATACATAACCACATCAACCAGAAAGGATTTAAGGCGGACAGGCTATTGCATAACACACTTGTTAACATGTATGTCAAGTGCGGAAGCCTTGGGGACGCTCGCAGAGTTTTTGATCAAATGACGGAACCAGATGTTTTCTCCTGGACTGTCATGATTTCGGGTTATGGGAAGCGTGGTTTTTCTCAGGAGGCTTTGAATCTGTTTCACCAAATGCGGCGAGCAGGCGTTAAACCCAATGAGTTTACGTTTGCCAGTGTTCTTCCGGCTTGTGGAAGCTTGGCTTCCCTGAAGCAGGGGATGGAGATCCATGAAGAGATAGCAAGTGGTGGGTTTGAGTCTGATGTGTTTGTTATGAGTGCCGTTGTTGACATGTATGCCAAATGTGGGAATATAGAGAAGGCGCGTGAAGTGTTTGACAAAATGCGTAAACGAAATGCTGTCTCATGGACTGTGATGATTACGGCATATGCAAGGCACGGGCCTGTTGAAGAGGCACTCAAATTGTTTTTTCAAATGCGGCGAATGGGGATCCAACCCAATCGGTTTAGCTTCGCCAGCGTTCTTCCGGCCGTCGCCAACTTGGGGGATCTGGAACAGGGTGTGAAGATCCATGAAGAGGTATTGAGAGCAGGGCTCGAAACTGATGTGTTTGTCATTAGTGCGCTTGTGGATATGTATGCCAAATGTGGGAGCATAGATAGAGCGCGCGAATTGTTTGACAAATTGCCTCAGAGAGACGTGATCTCATGCACTGCGATGATTACAGGATATGCACAGAATGGGCTCGTCGAGGAAGCCGCTAAAATCTTTCGAGCAATGCCTCATAGAGATGATTTCTTGTCGACGGCCATGATTGCAGCGTATGCACAGAATGGGTTCGTAGATGAGGCCCTGGGACTCTTTATAGAAAAGCCTCAGCTAAACGTGGTTGCTTGGACTGTGATGATTGCAGGGTTTGCGCAGAATGGGTATGGCGAGGATGCCCTGAGGCTCTTTCAGAAAATGGAATTGGAAGGTGTGAAGCCCGACTCAAAAACCTTTGCCAGCGCTCTCCCTGCATGTGCAAACTTGGCAGCTCTGGAACAGGGTATGGAAATCCATGAAAAGGTAATTAGAAATGGATTTCTGTCGGATGGATGCGTGGTGAATGCCCTTATAGACATGTACGCGAAATGTGGGAGCATCCAGAAGGCACGTGAAGTGTTTGACCAGATGCATCAAAAAGACCTGGCTTCATGGAATTCAATGATATCAGGATATGCCATGCATGGGTATGCCAGTGAAGTCTTCAAACTTTTTGAAGAAATGAAACATTCTGGAATTAGGCCTGACCATATTACCTTAGTCGGAGTTTTGTCTGCCTGCAGCCGAGCAGGCCTAGTGGGCGAGGGCTATGAATACTTCAATAGCATGAGCAATGATTATAACATCACACCCGTGATGGAGCACTATAGCTGCATGGTTGACATTCTTGGCCGTGCTGGGCGGTTAGAGGAAGCACTGGACTTTATCAACGATATGCCAATAAAACCTGATGCTTCCGTGTGGAGTTGTTTGCTTGGTGCCTGTAGAATACATAACAATATAGCGCTAGGAGAGCTGGCAGCAGAACATGTTTTTGAGTTGGACTCGAAAAATGCTGGAAATTATGTGCTTCTATCAAATATATATGCTGCGGCTGGCAGGTGGGATGACATTGAAAGGGTCCGAAAATTGATGAAGGATAGAGGCGTAAAAAAGACACCTGGATATAGTTGGATCAAGGTTAATAAACAGGTGCATGCTTTCCTTGTAGGAGACAGGTCACACCCGCAGATGGAGGAAATCTATATGGAGTTGGAAAGATTGTCTTTGGAGATGAAGATGGCAGGGTATGTTGCTAATACAAGGTTTGTGCTGAATGATGTAAAGGAGGAGGAAAAGGAACAAATCCTTTTAAATCACCATAGTGAGAAGCTGGCGATTGCTTTTGGGCTCTTAAACACGCCCCCCGGCACAACAATTCGAGTTGTCAAGAATCTTCGAGTTTGTGGTGACTGCCACACTGCAACTAAGTTCATATCCAAGATTGTTGCAAGAGAGATTGTTGTGAGGGATGCCAACCGTTACCATCATTTCAAAGACGGGCAATGCTCATGTGGCGATTACTGGTGATGTTTTTCAAGCAGGCTATAAAATAGGCTTGCGCGGTGACAAGCTTAGGGACGTTTTTAATCTTACATTAATCTTGAGTGATTGTTGTGAGGGATGCCAATTGTTACCATCATTTTAAAGATGGACAGTGTTCACGTGGCGATTATTGGTGATGTTTGTCAAGCAAGATATAAAAAGTGGCTGAAATGGTGACAAGCTTAGAGACATCTTTAATGTTACTTTAGTCACAAGGGACTGGGTTTTGTGTACAGTTCATAATAAAACTGTAGTATTTGGAGACCCAGTGTATGCTTTTGGCATGAAAAGATGTCAGGATAACTTCACCAAACTGGGAGATTGTGTTTATTCTATCAAACTTGCTGCTTAATGATAAGGAGATAAATTCTTACTGTGTAAACTCTATATCTGACCACAATCATGCATTTAAAATGCAACAATTTAAAATCTCCCTTTGTCCTCCCTGACATGGCTCAACAGTTGATGCTTACACATCAATCATTCCTCATGGCTTGTACTTTTGTAATCACAATACAACATTTTCGTTGTAATGGATGTACGCTATTTTGGATCCAAGATCCGCTAACCTTTGTTTGGGCATTGTTGGAAATTTGGTGTATGAGCTCCAAGCATACCAAAGATTTTATGTATCTATATGTATCTCCATCGAATCTACGATTATGACAACTACAATGCAAGAAAATGGTTTGTAAACAGACCACAATTTTCTGCCTTAATATTTAATCTTCCTTTGATTTATTACATATGATAAATGTGTTGTTGCCTCCAGCCAAATTGGAACCCATAGTTAAGTGGGAGAGCTTCCCAACTGAGAGATTGGTCTAATGATATTCTTTTTATCATGTTGTATTTTTGTTTCTCTAGAACATCCCGAGGCTGAAATACCATGTGTTTTGCCATGTTCCAACAAGTTTCCAGGACAAGGAAGCATGAGGGTGGGGAGACGTAGAAGGAGGATGTGTAAGAGCACGCCCAAATTTTAGGGGAATATATAGGTCCCCAACTATAAAATTATAAAAATAATAATAATAATACTAAAATCCCAACAATAACAATTCATTCCATGCAAATTCATCATTTTGAAATCCAATGGATATGCTATAATCCTACCAATCTTGAAATCGTGAAAATTGTTAAGTTCGATGAATTATGAATGCAATACACAATTCTACTTTCTTCATATAAAATCTGATGAGGTTGGAACCACTTTCAAACATCCTAAAACTGTTAATGACAATGTTAAAAATTTAAGTAAAATGATAAAAAAAGTATGATAAAGGAGGATGTCATAGAAAACGCAAGATAAAGGAGAATGTCCTAAAAATTGGAATGATCTTAGTATGAACAAAATCCCATAAATCATTCTCCATCATGATCAACTTGATTTTCTCTTTATATGTGTTGTAGTTGGATATCCCATCCAACTTGTCCTCAATCCTCAATCCGAAGACCATCTTCTCTATCTCTGTTAAACCCTTACTTAGAAGTCCTTAGCTATCGAATCTACTACAACTCCTCAATATTGTAGCCACTTCCAGACAATCACTTCAGCTCCCTCTCAAAGTTGTCACATGTGCAATCTCATATCTAATTGCACTTCTTAGATACCAAACTCTAATACCATGTTAGATTTTAGGCACTTGGGCACTAGGTTTAGTGCACACGCACACATCAAATCTGGTAACAACTTCTTATTTAACTTTACACAACCAATGAATTGAAACACACTGATTTGTTTTACCAGAAACAAATTTAGCACAACGGAACTTATAAAACCAGTAATTATATCATGCACGATGAACACAAAATTTAAACCCCATAACACAATTCCGATTAGTTCTTCAACAAGAATCTAGGGCTCCCATACCAGGGAAAATGGTTTTTCTACAATGCTCAGTAAAATGCTAAATACAAGGGAAAACTTACACAAAAAAACCCTGTCCTTACTACTAAAACCCTCCTCGGTCTCTGTGCCACAGTCTGTTCACTATTGGCTACTCTTGTAGTTGTCAAATCATTGGAGATCTAGGGCAAACTCAACCCTTCAAACTATCCCAAAAACTTTGTTGCAAAACACCTCACAACCTCTTCTACAGACATCAACTTCCACTTTTTTTGTTGCGACCTCCTTGTAGGCTAACCTTGGCCCTATTCACCCTTGAAATGGGTGTGGTTGGCACCCTACTAGCCTCGGTTTGTTCTCTCTAAATTTGGGTTTGGCCCCTTACTCAACCCCCCCTTTTCTTTTGTTTTCATAGCAATTAGGGTTGTAGCTCTTCCTCTTACAAGATGTGGCCTCCTCTAAACAATTGTGACCCTCTCTATCAACACTCCCACAAGGATCAACCTTCTCAAAATAGTTGTGGCCCTCTTTGCCAACCCTTGCACAAGGCTCAACGCTCTTCCCTTATTGTGGCCTTTCCTCAGACTAATGCCCTCAAACAACCCTATGTTAGTTTTTGTAGCTTAGACAGGTGTTCTAGTCTCAGATGGTGTGAGGCTAAGGAACACAGGAGGATAATTATCTCGAAGACCCATAAAAATTTTCTAAGGGAAATGCCTTAATTAGATTAATTAGCCAGTTTTTAATTATTTTCCTAAGTCGAACTTAACAAATGTGGTTAATTAAATCAAATTATTTAGATATATGTCTTTTGGATCCATCACATAAAAATATTAATTGTTGATGTTTTTCAAACCATCCAATGTGATTCATCATCAAGATGACTAGATGAAGAGACTCTGATCCAACAGGGATATAAAAAGGGAGAAGTTTGAGATCATATTCTCTTTATCTAATCGTCTTGGTGATGAACCACATTGGATGGTTCAAAACACGTTAACAATTAATATTTTTATGTGATGGATTTAGAACACATATATCTAAATAACTCTACTCACATAAGCTTACATTCAGATAAATCAGTTTAATTGAGACAATCGATTTTTCTCTAGTGACTTCAAGAAAATTTATGAGAAGGGGTCAAGATGATCTTAGCCACCAATTAGAGTAAGATCATGGGCATTGTTTCATCAACAAGAGATTATTAGAACAAATCGATGGGGTTTTTGGAGACATAATGAATTGCAGTGATAGCAAGGGCGCAACGACAACGTGAAGGACACCAACAACAAGGTTTCAACAGGGAAATTGAGGAGACAATTTCCAGAGAAATTCTTCACAGAAATTCTAGTTATTCCGAGAGAATGAAGGACCTGAATTAATTCTGCAGATAGACCACATTAGCTAGTGCGAGTTGTTGGGTAGAAGTTCGATTTCCAATTGCTGGAGGAGGTGCGAGTTACTAGAGGCAAAAGAGATTGTTGGAACAAATTTCCGAAGGCAATGCGAGTTGAAGGGGGAGGTGCGAGTAGCATAGAGAAGGCCTGAGTTTGTTTGCAGAGGTTCGATTTGGCTAATAAATGTGTGATTTTCAAACTACAATACTACTGCAATGATAGGTATATTTTGCCTACTTATTTATGATAAGTTATTTATAAATTTTCTACCAGTAAATTATGAAATAAACACAACTGCAGTATTCACTTAACCATAAGAAGAAAATAGAACAGAACACATATAACGCAATAGAAACAATCACATGTACACAGTTATTTTTAGACAATTGTCCCCAGAAAAACCCAATGCGGGAAAACCGATGCAGTAGATGAGTGTTAGTATTATTCTTCAGCAAGGAAAATATTTTACAATAAATAGACGAGCAGACTTTAGGACACACCTGAGATAAATTCCCTGAATCCTCTGGGAGAATTTTTGACACTCGAAAGACACCCTATCTCCCTCTGCATCACTCTGCATGATCTTCTATGCAGTCCCTGTGCTAGACTGTGTCACTCTACGTGGGGCCTCAGTGTTGCTGCTCAACGCTAACCTCTGTGACCCCCTACGTCCTCCTCTTCTTGCCTTTCTCTACCTCTGCTGACTTCCCCTTCCTTCTTCTGCCTCTGCAACTCTCCCTCTGAAATCAGATTTTATTCCTTCATAATCGATTTTCTTCAGGTATTGAGTGTGTGCCCGACGTACTTTCCAATTGATCCTCAAGCCTTCTCTTATAACCTTCTCGTTGATGAATCAACGACCTAGATTATATCGTTAATCAATGGCTAAGATTAAAACATAGACAACCTGAGTGGGCTCAATGGTTAAGAACTTGTGATTTATCTTAGGAGGTCACAGGTTCAAAACCGATGGGGGGTAGGGTTGTCTATTGCCCGTCATGACCAAACTAGAGGGATAGATGCCCTCAATGTTGAACGCCTCAGTCATTGCGAAAGTCATGAGTTTCTAGTATATGGGGCTTACAGGCTGTTACATATACCCGGGGAGATTTTTGTTCCCTGTCTAAAAAAAAGATTAAAACATGACTTGATCTTCGTTCTCTAGAAGATTCTCACTTTGTTTTATTGATACCCTTTAATTATTTAATTTCCCTAAGTTTAGACTTAGGGACCACATTAAAATAATTAATTATTTTAATAAAACATGAACCGAGTGGAATTTCCACAAACGGTTTTTGGGTTCTTTGGAATACTAATGTCCAAGCCTCGTCACAAAATATGAGACTTGGAACACTTTCCAATGCTACAAGAATCAACACTTCGTCTTAGCGAGGAAAGTGTTCAAGCAAAATACCAACTGCATCTTGCTCTGACCTGAAGCATCTACTGCGTTGTTGATGTCTTAGCTGCTGCGTTGTTTCCCTCTGTACTGCTACCCATGACACCATCTCTGTCACTGCCTCATCCGTACTGCAGCTCCCTCTAATTTTGAGCCTATCCATTCCTCACTTGGAATGGATTCTTGACCATCCCCATCTTTTATCTGAAGTAAGCAAACTTAATCTTACCCAGAGATTTCGTGAGGATATCTGCCACCTGTTCCCCTGTAGGAATGTATTTCAACTGTACATCTCCCCATTGGACATAGTCTCTGATGAAGTGGAACCTAATGTTAATGTGCTTCGACCGATCATGAAACACATGATTTTCAGAGAGCTTGATGCAACTCTGATTATCACACAAAATTTTGGTCGGTTCCATCCTCTTCTTGAGTAAGTTCACGAGCAACTTACGAAACCATATGGCCTCACACGAAGTTGTGCTAGCTGCCATATATTTAGCCTCCACTGAGCTCAGCACCATAGATTTATGTTTCCTACTGCACTAGGAAGTCATTCTTGATCAGACACTAAAACAATACCCACTAGTACTTTTCCGATGTACTGGACTTCTAGCCTAGTCTACGTCAGCGAACCCACTCAACTGGATTTCTTTGCCCTTGATGTACCTCAATCCAAACTCAATTGTCCCCTTGAATGATCTGAGAACATGTTTGGTTGCTATCCAGTGAGCCCTCCTTGGTTCTACCATGAACTGACTGAGGGTATTCATGGCATAAAAAATGTCTGGTCTAGTGTTGACCAAGTACATCAATGATCCTATGAGTTGCCTATACAAGGTAGGATCAGCCTCATCATCCTCAGACATGTCGATTTTATTCCAATTTGTGATCATTGGTGTAGCCATGGGTCTATAGTCCTCCATCTGAAATCTCTTCAGAATCTCTGTAGTATATCTTCCTTGCCCAAGGAAGATTTCTCCTTTCTGCTGCCAAACTTCCAAACCCAGAAAATAATGCATCTGCCCTAGATCCTCCATGTCAAATTCTGTAGCCAGATTTCCTTGCAATCTTTGATGAGCCTAGATGATCCATTCAGAAGCAGATCATCTACATATAACACCAATATTAGAGGCTCATCCCCTACTCTCAGATAGTAGAGGTTGGGATCTGCGTCACAGTTGAAAAATCCCATCTTATGCAGGTAGCTATCAATTCACCCATACCACGCTCTAGGGGCTTGCTTTAGTCCGTACAAGGCTTTCTTAAGCCTGCACACATGATTTTTATGATCATGTGTCTCAAAGCCCTCTAGTTGTTCTATGTACACTTCCTCTTCTATCACCCCATTCAAGAACGTAGTCTTGACATCCATCTGGTGAATTTTCCATCCCATCTGCGCTATAAGAGAGATGACGGATCTGATTGAAGTATACCGAGATACCTGGGCGAAGGCTTCTTCGTAATCGGTCCCTTCCTTCTGTGCATACCCCTTAGCCACAAACCTGGATTTGAATTTCTCTAGGTCTCCATATGCAACATATTTAACCTTGTAGATCCATCTCGAACCTACAACCGACCTGTTCAGAGGTCTAGGAACTACTTCCCAGACATCTTTTGTCATTATGGAGTTGTACTCTTCCACCATAGCATCTACCCACACCTGACGCTGAGCTGCCTCCTGAAAACTAGAGGGTTCTCCAACCTGTGTTACTAATGCCTGGTACCTGTCTGGTTGCCTGCGTTCCCTCTTCTCATTTCTAGGAGCTCCAACAAACTCCTCTATATCCCTCAAAATTTGTTGTAGTTCTCTGCTCGTCCTTCCACTGGTGTTGGGTGGATTCACCTGCTCTCCTTCTTGCACTTCCTCGGAAAAGCTTTCCTTAGGATCCTTGTGCCTTGGAGAGGCACTAGAGCCATCATTTGTAGGTTGTTGTGGTTGGACCAACAGATCCTCCTCAGACTGCATAGCTGAAGACATTTGTCGGGATTTCCTGAAGGCTCTCTCCTCAATGAACTTCACGTCCTGTCTTACCACTATCTTCCTACTCTCGAGAAATAGATGCGGTAAGCCTTCGCATTTTCGCTATATCCCACAAGGTACCCTTTTTCAGCAGTCTGGTCAACCTTCTTCCTCTTCTCATTGGGTACATGGCAATACGCTATACTTCCAAATATCCTAAAGTGGCTCACTTTAGGCTTGCTGCCAGTGAACAAACTCTCAGGAGTAACCTTACCCAATGTGTTATAAGGCACCCTGTTCTGCACATACACCACTGTATTACAAGATTCAACACACAAAAATTTGGGCATGTCTTGATCATACATCGTTTCCCTCGCAACTTCCACAATAGTCTTGTTCTTCCTCTCTGCAACCCCATTCTGTTCCAGATTATATGGAGCAATCCATTCTCTCTTCATGCATTCCTTTGCGCAGAACCTTGTGAAGTCCTTGTCAATGTACTCTCCACCATTGTCTGATCGCGATGTCTTGATCCGATTTCCTGTTAAGTTCTCCACCAGAGTCTTAAATTCTTTGAATCGCTCAAAGACCTCATCTTTGGTCTTCAGAAAGTAGATCCATGTCTTTCTGGAATGGTCATCGATAAATGTGACAAAGTACTTTGCACCACTGAGAGCATTCGTGGACATTGGTTTGCAAATGTATGACTATATCAATCCCAACACACTCTTGGCCCTATTGCTGCTTTTCGGATATGTTGCCTTGGCATACTTCCCTAATATGCACCCTCTACAGACATCGTCTCACTTGATGCTAAGCTCCTGTGACAGTGTTTTTAAGAATTCTCAAGGCTCCATGATGTAGATGCCCCATTCTTATATGCCATAGTTCATTCAAATCTCTTTCATCAGTACTGCCTATTAGTGCCATTGGGGACTCAAGTTGTAACTTGTACAGTTTATGGCTAATGACTCCAATTTGTGCCTTCTTTTTCCAACTTGGGTGTTTGACGTAAACTTTGTTGCCAATAAAGTATACATCATAACCCTTGTTCTAAAGTTGAGACACTGAGAGTAAATTCATCCCCACTCCTGGTACATGTAGTACGTTGGTAGCCCGAAGCTTGTTACCAACTTCTGTTTGAAATATTATGGTGCTTCTTCCAACAGGGGTACATTTTTCCTTGTTCCCCATAGTGATTTTAAAATTCATCTGCTCCTCCTAGTAGCTTGAGAAGAATTCTCGAACTCTCGTCATGTGAGCAGATGCTCCACTCTCAATATATCAGATCTCTGGAGAGGCCATGCTTGACACACAAGAAAATTTATCTTCTAGTCTGGATGCCAAAACTGAAACATCATGATCCCTCTGTTCCTCCATGCGTTCTGGAGAACAGTGTGAACCCTTCTGAGCTAATGCTGCACTATTGTCGGATCTTCGTTCCATTGCAACACCTCCTCGTCTATTATTCGTTTTTTGCTTTGATACCATGTGTGATTTTCAAACTGAAATACTACTACAGTGATAGGTATATTTCGCCTACTTATTTATGATAAGTTATTTACAGATTTTCTACCAGTAAATTCTGAAATAAACACAACTGCAATATTCACTTAACCATGCGAGAAAACCAATGCAGCAAATGAGGATTTGTATTATTCTTCAGCAAGGAAAATATTTTACAAGATATATAAGAGTAGACATTAGAATACACCTAAGATAAATTCCCCGAATCCTCTGGGATAATTTCCGACACTCGGAAGATACCCTATCTCCCTCTGCGTCACTCAGCATGATCTTCTGCAAAGTCCCACCGTTGGACTGCGTCACTCTGTGTGGGGACTTAGTGATGTTGCTCAATGCTGACCTCTGTGACCCCCTGCATCCTCATCTTCTTGCCTTTCTCTGCCTCTATTGACTTCCCTTTCTTCTTCTGCCTTTGCAACTCTCCCTCTGAAATCGAATTCTATTCCTTGAGAATTGATTTCCTTCAGTTACTGAGTGTGTGTCCGGCATCCAACTTACTTTCCAAATTACCCTCAAGACTTCTCTTATAATCTTATCGTTGATGAATCAACGACATAGATTAGATCTCTAATCAATGGCTAAGATTAAAACATGACTTGATCTTTGTTCTCTAGAAGATTCTCACTATGTTTTATTAATACCCTTTAATTATTTAATTTCCCTAAGTTTAGACTTAGGGACCACATTAAAATAATCAATTATTTTAATAAAACATGAACTGAGTGGAATTTCCACAAAAAAATTCTAGGTTCTTTGGAATACTGATGTCCAAGCCTCCTAACAAAATATGAGACTTGGATCACTTTCCAATGCTACAAGAATCAACAATAAAGGGATGGAAAAAAAATTTCTAGATCTTTGCCAATAAGAGGCAAGCACTCTATGTAATTCTCAATTGTTGAAGATTTATCAATAATATAAACCCTCATTTGCAAAATTGGTTTTCCCCACACTGGAGTTTTTCTAAGGACTATTGTCCAAAAATATCGATGTCTAAATTTTGTGTGTACTATTTTCTTAGTTTTTGTTATTATTCGTGAAATTTGTAGTAGTGATTTTATTCTTTATTTGTTGTAATTAATGTTTGAAGACAAATAATATGCATAAAAAGAGGGTGTACATTAACACTAAGATTGGATTTGGAGATGATCTCAACCATTGATTAAGGTTTAATCATGGTTGTTGGAGTCCCAACTGGATATTATAAGAATAGGTCGATGGGTAGATGGAGAACACACCAGTGCAGATACTCAGTGGTCTGGGTAGTTCGTTTTTGCAGTGCAGGTGATTTAGCAGCAAGATTGAGCCAATGATTGAGTAGCAGGTGGCAGAGGGGTAGCATAGCAGTATTCTAAAGGAATTTCTAGTTCCAAAGTGACAAAAAGAGGAGGTCAAAATTGATATTTAGGAGGCATCGTAGAGCCTCAAGTGAGCAGTTCGATTTAGATGAGGAGAAGATCATTTTCAATTTTTGACACTGGGAAGATTTTCCAGAGTGCCAGAGAGATAGTTTCCCAGTGAGCAACAACCAAGATGACTTGATTTACAAAAGTTCTAGGCTAAGTGTTTCACAGTCTATGTAGGGGTGATGCAGGGCTTGCGCAGAGCAAAGTGGACGACTTGCTTTTCAGAGGCAGTGAAATGTTGGGATTGTTCGGAGAGAGGGTAAAATCTCTCAGTATATTATTTTCCAAAAACCCTCACTGCTGCACCGATTTTCCCACATTGGGTTTTGCGAGAGACATTTGTCCAAAAATAACTGTTTCACAATTTTTGTGTGCTAGAATTTCTCAATTTCCAACATTTTACTTTCACAACATTTATTTTATTTTGTGAAGAAATTGTAGTGTAATTAATTCGATATTAATCAGTAAATTAATAAATTGAATAATCAATTGGAATAATTAATTTGAGTTGTTGCATTTCAAGGAATTTTCACATGGTATCAAAGCATATTTGACATACGGGAAGCTCAGAAGAGGAAGAGGAAAATTTTGTTGTTCAGAGGGAGCAACAAGACGAAATTTTCAGGGGTCGCGCAATGCCTAGCAAGGCAGTGTGAATTACTAAGCAAGGATTCAATTTTCCAGTTGAAATTACAGGAAAGTTAGATTTTTCCATAATAGTGATTCTAGCAGGCAGAGGGAGTAGAAGAAACTCAATATTTTCACTGAGAAGATTTATTGTCTGGGCGCAGAAGGGTTTTGCAGCATTTTTCTAGAGCAAAATCACCATCGCGTGGAAGAGAAATAGCACACAGATTTGTACTCAGGACATCTTCAGCAAATTCTCTTGAATTTTCCAGTATGGCCATGGAGAGAATTGATATTCAAGGGGCTTTAGAATTATCTTCAAAATTGGATGATGAATTTTCTTTTCTAAATAGCTCAGCTTCACAAGGTGTCTGGTACATATACGGTGGAGTGCCAACTCACATGACAAGGGTTAGAGAATATTTCTCTAACTACAATGAAGAACATACTGACTTCCAGATTACGATGGGAAATAAGAGGAAGTGCATTCCAGTAGGGATAAGTACCATCGATTTTCATAAGGATTCAGGAGCAAGTATCAGTGCTACAGAAGTACTACATGTGTCGGGTTTAGGCATGAACCTGATTTCAGTATCCCAACTACGAGATAAGGGATATGATGTTCACTTCGTAGGGAAGAAGGTGTTTTTCAAGCACCCGATCTGGAAGAGGGTGAAGCCAATTAGATTTCAAAGCAATAGGTTGTACATGTTGCAACTTGATTCTCCAACGACACTAGTAGGCAGTGATAGTAGTAGTGGGAAAGACATAAATGAGATATGGCATAAGAGAATGGGACATTTACATCATGGAGCACTTAGAATGCTCAAGGAGACTATGACAGGTGTTCCACAACTTGGCACAGAACACGATGATGTGTGCAAAGGGTGTGTTCTTGGGAAATATGTTAAGGAAACATTCCCAATAAGTAACAATAGAGTTGATGGCGTGTTGGGAATTATACATTCAAATATTTGTGACCCTATGTCCACTAGAGCTCTCAGTGAGGCCGCAAGTATTTCGTCACCTTTATTGATGGCCATTCCAGGAAAACCTCAATCTACTTCTTGAAGAGGAAGGATGAGATCTTCAATCACTTCAAGGAGTTTAAGGTTCTGGTAGAGAATGTGACAAGGAAGAAGATCAAGGTGCTTCGCTCAGATAATGGTGGAGAGTACAAAGATAATGACTTTCATAGTTTTTTGTACGAAGGAAGGCATCAAAAGAGAGTGGACAACTTCATACAATTCACAACATAATGGAGTAGCAGAGCTGTTAAAATTGGCAACTAGGGCCAAATTCCACTATTGGACAACTCATCTGTTGGATATGATTATTGCATTAAATTCCTATTTCCAAGAGGACCAAAATCGACCTAAATATCATCAAATTTGGACAAGCAGAAGCGTGTTTTTGAATTTATGCCCGCACGTGCAAATTGTCCAATTCAACCACATCACCATGTAGGCTCATAAATACAAATGGTCATGCCACTTGACCCCCCAATTATTTGTATATATAGAGGTGCCTTCACCCTCATTTCATATCATCAAATGGCTCAAAAATATGTCTGAGGTAGCCGAGTTTTGAAGGAGGATGAAGGAGTGTTCTGTTTTGGGCTTTCTCTTCTGTCACAGGGCCGAGAATGTTTTGTTGAGTAGGTCACAGGTATTTATGGTAAGTCTGGGCTAGTTTTATATGAAAAAAATTCCCTACATCAGGCCGAATTCCTCAGGCAGAAGGTGGAGGCAGTTGGAAGCATGTATGGACTAGAGAGATGGGTATTTAAGGATTGTTCTAGACATTATTCATCTTTCCTTATTGGTTGCAAACCTACTATGGAGTTTTCTAGGTTCTGACCTAATTTTAATGGAAGAAAAGAGGCCAAGATATTAGCCTGGCCTAAGTCGCTCTCACGGAAAGGAAGAACGAATTGATTTGAGGTTAAACATGTGAGTTTACTACTATAGGTTAGGATGGATGTATGCCCTAGGCAAATTTGTATTCATCCTAGAACCAAACTAATGTGGGTTCCTCATCTTCAACAAAGACAACTGCATATAATATATATCTAGGATCGAGTTGCTTTTAAAGTCAGTTTGTAGATGCCTTATCTATTTTTAACCATTGGTTAGATCATAAGACAAAAGTGCAGACTTGACTGGGATATTTCCTTGACATCTAGACAGTGATATTGATCAACATATTGGCAAGTCAATTTTGACTTTTAGTGTACTCTCTTTCTCTTTCTCTGTTGAACATTTGATACTGAGAAAAATAAAGATTGATCAAGGGTTTTCCCCATCTTGGGTTTTTTCCTTGGCTTGAGCCAATTCCTATGTTCTCTAGTCTTGACTTGTCTTCTATGTATATACTTCATGTTCTTTCATCAGTTACTATCAATTTAATAATGGTTTATGTGATTGAAAGGAAAATATAAATTGGCTTAATATGGATCATTGAAGAAATTGACCAAAGCAAAGAACATGTTAACCTAAAATTAACATGGTACCTGAGCACAAGTGAAGACAAGCCCAAGGAAGAGTAAAAGAGATAGCAATCACTAAGGGAAATTTGCTGACAAATCTCAATGTTCTCCTCTCTCCACAAATTTGAAGTCTTCAGGATCTTTGTTCTAAGGAGGGGAAGTATATTTCAATGTTGAGATCTCTACACTTGGTGGTTTGTTCTTATTGCAAGGTGCGTTTCAAAATCTAGCACAGTTCCATGACCCTCGTTACCTTCGATTTTATTGTATTCTAACCAACCTCGGACCTCTGATAAACTCAAAATTCAGAGTTTCGGATGGTGGTAACTTATGTGGTTCAGGAAGTAAAATTGTGAGTATTTCTACGGTCAAGTGTTGTTGAAGCTTGGCATCTTACGATATCTGGTGCATAACTCATAATTTAGTTCATGCAGCTTAAGGAGAGTAGAAGTATGGCAAGATATTTCCATTCTCATCACTGAAGACAACGCACAGTGATCAGTCTCCATGTCTAGAAGAGAAACAAACATTTGTTTGAGTTGTGACCAATGTTGAAATGATAAAGGTTTGAGGCCGAGATCCTTTTTAAAATTTCATATCTTATGTAGTAAGAAGGATCAACTGACCCAAAGGGAGTTGATTTGGCTTGTTGTCTTGAAAATTTTGCTCTCTTTTGTAGAAAGGTCCAACCTCGGCAAAGAAAATACTTCGGTGTTCCAGTGAAGATGACCTCTACCAGACCCTCCTCCATTATTAAGTACAATATAGATCTTTATTGAAGAGTGTTGCTTGATCTCTTATGGCATTCATGTATAGACCTCTGTTAAGGAGAATTGTGATACCTATCCCAGTTGATCTAGGACACATATCTAAATTATATCGCTGTGGGATCTAAGGAGTCATGTTATGACAACATTCAAAGCCTTTCTAAATCCAAGTTGCAATAAAAGGTAACTTATATTATACTTGGCTAAGGCATGTTTGCAAGGTCCAAAGACTATATTAATTGGTTGATGATCTCAGTCCTAGAGCTACTATATATATTACTCAATTTACAGGTGTTTGAATTACTCTAGTATGTGCCATCCTAAGTTATAGTATGCCATCTGAGGCTATTTTGAGAGTTACAATAGTTACAGGATATATCAAGGATATAGTATGAAAATGCTACAAGAGACAAGAATCTACATTGCTGAGATTATTTATAGTTTGTCTGAATCAAAATGGAATACAACATGCAGGAATTATGGTTAGAGGTTAAGATTGGAGTCTAGACAAAGAATGATAACTAGAATAAGGGTATGAACACATCAACTCACCAAAACCCTTTACTAGATGCTACACTTGTAATAAGTATGCAGTGCCTCATTTAAAATATGTCTTGTTGAGGATCTTCATATTAAAACTGGCCTGTGATAAGTCCAAGGATGTTTTAATATATATAATTTACAGCATGCAAACCTTACACTGAATCCATTTCAGTACTCAGATGTTACAATATATCCCAGATAATTGATTGAATCACTGTACCGAACATAAGGATTGGAATGATACTCGAAGTAAAGGAAAAAGCCCAGACCTTGGAGAAAGATTTGAAGACTCCCTGATTTCTCACCTCAAAAGGATAGGACCATGATAGTATCCTCTCATGCATTGTTTGATTACTGATGCTTATATCTAAGGATAAGCTCCTTTAAAACTACCCTTCAGACTTTAAGAGAATGAATAAGAGACTAATGATTACATATTGAGTCTCAAAGGGAGTTGTCCATTGAACCCTCCCTACAAGTATAGCAAAAGACAACATTGTTTATGGAAAAGCACTGCCTGGATTATGGCATGTTTTATTGCATTAATAAATTATCTACAAAGTGGATGGATCTCACAATGAGCAGGTTTCCAGATGGACACTTTTCACTTTGGAAGGACAAGCTTAAGCTTGTGGTCTCCCTGAGTAAGAGGGAGTAAGAACGGTTAAGTATTTTCTTCAACAAGATATGCAAGAAACAGAGGATTGTCAAGTGTTGTTAAAATGGCTAGTTATAGATCAATATGTTTGTAGAAAGTTGTGTGTAGATCTATATGTTGTTGGGTGGAGCCAGTGTTGCAGGAAATGTCCCCCCCGGGCTCCAACACCTGAAATGCGTACCATATGGGATCCATCGTACGAAATGCCTTTTAGAATTTTCAAAACGCGTTTTGCAAAAAAAATTGTGCTTCCTGGAAATTTGGATCCATACGGTCAGATCCGCAATTCCGTACGTCAAATCCACGTTTCGTACGACGGATCAGCGTACGAAAGCACCTCACTTCAGAGGCGGATCCGTACTGATCGCAACCGGATACATACAACGTCGTACGGATCCGACTAGCGCAGCAAAAAAAACAACTTTTTTTTTATTTTGTTTTTTCAAATTTTAAATTTAGTTGGGGTAGAGGGTGGGTTAGTGTTGAGTTAGGGATAGGATGAAAAATATACAAGCTCTCTTTCACCTCCATAGATGTTTCTTATTTTCTCCCTCATGGTAATGTTAATTCTTAGAGTAAAAGTGACAATCTCCTTTATTTTTCATTTTCATCCTTTTACTTAAATTTTTAACATTACCATGAAATGACTCGAGATGTTTGAGAGTGGTTCCAGTCTGATTGGACTTCATATGGAGAAAATAGGATTTCATATCCTATTCAAAATTCACCAGACTTAACAATTTTCAGGAATTCAAGATCAATGGTACGGTGGCATTTCATTAGATTATATCATGTATGAGGGTATGTGATTAGCATTTAATCAAGAGCACCAAGCCCTATATGTACCCTAGTGTTGGTGGTGTTAATTGTTGAACTCCTTTGTCATGTCGTTAAAATTAAATTTCAATCAAGTCAAAATCATTGATCAAGCATGTTAAGTTCTTTCTACCATATTTTAAGGCTTGCATTAGGTAGTTTGATCAAAATTGGGAAATTTTGACTAATGTCCCTAGATAATCGAGGTAGAGGCAAAGGCTAGACAAGAGGAGAAGAATCTAGATTATAGATGATTGATGCATCTAAATTGTTGATGCTCAAATAATTAATCATTAATGTACAATGGATGTCATATCTATCTTGATTTATGTACAGATATGCATGCTTCAATATCTTCTACAATTAATTTGGTATTTTGAATGTTTTTTTAACATTAATGCAAAAACATTAATATATATATATATATATATATAGTAGACGCTTTCGAGACGCTTCGCTTCCTATATTTTTTGGAAATGGTGCTTCTGCGTCCCCGCTTCGTCCTCGCTTTGTGCAACATTGGGTGGAGCTATGAGGCTCCCATTGACGATCTGGTCATCAATATCATCACCAAGATCTAGTCTTGTTTTTCATAAAGCAACTTAACATTATTCCCTGTATGAAGATCAACTTGCCAGCAGTAGTGCTTTGAAGGTCAAGAAGGAAGAGGAGGAGAATGAAACCCTTGCATCAAAGGGGCAGCCGAAGCAGCGCAAGAGGAAGAAGAATCTTTCAAAGATCAAATTATTTCGGTGTGGAAAGATGGGACATTACGCCACACAATGTCCTCTTAGGAAGAAGGACAAGGATGAGAAGGATGATCCTCAGGCCGGAGCAATGAAGATATAGTAGGAGAAATTTGTTATTATTGTCCATATACCTCCAGGAGGGAGGTGGGGTGATTTGGAATTTAGACCCAGAGATCTATAATTTGGGTAGGATCCTTGAGGAGTCCACCTCTCAGATCATCACCTTGCTATGGGAGCCCAAATAAAAAGTCACAGGATGGACGGGTGCCAGTTGGCACAGAGGAGTGAGAAAGTGACAGTGCAATCGTTAGCAACACTAGAGTCTAAGGAGCGCAGAGCAGAGTTGGTAGAAATGCAAGAAGACACCATGCAGAAGCCAGTAGCAACGCAGAGCAGAGTTGGTAGCAGACTAGTTGACCTTCAAAATATGACTTCCCTTCAAGCTCCTTGACTATGTAAGCATTGCATCACTGGCTCTACGTTGCCTTTGTGGCTCTCTCTGTCTCTGTTGCTACGCACTCTCCGGCTCAGGAATCCTTCCAACCAGAATTACTGCCCCTCTCTGCAAAATATCTCTTGATCAATATTTCCTCTGAGCACTGCTCCCTTCAAAAATTCGATCTCTTTATCCTTCCTCCATCAAATGTGTTTTCCAAATGACCCTTCAAGCCATTCTTATAGTCTTCTCATTGAAGCTTCAATTACCCAGATTAGATCTCTAATCAATGGCTAAGATTAACTTTTGACTTGATTCGTATTTTCTAGAACATTCACACCCATATTCTATTAATTCACTTTAATTATTTTATTTTTCTAAGTTTAGACTTAGGGTCCCTTTAAAAATAATTAATTATTTTAATAAAATACAATCCGGGTGGAATTTCCCCAAACGATTTTTTGGGTTATCTAGAATACACGTGTCTAAGCCTCTCTGAAAATTTTGAGACTTAGAGCACATTCGATGCTTCCCAAAATCAACAGGTGAGTGGTTCACCTTCCCCTGTGATGGATGACATGTGTGTAAGGTGAGTGGTTCACCTTCCCCTACTATTGATGACATATGCATAGGATGAGGAGTTCACCTTCTCCTATGGCATATGAGCAAGATGAGTGGTTCACCTTCTCCTGCGGGTACCCCAGTGAGAGATGCATATAGGAATATGCTCGTTATCACATATGGGCATGTCGGTGGGACGTGGTTCATCCTTCATTCCCTACGATCTATGGTTGAAATGTCGATGGGATGTGGTTCATCCTTTCCCCACATGTAGGATCCTTCCTACAACTGTTGGTTGGCATGCATGTAGAATGTGTTTCACCCTTTCCCTACTCTAGGTGGTTCATGCGCGTAGGATGTGGTTTATTCTTTCCCTATGATGGTTGCGACATGTGATTGTAGGATGTGGTTCATCTTTTCCCCATATGTGGTTATGAGCAGGATATGATTTATTATTTCCCTGCTATTGCCTCAGCATCATCCTACCCATGTTGTCTGGGACACATGGGAAGTACCTCTCATATGGCTAATGAGTTGGGAAAAGTTGATAGGTACCATAGTGTCATGCGAAATTATAAATTACGAATAAAACACATTCCCTAAATGTGGTGCTCATTTAGAACCACAGATTAAATACTTTGTAGATACTTTTCCTAACAGTCAGTAGACACACAAAATAGATTAAGAAACCTACTTGGAGTCCAAGCGCTTCCTATTCTCCTTCTGTTGCTCTTGCTGTAGCTCCAATCCAATATTGATTGCCAAAATATTTCCCGCAAGTATGAACACTCAACAGCGAAGAGATTGCAATATACAGATGAATATTCACGTTAATCAGTTAAATCAATTGAACATGAAACATATATATCAAATAAGAATCTATAATATGAAAGACATAATCTTATACAGATACATATGTGGGAAAGTAAGAAAAAATCTTTATTAATGGATAGGAGGGAGAGGTTACAACCAGCAATTGATTTGATGTCACCAACTCCAGCATCATCCCAGCCTCATCACAATGAACATCTCTCCAGCAACATATCACTCAAATCAAACACTCAATTGAGAATCCAACATCATTTCTCTACCAAATTTCTTCCTTTTCAAGCACTAGTATATGTGCTCAATTTATAGAACAGCTGAAGGTAGTTTCACAATAAATGACTCTCTAATAATAGGCAAGACATGTTCCCAAGCTCAGAGGTGTTGAATGGACATATGGATTCGAATTTTGACACATATGCACTCTTCTAAAAGGCACTAACCAAGTGATGATTCCGGAACAATGAGAATTTCTCTCCCAATTCGACCAACACACCCTTGAGTGTTGGGAAGTGCTTTGCAGAGAACCATTGAGTGGAGGTGCATGCATATGAAAAATAGTTAGCCCCTTGAGAGACTACGTTGGTGAGCTCATAGGTGATATAACATGTACTTCAAATCTTGGAAACCTTGCAATGAAATTCATGGATGATTTAATCTTGTTCTTTGTCTTAGGGCATGTAGCAACTGAAATGATAGGGGATGATAGACCCTATTCATGGTTATGGGGATGATGTCTAGTTTAACCAGGTCATTGGGAATGGTGCCCAAATTGACATATAACACATAGGACTACCGATGGACGCATCGTGTACTGTCATACTCCCTATGTATAGGATGCATGGTGTTAAACTAACTTGATCACTGGAGATCAAGTCTAATTGGGGTTCAACCCCTGGTTATGAGGACCGAATTTTGTTAGTAGATAGTGACAAGGTCTTGTGACTCACCCTTTATTGATTCTTCTTCATCATCTATATCAGTGTTCAACAGAGTTGAGACGAGATGAAAATATGGTTCATGATGACAGGATGGCATGATGGATTGGCAGATAAAATTCTCCCTAGTTGAGAGGGAGTGTTAAAATTGATAAATAGGGAAAAATTCCACTATTGGATAGCTCATATGTTGGAGATGATTATTGCATTAAATTCCTCTTTCCGAGAGGACCAAGATCGACCTAAAGACCATCAAATTTGGACAAGCAGAATTGTTTTTTTTTTAATTTATGCCCACACATGTGCAAATTGTCAAGGTTGGCCACATCATCATGTAGGCTCATAAAGCCAAATGGTCATGCCACTTGGCCCACCAAATATTTTTATATATATAGGTGCCTTCAACCTCATTTCAGATCATCAAATGGCTCAAAAATATATCTGAGTTAGTAGAGTTCAGAAGGAGGATGAAGGAGTGTTTTTTTTTGGGCTTTCTCTTCTATCACAGGGCCGAGAATATTCTATGAGTAGGTCGCAGGTCTTTAGGGTAAGTCTAGGCTAGTTTTACATGAAAAAATTTCCCTACATCAGGCTGAGTTCCTCAAGCAGAAGGCTGAGGTAGTTGGAAGCACGTCTGGACTAGATCATGGGTATTAAAGAACTGTTCTGGACAATATTCATCTTTCCTTGTTGGCCGCAGATCTACTATGGAGTTTTCCAGGTTCTAACCTAAGTTTAGTGGAAGAAAAGAGGCCAAGATATTAGTTTATCCTAATACACTCTCACTGCAAGGAAGAACAAATTGTTTTGAGGTTAAACACGTGATTTGCTGTTGTAAGTCAGGACGAATGTATGCCCTAGCCAAGTCTGTATTCAGGCCAGAATCAAAATATTATGGGTTCCTCATCTTCAAAAAAGAAGGCCACATATATATATCTAGAATCGAGCTACTTTTGAAGTCAGTTTGTAGCTGCCTTTACTATTGTTGACCACTAGTTAAATCAGAAGGAAGAAGTGAAGAATTGAATGGGTTATTTCCTTGACATCTGGACAGTGATATTGATCGACATATTGACAAGTCAATTTTGACTTTAAGTTTACTCTCTTTCTCTTTCTCTATTGAACATTTGATATTGATAATAATGAATATTGATCAAGGGCTTTCCCCATCTTGGGGTTTTTCACTGGCTTGAGCCAATTCCTGTGTTCTCTAGTATTGACTTGTCTTCTATGTATATGATTTATGTTCTTTCGTCATTTACTATCAATATAATAATGGTTTATGTGATTGCAAAGAAAATATAAATTGGGCTAATATGGATCATTGAAGTAATTGAACTAAGCAAAGAACATGTTAACCTAAAATTAACAAGAGCGGAAGAACAAACTTATAGTTGGAGATGCAAAAGTGATGTTATATGACTAGGATTTGCCCAGGTTTCTATGGGCAGAGGCATGTAACACAAAAATTTATATCCAGAACAAGGTTCCTCATGAGCATTGGGAAGATAATGCCAAAAGGTCTTCTCAAGAAAGAAGGTCGAGGTAAGTCACTTCAGGATCTTTGGCAACATAACTTATTTCCATGTACCAGATGAGAAGCGTACCAAATTGGATAAGACTACAATAAAATGGTTTCTCGTTAGGTATAGCGAAACCTCAAAGACATATTGGATCTATGTTCCTAGAAACAAGAAGATCGTAGTGAGATGAGACGTAAATTTCATGGGGGACAGAGACTTCAAGAGGTCTCATGAGATACCAACAGGAGATCAAAGTGAGCCACCAAGAGATCAGAGTTAGCCAGCAGAAGCTCCATTGGTCCAGCAACAGGGGCATCCAACAGGACCACTAGTAGGACAGTCACAGGGATCTAGTATAGTAAGTAGTACTAGCATTTCCTCAGGTGCAAGGGATCTAGTGAGTTCACAATGTTATCACTCCCCCCTGCTTCCCAAGGCTTAGAATGGAGCTGAAGGAAGGTAACCATAGACAAAACTTTAGGTTAGATAGCTAGCCCTACCAAGACCAGAGAGGGCTCTCTCAATGTCACTTTGCAGTCAAAAGGATGACTGGATATAATGCTTTAGACTAGTTATAATGCTCAGTATATTAGGGTTTTTTTTTGTTTGGAGTTTTGTTGGATAGGAATAACAGTTGGGAAACTAGGTCGAGGGCTTTGGTCTGAATTCAAAGATTTAGTTGTAGAGGTAAGGGTGAGGCCAGGTAGGTAAGATTAGAAACATGATTAACTTATCATTGTGTATAGAGTGAACTGAGAAGGAGTCAGAATGAGCATTAAGCTGAATTCATTCATCAAAAGAGCAGAGACAATTTCATGTAAATCTTTAAAAAAAAAGAGCATGGAAAGCATGATTTCTGTCAATAAACTGATAATAATTGGCATAAAGAATCATATAGATGAAATATGAGTAACATAACATTCAACATAATGAGTTTACAGAGAAAAACAAATGCTCAAAGGCATACCACTGGAGTCTCAACTCTATGTCTAAAACACTATCATTGAATTCATTAACAAAAGCTTGTACAATAACTCCACTGCAAATAAAAACTATCCAACTTCTAAAATGACTTGAGGTGGACTAATTATAGAAAATAGAGTTCATGAAACCTCATAGGGTCGAAATTCTATCCAAAAAGCATCATAATTACATCAGATGATTCACTTCCTAGAATCTAGGGAAGTTAGAAACTAATCCCTAAAATTTAGCTAAAGACTAGGAGTGTGTGTCTCCTTCATTAAATTAAATGTTTCCTCATCATAAGAGGCAAACAAAACTAAATAAATCAAATGAAACCTCATGGGACAACTAGCATCTAATTCTGAAGTTTTCTTGGCATGATAACTGTCTTAAAGGAATCCAATGCAGAAGCGTAGCGCCTTTAGCAGAAGTGTCGCACTTGTTCAAGGGTGATTTTGACCCACTTAAAAGCATCCAAATGCAATTCTGAAGGTTGGGATGGGTAGCCATATGAGTCTACTTTAAAATTCACCTTTAAATTTTAGAAAAAACCCGTAGGAAGACCTCCAAACTTGTTTTTCCCAACCTCGCTCTAGAAGCGTCGCTCTTGGTTAAAAACACTCGGAGAAGCATGAAAATGAGGCATTTTTTTGGCTTTTTCTCCACAACCAAGGGTTGTCATGAAAAAACAAGACCTGATCTAGAATCCAGAAATCAAAATTCATCCAAAACATAATCCATTCATCATTTGAGTGTTCTTAGAGAAAGCGTTGCGCCACTGTGCGACGCTTCTGTAATGACCCAATTTTCCATATTTTCCAAAAAAATTATGCAGAAATAGGGCTCAAAGATGGATAAACATCTCTCAAACCATAATGATTTTTGAAAAAATGAGAGATTTTTTTTTCTTTGGCATGTTATGAACAAAACCTCCTCCAGTTTTTCAAAATATTTTCCAATTTTTCAGAATCCAAGTTTTAAGTTGATCACTAAAAATTTGCAGAAGTGTCACACCACTTTAGCAGAAGCGGCGTGCCACTTTGAGAGGGATTTTGGAGGCCTTCCCAGAGGATTTTTTGGATGAAAGTGATATGGTTGGAAATATTAGGATGTCGTCTACAAAATAGAGTCATCAAGCACTGCAAACCCCTGCTCCAAACCCCTGAAAAAATGACTTGAAGACAACATGTTCAAAAGTGCAGAAAATGACCTCGAGCAACTGTATTTTTGAAATTTATTTCAAATCATAACACCTGTGCATAAACTGAAGGAGGTTTTTTTTCTTTGTCCTATTATTGACAAAAACCTCTTTCACTTTTGTCAAATTCATCTCCGTTACTTGATGTTTGGGAGGTAGTGTCGAGGCCTGAGGATAGGTCAGTTGTAGGTTCTCATTGGATCTACAAGATCAAATATGTTGCAGATGACAATGTGGAGATGTACAAGGCTAGATTCATAGAAAATGGGTATGTGTAAAATTAAGGGATATATTATGAGGATACCTTCACCCCAGTTTCCAAATACACTTGTATCCGGTCAATTATATCCCTAACAACTCAATGGGGTGGTAGATTCACCAAATGGACATCAAGACAACATTCTTAAATGGAGTGATAGAGGAGGAGGTGTACATAGAACAACCAGAGGGCTTCCAGAATCATGAGAGGTGCACTCATGTGTGCAGGCTGAAGAAATATCTTTCCAGGCTCAAGCAGGCTCCTACGTCATGGTACGATTGGATTGATAGCTGCTCGCAACAGATGGGATTTGTCATGAGTGACGTAGATCCCAACCTTTACTGTTTGATGGTAGAGGATGAGCCACTCATCCTAGTGTTTTTATGTGGATTATCTCTTCCTGACAAGGTCATCAAGGCTCATAGAGGACTGTAAGAAGAACCTTGCAGCAGAGTTTGATATGTAGGATTTGGGTTTGATGCACTATTTCCTAGGATTGGAAGTGTGCTAGAAGGACAGGGAGATATTCCTTGGTCAAGGGAGATAAGCTACAAATATTTTGAAGGTATTAAAAATGCGAGATTATAGACTCATGCCTATGCCCATGATCACCAACTGGAAGAAAGTAGACGCATCGGATGACAAGGATGTTGACCCCACCTTGTGTAGACATCGCATTGGTTCTCTCATGTATCTGGTCAACACTAGACCAGAAATCTGCTTTGCAGTCAATGCTCTCAGTCAGTTTATGGTGGAACCAAAGAGGGTACATTGGATAGTAGTGAGGCATATTTTGAGGTATGTGTTCGGCACAATAGAGTATGGGTTGAAATATACCTGAGGGGATGACATCAGACTATGTGGATTCACATATCTAGATTGGGAAGGAAATTCAGTGAACATGAAAAGTACCTCTAGGTATTGCTTCAACGTTGGATCAGGGATGGTTTCCTGGTGCAACATGAAGCAAAATTCAGTAGAATTGAGCTCCGGAAAGGCAAAGTATATGGCATCTAGCACGACTACGTGTGAAGCTATATGACTTCGGAATTTTTTGGTAAGCTAGTTCAAGTAAAGGATTAAGGTGACCGGTGTCTACTATGATAATCAAAGTTGCATCAAGCTCTCTGAGAATCTAGTATTTCATGATAGGTCGAAACATATAGATATTCGGTGTCATTTCATCATATATTGTGTAGTGTGGAGCAGTCCAACTACAATATGTTCCCACAGATGAGCAGGTTGCATATATACTCACTAAATATCTAGGGATAGCTAAGTTCATCTATTTTAGAGAACGAATGGGTATAGTGGAGAACTCGTTTCAATAACAGAGACAAAGTATTTTGGATCTTCTCAGTTGCAATAGCAACAAAAAAAGTTGAGAGGGAGTGTTAGTTGAGTTGCAGTGCAGATGAAGAGTTGGAATCATTCCAGGCCTGACCCAAGGTGGTAGAAAGGGGATAGGGAGGTTGACCCTATGTGCACCCAGGTGGGAGAAATGATGAATGGGGGTATAATGAGTGGAAGGGGGATAATATATGCGGATAAAGGAGTGGGACCACACACCCAAAGTTGGGGTTTCCCAAGTAGTACCACCATCCCATGGGACTAAGATGCAAGGGTAACACCCAAAATAGATCAAGGGGACATGAGCACAAAATAAGCCCACTATTTTTTCCAAATCCCCACATCAATCCGTGACCAAAAGTATCCATGACAAGTAAACCCAATACTCAACTACCAAATGACAATACATACCTTTAGATTCGGGGGGCCCATCTTCAAACATACGATCAATACAGATGGGTGAGGGACCAAATGTCTGGCTCAAGTGGCATAGAAATGGCATAATGAGCTAGAAGAAGGCTGCAAGGGGCTGCTGGCTTCCGTCTGAGGTCCATCATGGAGAAACATTTCTCCTAGGGATATCACCCATGAAGTGTTGGGTAACATCTAGCTCTAACTGGGACGTGATCTCTCGAATAAGTGGGCAAGGCTACTCGAACGGGAGGTCAGGAGAACTTCATCAATCTCTTGGTCACCGTAGACCTGTTATCTACACATGTCAAATATCAAAGCCATGGGGTAACATGTTTTTCACAGTGTCTTATGATCACCCATGCTTAATGTCAACTCATAAAATCAACAAGTAATAAAAATATGCACTTTTTTATCTAACTGCAGCTAATCTATCATGAGAAATATCATATGTGGTTAGTTCTAATGAAAAATCATCATGCAATGCATCCTACTCTAACATTCATATAGTTCGAAACTAATACTAAGTGTAATCATAAAGCCAGTGCAACCAACATATCATCATATCAACATAAATATGTCTGCTAGTGTGATTACTCATGTAGTAAATCCCAAACCGAATGCAGATGCAATTGTATGGAGGATGAAGGGCATGGGAGGTGGGAAAATATGATGGCCACTTAGGGATGATCACATGAGAAGAGGTAAGAAAAGGATGTAATTAGATCCTTTCTTCTAACCAAAATATAGAGATGCCAATGACTAGCCTCATAATTTTTTTTATGGATGGCAACCTCGGGCATATCATCTCCATTATCACTTATGTCATATTTCATTGCCTCCATGGGGTTATGATTAATAGGAGAGGGATACTGATGAGATGGAGAAACACAAGTAGGTCTCCCATTATGATCACACTGGAAAGGGGAGATTGTATATTTATCATGATCCTGAGGGGGTGCCCAAGGAGATAAAGTATATTCAATGAGGGGTTATTTCTTGACACCACACTTGGAAGGGGAAAAGGGCTTACAGACACTTGAGGTCATATGAAAAGGTGTGAGGGAATCATTTTTGGTAGACTTGAGATTATGAATAAGAGGAAAAGATATAGGGTAGAATGAAACATTATATTCAATAGGTCTCTCTTCTTCCAAATCATAATATAAAGGCTCAATTGATTTGAATATAGAATCATAAGGAAGATATGTGGGAGCCTTATTGATTTCATCATTATTAGTACTAAAGATTGAGTCTCCCCTAAATGGGGAATAAAATATCTCCAACTTCCCTTCCTCATGCAAAGGGAAATAATAATCCTCCTTCCCAAGGTTTTCGATGGATACGTCATCGTAAGCAATGCTTGAGAGAAAAATAATACTAATCTCAACCTCATCCGCCTTATTTGTGTCATACATGGGAGCACAATCAAATTTAGGACCAAAAATTTCCGATTTCCCCTTTTTAATGTGGAAGTAATCTTCAATGTCATCTCCCAAGGGGCTAATGGGATCACCTTTCTCAAGGTTATCAAAAGGAGATTCATCAAGAGTAATATCCGTGAGAAAGGAAAGGTTAGTCTCAACTTCACTTTCCATGGACTCATCGTTCCCAACACATGTGTTCTCAAAATAATCCTTTTAATCATGTGGACCCAAGGAGGACTCATCTTCCCATTCATCATTTATATTATCAAGGTCTTGATGATGCTTGATGAAGGCTTCCTCTTGAATTCTCAATGTGGGGCATACTTGAAAATGTCTAAGAAAGCCATCAACGAAGTCCTCAATAGATGAGATGCTGCTAGGTTTGTGATTTTTCAACCATGAGTTATGACCATAGAGGGAACTAAAGAATAATAACATAAGGAAATCCTGGTGAATCAATTTCTCCTTTGAAGCATGTGCATTAAATCTTTCAACATGGTCAATTGCGGAGATTGGGTCACCAATGAACACGGGTACCCCACATACCATCCTTCCTGTGACATGATTGGGGCGCCCAAGGATGCTAGCGATGTCCAAAGTGGGAAATTTATCAAAGAAGGACAACCTATTTGAAATATGCATGAAAAATATGTAGGAGTCACCAGGGTGAATTTAAATATGCCTAGAAAAATGTTTGCTTCACCCTACAAGCATCAACCTTAAAGTTCAATGAAGAAATAGGGCTTCGTTCTTCCAATGGAGTCACCAATAATGATATGTCAATATGTCATATGGGGAAAAAAACAAATGTCTCGTGTCCCCAACAACAACGCCATAAATGTTACAACTCAAACTAGCAGGGGACTTAAAAGGGGTTCCTAAGGGGGAAACTGCTAGGCTAAGGGCAATGGTGGAGGCTTAGCCCACTGTCACCACTACTAAGACTCCCTGCTCTTTACTAAATTTCACCGATGGGAGGAGTCCCGATGTTTTGGGAAGGTACTTATAAAGGATATATCAATGAATAGGTATGAAGTGATCCCATAAACCCTTCCCCAAGGAAGATGTGAAATGTGGAGCGTGCTTTCTTTTCGAGCAAGGGGCTTGATCTTCTAAGGGAAAAGGGGTGAGGATTTGAGGGTAAGGATGAAGGGTACAACTTTTAGAGGTACTTACAGATCCCTAAAATCCTATAAGAACTTGGATTCCCAAATAGCCCTTAACGATTAATCTTTGATAGGAAATGGGACCACACGGGACCAAGTGGACCCAGCCTAGGTTCGGGGATGGAATATAGTAACCAATGATGCTCCTATCCTAGATAAGGTGAGGGGAGAGGATCAAACAAGAAATTTTTCTTCAAAGGTCAAATTGATCCTACTAAGTTCTAGCCTTGGGGATACCTAGGAAAAAATAGGTCCTAGAACTAGGGGTTGAGGTTCCTGGAGATTCCACCATCGGAATTACCTCAAATTTGGAGGAGAGTGAGGGGACCCACCAGCGCAGTAGCCTCTTGGAGATCGAAGTTTCCTGTGGGTGAATTCCTAGGAAATTGATGCCCTAGGTGACCTATTAGGGATAGATGTAGGGAAAAGTGGAAAAAGGTAAGAAAGAAGGGTAAAATGACCACCCTTTTGAGGGACCAGTGGCTGATTCCCTTGGGGATATGGAGTCAAGGATGATAATGATTGAGAATTCAGTTTCTTGATAAAGGAGGCTCGGAAATTCAACTTCGTCCAATGTTAAGGGAAAGATAAGAAAAGTGACCTTCATGCATTTGTACTTCATACAAATAGTGCAAGCTTATCGAGATAAAAAAATCTCTAGGACATTTCATTCATCTAACAATGGCCCATACATTAAACAAGCTAAACAAACACTCAATTCCACATTCCAATGATTCAGCAACTAGCCCTAATTATAGCGAAGTTCAACAGTATGCAAAAAAAATAATATATCATTAAAATTTACTTACAATGTTAGAAATTATATCTAACCAGCATCACATTTACAAAAAAACGAAGCTCCAAGATAAAAATGGCCGAAATCCATACATCAAAATTCATCCATTTATCCAAAATAATCCTCTAAGAAGCAATGTAAAATTCTCTAAAGATAGAGAGATCTCAAGTGAAGTGATGATACAAATGAATGTATCTAACATCAATTTATACCCCTTTTAGGAGTTTGAATTAGCCTATGAGCCTCCATTACCCCCTACTAATAAATTAATGTGCAAATAAAACCCCTATTGGTGACAAACCCACCAAACTAGCTCATCAATGGAAAAATAAGCCTCTCAGGAGGTCAAATAATAATATGTACATGTCGTGGGCCCCTCCAAAGGCCTAATAATATCCAGAAGTTCCATAATGATGAATAAAATCCTCAAAATATGATGGAAAAGGGGGTGGCCCCTTGTTCTCCTAGTAGTAGACCTATGGTTCTCCTAGTGGGTGTGGGGGCACATATAGGACCTCATGGGTCTCCATATGAGTCGAAGATGGATGTAGATCCTCTGCAAGGGCTTGAGTGATGGAATGAATGCTTCCATGACATTATTCAAGTCCTGGGACACCTGCCAAGAGTGTGGGGCTCTTGTGGGGTCTGCTGGGCATAATGTACTAAGCACATAATCATCATCCCAAAAGTGGATCGCTAGTAGTCTCTGAACATGGATATCTAGGAGTGTTATCTACTGTTGTGGAGGACCATGGCACTCTACACACACCCTATATGTGCCAATGTAACCCTCTGGGGATTAGGACCCCGTATAGGGAGACCAAACCCAAATGGAAACCACCTGCAATCTTGTATAAGATTAAATCCATCCCCTAAGCTTCTAGTACAACCAATCATTAGAGTAATAGTGTAAAAGAGCTTACAAATAATGGATAAAAAATTGGGCACTCCACAATGGCATGCCCTTCTATAGTGGCCTTTGGAATGTGCTAGTGTCTCCATGTTCCAAAGGGGGTTAGCCAAGTACCCTATGAAGTGGTTTCAGACCTTAAAGCGATAATATGTCTAAGGTACATCCCTCCAATGGGGGTGGCAAGTGATAAATAAGTTAAATGGAGTAGGGAATGAGAGGGGCAATCCTAGGCCACATATTGGGGCTTAGGGGTAGCCAGATAAGGGGAAGCCCACACCAGGGTATATAATGTGTAGAAAGGAGCAATCATGGTACATAAGGTGTCCTGACCTTGATTTTTCCACCCTTATTTATATGTATTTTGCTTTTTATGAATTTTCTTTGATTAACTGCTTGGGGCTCAAGGATAAGAGCATAATGTGTCAAATATAGCAGTGATTACCCCTTTAAGGTAGGAAGGTTCATTTCCCTCCAGGGGTTGGGACAATCATGGGTTCCTGAATGAAAACGAAGACTCATTTAGGGCCTATGGAACCAAGGTGATGGCCATGGGTATGGGGAAAAGCTCATGTATTGACTTTTTCCCACATGATGATTATTTTTGTCCCAGCCATATTTTTCATTTTGTGGTACAATTTCATATTAAATGTGGCCAATTATGCTTTTTCTTTTTCTATTAGCTACTTCAACCTCTGAGGCATCATTTCAGGCTAACCCAAGGTGGGGGCAAGGGAATAGGGAGGCTGACCCTATGTGGCCCCATGGAGGCTCTGTGGACCCAGGTGGGAGAAATGATGAATGGGGGTATAATGAGTGTAAGGGGGGTAATATATGTGGATAAAGGAGTGGGACCACACACCCAAAATTTGGGTTTCCCAAGTAGTACCACCCTCCCATGGGACTAAGATGCAAGGGTAACACCCAAAAGAGATCAAGGGGACAAGAGCACAAACTAAATCCACTCTTTCTGCCATATCCCCCCATCAATCCATGAACACATGTATCCATGATAAGTAAACCCAATACTCAACTACCAAATGACAAGACATACCTTTAGATTTTGGAGGCCCATCTTCAAACATATGATAAATATAGATGGGTGAGGGACCACATGGCTAGCTCAGGTGGCGGATAAATGGCACAGCGAGCTAGAAGAAGGCTGCAAGGGGCTGTTGGTTTTCGATTGAGGTCCATCATGGAGAAAAAATTCTCTTAGTGATATCACTCATGAAGTGGTGGGTAACAAGGGTAAAATCCCTCAGTATATTTTTTTCCAGTATTTCTCTTGGATAGAGTCGCTAGTTTGGTGACATTTATTATACTCGAAAATTTTGTTGTTGCATAATAATAAAAAACCTTACTGTTGCATCGGTTTTCCCTTATTGGGTTTTTCTGGGGAAATTTGTTCTAAAATAACGGTGTCACATTATTTGTGTATGTGCTAGCATTTGTCCGTTTCCAACATTTTTACTTCCGCAACATTTATGTTATTTTGTGAATAAATTGTAGTGTGATTAATTCGATATTAATCAGTAATATAATAATCTAAATAATCAATTAGAATAATGAATTCCAGATTATGCATTTCAAGGAATTTTCACATGGTATCAAAGCATATTTGACAGACAGGATTCTTAGAAATGAAGGAGGAAAATTTCGATGTTCATAGGGAGCAGCAGGACGAAATTTTGAAAGGCTACGCAATGCCTAGCAAGGCAGTGTGAATCACTAGCAAGGATTCAATTTTCTAGTTGCAGTTGCAGGAAAGTTCGATTTGTCCGGAATAGTGATTCTAGCAGGCAGAAAGAGAAGCAACAACTCAGTATTTTCGTTGAGCATACTTCTTGTCTGGGCACAAAAGGGTTTTGCAGTAGTTTGCTAGAGCAGAATTACCACCGAGTGGAAGAGAAATAACACACAGTTTTGTACTCAGGATGTCTTCAGTAAATTCTCCAGAATTCTCCAGTATGGCCATGGAGAGAATTGATATTCAGGGGGCTTCAGAATTATCTTCCATATTGGAGGGCACATTTGCTTGTCTAAATAGCTCAACTTCACAGGGTTTCTGGTATTAGACAGTGGAGCGTCAACTCACATGACAAGGGTTAGAGAACATTTCTCTAACTACAATGAAGAGCATATGGACTTCCAGATTACGATGGGAAATAGGACAAACTGCACTCCAGTAGGGAGAGGTAACATCGGTTTTCAGAGGGAGTCAGGAGCAATTACTAGTGCTACAAATGTACTACATGTACAGGGATTTGGCATGGACCTGATTTCAGTATCCCAGCTACAAGATAAGGCATATGATGTTCACTTCGTAGGGAAGAAGGTGTTTTTCAAAAACCCAAGCTAGAAGAGGGTGAATCAGATTGTTGTTCGAAGCAACAGATTGTACAGGTTGCAGATTAATTCTCCAATGGCACTAGTAGACAGTGACAGTAGCAGCGGGAAATACCTGAATGAGCTATGGCATAGGAGAATGGGAAATTTACATCATGGAGCAATTAAAATGCTTAGGGAGACTGTGACAAGTGTTCCATAACTTGGCATGCAATATCATGATGTGTGCAAATGATGTGTCCATGGGAAATATGATAAGGAAACATTATGAAGAAGTGACAGTAGAGTTGATGGAGTGTTGGGACTTATACATTCATATATTTGTGGCCCTATGTCCACTAGAGCTCTCATTGAGGCCGAGTATTTCTTCACCTTTGTTGATGACCATTATAGGAAAACCTGGATATACTTCTTGAAGACCAAGGATGAGGTCTTAGATCGCTTCAATGAGTTTAAGGCTCTGGTAGAGAATGCGACAGGGAAGAATATCAAGGTTTTTCACTCAGATAATGGTGGAAAATACATAGATAAATACTTCACAAACTTCTATGCGAAGGAAGGCATAAGAAGAGAGTGGACAACTCCATACAATCCATAGCAGAATGGGGTAGAAAAGTGGAAGAATAGATCTATAGTTGGGGCTACAAAAGAAATGTTATATGACCAGGACTTGCCCAGGTTTCTATGGGCAGAGGCATGTAACACAACGGTGTATATCCAAAACAGGGTTCCTTATAAGGAATTGGGGAAGATAATGCCAAAAGAGGTCTTCTTAGAAAAGAAGCCCGAGGTAAGTCACTTTGGGATCTTTGGCAGCATCGATTATTTCCATGTGCCAACTAAGAAGTGTACCAAACTGGCTCAGACTGCATAGAAGGGGTTTCTCATTGGATAGCGAAACCTCAAAGGCATACAAGATCTATGTTCCTAGCAACATGAAGATCGTAGTAAGAGGAGACGTAAAGTTCATGGAGGACATAGCCTTCATGAGGTCTCATGAGATGCCATCAGGACATCATAGTGAGCTAGCAGAAGCTCGATTGGTCCAACAGCAGGGGAAGCCTGTGGGACCACCAATAGGACAGTCAAAGGGATCCAATACAATAACCAGTACTATCATTTCCTCAGGTGCAAGGAATCCAATGAGTTCACAGCAAACAGAGTAGCAAAGGAAAGATGAGGAGGATCTAGTTGAACCTCCCATCGCTAATGGTCGAACTAGAAGAGAGGTTCGTCAAACATTGAGAGATGAAAAGGAGTTAATTGGAGCTCCTAAGATGAATAAGAGAGAGCACAGATAGCCTGAAAAGTACTAATAATTGGTGGTTCAGTTTGCATAACCTTACGCATTCTAGGAATTCACACATGATCAAGTGTGGGTAGATGCCATGGTAGAGGAGTACATCTCTATCATGACGAATGATGTTTGGGAGGTAATGTCAAGGCTTGAGGACAGGTCAATTGTGGGTTCTCTTTGGATAAAAACTAGGTGTGGTAAAGGGGTATGAGCAGAAATAAGGGATAGATTATGAGGATACCTTCGCCCCAGTTTCTAGATACATTTCTATCTGGTAAATTATATCCATAGAAGCTCAGATGGGGTTGCAGATTCACCAGATGAATGCCAAGACAACATTCTTGAACAAAGTGTTAGAGGAGGAGGTGTACAGAGAACAACCAGAGGGCTTTGAGACTCATGAAAGGTGCAATAATTTGTGCAGGATGAAGAAAGCTCTATACAGGCTCAAGCAGGCTCCCAGGACATGGTATGGTGGGATTGACATCTACTTGCAAGATATGGGATTCATCAAGAGTGACACATATCCCAACCTTTACTATTTGATGGTAGAGGATGAGTCACTAATCCTAGTGTTGTATGTGGATGATGTCTTCCTAACAAGGTCATCAAGGCTTATAGAGTACTACAAGAGGAACCTGGCAGTAGATTTTGATATGAAGGATTTGGAGTTGACACACTTTTTCCTAGGATTGGAAGTGTGGAAGAAGGATGGGGAGATCTTCCTTGGTCAAGGGAGATATGCTACAAATATTCTGAAGAGATTTAGAATGCAAGATTGTAGACCCATAATTACGCCCATGATCACCAACTGGAAGAAAGTAGATGCATCGGATGAAAAGGATGTTGACGCCACCTTGTATAGATAGCTCATTTGTTATCTCATGTATCTGGTCAACACTAGGCCAGATATCTGCTTCGCAGTCAATACTCTCAGTAAGTTTATGGTGGAACTGAAGAGGGTACATTGAACAATAGTGAGGCACATTTTTAGGTATGTGCATGACACAATAGAGTATGGGTTGAAATATAACTTGAGGGGATGACGTCGAACTATGTGAGTTCAAAGATGCAGATTAGGTAGGCAATTCAATGGATAGGAAAAGTACCTCTGGGAAATGCTTCAACTTTGGATCAGAGTTGGTTTCTTAGTTCAGCAGGAAGAAAAAGTCAGCAGCACTGAGCTCTACAAAGGCAGAGTATATGGTAGCTAGCACAACTACGTGCAACCAGTGTCTATTGTGATAATCATAGTTGAATTAAGCTCTCTAAGAATCCGTTGTTTCATGACAAGTCAAAAAATATAGATATTCGGTGTCATTTCATCATAGATTGTGTGAAACGTGGAGCAGCCCAACTACAATATGTTCCCACAGATGAGCAAGTTGTTGATATACTCACGAAAGCTCTAGGGAAAGCTAATTTTGTTTATTTCAGAGAAAAAATGGGTATAGTGGAGAACCTGTTTCAGTAGCAGAGATAGAGTATTTTGAATGCTTCTTAGTTTTAGTAGATGTAGTAGCAACAACAACAATTGAGAGGGAGTATTAGTTGAGTTGCGGTGCATATGCAGAGTTGGCAACAATACATGATGTACAGTGTAGTGTCAACAGCAGCACATATGCAACATGGTTCAACTACAATCAGTGGAAAATGAATTAGAGTTAGTGTAGTATTTGGTGGACAATAACAAGCAGCTACAATTGTCACACATGAACAACGTGGTTGGATTATGTTGCAAAGACATGGTGTTGTGACAGTGGTGCAACACTAATTGGAGAGAACACCTTCCTCGCTAAGGGGGAGTGTTAGTTTTTGTAGAATCGTATGGTGTTATAGTCTCAAAAATTTGTGGAGAGGCTAAATCACAGGAGTTCTCCAAAACCAAAAAATCGTTTCTGAAAATTCCACCAAGAGATGGTTCAATTAAATGAATTGGCCATAATTAAAAATTTCCTGAGTGTAACCTAGGAAAAATGGTTAATTAATAGTAATTAATTGAGAAAGGTGAGAATTCTCTAGAAAGTCACATGGATCAACCTAGAGATGATCTCAACCATCGATTAAGTTTTAATCGTGGTCGTTGGAGTCCCAACTGGAGATTATAAGAAGAGGTTGATGTGTAGATGGAGAACACACCAGTGCAGATACTTAGTGGAATAGGTAGTTCGATTTTGTAGTGTAGGTGATTCAAAAGAAAGATTGAGCTAGTGATCGAGTAGCAGGTGGCAGAGGGGCAACATAAAATTATTCTAGAGGAGTTTCCAGTTCCGAAGAGTCAGAAAAAATAGGCCAAAATTTATCTCTAGGAGGAAGCGCAGGGGCTGCGCAGAGCCTCAAGTGAGAAATTTGATTTAGCTGAGGAGAAACTTGTTTTCAGTTTCTAGGGCTGGAAATATTTTCAAAGTGTCGGAGAGATAATTTCCCAATCAACAAAAAGCAGGATGACTTGATTTGCAGGAGCTTCGGGTTGAGCGTTTGGTAGTGTGGCATCGTAGGGGTGACACAAGGTTTGCGCAGAGCAGGGTGGACGACTTGCTTTTTAGAGGAAAAAATGTGCCAAGATTGTTCAGAGAGAGGGTAAAATCCATCAGTATACTTTTTTCCAGTATTTCTCTTGGATAGAATCGCCAATTTGGCGACATTTTATTTTATTCAGAAATTTTGTTTCTGCATTATAATAAAAACCCTCATTGTTGCATCGGTTTTCCCCCATTGGTTTTTTACAAGGACATTTGTCCAAAATAACAGTGTCACGATTTTGTGTTTGCTAGCATTTTTAGTTCCGCGACATTTATTTTATTTTGTGAATAAATTGCAGTGTGATTAATTCGATATTAATCAGTAAATTAAAATATTGAATAATCAGTTAGAAGAATTAATTCCAGTTGCTACATTTCAAATAATTTTCACACAGGATGCAGGACTTTAGACCTGTTAACCTTGCCGCCTACACCTACCTACAATTAGTGGGAAAAGCCTTCAACCCCACTAGGTGTGGTTGGTGGCAAGTAACTAAGAGAAAGGGATGTCACCTGTTCTTGACTCTCTCCGTTTAAGCTATCTCGTAGGTTAGCTAAGGGGGGTGGTCCCTAAAGGCAAAGTAAATCAAAGATGTGACGTTTCTAGGAGAATTGATTAGAAGGAATTACTTATCAAAGATGACTCAATTCCAAGATGTAAACAAGCATATAAGTATATGAGCAATATTCAATGATGTGTTCAAAATATAGACCAGTGCTTCAAAGTAAATGACAAGTGCTTGCTCAAAAATGAAATTTAAGATACAATGACAATAATCCCGCAAAGAAAGTGTTAGACCAAGATAAACATATAAGCCTCAATTGCAATAAATGAAAAATTACTTGTAAGAGAGTGCTCAAGTAACAAAAGATAATGACATTAAATATTCATGAGCCAAATAACCACCAACGTAACAAGTACATGAGATAGAAAAATTGCGAGTAAAGTTGTGATGTGAAGGTGTTCTTGGTTTATTTTATTAATAGAATCCTAAAACAATTTTCAATTTAACTCCTGCCCCCATACCTCACCCTCGCCGAGAATCCGGATCTCATAGTGAGGAATCAATAGGGGTGGAGGGTCCCTAATGTCTATACAACCAAATTAAGTTGGAGGTTAATTTTAGAGATGCAGATTAGTACTAAAATATATGCTTTAGTGAATGTTGTTGCTTCCAAAGAAAAATATTGATATCAAAGCTTAAAAATAAGAGGTAATGCTCATCTAAATGGTACCAATATCTTCAATGGAAAGTGAAAGTGAAAATTAGCTCAATGTAGCTCCACAAGTTCCAAATAGATTTCTTACAAGTAAATGAAATAGATATCGAACTACTTCAAATGAAGTGACACAAGAATGCTTTAAGAGACATCAACAATAATCAAAATTCCACATAAACATGAGTTGACAATAACATGATGAAACATTGTATTCAAGAGACATTTGAAACCAATTAGATGGAAAAATAAACTAGTATAAGCTTGCCAAATAAATGTGAAGTACCTGTATGCTCAAAAGAAATATTTCATGTGTTGTAGTAGATAGCACAATACAGTATTCGAGAAATGGAAATGGAAAACCAAGCCCAATTTACACAAAATGAAAGTACATATGAGTATTATGTTAAAAGACTAATAATGCATGAATGAGAATAGCAAAAGAGATTTAGAGAAACTAAAATAAATATATTAGTCCACCCACAAGTAAAGGTCATCCCTCTAAATGAGGGGCGAGATACCATGAGAGAAACTCTCAAGCTCCCTCAAGAAAAAAAAGTTTTTTATTAGAGTAATTTTACAATGAAGAAATCCCTCCTTCTAGAGAGACAAGGCTTCTAATGGTGAAAAAAATAAAACTTCTTGTAGGGGAAAACAATGAAACATTTTTTCCAATACTTTCATAATGAATTACAAGAGAAGAATACCCCAAAGAGAGTCTCAAAATTCTGCCAACAAGGGAGATAAGAAGACTTGTTCAAGACACTGCTATGACAGAATTTTATGGCAGCGTGTTGCACAAGAAGGAAAGAAGTACCTCCTCCCAATAATTCCACGACATAGGAGAGAAGGAAGGGTTGCCTTTTGTAGCTCATGACCAGCTAAGAAGAGGAAGCTCTAAGAGATCATGGTCTATCCAAAAATGGCTCCAAATCAGTGCTCAAACGTCTTCAATAAAAGGTTAGGAGATTTCAAGCATGCCTTCCTTAAGCCTGCCAAAACAAAATGCGAGAAAAACCCTTCAGCAAAGTCTGATATTTCTGCAAAACAACCCCAAAAATTTAGCGATATATAAACCTTATATCAGCTCTTAAACTTCTACAAAATATCACCAAAGTGAGTGAGAAATAGTGAGAGAGAGTGAAAAATTATTCACAAAGAGTATAGAAGGATTTTATCAAGGTTTTAAAGTACAACTTCTATCCTTGAATAATCAATCATATGCTCTATGCTAGTTGATATATACCAATAAGAGCTCAAAATAGGTTTGGAAAAAAAAATAGCTTTGAAGTAGGTTGTTATCACAACTGAATTCTTGGGAGAACTCTCTATAAGAATCCAAAGGATGAAGACTTGGGGAAGAACAAATATGTGAGATGCTTCCACTTTATCCTCAAGAGTGGGATAATCCAAACTAGGATGTCTCGTCACGCTTGAGCTATGATTTACAAAATTTTCTACACAGGCTCAGCATGATTTATTAGTTTCCATAAGGGATTAGATAATAAAATGAAAAGGAAATCCTAGCAATTCCACCCAAAATTAACTAATATGTCCCATTTTAGATTAATTCTCTAATCCAAATGCTAGTGAAAGGTAGCTCAACACTAGTAAATCAATGAAGCTAATGAAAAATAGAAAATGGAAATTAGATCAAGTATAACATAAGCATATAATCATAAAATCATACCATCAAAGTCTAGGCAAGAGACCACATATGAACCCCAAAGTCTTGTTATTTCATTGAAAGATGAGTATACAAAGTGTATAACCTCCCCAAGCACAAGAGCTCGTATTCCGGATCAAAATGAGAGCCAAAGGCTCATTTCAATAGAACTATGGGAGCCAATCCCAATTCCAAAGTTGAATGAAAAGTGGCTAAGGAGAGATGATATCAAAACTGATCAAATTCCTCCAAGTGGCAATGTTACTGTGAAGTGGCAACAAGCTTATCCCTTAGCTATAGCAGTGTATTTTTTGAGTGAGGATCAGCGTATCCTCTTACTGGCCATGTGTAGAAAGGACTGCAAGCAAAGGGGGGCAAGTCTCTTAAAAAACATATGTAAATTCTGAGTCAACATGTCAGCAAACTAATGAGTAAACATCATATGTGTATCCTCCAAATTAGGTCTGTATGGACTTTGGTTGATTTCTCTTAATTTTTTGTGTTGATTTCTCATGACTGTTGTCTAAAAAATGCAAAATAATGTGTGGGACAAGACTGGCCCCATGTGGCATGATTGTCCCCCTCTAAACTGAATTCAAACCAACCTACAAATGATGCCAAATAATATTGTGTTGACTGATCTAAACTCTGAGTAGACCTAGCAGCCAACATATGATTTAAATGGGACAAAGTGGGGGGACAAGTCTTGTCCCATGTGGCATTATTGTCCCCCTTTAAACCTTTAAAGTGCCTTATAACTTTTAATTTTCACATTCCCTTTATTAACTTCACACTTTAATCTCTTCACATTAAATCAAAGTTGAAACTTTTACCATACGTATATCTTATGAGCTCAACGTGGGCCCCTTTGACTTGCATTTGGAACTTTTACTTAAGTTGTAATTTTTATGGTGGGCCCCACATAGTTGCCACATCACCTTTGACATTTACTCGAATCTGCCATGCCAAAATTTGACTTATTTTGACTTTGGAAAATTTTCTAAATTTTTCCAATTATTCATTTTTTTTTTAAATTTCCTCATTTTTGCCACTAGCATTAGAAAAGTCGGCTTTTGAGGGATTATGAGTCATTTTTTGATCCTAAAAGTGGGTCATAGGATAATTCTGGGCCTTGAGGATGAATTTCGAGTAGTCACACACCCCATACATTTTCTAAAGCCACTTATTTACATCATTACATAGAAATTAATTAAAAAAAATTTAATTATTAAAAAATCCTACTTAGACCTAGTCAAATTCCGCAAAATTTCAGAGATGACCTAGCATGGTAATATAGATTGGCTCTAGACACAAAGATGTGTTAGGGGCTCAACCTTCCAGCCGTCACCCCGGCTTTGGGGTAATGAAATGAGTGAAAAAACCTAGAAAATTATTTGCCGCTAAAAAGTAGGAATAATTATCCAAGTAAAAAAAACACTTCAAGGTGTACTCGCTTGTTGATTGAGTCCCAACACCCTAGGCCTATTGCATGGCTTTATTCATCATTCTAGTGACATTTTTACAATATCCCCACAGGGCTGCAGAATCTGAGGACTGGAGAAGAAGCAATATAGTTTAAAAACTCTATTGAATTGATGATATCTGATGGTACAAGTGCTCGCTAGTTCATCCTTGGCCATGGAGTCTTCACATAATCATCAAGTGCGACTCCAGTGGTCAACAAGACCCATGTATACACCTATTATTACCAACTGGAGGAAGATATATGCATAAGAGGACACAACAATAGACCCAAGCTTGTATAAGTAACTTAACGGTTCTCTAATGTATCTGGTCAACACAAGGCCAAATATTTGTTTCACAATCAACACTCTCAGACAATTCATGGTGCAACCAAAGAAAGTACATTGGACAACGACAATAAATATACTACAATATATATGAGGTACAATCAAGTATGGTTTTGGATATACTCGAGGTAATGGTGATAGATTGATGGGATACACAAATGCAGACTAGGCAAGTAGTGCAGTGTGTTATCACTCAGGGAAAACCCTGGCTACAAGTAAAAGCCCTAAGGTAACCACAAAACCTCTTTTAGGTTGAAGTTGGCCCTTCAACTCAGAGGGGGATCTCTCCGTAAAACTCAACTACTCTATGGTCATTGTAGTAGAAGGCTTTCTGCAATTGAGTTCAAGTGGCCAGATTCGGGTTTGGGTATGAAATGGTTGGCTAATCTTCAAAACCCACCATTGGGCATGGAGTCAAGCTATCGACTAAATGGAATCACAGATCTAATGATAAAATGGCACAAAGCATGGGAGTCACGTCCATTGACTGTTTGAAATATTCAAAAGAAAGGGATACTAGGAAAAACAAAGTTTATAAAGACTTAGAGCAACAAGTATTAATGACTGATAATTTTAAAGATAAGAGCATCAGTGAATTCCAATCTCATAAACTAACATCGTCAGACATCAAAGAGAACAATTAAATTACAAATAAAATATTGACAGGGAAACAAATTCATGAATTTTATACTAACTGCTCATTAAACACTATAAATAGATATAAGATTGCTCAAATATATTTAGACTATGAGTGTTTCTTCAAATGATTTCCAACCCTTTCTCATTACTCATAAATTGTCTTTATAGAGTTTACACAACAACTTTGCAAGATAATAGAAACTTCATAATTACAATACTTGAGATATTAAAAATATATCTTAAGTTCATGTATGCAAAACTTTCCAAGCCTATTTTTTGTTACTGGAATCATTGATGGATATAAGGAACAACCAGTCGAATTTGATGAGGTGTCATCCAAGTCACCAACTATCCATGCGCTTTTCCTTCACGAATTCCTGAAAAATAGGGTCTATAGATCCCTTTGAAACTTCAAACCGTGATAGCTGTTAGAAAACCAAGAGAGTTTTTTATTAATGGATCCGTTATGGACAAAAACCTCTTTCGTTTTTGTAAAATTCATTCTCATTTGACCAGGATACGGTTTTGAAAGTACTTACTAAAATAAGATTGTAAAATCCTAAAAAACAACCTTTCAAATCTACCTTCAAATATTACAACCATAACACCTGTTATAAAAACAAGAGATTTTTTTCTAAATGGGTCCATTTTGGACAAAAACCTCTTTCAGTTTTGTAAAATTAATTTTAATTTGTCTAGAAATTGTTCCCAAAAGTACTATGTTGTACAGGAAAAACAAAGTTTTTTTAACTGCCCATTTTTACAGAAAAACGTTGATAAACCCCGTTGTCAGCGAAATCCTTTAGAAAAGATTATTGGAACATTAAATAAAGTAGATGAAATCATTGTCAGTGAATTTATTCTGAAAATATAATCAGAATACTTTAACAACACTTCTCTTGGATGTCTTCTATTGCTCTGTGTTTTTCTAGAAAAATCACTGACAGGCACACTAGGAGTTCTTTGTGTTTGAGCCTGCTCTACAAACAAACGAAATGCAAAAAATGAGTTTTGAATTAAACAAGTAGACAAAAATGGTTCTTATACCCTGGAATATTAGCTAAGAATACTGGCAGCCTCAAGTAATATGTCCAACCTATCTAATCTATGCTTCTTGTTTTGTCTAGTCTCCATGGGCTTTGCTTCGACAACCTATTTATTTCAACCTTAAATGTTGACAACGCAATTGTCAACACTTTATAAAAATTAACAAAAATGATATTTTTGATGATAACATAGTGGATTAGAAAAGCACCTCAAGGCGTTGCTTTAGTTTTAGATTAGGGGTTGTCTCTTGGTGCAACGAGAAGTAGAATTATGTGGCACTGAGTTCTGCAGAGGCGGAATACATAGTAGCACACATGTCAAACTATTTGTTTTTGGAAGCTACTAGTGGCACTATTTGGTCAGAGGAAGGATTCGACCAATATCTACTATGGCAATCAAGCATTGCATTAAGCTCTCTGAGAATCAAGTGTTCCATGATAGGTTGAAACATATCAACATTGGATACCACTTCATCAGAGATTTTGTACTGCGTGGATAGATTCAGCTACAGTATGTTTCCACATATCAACAGGTTGCAGATATTTTGACGAAGGCCTTGGGTAAGGCAATGTTTGTCTACTTCAAGGATAAGCTGGGTATTAGAGAACATCTTCCTCTCTTGAGGGAGTGTTATTTTTTGTAGCTCAGATGGGTGTTCTAATGTCAAATCATGTCTATGAGGCTAAGGAGCATAGGAGGATAATTATCTCGAGGACCCATAAAAGGTTTCTAAGGGAAATGTCTTAATAATATTAATTAGCTAGTTTTTAATTATTTTTCTAAGTATAACTTAATAAATGTGGTTAATTAAATCAGATTAATTGAGACAAAATCAATTTTTCTCTAGTGACTTCTAGAAAATTCATGAGAAGCGATCAAGATGACCTTAACCATTAATTGGAGTTAGATCGTGGTCGTTGATTCGTCAAGGAATTGCAATGATAGAAGGGGCATAGTGATAGCGTGGAAGACACCAACAACGGAGTTTCAACAGGGAAATTGAGGGGATAATTTCCAGATAAATTCTTCATAGAGATACCAATTATTTTGAGAGAAGGAAGGGGGCCAAATTAATTTTGCAAAGAGATCACATTAGCCAGTGCGAGTTGTTGGGTAGCAATTTGATTTCCAGTTGTCGGAGGAGGTGCAAGTTGCTCTAGCAAGTTGCTAAAGGCAGAAGAGATTACCAGAATGAATTTCCAAAGGCAGTGCGAGTTCCAGAAGAGGTTTTACACATTGCAAGTTTTTCTAGTGTGAGTTGTAGGAGGAGGTGTGAGTAGCACATAGAAGGCCCAAGTTCGTTTGCAGAGGCTCGATTTGGCTAGTAGAGGTGAATAAAAAATATTGTCAGACCTTTGTCAGTGAGAGGCAAGCAGTCTATGTAATTATCAATTTTTGGAGATTTATTAATAATATAAACCCTCATCTACAGAACCGGTTTTCCCCACATGAGTTTTTCTAGGGACTATTGTCCAAAAATATCAGTGTTTAAATTTGTGTGTACTATTTTCTTGGTTCCTGTTATTATTGCTAAAAATTGCAGTAGTTATTTTATTTGTTATTTGTTGTACTTAATTTTTGAAAAAAAATAATTTTCACAAGATAGAAGAATAATTTCCAGTAACTGCAATTAAGTTAATTTCACACCCTAATCGGCCTCCTCAACAACTCCCTTTGTTGCTCCAGATTTGAGGCCTACTCAACCTGCTCCACAAGACATCTCCTTGCTCCCAACACAAGAATGAATCACTCAATCTTGTGTTTGAGCCTCTCCATTAGTGTTGTATTTATACTTTTTCGTAGAATCCTCTGGCCCCTCACTTTAGAGCCCTTAATCAAATCAACATTAAATTGGAATATTTCATGGGTGCAAAACCCCATTACTTAGTCCATTTTCTGCCCACATCATCCACATTGGATTTGCAAGGCAAAATCACAATGTGAATGTCTCAAATTTACTCTCACACACCCGACACCAATGGCGTGTGTGAGAATACCTCCCAGTGATACAAAAAATCAACATGCATTGTGTTTTTCAATGGGCATATAAGGTGGGTTGAATTAGATTTGGTTGGGAGGCAATGGCACTAGCAAAGGAAGAGGTGGAAGAAGGTGTGAAATATCTCTTAATGTTCATCATCATTTTACCTTAAACTTTAATCTAATACCCAAGAGGGGGAGGAACATAACGGAAGGGATCATGGACATTGGTGGAAGGGACAAAGGAGGAGTCTTAAATGTAAAAAACCATCAAACCCACTTGCACCTCTCCTAGCCATAGCTTCTGCAAGTTCCTTCTTCCTTTAAATTCCTACTTGTATAGCCTTTTCCCTAGCCTTATCCTGAAAATTCTGAAACTTTTCAAGGAATTCTTCCCTAATAGGCCATATCTCTTTATCTAGTGCATCACATGGGGTTAATTGACCTCATATATGTTAAATTTTTCAATGTCTATGCTGTAACAATCACTTTTAACAATTTCTTCTTTCAGTAGCAATCACTTTTCAAATTAGATTTCAACCTCCCAATAATAGTAAGCACTTGTAGATAGAACGTAAAAAATCATTAGAGAAATTTTGAGGTCTAAAATGGTCCTCCTAAGAAATATTATAAAATAATAAAATAAGATTATATTACATTATAAAATTTTAGAGGGAAAAAAGAAAAAACTACTTTTTCAACTCGTATTTTCAACATATCTCCCTACGATTTTACTCAAATTTCAATTAGGAGCACTCATTGGATACATAATTTAATTCTTCATCTAAGGAGTACCCATGTTGCATACTTTTGACAGACCCTACTACACAAAAAATAAGAAATACATGAAAAAACGTAATTTCAATCACGTTTTTCTTGTATTTCTCATTTTTCGTGTAGCAGAGCCCATCGAAATTATGCAACATGAGTACTCTTTGGATGAGGAATTAAATTCTACATTCAACGAATGCTCCCACTTGAAATTTGAGTAAAATCGTACGGAGATAAGTTGAAAAAGTAGTTTTTTATTTATTTATTTTTATTTTTTTAATCTTTTTACTTTTTTACTCCAAAAATGGTGAATCATCCCCCATGGTTTACATCATCATCTTGAATCCTATTGGTTCTTATATCTTGAATCCTATTTCTCTAATGATGCACAATATAAGACAACCAAGATCAAATGAGAAAGAGATTTAGGTTAAAGACCAAGGAAAAAACCCACAAGGGGGAAAACCCAACAAGATTCTTCTTCTATTAGATGTTGATCAAATTTTCAGCAGAAATGCATAGTCCAAGTACATACAACAACAAGTCAAGGTCAAAGTATTTACTATCCAAATCAATAAACCAATATCTAATCAAAGATGAGACAAAAAGTCAAATTTAGTCAAATACCAATTCTGAAATTTTTCAACCCTGAAAAAGTCACAGTCAACACAACGCTAACCAGTCAAAGTCAACACTCCAAAGTGCTTAGAAAATTTCGGTCAAGACAACAATAAACTTGGCCTTCCTTTCTTGGTCAAATCTAATCAAAATAGCCCAAGAAATCTACCCACAAATTTTGGGCAAAGTCAAAGTCAACCTGCAGAAACCCTAGCTTTTGATATGTAGTCAGAGTCCCCAGAAAATTTTGGTCATCCTTTCCCTGAATTCGGCCTTGAAAAACAGATCCAAAAATCAAGTCAAACCAAGACAAAACTCCCAAATTCAATGTTAGTCAAAGTTGCAAAAACAAAAGTCAAACTCAGTCAAAATATTTCTCTCTCCTCCTCTCAGAACTTAGACCAAGCAATTTCATATTAGATCGAACCAAATGAAGAAGGAATGATGTGTGTGATGATGCCTCCAAGTGATGCCAAGCTTGGTCTATTTATATGTGGTCTAGGTGGACGAATTTCTCCTTTAGGTTGACTTGTACTTTTGAAGATGACCTGGACCCACGTTAAAAATAATATTTTCCCAGGAACAAATTTAATTTTTCCAACAACAAGTGGGATCTCCTTAGGCTTTGTTGATGATCCAGAATTATGGAGGAATGAAATGAAAAACAGACTTAAACAGAAACACAGAGACGCAACGAAACAAAACTTCAATTAATAAAAGCAAATATTGAAAATTGTTTACATGTAGAAATGAAACAAACTACATTATCTCTGTGTAGAAGAGATGATAGTTTATCCCTGAGAAGAGATGTGGCAGCTACATGCCTTTTGAATTGGGTTACAATGAGCTCAGGGGAATTTTTATCATGAAGAAACATTGAGAAACCCTAAATATCCAAAAACCTTACCCTAGGAGATGAAGCATCCAAGATGCGGTTAGTTAGAACATCAACTTCTCGATGTCATAACTTTGGCATACAATCTTCATTTGGCATGCATGATAGCTTGTTAGAAAGGTCTATTCGAGGACAACAGCTTCGATTTCAAACATTAATAAATGACTCACGTTTTCTCTTTTCCCAAAAAAGGATGTTTAAGGCCTCAAAACATCTTCGGAAGTTCAAGACCCAAAAACTTCCAAAAATAGAAAATTGTCGAAATGGGACACTGTGTTGAAAAATAGGAAACTAATAGAAAATAGTGTTGTGGGTCCAAGTGGAATATGTGACTGGTCATCAATATCCGCCTAGATTAGTTGATATTCTCCAAGGAGGGAATTTCTTCCTCAGCTACCAATTTTCAACAATACCACCAAGTATTGTTTCAAACTATAAATACATCCAACACACTCCCTTGTCGAGTTATGGCTAAAAATCGGAACATGCATCTAACTCTAAAGCTTTTAGCTCAACAACCAGTGATTGCTTGGCATGACACTCATTTTTGTTATGAGTGGGGCTCTTGTGGGGCTCTTGTGGAACTCACACCACTTTCCTGTGTCCTTCATGTTCGTCGTGTTATTCTTTGCTTGTGGCTTTGATGGGTTGTCCTAGCTTCCTCCACCTTGGCTTTGTCCTTTGTTCTATGTTTTGGAGGTGTCTTTTCCCCACTTTGGATTCGCATATCCAAAGCCTCGCTTCTTTTGTTTAAATTTTTGCTCAATATTCACAGCATATCGATACATTGTGCCAAGCAAGGAAATTTCCAGGAACTCCATTTTCACCTGAATGTATTTATGCAAACAAGCATGATATTTGAGCACCAGATTCCATTTGGAGTCCTTGATACCCAACTTCGTGTGGAGGGTATGAAAAATATTCGCGAACTTTGGCACATCTCGGTCCCTTTCCTGCCGTAGTGTGGTCCATTTTATGTACTTGTCTTCATAGTTCCCAACAAGGTAATATTGTTCCTTGACGACGTTTCGGAAAGAATTTCAAGAGGGTGCATCTGAAAGTAATGAGGGTTCCTATTCATCCCTATGCTCATAGTTTCCCACTAGTCCTTGACATGGGGGGCAACCTTGAGGAGTTAAAAAGTAATATTTTCCCTATCAGAAAAATAATGGACCGAAAAATATCCTTTGAGCATATCTAGCCATCTATCTAGCGTTTTTGCGTCTATATTCCCTTCAAATATGGGAATGTCAAAGTTAACTTGTACCTGAAAGGGGGTAGTTCCTTTGAAGTAACTTCTAGATGAAGATGCTTCGCCCACTTGCATCCACTAAAATATATGGGAAAAATTATCCATCATCTCATTCCTTTGTCACTCGAGAGCCTCTTCGCGCAACAATTTGAAAGGATCTCCTGTTCCCTCGTCTTTATTTTCTTCTGCCATGGGAGGTTGTGGGTGTTAGTAGGCCAGTATTGGAAGGGTTATGTTGCACTTGTTGCCTATCACGCACACCTACCAGTTAGTGAGAAAATCCTTTAACCCCACAAGGTGTGGTTGGTGGCAAACAAATAAAAGAAGGGGTTGTCACCTATTCCCAACTCTCTTCATTTAAGCTCTCCCCTAGGTAAGCTAAGGGGGGTGGTTCGTAAAATGAAAACTAAGTTAAAAGATGTGAGGTTTCTAGGAGATGTTAGGGTGAAGTGGATTATTTTTTTGAGATTAAAAACAAATACAATGTATGCAATATGAGCTAAAACCAATTTCAACAATCATCAACACATGAGATAGTAATAAGCATATGCAAAACCAATGTCTTAAAAATATTGCTAAAAAATGAAAGATATTTGCTGAAAATAAATGAAGTGCTTCAAATGGAAGCACAAGCAATCCTAAAAATGAAACAAAGATATTAGCACAATAAAATAATCGATACAAGATACAAAAATTATTTCAAGATATATGATCACTTCTTAATCCAAGGCATACAAGGATATCTTGCAAAAGGAAACCAATTGAAATTATACTTGCAAAATATAGATGAGATAACACTTGCCAAAACAATGTATTTCAACATAGATTCAAAATGACAAGTATAATGACTATTTGTAAGTAAAACCATGAGATTTTTTAATATGAAATGCACATATACTATATTTGGATGCAATTACCTTGGTTACTTTTAATCTAAATGCCTACTCTCTAGGTGAGCGATATTCCTTTTGAGTTCTTACCAAAGGGTAAAAATTGGGGCGACTACAAGAAAGAGAGGGCGAGGACACGATGGTGTCATTAATGATACCCATCCCCTAAGTCTTACTAGCCAGTGTATTCCTTAGTTCCTAAAAAGGAACAAACCACCTTCATAACTGTCACCCACCTTTACCTTACTTTGTACCAACTGGAAGAACTTTCCAAAAAAAAAATTTTCCTATGATTTCTATCAACCAAACTTATGCTTATAGGTTAATTTTAAATATTCAACTAAATTGTTATAGGTCAATTTGGGCGCCATTCCCAATGACCTAGTTAATTGGGCATCATCTCCAGGACCAATGATTAAGGGTCTATCATTCCCTATCATTTTAGTTGCTACATGCCCTAAGACAAGAAATAAGACAAATCAAGCAAGACTTTCATCAAGAAAAGGTTTCCATGGTTTGAAGCTTATTATATAGCATATTAGAGCTCACTAAAGCAGGCTTTAAGGGGCCTAAGTGCGTTGCATATGCAAGTAGCCCCATGCAAGGCTGCTCTGCAAAGCACTTCCCGACATTCACAGGTGCGTTGGTCGCATTGGGAGCGAAATTCTCATTGTTCCGAAATCTCCACTTGGCCAGTGCCTTGTAGAAGATTTCACATGTGTCAAGCTTCGGATCCAAGTGTCCATTTGACATCTACATGACTGGAAACATGTCTTTCCTATTATTGGAAATTCATTGATTGCAAAACAACCTACAGTTCATCTATAAATTGAGCACAAATCTAAGTGCTTGAGGAGGAATAATTTGAGTAGAGAAATGTTGCAGAATTTTCAATTGATAGCTAGATTTGTGTAGCTACTGCTGGAGATATTTATACTATGATGAGGCTTGGGAACATTGTTGGAAGGTCACTTCAAATCAGTCACTAGGTTGTAACCTCTCCTTCTATCATCAATAAACAGTACTGCTTATTTTTCCCTATATGCATCTGTATTGGCTTTGATTTTCCATATTGCAAGATCTTAGTTGATGTGTATGGTTTATTATTTACTGATTTAGCTAACTAGATTGAACAGATATCTATATTATTGCATCTTCTGTTGTTTCGGTGTTCTTTCTTGTAGGAAGCATTCAACCTACAAACAGCTTGAATTTGAAGCTGCAACTAAAGCGAAAGAAGGAGCCATTTGGAAGCAACTAAACAAGTAAGCCTCCAATCCTCTCTGTGTCTCTATTATGAGTTAGGAAAAATAGTCATATAGTCTTTCACCTATTGTTCTATACTAGCACTTGTCTAGGGAAGCATGATTTATCCGTAATTCACAATTATGGCCCAACAAATTGGCAACTCTGCTGGGGATAATTTCTCTTAGTTCTAGGTGTTTAAGCCTCTGATTTGCTTTTTTTATCCACCCAATAGTTGTTACACATAAATATTAAACCTTTTCAGAGCTTAATTTGCAAAGACAGTGAGTTAAACAATAGTATTTTTCTTTGTATACTATGCCCAATGCACCCTTAGACTAGACACAGTGCTTTGCAGAGCACTGTCTCCCCTTGGAGACTGCATTGCAGAGCACTGTCTCCCCTTGGAGACTACGTTGACTCCTGAAAGTGCCAAAATTCCCTTGAATTTTACTTTGAAATTTGCTTCAGTTTTGTTTGCTGTTGTGTTCTGAAAAGTTTGATGCTCAATTGAACAGTGAATCTATATATTTCTTCTCCTTTGACTAAAAAATTGTTCAATGTTGTTTTAAAAAAAATTTTCTTGATCATTGACAAGTTGATTTCAAAGTACTTTTTATGGTCGCATTAAGAATCATTTTCTTTTGAAATAGGAAATTGTCGTAAAATATTCATTTCCTTGATAGGAGAAATTGTTGTTGAAATCCTCGTTTTTCCTTCAAAAGAGAAATTGTCGTTAGTATTCTTCGTTTCTCAAAAGTAAAAAGCATTTGAATTATTGATTTAGTGCACCTAGTTTCTTTTCTGCATTCATAAAATTAAAGAAACTGAAAATAAAAACTTGCATTTGCATGTAGAATAATGTGTGTTTTAAAAAAGGAACATTAGGAAATCTACATTTAGTTTGTGATTCATTGATTTGTTTTTGTTCATTGATTTGTTTGTTCACAAATTATTTGCTCTCTTCCCTTAGTAGCTAGGTTTTTCATTGAAAAAGATGAAAGTGAAAGTTTGTTTATCATTCTTAGCTTGCATTTTAGGAATTTCATACACATCAGCGCAGTGAACCTTTGAAAGGCAAATTGTTAAGCAAGATAAACATAAAATTAATCTCAATTTACTTAACAACACATTAGAACCATAACGATAACATTTAGAAGGTCTAGGCTAGAGATGTGTTCCGGCATCGTAAAACATAGCAGTTGTTGTTAACTTGTCTGCGATAAATTCTGAGTGTGATACCTCACTCCATGTACGTAAGTATATTGTAGCTCGTCCACGTACTTTCAGGTATATCGGGTGGTGTTACGATACGATAAGTATAAAGGGGTGCTCTCACTGTGCGGTTTTGCATCAGACAACGCTAATACGGACTTGGACCTCCACGTACCTTCGGGTATATTTGGGAGGAAAAATTTTAGGTGCTATCCATCCATAGTGAACCGAGTCAGTCGCCTTGAAATTGTGATACACCAGACACAGCATTCGGGGAGATCACCTACCCGTAATTCTTGGTTCACCAGGAGGTATTCTGCAGTTCACAGTTTCTTTGTGAACCCTTTTTCCTAGAATTACCCTCTTTTTGTTTATTTGTTTTTTGGATAAAATAAATCAGTAATCATGGAAGAACAAAATCCTATCCCCCGTCGTTCACGTAGATTAGCTTTAAAACCACCTTTACCACCGAAAGTTACTTCTAGTAGGCGAAGGCAATCACGATCTTCTGAATCAAGTACAATTCATACCTTTGGTGAAACATCATCTTTTAAACTAGAGTTAGCTCAAATTTTTTCCACACATCCCGGTTCATCTATTGTTGTTGAGACAGAGTCTTCACAGCTACCCATGGTCACGATCCATTCAATCACTAAGACCATACCTCCTGGACCTGACGTTGTTCAATCACAAATTGATCCAGATCCTATCTCTTCTTTGCCAGAACATCTGAATGCTGAAGTCGAACAACTGGAAGTTGTTCCTACCTTGGTCATCCCACAAATTTCTGTAGCTATTGAAACTCCTATATCACACAGTCAACCGTTTGAAATATATTTTGGGCTTTACGGTGAAGTTCTTCCTCCTGGTTTAATTGTGATTGAAGAAATCCTACAAGACGATATACCTTTAACTCCAACCCATTTTGGGGAGGACCTTTACCTGTACTAGTCTTTTCCTCAATCGTTTCCAACTACTTTTGTTGATCTTGTTGCCATTCAATCTCCCGTCGATTTTCGAGGGCATACATTTGGTCAAACAACCATGTCTAAACCAACATCTTCGGTTGGGTCAACTATTCCAATTACATCAGCTCCTACACTCGCTACTATGTCAATGTTCACAACTTCACTAGAGTCATATTTGCACGGTGGCCCTTCGGTCCCAACAAGTTACAAATCATTGTCTGGCACTTTCTCTGGTGCATCTTCACGTTCATGGTCTTTTCCAATGTCATCATCTGGCGTTTTAACTAGTAGTCCTATCATTAGTACTGAATGACTTGATTCATTACATACATCATCAGGGCAATATCAAGTCGGTCCTTTTGGGTTAATTCCTTTAAGTACCATATCAACTGGACTCCCAGCATTTGGAGAAAATTATTTTCCATCTTATTATCCTCCTTATGCTGGGGGGAAACCTTTGGTCACCCAATATGACAGTACTCAGTCACTTTTTGGTCAAACTAATGTTGACATGAATGTTTTTCAACGACAGCCCACTCTGCCTATCCAACCACAAATGGTTGTACACTCGTATCAACCAGTTCATCCTCTTACACCCACTTCATTACCACTTGTTAATACATCTATACCCCTATTACAGAATCAAAATATTGTACATCAACCTTATCAAGCAGTTTCTTCGACTCAATATCATCAAATGTTGGGTCCACAGACTCAAAATCCTTTGGTTAATTTACAACAACCTGTATTAGGAATCATTTATTCACAAGCCGGTGTACCATTTTATGGGATGTCACAAACGCAACCTGGTTATACATATCAACCGAATCCAACTTAAACTAATTTTGGTTATAACATTGGTGGACATACCCCTTGGTAGCCACAAGCACAAATGCCTCAAACTTCATTTCAACAAGTATCATATCTAGGTTTTGGTCAACAGAATTCTCAAGCATTTGATATGCAAAATAACCCCTATCTGGGTTACCAGCAGCAAATTCTGTATGCTGGTGCTCAAAGGCATGTTGCCCAAGCAATTCCATCTTACCCTGGCTATGCTCAACCTGACCTTAATCGAGACTTTCCTTTTGTCGCAACTTTGGAATTACCAGATTTAAACTGGTTAACCAATGATCCTATAAATTATGCTCCTTGGTGGTCGGTGATACCTCATAAATTACCCTCCGATATTCCTAAATTCAATGGAAGGCCTGGAGAAGATCTGTCGACTCATGTCATGACTTATCATTTATGGTGTTCATCAAATTCCCTGAATGATGATTATGTTCGACTACATATTTTCCAGCGTACGCTTACAGGTCCGACTGCTAAATGGTACATTGAGTTACCTAGAGCTTCTTTCGACAATTGCACTACTTTATCTACTATCTTTTTGACCCATTTCTAGTTACCAATCAGATACGAAACTGGAATGGAACTCTTGAACAACTTCAAACAGACTAATGCTACTCACATTTCTGATCATATTCATGAGTGGCGTCGCTGTCGATGAATGGTTAAGACATTTTTTCCTGATTAGCTCCTTGCTGAATGGTTCATTAAGTCCATGTTACCATCTATATCTGAGGATGTTGCTAAAGGTGGCGTCTTCACAGAAGAGCAAGTTATCGCTCGTGCCCAATATTTATACTTGATTTATACTCAGTCCAGCACGCTCTATGAAAAATTCCTAATGCGTCGTGATCTAATTTCAATGTTCCTCCTCAAATAAAGGACTCTCATGGCGGAGATGGCTTGATAGGCACTGAAAACACACACCACGCTATTGCATCTGATCCTGCTCCTACTTCCGAAATCAATGTCGTGTCATTTGACAAAGGCAAAAGTGACAAGCAACCAGGAAGTAAGAAAAAGGGGAAATCAAAGAAAAAGCAAACTTCTAACTTGCAGGAAAGATCAGCTGATCAACCGTCTGGACCACGGAAACCTCGTTATCCATGCATAATCTGTAACGAGGAACACTTTGTTAGGGATTTTTCTCACCGTGCTAAAGTCTCAAAAATCATCAAGACTTCTCATGCATCAGCTGTGTTGACAGACCCATTTCCAAATCCGGACACTAATTTGGTTGCTACGGATCCAGCTCCTAGTTCCAAAGTGTTAATGTTATCCACCACAAAACCTTCACAAGATATTTTAGGGTCAAAACATAATAAATACTATGGTATTCCGGCCTTGATCAACCTACTACCTCGATAATGAATCCATCTAATGAATCAGTACCACCTACTGTTATTCCTAAATTGACAATTAAGCCACCAAAGGGAGTAATTCATAAATCGACATATAATCCTCGAGCAAGAGCTACATAAAATTATAATATAGTTGAAGATTTGGCTCAATCCCCTTCAGCTATGTCCGCTCTTGAGGTATTAAAAAATTGTCCCTCCCAGAAACAGGCTTTATTGTCGGCCATTGGTGGAATTGATCCGACTGATTCTAATCTTTTCGTCTTTAACCATACGAGCTATGTGCCGCAATTACCAACAGAATTGGCATTCTCTATACAAGTAAATTTTCTCAATCACCTTGTTGATCGCACTATTATTGATGAGGGAGCATCTACGTGAATTATGTCTCTAAACTGTTGGAAGTCACTTGGCTCGCCGCGATTATCACAATCATCAACGACGTTGAAGGCTTTTTATGGAAGAACATATAAACCTTGTGGTATTATCAATAACCTGCATGTTGAATTAGGGGGAAAAACGGTGAATATTGATGTCAAGGTTGTTGACGGACCCCTTGACTATAATATTTTACTTGGAAGACCATGGGTATATGCAATGACTGCCATTGTCTCTACATACTTTAGAATGATTTCCTTTACACATAAAGGTACAATCACAGTCATTAATCAATTATCCTTTTTGCCTCCGCTTCACAGGTAACTGGAAGCATTCTGTTTGTTCACTTACCCCAACTAGAAATTCAGAACATTGGTGTAGGACTCTTAAAGGATTCCACTCTTATGGGTACCTTTTCATTGCCGCCGCTCGCGACGTCGACAGAAATTGCAAGCATAGAGACCTGCTACATGATCTCTTCCACTCTATCTGACTTAAGGGAGAGTATGGGTGATTCTGATATTTCTACGTTGGATGATGTTTTACTGCCCAACCCTATTGAGATGGCATAACAATCAATCTATTTGGCTTGAGCGGCAAATCCGAAATCAACGTGTGCCGAGTATTTGGGTTGATCGTTCCTTAATATTTTGGTACTCCATCTAATCCATTTTCCTCAAATTTTTTGACATATGAAAATATTTTGGAAGCTATGATGTCAGAAGGAGAACCATGGGAATATTATCATCATCGTTCATCTTCCTGATTATGAAGAAAGAAATCTCAGTGAACTATATCACCCATCCATCAAAACTTTCTTTTCGAATTATTTGCCGATTAATGCAATTGAATCTGAGCGAAATTTATCAAATATCGAAGAAACGATTTCTATTGATATTTCGACCAAACCTGGCGTTGTAGAAAATATTCATGTCGATGTATCTTGTTCTCCATTAGAACTTGATTCATATCACTCTATTTTTCATGAATTTTGTGACGTATTCGCTTGGTCTTACGAGGAAATGCCACACATAGATACTAGTATAGTTGAACACATTATTAATATGTATGTTGATGTCAAACAAGTGCACCAACGGCTTCGTCCTGTTCATCCAAAGAAAGCCACTACCATCAAAGCAGAAGTTGAAAAACTTTTGCGTGCTGGTTTCATTTACCCTGTTCCGCTAATTGAATGGGTTTCCAATATCGTTCCTGTTATGAAAAAACAAGGAACCATTAGAGTGTGTGTCGATTATCGGGATTTTAATCATGCTTGTCCAAAAGACAACTATCCTACTCCCTTTATTGACCAGATTATTAACGATTGTGCTAGATGCGAAATATTCTCATTCATGGATGGATTTTCCGACTACAATCAAATCAATATCCGCCCAGATGACCAACATAAGACAACATTCATCTGTCCTTGGGGCACATTCACATATAGGAAACTTCTGTTTGGTTTAAAGAACGTTGGGGAAACTTTTCAGAGAGCAATGGATTATGCTTTCAATGACATCAAGCACAGTGTCCAACCATATCTAGATGATTTACTAGTGCATTCACGAAATCGGACTGATCACCCAATGCATTTGAGAACCATTTTCTTACGCTACTAAAACTACAAGATATGCCTCAATCCACATAAATGTGTTTTTTGCATTGGTTCTGGTCGATTGCTCAGATTCGCAGTCTCAAAAGAAGGAATTCGAATAGACCCACTGAAGGTATAGGCCATTCTTGATTTGCCTGCACCATCAAACTTACTTCAGATACAGAAACTTCAAGGAAAGGCTAACTTCTTGAGAAGGTTCATTCCAAACTACGCTGAAATGGCTAAAGGATTTACTCGATTATTGAAAAAGGGGGTTCCCTTCCATTGGGACCAAATTGCGCAAGCTTCTTTTGATGCTGTCAAGGACCATCTTGTTCGAGTGTCATTAATGTATCCTCCTAATTACCAAAATGATTATTTCCTATATATCGTCGCAACTGAAACGACCATCGCTATGGTTTTGGTCCAAGTAGAAGATGGAATTGAACATCCGATCTATTATTTGAGTTGTAATCTCAATGATACGGAAGTTAAGTACTCGTATGTGGAAAATATTGCCTTGGCAGCTGTTCAAGCGGTTCAAAGATTTTTCCATTATATCCTGCTCTGAAAAACAACAATAGTTTCGGATTGCAACCCCATGACTTATATCTTATCACGTCAATTGCTGGGGGGGAAATATTCAAAATGGATTGTCATTTTGCAAGAATTTGATTTGGAATTCATCAAATCCAAGTCAAAGAAGTCTTTAGTTTTGGCTGAGCTTCTCTATGACCTTCCCTCTGATAGTAATGATACTACATCAGAACCAGCTATTCCAGACGAGTCTCTGTTTATGATCGGATTATCTGATCCTTGGTATGGGGATTTCATCATTTATCTCCAAACCCAAAATTATTGACCTAATACCTCTCGCTCTGATCAGCGATGTATTCGATACCAAGCCAAATATTATCTGATCGTCGACGATACACTTTATTGTCGTTGTGTCGAAACCATTTTAAGGAGCTGCCTCACTCATAAGGAGGCCGAAAAAGTGTTAAATGATTATCATGTTGGGGCTTGTGGTGGCCACTTATCTAGATATGCTACTGCGCAGAAGATACTCCACGCTGGTTACTTTTGGCCTACTATTTTTCGAGATTGCATCCTCGCAGTCAGAAGTTGTCATGCATGCCAGATTTTTTATCGTAAAATCTGCAAACCGCCAGCGCCAATGCATCATGTTGTCTCTGCTGGACCATTTATGAAATGGGGTATTGACTTCATAACCTGTAACCCTCCTTCGTCCAAGGGGCATGGTTATATTATTGTCACAGTCAACTATTTTACCAAATGGGCCGAACCGATGCCTACATTTAATAACACGGGACAAACAACTGCATTGTTTTTCTTCAACCACATTATTGCATGGTTTGGGGTCCCACAGGCTATAGTTACAGATCATGGGAAGCATTTTCGCAACCATATGATGTTTGAATTGACTACCAAGTTAGGATTGTCGCATGATAATTCTACTCCTTATTACCCACAATCAAATGGACAAATTAAGGCTATTAACAAAATTCTTAAGCAAATGCTTCAACGAATGATAGGAGTCCGTAAAAGGAACTGGCACTTGATCCTGTACTCCGCTTTGTGGGTATATCAAACCTCGGTGAGAAACGAAACCAAATTTACTCCTTTTCAATTGGTGTATGGTCTGGAATCTATCTTACCAATCCAATACGAAATATCATCATTAAAACTCACGATAGACTCGTTACCTAACACCTCAGAAGAAGAAGCGTGTCTCCTTAACCTCATCCATCTAGATGAAATGTGTCGTGAAGCCCAATTGGCCAACGAAGCGCATAAGAGATGTATAAAGGCGCAATACGACAAAAATGTCTAGCCTCGCATCTACTGAGAGGGCGACTTGGTCCTTCTTTACAATCAAGAAGCTGATGTAATAGGTATAGGGAAATTCAAGCCATTGTGGCATGGCCCCTATATTGTCAAAATATTTCTTGCTAAAGGTGCCTACGAGTTAGTTGATTACGATGGGATTCCATTGGCACAGCCTAGAAATGGGTTGTATTTGAAACATTACTATGCTTAATCATGAGCGTAGTAATTTTTTGTATTATATTGTATATATGTTGTTGATTTGCATTCACTATATTAATTTGTTTTTAGAATTTTCTTGACGTTAGTAATACGCTTTACATTTTATGGCAGATGTCTGAATCTTCAGAACCATTTGTTGGATATGCTGATGGTGCTAGTCGTAGTATGCAGAATCTATCCTCTACAGCGTGGGCCATTTTTGCTTTGAACGACGAGTTAGTGATTTTTCAAGGGATTTGTATTGGTAGATCGACAAACAATATCGCTGAGTATAGTGCGTTGATTGAACTTCTCTCTGATGCCATTTCATCTGGTATTAACCGCATAATCATAAGGTTAGACTCACAACTTGTGGTATTACAACTTACTAGTGTTTACACTGTTAGAAATCCAACACTTCTTAGATTGTTCCTAAGAGTTCAACTTTTGGAAAGAAATTTTGATTTCATTCAATATCAACACATTTCCAAAAATTTGAACACTTTGACTGATTCATTAGCTAATCAAGTTTTAGACAGACATTTGCGACATAGGTAAAGAAAACATTCACATCATTGAATAGGATTACGCATTAAACATAGAAAAAAATTTGAAATCATATCGATAGATAGTTATAGGTTTTTAAAAAATTTGTGCCCAAGACACATTGATCATCTGACCTCAAAATGTATGCAAAATGTCACAAGTAAACTAGTGGTGCTCATGGTAACATGCTATATATCTAGCAATCCTACGGAGCAACCGCATCCAACGGCTAGGAACCCAAATAGTGTGTCGTTGCAGTCGCATGGGAAGCTCTTCGATCTGGAAATCCGGAATCCCGAAGGTCAACCCCTTTATGTGATGCTAAAGCTCAACCAGATTCTCAGCCATATCAAGGTCCTGAAGGACTGCTCTCCCAACAGCCCTATCTATTGGTGCATCTTCTTCACGCTCTGGTTCCTCTACTGTTTGAACACGACTAATATATGCATTACATCAAACATTTAGTTTAGTCTTGGAAAGAAATAAAAAACACAAAAAACATTGTATAAACCTTAGAAAAATCAAAAAACATGGTCAAAACATTCTTACCTATTGCACTCCACTGAGTGCCTTCTGGTAATTCTAAATATGGATCTCCTCGGAAGTTGACGCCTGCATATGCATACTCATCGATGGCGATGATCTGTCGCCGAAACCAGGTGAAGAATGCAGTAGAGAACACAATGGTCGATTGGCCTGCATGTCGACCCATGAGTTCTACCCATCTCTGCATTCGAGGATCTCTAGGACTAGATATATCCAATGTTACATGTTGTAGTTGCATCAGTGGAATACGTTCCAAAGCAAAGGAGATAAGGATTGAACCATAACTGAAATTTTTCTTCCTTCCTCCCTTTGCTTTGTTTAGTTGTTCCTTTATCTAAGATAGAACATCTTTGGACCAGTTGAAGATTGTTGGCTCTAAGCACTCTAACGCACACTGCATATACGATCTGTTCGCTACATGTAGTGTAATGGTGCCAACAAGTTTAGCGATCGTGAAAAGGATGATTCTCAAATGCAAATCCTTGACATTCCGGATGTTTATTTTTCCATCTTTGCTAGGTTTTGCCCCTGGATAGAAATGCTGCATAACATAATCCCTCACTGTCTCTCCTCCAACAGTAGACCCTTTGAGAGAAATGGGCAAACCTCTCCTCAACAAACCTGTGAGAAAATACATGTCCTCAACTATTATGGGAACCACTTTTCTTTTAATTTGAAATGCCTCTATCGCCGAATCCCATGCTCGAACTAAGAACTCCAAGAGTTCTATTTGTTGCCTCATTCCTGACAATTTAAATTACTTAAGTAGTCCACAATCTCTTAGGGCTCTTACATTACCCGGATCATTCAAGGCAATCATATCTTGTTCTTCATGTTATTTTTCCCTCCATGTAATCGTCATTATAATCTGATGGAAACTTGAAATTCAACCATAAGATCCATTATATTCAATTCATTGCAAAAAAATAGGGTTATTTTGGGCACAACTTGAAAATCAAAAACTTGAACTACGCCTAACGCACTCCCTGGGAAAAGACAGTGCATTGCACATGCAGGTACCCTTCACTATACCTATTATGCAACTCAGGTTTCAACATTCAGGGGTGTGTTGCCCTCATTTTGGGAAGAATTTACCCTAGGGGCCTTAAAACCCTAAAAATATGCAAAGAATGGAAATGAAATGAATACCAAAGGGAAGAGGAGGTTCATGGTACTAACCTGGATCAAACGATGATTAAATCCGTCCACAGAAATGACCGCAATCAACAACTGAAGTTAGGGGGAAAAATCAGGTTCAAAGCTCCAAAATGAAAATGGTAACTATGGAATGGTGAAAATGAATAGTGAAACTACTTTTTATAGTCATTTAATTGTTTGCAAGTTAAATTTATTGATATGACTATATTTTTATTATGTTCTTATCATGAAACAGGTATTTTTAATCCATTTGATGTTGTTTTGAATAGGAAATACAACTGATGAATAGATTGGTCGTGCAGATTTATTCAAAGAATGACTTGACCACAAAGCATACTTTTTCTCCTTATTTTTTGAGCTTTGTTAAAAACGAAAAAGGATTTGAAGCACACTTTTATCTCTTTTTCTAGCTTTGATAACAGTGAAAAAGGAACCCCTGGAGTCTTCTTTCAGCTCTTTTCAGACTCCGATAATGTGAAAATTTTTCCGAGCACTTGTCCTTTCGAGCTTGTTAAAGTAAATGAATTAATATCTACTAAGTATAAGTTTAACCATTTTCCGGACTGAGATATATTATTTACGAAAAAGGAATACCTTGGTTAAACATGACCAAAGAGGTTCTCTCAAATATTATTTTACACTTTTTCGGATTTGAGTGACAAATTTACGAAAAAGTACTTTTGGAGTTCTCTTTCGTCCTCTTTTTCAGATTCTATAAATATGAAAAAGGATCGAGCTATCATTGTCATTAAGCTCGTTAAAACATAAAATAGTGACGGGCTTGTTGATCATGGCAAGGATTGAGTTTCATTCATCGCTAGACTCATTAAATTATTAAATAGTGATAATTTATTCGCCCGAAGGGTTGAATTATAGATCAAGCAAATGTTATCCTCCTCAAGATTGTTAAAAAATAAAGAGGTACTGGTCGACAAATGATTGGGAAAAATTTGGGAAAAGTAAGCAAAGTTTCTTTTTGGTAGCAAGTCACTCTTGAACATGACACTTCTTTCACTGCATGTACGTGAATTTTTGGGTTGGGTAATCATCTTGACAGTTCATTCACACCTATGGTTCATCATACCTTCACTTCGTTTTTGGGTCAATGCTGCCAACTCATCATAGCGTCGCCAATATGTTCAAGAGAAGTTGTCCAGTGATTAAAAAATCATCCTTATGCAATACTCATAAACCTTCATTTTCATGACCGTCATCCCTGAAAATTTCTATATCAAGTCATATCCTTGTCTCCGAAATAAGTAACTCTATTTTTGCAATAAGGTGACTTCCTATTGATGACAAATCAATATCCAGGAAGTTCACTTAGAAACATCAGATTCCATTACCATGAGGCTTGTTACAGCATCGACAAGATCCTCGCTTCTGGACTTTTGACCGAAATATTTTGTTTGGCGTTCGACATCAAATCATCTATTCATGCCTTACGAAATGTACTGCAGTACCTTGAGGGCCATTGACATTAATGGTGGTTCTCTCTCGTTTTTTAACAACTCACATCATTGGCTAGTAATCAAACGATGTCTTTCCATGTTCAAATACAAATCATATATTCGCATGGCTAGACTTGTACCTGAATGATCGAGTGAACGAGATAAGAAGACCCCGGATATAGTTTCATCCATCTGAGCTGCGATTTCATGATTGTTGTACACATCATCTGTACAATGACCTTACATACAGATTTCCATCCAAACATGGGCCTATATCTGTAGGCATGTCTGCATCTGGGCAACATTCTAATGAAGATGACTTTCTGAATTATGTACATGTTATTAGATTGTTTTATGTGTTGAACATGGGAATTCCTACCCTCAGCAATTATGATCAAAGAGGATATATCATGATGTAATGTACTGTAAGATTGATGCAGGTGACCACTCTGCTTCGTTTCCAAACTCATCACAGTGTAAAGCATGTCAATCAAATGTTCTTATTATTTGTATCTCATGCTTTAGGGGGCAATTGTTATAGGTCAATTTGGACGCCATTCCCAATGACCTGGTTAACTGGGCATCATCTCCAGGACCAATGATTAAGGGTCTATCATTCCCTATCATTTCAGTTGCTACATGCCCTAAGACAAGAAACAAGACAAATCAAGCAAGACTTTCATCAAGCAAAGGTTTCCATGGTTTGAAGCTTATTATATATCATATAATAGCTCACCAACGCATGCTCTAAGGGGCTTAAGTGTGTTGCATATGCAGGTAGCCCCATGCAAGGCTACTCTACAAAGAACTTCCCAACATTCACAGGTGTGTTGGTCACATTGGGAGCGAAATTCTCATTGCTATGGAATCTCCACTTGGCCAGTGCCTTCTAGAAGAGTTCATATGTGTCAAGCTTCAGATCCAAGTGTCCATTTGACATCTACATGACTGGAAACACGTCTTGCCTATTATTGGAAATTCATTGATTGAAAAACAACCTACAGTTCATCTATAAATTGATCACAGATCTAAGTGCTTGAGGAGGAAGAATTTGAGTAGAGAAATGCTAGAGAATTTTCAATTGAGAGCTAGATTTGTGTAGCTACTGCTGGAGAGATTTATACTGTGATGAGGCTTGAGAAAATTGCTGGAAGGTCACTTCAAATTAGTCACTAGGTTGTAACCTCTCCTTCTACCATCAATAAAGAGTACTTCTTATTTTCCCTATATGCATCTATATTGGCTTTGATTTTCCATATTGCAAGATCTTAGTTGATGTGTATGGTTTATGCTTTACTGATTTAGCTAACTAGCTTGAATAGATATCTATATTATTGCATCTTCTATTGTTTCAGTGTTCTTCTTGCAGGAAGCATTCAGCCTACAAACTGTTTTAATTTGAAGCTGCAACAGAAGCGACAGAAGGAGCCATTTGGAAGCGACTGAACAAGTAAGCCTCCAATCCTCTCTATGTATCTATTCTGAGTTAGGAAAAATAGTCGTATAGTCTTTCGCCTGTTGTTCTAGATTAGCACCTGTCTAGGGAAGCATGATTTATCCGTAATTCACAATTCTAGCCCAACATAAATTTAATGCATAATATGATATGCAAGTGAGTTTTTAAGTGCTATTTAAAATATAGAGATGTTTCAATTAAATATGCTCCATTTTCCCAAGTAAACACAAGATGCATAAGCTTCATAACATTTAATATTGTGAAGTGAAAGTACTTGCTTATTTACTTGTAGTATATTGTGAAAACTTAACCAAATGAGAAATAAATCACGAAACACAAGTAAGTGATGGCAAATGAGATTGCAGATTAGAAAATTAAAGGACTATGTGATCTAAGAAACTAATCAAATGAAAATATGAGTTATTCACATACAACTAGATTTAGAGGGCAAACTAGAATCACAATAGTAAGTGAATGATAAATGCAAATGAAAAATAAAATTTAGCTAAGAAACTATATCTAAGCTAAACTAGAAATTTTGTCACCACAAAATAAAGTTATCCCTTTAAATAAGGAGGTGGGATACCATGGGAAATTCCCAAGCTCCCTCAAGAAATCAGATTTTTATTATTGAAAATGAGGCCTTCTTATAGAAATGAGGGGTTTGGGAAGAGCTTACAATATGCACTTCAAACTTACTCTTTCCCAAAGTTACAAGTGTAATATTTTAAAGATTTACTTGTGAGATGTTACAAAGTTAAAGCCTAGAGCCTTGAGGTGAATAATGGTTACAATTCTTCAAAAGAATGAGGTTTTAGAAGAAGAGGTGAAATGATAAAAATGAGGTACTTGGACTTGAAGTTCCAAATGGAAAAGGGTTCCTTAGCTTATGCTTCAGCTCCCTTTCTTCAAACTTGAATTTCCTCCAAGAACACATATAGTCAAGCGAGAAAAAGCGTTAGCATGCAAAATAAATAGTGCTGAAATATGTGAGAGGAATCACATGCATGAGAAGGAAAGAGCTAGAAACCCAATGCAAGTAGAAAATACACTTTATATTACAAATTCCCTCACTAAGATCATCCTGAAAGAGCTAATTTAGTGAGTGAGAATTATGATTTAAATCCAACAACTTAGCCTCAAGTGTTAGATAAAATCAATATGTACACAAATTAGAGAATTAAATATATGATTTTTTAGACATGGAAAAGAAACAAAGGGCTCAGGAAACTCCCTTTTAAATAATTCTCTTGATGTCTTATGAGATTGTTGGCTTGAACAACTTGTGGGATCTTTGATATCCTTGGAGGTGACTATTCCAATCGAAGAAGTCTTCACACTCCAATAGACTTGGCAACATGTCATTTGAACACACAAATGCCTTCAAACCGATTGTTAGTGCAAAATAGACTTGGCATATAGAGGCCACGTTGAGCTTGTCATTCAACCGAAAATAAAAAACTACAAAAATAGCACAAAATATACCAAACACAAAGGAGATTTGAGATAGCTACAAATCTCCCCTCCCTAGACAATAGTGCCCTCAGGAAAATGCACAAAAAAAAAACTAGATAGCAATGTAAAATCAAATGAATAAAAACATCAAATGAAACAAGTATATCTCATAAACCAAAGAATGCACCACAAGAGAAGCTAGAAACCCCAAATACTTTCACTTTATTTAGCTCAATAACAATTTTGACATAGTAACAATAAGCACAAGCTTCAAAAACCATCCTTACAATGAGAGCCCAATGGATCTCTTTATACAAATTTGGGAGGAAATCCCAATGAAAAAATGCATCAACAAGTGGCAAATAATTGTCATTCCCAATGACATCAAACTCTCCAAGTGATGGAGATCACCGTTGTAAACTGTTGTAGGTGACATGAATTGCTGGTAAGTATCTTCACTTAATTGTGTATTGTTCCCTATTCAGGCCAGTGTACAAGTTTTTCTTCATGTGTGTATTCCTTAACTGTTGATTAGTGTGAAAACTACTTTCCAAGTGCATATACCACTGAAGTAAATGGGAGACAAACTCCCTTAAAGTATTTGCTTCACTATTGTGATAAATCCTCTATTAAATGACAACTCTGTATTGTCTCATGTTGGCCTACGTTGACTGTTGTAGGTACCTTTTAGCTGGCAACCTGGAAGTTAAGTGGAGTTTAAGGCATAGGCAGTCATCACAAAAACTTGAGTTAACCTCTCTAAAAATTCCATTAAAGTCTACGCTGATTTTCCATTAGAGACAAACATGAGTTAGTGGGGGGACAAAGTCTGACGCATGTAGCAGTCTGTCCTCCACTCAATTCTTAGCAAAATATATGTTGAAGGAGATGCCAAACTAGGCTGCATATGATGCTACCCATGAGTACCATTATTGTGGGGACAAGTGGGAGACAAGGTATGTCTCATGTGGCAGTATTGTCCCCACCAAATCTGTGGAGAAAGGAGGATACGGTTAGATGATAGTACGTGGCCCTTTTTACTTCTAGAGAATTAATTTGTTTGGAGGACCCACTTCAATGTTTTTCCAAATCAGATCCAAACTAAACCTTGACTGATTTTTTATTTGACCATTATTTTCCTTTTCATTTCTTGTCTTTTTTTTACCTTGAAACACATTTTTTTAATGTCTCAATTATTAATTCTTTGAATATTTTCTCATTTTTGCCATTGTCATTAGGAAAATCGGCTTTTGAGGGAATATAAGTCATTTTTTGACCCTCAATGTGGGTCCTAGGATAATTTTGGGCCTCTAAGGATGAATTTCGAGTAGTCACATGCCCTAGACATTTCCCAAGACCACTTATTTACATCATTTCATAGAAATTAATTAAAAAATCTTGTTTTGTGGGAAATTTTTAATTATTAAAAAATCCTACTTAGACCTGGTCAAATTACGTGAAATTTTAGAGATGACCTAGCATGGTAATATACATTGACTCTAGACACTAAGATACATTAGGGGCTCAACCTTCAATCCGTCACCCCCGCTTTGGGGTAATGCAATGAGTGAAAAAGCCTAGAAAATTATTCACCACTAAAAAAAAGTAATAATTAGCAAAGTAAAAAAAACACTCTAAGGTGTATTGGTTTGTTGATAGAGTCCCAACACCCTAGGCATGTTACATGGATTTATTCATCATGCTAGTGAAATTTATACAATATCCTTGTAGGGTTGCGGAATCTGAGGACTGAAGAAGAAAAGGATAAGAAGAAGAAGTGGAGTTTTAAAAACTTTGGTAATCTGATGATATCTGATGGTACAAGTGTCCTTTGGTACATTCTTGGGAAAGGAGTCTCCGTATAATCATCAAGTGCCACTCCAGTGGTCAACAGGTTCAACCAGTTCAAGTCTCAACTCCCTATACCCTAAACTCATTGAGGACATGCCCAAAAAAACAAAGAAAGACCAGACCACTCTGATACCACTGATCTTGACTTATGCAGGAATGAAATGAAATACAAACTTTAAAAAAAAAGATAGAGATACAATGAAACAGAACTTCAATTAATAAATAGAAAATACTGAAAATTGTTTACATGTAGAAAGAAAACAAACTAGCTCAAGCGTTGGTAGCTTATTTCTGAGAAGAGATGTAGAGACTACATGCCTTCTGAATTGTGTTACAATGAGGCTTGGAGGTCTTTCTATCATGAAGAAACATTGAGAAACCCTAAATGTCCAAAAACCTATCCCTAGGAGATGAAGCGCGAAAATATGTGCCCTAATGGGGTTAGTTTGAAAATCAACTTCTCGAGGTCGTAAATTTGGCATACGATTTATGTTTGCCATGCACAATAGCCCGTTAGAAAATTCTATATGATAACAAATTTCTGTTAGTTTTTGTAGTATCGGATGTGTTCTAGCCATAAAATTTGGTGGAGAGGCTAGAATACATGAGATCTCCAAAACCCAGAAATTGGTTTTGGAAATTCCACCTAGAAATGGATTAATTAGATTATTAACCGATTTATAAATATTTCCTAAGTCTAAACTTAGGGAATTAATCCGAATTAATTAAGTCAAGGTGAGAATAGTTTATAAACTCACACGGATCGACTTTAAGATGATCCTATCCATTGTTTAAGGTTTAATCTTGGTCGTTGGAGTCCCAACAAAGGATTATAAGAAGAAGTCGATGGGCACTTGGAGAAGATACACCAGAAGTTCGATTTTCTTGGCCGATTGATTTCCAGAGAGCAGCAGTAGTTATCGGAGAGCCAGAGATCAAAGCAGAGTCAGTGAGGGGTAGAGACAATGATTTGGAGGAATTTTTCCAGATCCGGAGAGGCAACAACAAGGGGCTGAGTTATTCCCAATGAGGTAGCGCAAAGGACTGCGCAGTTGCTTTAGAAGAGAAACTCGATTTGACTGGAGGAAAATTCATTTTCAGTTCCAAAGGTCGGGTAGAGGTTCCAAAATGCTGGAGAAGTGATTTATTCGACAGAGGCAGGAAGAACGACTTCATCAAAGGTAGTTCTAAGGCTAGATGTCATAGGGCCTGTGCAGGCACTATGTAGAGATTGACACAGAAGGTCCAGGAGGAGTTTCTGAAGAGAAGCTATGTCGGGGTTGCTTGTGGAGGAAGGGAAATTTTCTTAGGTAATTTTGGTCATATTTACTTGTTTGGATTTCCAGTTGGGCATCAATAGATTGCACTCAAAATTCACTGCTACATAATAATAAAAACTCTCAATTGTTGCACCTGTTTTCCTGAATTTGGTTTTTTCTGGGGACATTTGTCTAAAAATAATGGTGTCATTTTATGTGTGTGTGTGCTGGCATTTTCTCAGATTCTAGAGCTAATTTATTTACGTGGTTTTATTTGTGAAGGTTGTAGTGTGATTAATTTGATATTTGTAATAGAAAATAAATTGTCAAATTAATTAACAATTAGAAGAATTAATTTTGGTTGCTGCAATAGGATTTTAGTTTTGAAATTTTCAAATGGTATAAGAGTGTAAGTGATCATCCAGGAAGCTCAGAAGCGAAAGAAATAATTTCGCTTCTCAGAAGGAGCAATAGGCCGAAATTCCTTGTAATATTCCTAATTAGCCATGAGCTAGTTGGAATATTAATTTTTTCTTTTATTTCTTGTTTAATGAATAAGAGGATATTGGAGATCCAAAAATCTCCTTAAAATGAATAAAATCAATGCCAATGTGAATAGGATATATCTTGGCAGCTTAATTGAACACCTCTAGGTGTGAAAAGGGGCTGGAACACCTTGGCTAGGTCAACTAATTTGACCAAATCAACAACGTTGTCATGGAGTGATGGCATTCAATGAAAGACAATGCAGTTTTAGATGGAGATGCTTTGCATGGAAGTAGTGCCATTATTGGATGGGGCTTAGGGTTTGGAAGCTCACAAACTATATAAGGAAGAGGATGGAAGCCATATTTCATTATGTTGATAAATACATTTCTGAATATATGGTCTATTTAGACATATAGATTTCTTTGGTTGTTTAGCTAAGATTGAAAGTGTTGTTTAGCACTGGGTGTTCTTGATCGGGAATCCCACCTCTTTCATTGAGTAGCTCTTGAAAGATTATTGTACTACATTTTCCACTTTCAGGCTTAAGTCCTAGCTTCATCTTACATTTACAGCGCAGATCATGTTGAGGGTTGAGTTGTTTTGCAGGTTGCAGCGATGGAGACCACATTTGGGTCACATCATTGCTTCTTTTCAGTGGAGGAGGGTTCCTTTCCATTGGGAGGATAGTAAGGAAGGCCCTTGAGCTTATTTTCATATCTTGGCATCAGTTCATTGATTTATTTGCCCCTACAGTGCAGTTTCAGTCTAGATCTGCTTTATTTTGAGGGAGGAGTTACAGGGTGGTTTCAATGCACCATTTGGAGAGGAGGTTGTCTAGTGAAGGGATCAGCCTTTCATCTAGAGGATCTATTGGAGGAGGCTGAATTATTTGTTATATCATAAAGGCCACACTTTCCATATCTATATTTTACAGTGGATCTTCAGCCCTAGGGCTTTGATTCCCATATTGTGTGATGGTGTATTGCTGAAAACCCTTGTGGGGTTCTTCATTGGAGGTTTTATAATGCCTAGACCTGAATCTAGTGCATATTTTGTGGCATATATCAATCTTACATCTGTTTTGTAACCATTTTTTGTAGCAGTGCCTCTTAAACAACGTTGTAGCAGTCTTCTAGCTCTTTGATATATAGTAGCAGCACCTCTTTTGAGGATTTTTCCTATTGGAGGCTTGTTATATCTTGTTGTACATATTATGACCCATTATTTTAAATGTATATGTTGTTGTTATGATGATTATAAGGTCTCCATATTGGCCTCTTTCTTTTAAATGATGTTTTACATTTATATTCCATTATTTTGCACTATATTCCTGCTTTTCCCATTTGGGAATATTACAGTGGTATCAGAGCATAATCTTGGCTCATCCTGTGCATATTGAAAAGCCAATATTTCATCAAAATAAGGAGATCCTCTCATAGATAGAGAGAAGAGATATATCAAAAGAATACACCGGAAGTTTGATTATACAAATGATCAGGAAGACAAGGGTAAAACCTCCATATCAGGAGAAGGTGAAGAGAAGGAGTTTCCTAAGATTCTTCTTCAAAATATGAAAGGCATTGATAGAGAAATAAAGGAGTTGAGGATGGATAGATACAAGGAATCCCCTAAAGGATTTCTGCATGGTGAAGGCTTCGAAATTTCTCATCACTGGATTGATCAACCAGTGAAGTAGCAGCAAGTTTCCCAACGCTCTACAATGCCTACATTCTTAGCTGTGGGAAATGAAGGGTTTCAAGAACATGAATCTCTTGAAGACTATTTCATGGAGTATGAGTCTCAATTTCAGAGATTCAAAGATCAATTGAGTTTTCAAGAATTTTTTCAAATCATGGACAATAGGAGACCTAGGCATCACAATAGAAGTGGTGGATTCATTCAGAATCATGATCTACACCGCACTATGGGTAGATTTTTCTTACCCAACTTTGATGGGTCATCTAAATGCACTGCCAAATCATGGGTAGAGAAGCTTGACATCTACTTCCAGTTGAACAAAGTACCAGAGATGGAGGCCATTAAGATAGCAGCGCTGCACCTTGAGGGTGAAGCACATGATTAGTTGTTCCATGGATTGTCTACATTGGGTCATGCCAATGTGACTGCATATTCAGAGTTTACAAGGAGTTTGGTGGAGAGGTTTGATAGAAGAGATTTTGAGGCACCATTCATGGTGCTAACAAAGCTCAAACTATCAGGTGATCCAGAAACTTACATTTATGAATTTCTTAAACTTTATGTTATGGTTCCTGATTTATCTGCAACAAGAAGGGTCTATATGTTTTTTGATGGGTTAGAAGAACCTCTTCATGGGTTGGTTAAGTCTACCAAACCTACTACCCTTCAATATTCCATTAAAAGGTCTAGAGATCTACAAGATTCCTTTCCAAAAGCAAAGGCAAAATTTTAGCAAAAGCCCTATTTTCCATCAAAGGGAAAAGATGAGAAGGCTCCTCTTTCAAAGGAGAGCCAAAATAAAAAGCCTCTTAGTGATGATGTCCAAAGAGATTTGAGGAGAAGGAAGCTTTGCTTCACATGCCAAGAATCATGGGCGCCTAGACATATATGTGCAACTAGAAAGGCACTCTATATAGAGGTCTTCTCAGATGATGAGGAGGAAGAAGAAGAAGAACCAGAAAGAGGTCACAACGCTGATACAACAGGAGGTGAACCATCACCATCAAGAAATGGGAATGGGGCATTTGCTCCAATTGGAGGGGCTCTTGCATCATTGAGAGGAGTACCCAAGTACTTGACCTTGAGGGTTCGAGTTTCCATCTTAGATCAGAGGGCTTGTGCTTTTATTGACAGTGGGGTTACCCACAATTTTATTGATGCCCAACTAGTGCAGAGGAGGGAAATACCAACTGATGAGTTTGAGGGATTTTATGTTTTGGTCCCAAAAGATAGAACTATGCATTGATTGCATTATGTTCCATCTTTATCTGTCACCATGGGGACATATACATTTACTGATCACTTCTCTTTGGTTGACATACCTAACACCAATGTGATATTGGGTGTGCAATGGTTGTTTACTTTTGGGAAGGTCACCACGGATTAGGAGACTTTGCAGATGGAATGGGTGGATAGAAAGAGTGGAAAAACCCAGATGATTAAGGGCATTCACACATATCTATCACATAACACTTCCACACAAAAAACAGAGATGGATTTGCACAGTGTAAGCAAGGATCTAAGAGTCCCATCTATTATGCACATGATTTTTGAGACATTATTGTATTGTGGAAAACCACCTGGGAGGCCACCTAATTCATATTTGGTGAGATATGTCTCACATCATGATGCACCATTCATAGATCTAAGAGGGATTGGGGAATTAGAAGGCCAAGATATAGCGTTGAGAGTCTTGGGTAGACTCAAGGAGGAGGGAGATATTCTTCCAACATCATCATTACCCACTAGCATTTCAGATTTTGCGTTGTGGAAGGAGAAGCATGGGAAGGATAGCAACCTTCCAATATGTACCTTTGGAATGGGAGATGTCAAGGAGAAGGGCATCCATATGACATATGTTCTTTGTGATAGATCATCAATGATGTCACTGTGGAAGATTGATCCATATTGGAAAACCTAGCCGTTGGTGGATCATTCCAAGGATCTTTTACATGCATGATACTTGATGACCAGCTACATGAAGAGGGCTATTCAGTCTAATATGAAGTCATCTACTATCATGGTAGGATATTCTTATCTAGAGCTTCCAAGCTCAAGGAGAAGTTACTACAAAGAGCTCATGAGGATTTTCTCTTCAACCATACTTATTCCATGAGAGCCTACAACACTATCATGGAGAGCTACACTTGGGAAGGCTTTGAAGAGGAGCTATATCAGCATTTGAAGAGATGCATGGAGCATGTGGAGTTGGAGGAGTTATCACAACCACCTCTTTCTTCTTTTGGAATGAGAAGGAATCTATCTATGGACCACTCAATTTGTATGAGCAAAATTTTTGGTAAGGAACATGTTTATGAGCATGATGTTTCAATTGATTATTATTTGCATTCCTTTACCATGTATATGCAGGCCATAGCTCCAAGCAGGAGCATTCTTCAATGTAAAATTCATGGAAAACTTTGGGCCATAATCATTTCTGAACATGGCCACTCCCTTGGAGGATATAGGGAGATGTTGTATCACTCTGGGTGCACTCCAAAGGCACCAAACATATCTCACATTTTCAGCCATTGTGAGAAGACTTGGGCAGCAAGTAAGTGGTGTGGAAACCACTTACCATATCACTATCTGATGCATTCAGGAGATTTATTGCGCTGGTTCCACATGTGGGGCTATGATCCACCTCCATTCCTACATATTTTTGTTTGTATGTACTTGGTTTTGATCCCATACTTTGATGATGTACTTATTCTTTTTATGGGAATGATTGGAGGGAGGATGGGAGGATTGCATGTGCCCTTTGGAAGAGAGATTCTCCATGTTCATTATGCTACATATTTTAGGGAGAACATTGGAATAACCATGATTGTTTCATTGGAACTATTGCTTCCTTGTGGGATGAATCATTTGCATCTCATGAGAACTTTGGAGGAGCATTTCATGGAGGGATGGATTGGGAGACACTTAGCTTATGAGGGAAGCTTATCACATGGAGGTGTCACCAATGGTGGAGGAGAAGAGTTGCAGCACTCACCTTGTCAATTGCTTGAGGACAAGCAACATTTGGGAAGGTGTTAGTCATCCATAATTTTCACTATCTGAAGATGACTAAGTATCAGTTCTAGATTTCTAGAAACAAAGTTCATGAACATTGTGAGTTCTAGAAATCTCACGACCTTCATTATCCTTAGGGTAAATTTTCACTATTTCATCATTCCATCATGTCAATATCAGCTCACCCATCCTAGAAGACCCATCATGGGCTCATGCCACTCATTATCACTATGTTTCGCCACCTTTGGCCTCAACCCTCTATTTTTTGTTTTGCCTAAACTCCTCCATTGTCTATCTAGGGTTTCTAAGGGCATTTTTCTTGGTTTCATGACCTCCATGATTAAATCATCAACAAGGCTTATATCTTGATGCTTTTACACCTCCTCCTATCCTTAATATACCTCCATAAACACTTCCCATCACTTCTATCCCTCAGAATCATCATTTTTCTACAAAACCTAGTTTATTGCCACAAATTGACACTTTTTAAGACTAGGCCTATGTTTTGACCTTTTGGACCCCTTCCCCTCACTCAATTCTTGAAATTCCACTTTCCACTACTCCCTAACATCTATCTTTATCCCCCAAAATTTCCCCAAGAATTTAGACAACCCTTAACCCCTTCATTCCCCTCCCTCTGCAAGGCAGTCCTAAATCCTCACACCAAACCCTAATTTCCTCTTCCAACTAAGCTAGGGTTTGATATGAAAAGGAGGCACAAGAGATAATGATTCATTTGATAGATCATGTCAGCAAGGAAAATTCTATACCAGCTCATAAACATCATGCCTCCATCATTTTCCAAGAATTCATTCCAAGGACCAAGTCATTTGCCACACCTAGGGCCACTTTTGCTTAAAACTATGTTTCTGACCAAACATAGATGCATTTGGAAAAAATGAGAGAGGTTTTTTTCCATAATAGGGCCAAGAAGAAAAATTTCCTTCAATTCTTACACAGGTATCATGGTCTGGGAGAAATATAAAAACTACAGGTGTCACGGGAGAAATTTTGCACTGCTGGAGTGACCTTGGGAAAATCAAGTTTTCTCACAACTGGAGTGTCCAAATGATTTGATTTATGAATCAAAAGGAAACTATACTTAAATATATTTCCAATGAGCTATCATGAGCTCAATTTGGAATTGATGAAGGCATCCAAAAGTGGTCTTCACCAGCACTCTGCATTTCTGCACCAACACTTTGCATTTCTGCACCATCATTCAACACTTTTTGACCAGTTTTGGGAGAATAAGTTTTTGAACAGGTAAATGGACACCAAATTCAAAACCAAAAGAATTTTTGGAAATTAGACTCTATAAGATTTCCAGCGAGCTATCACGGAGCTCATTTCGACACCGAGAAGGTCTCCAAATTCCCTCTGCAAATGGTCGTTGCGCACCGGTAGAGGCGCTACGCACCTGGAGCCCAGTGCTGCGCACAGAGGAGGCAGGTGCAGTGTTAAATAACACTGCACTATGCACCTGGAGCCAGGAACGATGCACCTAGGTAGGCGCTACACACAGCCAGTCTTTGGCCTAATTTGCTCAAAAAAGGTCAAAATTTCGAGTTTTTGCCTCCAACTCTTCTACAAACAGTCAAATAAGGCTAGTAACTCATTTTTCTCACTCTCCAAATATTATTTTCATAATCTAAGAAGACATTGCTTGACCTAAGGTGACCAATCCCTAAGCTGCACAAAAATCAAATATTGACCTCCCAAGTTAGGGTTTGCAAGCTTAAGAGTTTTTCATAGGTTGTAAAGACATTCAGTGACAACAAACTTGTTTCTAAACTCTAGATCACTCCTCGATTGCTACACCTTCCCCCCATTTTCCCAAGTTTTCCCTCACATCACTCAAATTCCCTCCATAAACTCGAAGGCCCTCACCAAGCTGAAAATCCTTTTACCCTAGGCCAACCACCATGTCTAAAGAAGAATAAGTAAGTCAAAGACAAAGCTAAAGGAACAGATGATGACAGCAGCAATGATGGACAAAAGATGGTGAAGAGAGTAAAAAAAAGGGAGGCAAGTACATATCTACATGAAGAAAATGATGATAACATAGAGGAGGAAAATGAACATGACAGTTTTGAGAAAAAAGAAAGTTTTGATAGTGAGCAAGGTGAAAACACAGAGGAAAATGGAGAAAGTAAGAAGGGTGACAGTCAGCAAGAGAGTGCCCTACAGCCAAGACAAACAAGGTACATAAACATGTTAGTGAGCACAATGATAAGTAAAAAACAATGAAAAAGTGACTAAAGGTGATAAAGGTAAAGCAACCAAGAAATATGCTGAGGAGATGAAATATCAAGCACAATAAAAAGCAGATGATGAGGCTGAAAATGATTTTGGAGAGAAAGGCAATGACAAAGAAGAAGACATCAATGAAGGACAAGGCCAAAGTGAAACAGATATAGAGGCTGATGATCAACTTCAAAACCAAGGCAACAACACTAAAGGTAGCAAGATAAGAGACAAGAATATGGTGAATACAAAGAAGACAATGGTTTTCATGCTGAGCAAGAGGGTAGTGAAGAAAAAGAGGAACAAAGTGACAATGAAAAATCAGTAAGGAGGCATTGAATTTCGAGCACTCAAAAAGGTAAAGACCAATAAAAACTCAGAGATTTGGCTCAAGATTTTTCATAGGCTTCTAAAAACCCTTGAAGACCTTCTCCACCAAATTTGAGGCAATTTGGACAAAATTTTGTTTTTTCCAAATTTTGACCCCTAGGAGCGCAACACCCTAGGCGCTACGCACAAAATTGGTTCATCCTCAGCTCCCAAAGTTTAAATATTTGGATTTTTTACATCACCAACAGTCTACCCACAAAATTTCAGATCAATTGGAGCATTTTTCCCCCTCAAAAGGTCAAAAAACACCTCAAAATTGACATTTCTGCCTCCTTTTTAGGCTTGGCACTACGCACAGAGCAGTCATGGGAGATTTGATTTTTGAGCAGGTAAATAGAATCCATTCAGCAAAAATCAAGTATTTTTAGAAACTATACTCATCAAGCTTTCCAACGAGCCATCACGAGGCCAAATCCGATGTCAGGAAGGGGTCCAAAACTCAGCCGCAACAGACCCTAACTTTTGCTGAATTGACGCTACGCAGAGAGACAGCCTTTTGCCAAAAAGTCAACAAAAGACACTGATTAATGAAAAAATGGTTTTTTAATGTTTTTTTTGGAAAAATCACTCCTGATTTTATTTGGGAGTTATGTTTTGATGCTTTTCATTTATTATCTTTTCTCTTATGTGTCTTGGGCCTTTCATGGTCATTAAGCACATTTATGACATTTATGGCTAAATTAGGGTTTCCACCTCCTCAGTTTTCTCCATAAATAGAGCATGAGGCTCTTATGTATTGGTTGGATTTTGATGACTTATTCTAGAGCAATACATAGTCTCTTAGAGTTTTTGATGAGAATTTGATGTCTTGGAGCTCATGCATGACCTGATTTGTTTGTTGATGGAGGAGGCCTGTTTACAGGATCCATAAGCCTGGTTGATGGTGATGTGTTTCTCTTTTGTTCATGTTTTCTATTTTTCATTATGTTTCCATCTTTCTATGTTGCAGTAGTACAAAGAATTTATACTAATACATGTTTGCTAATGGCACCTTAGGTCTGTTTGTTTCCTTCACTGCCTTAATGTCTTCTTCTGTTAGGATATATTAGAGAATTCATCTTTTTGCTCTCTAAGGATTTCTTATGCTTGTCTATTTATTGAATGGTTTAGATCAGTTTGTTTCAACATGATTCATGGCTAGCCCTACATATTTGCTGCCACTAAATACTCTGTTCTTCGAATCATTTCTTTAAAGCATCTTTGCCTAGGTTTATCAAATAAGTCTGTTTAATCATGCTCTTTGCCTTTATTTAGCTAAAATTGTTTCAAGGAACCTTCATAGATGTAACTTTAGATGTTCAGGGTTTTCTCTCCTTCTATTGTTATAGTTATTTGTGCATCTTAAATATTTTCTGCTCTTGATGATGAAATCTATGAAAGTTAAATAAGTATCTTGCCTTTCTATTTTTCATTTGAATGTTTGTCTTGGATGATTATCTGCTTTCAGTCTGAAATCAAATGGATTAGGTTTTACTTATGCCTTTTATTCTCTTGCTATGCTTATAAATATTCTAACTCCCTCAGTTTAAAAGTATATAAAGGATTCTGTTCTTCCCTTTATTAGCTTTTTGTTCTCAATTTTGATGTCCATCTCATGATCCTTCACAACCTCAAAGATCCACCAAACAAGTTAAAATTGCCCTGCAAATACTCTTAAAACCATTGATGAAATTACCTTGACCTTGTTAGAATCCATTTCCCAATGACTTAAAAATCTTCCTTGTTTTCTATCTCATCTATCTGAGCATCATACCCAACCAAAAACAATCAAAATACCTTGCACTTAACATCTAGCCTAAAATCAACCCTAATTAGCAAACAAGTTCACATCTTTGCACCTACTAGAGAGATCCCTCTCTAAATCCAGGAAGGCTAGGTCCTTGGATTCTAAATCTTGGTTTGATGTTACCCCTGTCCATTTGTATCTCAATCAATCTAGCAAATTACGGGGAGATAATAGAAGGGAGGATTGTAATATTCCTAATTAGCCATGAGCTAGTTGGAATATTATTTTTTTCTTTTATTTCTTGTTTAATGAATAAGAGGATATTGGAGATCCATAAATCTCGTTAAAATGAATAAAATCAATGCCAATGTGAACATGATATATCTTGGCAGCTTAATTGAACACCTCTAGGTGTGAAAAGGGGCTAGAACACCTTTACTGGGTCAACTTTGACCAAATCAACAATGTTGTCATGGAGTGATGGCATTCAATGAAAGACAACGCAGTTTTAGATGGAGATGCTTTGCATGGAAGTAGTGCCATTATTGGATGGGGCTTAGGGATTGGAAGCTCACAAAATATATAAGGAAGAGGATGGAAGCCATATTTCATTATGTTGATGAATATATTTCTGAATATATGGTCTGTTTAGACATATAGCTTTCTTTAGCTATTTAGCTCAAATTGCAAGTGTTGTTTAGCACTGGGTGTTCCTAATCGAGAATCCCACCTCTTTCATTGAGTAGCTCTTGAAATATTATTGTACTACATTGTCCACTTTTAGGCTTAAGGCCAAGCTTCATCTTACATTTACAACACAGATCCTGTTGAGGGTTGAGTTGTTTTGTAGGTTGCAGTGGTGGAGACCACATTTGGGTCACATCATTGCTTATTTTCAGTGGAGGAGGGTTCCTTTCCATTGGGAGGACAGTAAGGAAGGCCCTTGATCTTATTTTCATATCTTGACATCGGGCCATTTATTTATTTTCCCCTACAACACAGTTTTAGTCTAGATCTACGTTATTTTGAGGGAGGAGTTGCAGGGTAGTTTCAGTGCACCATTTGGAGAGGAGGTTGTCTAGTGAAGGGATCAACCTTTCATCTAGAGGATCTATTGGAGGCGGTTGCATTATTTTTTATATCAAATTAGCCACACTTTCCAGATCTATATTTTGCAGTGGATCTTCAACCCTAGGGCTTTGATTCCCATCTTGTGTGATGATGTATTGCTGAAAACCCTTGTGGGGTTCTTCATTGGAGGTTGTATAGTGCCTAGATCTGAATCTAGTGCATCTTTTGTGGCATATATCAGCCTTAAATATGTTGTGTAAAAATTTGTTGTAGCAGTTCCTTTTAAACAGCGTTGTAGCAGTCTTCTAGCTCTTTGATATATAGTAGCAGCACCTCTTTTGAGGGTTTTGCCTATTGGAGGCTTGTTCTATCTTGTTGTACATCTTATGGCCCATTATTTTACATGTATATGATGTTGTTATGATGATTAGAAGGTCTCCATATTGGCCTCTTGCTTTTAAATTGTTTTTTACATTTCTATTCCATTTTTTGCACTATATTCTTGCTTTTCCCATTTGGGAATGTTACATTCCTAGAGGTTGTGCAATTCATTAATAGGCAGGCCGAATTATTGGGGAAAATTTTTGATTTTCAGTTGCATGGTTGAAAAAAATTCAAGTTGCTCGGGTTAGTGATTCCAGCAAATCCAACTCATATTTTCACTTAGAAGATTCCTTGGTTAGGCGCAGAGGATTTTGCAGCAGCAAAACCAACGTCAGGTGGAAGAGAAAAGCACACACTACATAGGGAAAATTTCTCTCAAGGAACTTCGAGTCTCAAAAGTTTGGTTTTCCTAGGAAAATTGGCAGTAGTTTCAAACAGATCTATGCATTCCAAAAGGGAGTGTGAGTAGCAGAGCAGCAACCAAGCAGAAGGAAAGAGGGGATTTTCGACAATTTTTTGAGATGACCACAACCGAGCTTAGAGATTAGGATAGGTTGGAGGGTTCCTCCAACTATGTCATTTGGAAGGATAGGATGTCCTTCCTATTGGATGAATATGGCCTGAACCTCTACATAGACAGTGTTGTGGCAGTTCCCTAAGATGCAGATAAGCTAAAATAATATAGGAAGAAAATGGCAAAGGTGAAGCGGTTGATCTTGGATGGAGTCCATGACCATATAGTCTCACACATAACTCGCAAGGATATGGCCAAAGAGAAGTGGGATTCTCTCTTCACGCTATATCAAGGTACATCCGAGCAGTAGAAGATGTTCCTGGAAGAAAAGTTGAGATGCATTAAAATGAAAAAGGGGGAAGGCATAGATTCCTACCTCACCAGGATTCAGGAGGTCTAAGACTAGCTTGCAGCTGTTGGGGCAGCATCTCAACCTTCAAAGTTAGTACGGTTGGCACTAAATGTGAAAATTCCTAAAACTTGAATCCTATTGCAGCAACGGGAAAATATTCACCTAATTGTTAATATTTTCTTAAAAAATTATTTGCAGTTTCTCTACGGCAAACACTGAATACATTACACTACAACCTTCACTACATAAATAATATGTGGAAACAAGAACTGAGCAATAAGAAAACAAACACACATATGACACCGTTATTTTTGGACTAATGGCCCCATAAAAACCCAATGCGAGAAAACCGGTGCAACAACTGAGGGTTTGTATTATTAAGAAGTAGTTTCGAATACAATTCTTCGGATGCCCAAACTGGAAATCCTATATAGAGATCCAAGTAGAAAAAAAATTAGTGAGATGATCTCACCCTGTCACTAGAAAATCTGGAACTGATATGCACTGGAGATGAGCCTTTGCATTGTCTTTGTGCAGTGCTGCATCACTCCTACGCAGGAACTGCATCACTGTAGTTGGGACTACGATGCATCTCCTCTCGATCTTTGACGCACGCAGCAGTAGCGCTGGACTTTTCACTTTTTCATGAAACCCACAAAGGAATAATTAAACCCAAAATATCTCTTTTAATTTTCTATCGGAACCAAATTCCTTTAATAAAATTAAAAGAAACCCATTAACAATCTTATAAATATCGAACCCCTTTATATGAGCGCTTTAATGCTTTTCACAATGAAATCCATTGTTTCGATGCGATAATAATAATCGCAATCGCAGCCCGATACAATATTACAACATATATATATCGCTTACCAGTTCCTCCGAAGCGATCGATCGGCGATAAATACCAGCCACATTTACATATGTTTATTGATTACCAAATGTTCCAATCCAATCCGATCGGAAATCGAAAATCGCAACTGCACCACCTCCCTTACTCACTCTTCAGAATTCCGATGCGATTCAAATTGGAATCGGAAATCGCAGATTTAATATTGTTCGATTTACACAACGCGAGACCACTTTCGGACCCGATTCAATCCAAAATTAAATTGCAATGTAATTCAACTCCACTTTAAAAGGTCTGCGAAGTCTTTTTAGACTATTTCTTTGTATAAAGGCTTTTCTAACTTACCAAATTTGACATCGCCCAATTTACAACCAATTACAGAATTCATACGATTTCCAATACAAACACAGATCAAAACCGCTTAAATCATTTACGCAGACATCAATATTCAAGTTCCATCATTTCTCATTCGATTTAGGCAGAATAAAATTGCGCTCATAATATACAGAAACAACAAACAGAACCTCGCTTTTCCTTAATTATTCCAGAATCAAATATTCAATACACATTGTCACACTCATCAAATCTGAAATCTCACTCCAAACTCAAATCCTCAAACACACTCACTCTCGCTCGTAGCGATTTTCACATTACTTAATAATATCTAACAAACTCTCCTAATTTCCCTAAAGATCTTAACAAAATCTCCTATTTTCTCACTCTTGGTTACACCTATTTTTAACAAATCTTATCACTAATATCTTAAATAAAACAGTCACATTTATTTCATTAACAAACTATTTATGAAGTCTATCCTTCTCGGTAAAACCGAATTTGACCAAACAGTCAATGAGTTTCACTGCGGTTAGCCACAACATGTGGACAATCCTCCACATTGCTGGCTAATTCCGATGCTCCTGCATCAGACTCCCAGGGAAGAAAAGATTTGTTCTTTAAACTTTCAGGATTTATTCCGTATCTCTGTAATTCAACTGCTGTCAACCAACTGGAGTCTTCCAGTGGTTGCTCCTTCCTTTTGACAAGATACTGGAAATATGTCTGCCCTCGAGTCTTTTTGGATATCCTTTGATCCAAGATATCTTCCACTTCCTTCTTAGATGCTTTTGGTGCCTGTTCCTCCCAGTCCACAGTTTGAACTTCATCACCTGTAGCTTCAGTTTGCAACTCTATTTCTGCCTCTCTGAATGGATACAAGTCCGCAATATTAAAAATGGGGGATATTCCAATTCCTTCCGGCAACTCAATTTCATATGCATTGGCTGAAAATTTCCTTTTAATTTTACAAGGTCCTATTTTCTTCATTTTCAGCTTATTATAAGTCTTTGTAGGAAATCTCTCTTTCCTCAAATATGCCATGACCAAATCTCCTACTTGAAATTATTTTTCTCTTCTTTTCAGATCTGCTCTCTGCTTGTATCTCTTGCTGCTTTCCTGCAATTTATCTTTAACTTCTTCCTGTAACTTCTGCATTTGTTCAGCAAAATCTTCAGCACTTGCGCTTCTGGCTTCTTGTTTCCCCAAGTCTCTTAACTCATATACTCCTCTCGGATGCATTCCAAAGACAATCTGAAATGGACTCATTCTAGTGCTTCGGTTTGGTGTGTCATTGTAAGCAAATTCAGCTTGAGCTAATGCCAAATCCCACTGTTTGGGATTCTGATGTACCAAACTTCTTAATATATTCCCCAAGCTCCTGTTTACTACTTCAGTTTGTCCATCTGTCTGAGGATGGTATGCTGAACTAAAACTGAGTTTAGTTCCCAGTTTCTTCCAAAGTGTCCTCCAAAAATGCCCTACAAATTTAGTATCCCGATCTGATACAATGCTTACAGGTAAACCATGCAATCTTACAATCTCCGAAAAGAATAAATTTGCTATGTGTGTTGCATCATTAGTCTTCTTACAAGCAATAAAATGAGCCATTTTAGAAAATCTGTCTACAACAACATAAATAGAATCGTTTCCTCTCTGAGTTTTTGGTAAACCCAGAACAAAGTCCATACTCACTGCATCCCATGGTCGATCTGGTATGGGCAATGGATGATATAGACCGGTATTTTGACTCCTTCCTTTGGCATACTGACATACCCTGCATTTCTCAACAAACTTTTTAACATCAGTTTGCATTTTAGGCCAATAATAAAAAGCATTCACCTGAGCGAAAGTTTTATCTTGTCCAAAATGACCAGACAATCCTCCACTGTGCTTCTCTTTAATGATGTTCTCTCTCATGGAACATTTAGGAATACATAATTTTTTGCTTTTAAATAACAGGCCTCCTTGAATAAAGTAATCCATCCATTGACTTCTGTTATGGCTCACCGGATTCTGCACTGTTGTGTAGATGTCTTTAAAATCCTCATCATCCTGGTACATTTCTATCATTTCATCAAAACCTACAACACCCACTTTAAATTCTTGCAAAAGAAAACTTACCCTGCTTAATGCATCCGCCACTTTATTAGACTTACCACTTTTATGCTTTATTACAAAATTGAACTTTGCAGAAATTCCACCCACTTGGCGTGCTTCTGATTTAGCTTTGGCTGATTATTAATAAACTGCAAAGCATGGTTGTCTGAATATAAGATGAACTCCTTCGGCAACAAGTAATGCCTCCACTTTTTCAATGCCTGCACAATAGCGTAAAATTCTTTGTCATAGGAAGAATATTTTTTCTTTGCATCATTTAACTTCTCGCTGAAATATGCTATCGGCCTTTGCTCTTGACTTAGCACCGCACCAACTGCTTCTCCACTTGCATCAGTTTCCACTTGAAAGACTTTCTTGAAATTTGGCAATGCTAGAATAGGCTTTTCTGTTATCTTCTTTTTCAGCAAATTAAAATTCCTGTCAGCTGCTTCTGTCCATCTAAATGGCTGATTTACCTCCTTGATTGTCTCAAGGATTGGTGCACAAACTTGACTAAATCCCTTTATAAATTTTTGGTAGAAACTAGCAAGTCCATGGAAACTTCTTACCTCGAATACACTCCTGGGAGTAGGCCAGTTTCTGATTGCTTGTACCTTCTCCGGATCCATTTTCAAACCGTCTCTGGAAATCACAAATCCTAAATATACCAGCTCCTCTTTCATGAAACTACATTTTTTCAGATTGATTAGTAGTTTCTCTTTCTACAGAGTTTTCAAAACTAATTTCAAGTGTTCCAAATGCTCCTCTTTACTTTTGCTGAAAACTAGAATATCATCAAGGTAAACAACAACAAATTTACCTGTATATTCTTTCAGAACCTCATTCATTAGTCTCATGAATGTGCTGGGCGCATTAGTGAGCCCAAAAGGCATCACTAACCATTCATACAGTCCACTGTTGGTTTTGAAAGTTGTTTTCCACTCATCACCTTCCCGAATTCTGATCTGATGATACCTGCTTTTCAAATCTATCTTTGTAAAATACCTGGATCCACTTAAACAGTCCATTAAATCATCCATCCTGGGCAAAGGAAATCTGTACCTCACTGTTATCTTGTTGATAGCTCTGGAATCGGTGCACATGCGCCACTCTCCTCCCTTTTTCGGACTAAGCACCGTTGGCATAGCACACAGACTCAGACTTTCTCGAATCAGCCCCTTGTCCATCAGCTCTTGAACCTGTCTTGCAACTTCTGCGTTTTCCTGAGGAGTTAATCTATATGCAGCTTTATTAGGTAAACTTGCTCCTAGTATTAATTCGATATGGTGACTTATGCTTCTAATCGGTGGTAATTCATTCGGCAATTCATCCACAATGATATCCATGTAACTATTTAACACAGATTGAATTTCTTCAGGCAAATCATTTAAATTTGTGGAGGTTAAAATTACCTTTGGCCTTCCCACGATAGCGAAATGCATCTCTTTGCTTTTATCCACCTCTTGTAGCAATTCTTTACCACTTATCAGCATAATATTATTTTTAGGCAGCTCTTTATCAGCATCATTCTTTACTGGCAGCAACGTATGTTTAACTCCATCCTTTTCTATGGTGTATGTATTTCTTCTTCCATCATGAATCGCCTTTCGGTCAAATTTCCATGGTCTCCCCAATAACACGTGACATACATCCATGGGCATTATGTCACATAAAATCACATCTCTGTATGTACCAATCTGCATTTCCACATTACACTGTTCTGTCACGATGACTTGATGACCTTTCTGAAGCCAAGATACTTTGTAAGGTGCAGGATGTGCTTTCCTTGTTAACCCAAGCTTTTCCACCATCTCTGTAGACACAAGATTGTCAGTACTCCCACTATCAATTATAACCTTACAGCACTTACCCTTTGATTTGCATGTAGTCCTGAACAAATTCTTTCTTTGCGCAGGTTCTCCAATCTCCTTTTCTGATCTCAGCAAAGTTCTTCTAAGCAGCAATGATTCACCTTCCTCCGGTGGTTCTTCCTTTTCTACAAGTCGAGGTGGTTCCGGCTCTGCCTCAGCCACATTTGCACCCCTCTGGCTTGTTGATTTGTTATGAGGACAGTCCCGCGACATATGTCCCCATTCTCCACAGGTATAACACCTAACATCTCTTCCTCGCCCTCTTCCTCTAGGCGCGAATCTCCCTCTACTAGATTCACCCATCTGTGGTGATATGCTGCTTGAACTTCCTGCTTCAAACTGATGCTGTGTTCCTCTAGATCTGGCTGATCCTCTACCTCTTGCTGAGATCTTTCCTCTGCTTCTTTGACTTTGTTTCCGCAGTATTTTCTCCTATGCTTTCAAACTTGCTTGATAGGCATTCTCAACAGTTTTCAAACTTAACAGGCTAATCTCATCTTGGATCTCATACCTTAGCCCATTAACATATCTGGCTACTTTCTCCAAATCATCTTCTACATGCCCTGTTCTGATGCTTAACCTGTAAAATTCTTCGGTATATTCTTTAACAGACATTCCTTTCTGCTTCAGATTTTGCATCTACTTAAAAAGATTCAAATGATAGTCTTTAGGCAAAACTTGGCTTTCAGTTTGCTTACCATTTTATCCCACTGCTTGATCTTAGATTTCCCCTTGCTCGTTCTTGATGTCTGTAACTCGTCCCACCAGATGGCTGCGTGACCTTTCAATCTAGTGACTGCAAATTTTACCCTTTTATTTTCTTCAATCTCTTCATAATCGAAGTACTGATCTATGGATCTGATCCAATCCATGAGCTCCTCGGCATTCAAACTCCCTTCATACATAGGAATCTCCACTTTGGGTTTGCTTCCAACCTTCGCCAGCATCTTCATGAATTTAACATTTTCATTCTCTTCTTCTGCTTCCACATCTTCCTCAGATTCTTCTGAAGAACTTTCAGCTCCCTCATCAGGTGCTCTTCTCTGGGTTGTTTCCATTGTTTCCATTCGTTCACGCAGTCTTCGCACTTCTTCTATCAGGACTGCATTTTCTTCTGGTCTCCCTCGACCAATTCCTCGACCAACTCCTCTCCTTGGCGGCATCTTTGCTGCAAACACCTGTCTCTTTTTGCTCCGATACCAAAAATTGACGCACGCAGCAGTAGCGCTGGACTTTTCTCTTTTAATGAAACCCACAAAGGAATAATTAAACCCAAAATATCTCTTTTAATTTTCTATCGAACCCAATTCCTTTAATAAAATTAAAAGAAACCCATTAACAATCTTATAAATATCGAACCCCTTTATACGAGCGCTTTAACGCTTTTCACAATGAAATCCATTGTTCCGATGCGATAATAATAATAATCGCACCGCAGTTCGATACAATATAAAATTAGCATTATCGCCACTGCTCTCTCCTCAAAGCGATCCATCTGCCAACACACTAGCACATTTACATATGTTTATTGATTACCAAATGTTCCGATCCGATCCGATCGGAAATCGAAAATCGCAACTGCACCACCTCCCTTACTCACTCTTCAGAATTCCGATGCGATTCAAATCGGAATCGAAAATCGCAGATTTAATATTGTTCGATTTACACAACGCGAGACCACTTTCGAACCCGATTCAATCCAACATTAAATTGCAATGTAATTCAACTCCACTTTAAAAGGTCTGCGAAGTCTTTTTAGACTATTTCTTTGTATAAAGGCTTTTCTAACTTACCAAATTTGACATCACCCGATTTACAACCAATTACAGAATTCATACGATTTCCAATACAAACACAGATCAAAACCGCTTAAATCATTTAAGCAGACATCAATATTCAAGTTCCATCATTTCTCATTCGATTTAGGCAGAATAAAATTGCGCTCATAATATACAGAAACAACAAATTTAACCTCGCTTTTCCTTAATTATTCCAGAATCAAATATTCAATACACACTGTCACACTCATCAAATCTGAAATCTCACTCCAAACTCAAATCCTCACACACACTCACTCTCACTCGTAGCGATTTTCACATTACTTAATAATATCTAACAAACTCTCCTAATTTCCCTAAAGATCTTAACAAAATCTCCTATTTTCTCACTCTTGGTTACACCTGTTTTTAACAAATCTTATCACTAATATCTTAAATAAAACAGTCACATTTATTTCATTAAAAAACTATTTATGAAGTCTATCCTTCTCGGTAAAACCGAATTTGACCAAACAGTCAATGAGTTTCACCGCGGTTAGCCACAACATGTGGACAATCCTCCACATTGCTGGCTAATTTCGATACTCCTGCATCAATCTTCTGTTAGCTGGAAACTTCAGCCCTTTGGCCTCTTGGTCTCACATCTTGACTCTGACACTAGATCCCAATTGTTCTCCAGCAGAAATACGAACTCTCTCTGAAGCTCTGTGTTTCCCTTTGTGTGGCACTGCACTACCTCTCCAGAATACTCTCTACCCTCTCTACCTTGCACTCTCCGGACCAAGAAAAATATTCCATCAGAAACTAACCTTGCCCCTCACTACAAGAATCTCCTCAATGATCTCTTCGACTCCTCTGCATTACTCACTTGAGAAATTGATCTATATATCCCACTCGATGTGTCTTTCCAAATGCCCATCGATGTCCTCCTTATAATCCTCTCATTGAGAATCAACATCCAAAATTATATTGTAATCAATGGCTTAGATCATATTGACTCGATCTACGTCTTTTTCTAGAAGATTCACACCTAGTTCTATTAATACACTTTAATTACTTTAATTCCCTAAGTTTATACTTAGGCATCCAATAAAAATAATTAATTATTTTAATAAAACATCCTCCAGGTGGAATTTCCCAAAACTATTTCTGGGTATTCTGGAATACATGTGTCCAAGCCTCCCTGCAAAATTTGAGACTTAGATCACATCTGATGCTACCAAAAATTAGCACTTCATCTTAGCGAGGAATGTGCTCTAGTAATGAAACCTATTGAAGCATCACCCTGACTTTGTAACATCTCCCTCTGCATTGCTGATGTCTGACATCACTGCCCACCAACTACTACGTTGTTGCTTCTGTGTTGCTACTGACCTGCATGTTGCTTCCAACTGCAACTCCGCCACTATTGCAATAGAAAAACATCCAAAATACTGAACTAGGTGTTTAGCATGATGCATCTGATACTGGAGATCTAACTGTTGTTAGTATTTGTGCTGCTGCTAACTATGCTTAGTGCCATCTGCACTGTTGCCAACTCAGCTCTGCGCTGCTAAGATTCTGGCACTCTCTAGCCACTGCAATGTCACTCTGACACCCCTTTGCACCAATTGACACTGGTCCATCCAGATACTTCTGATATGGGCTCCCGTAGCAAGGTATTGATCCAAGAGGTGGACTCTTCTAGGATCCTGCCCAACTGCAGCTCTTTTGAACTACAGTTTGAGATCACCCCAATTCTCCCCTGGAGATATGTGGGCAATCATCGCAAACTCTTCCTCCTCGATCCTCATGGTTGCAGCCTGCGGATAATGTTTCTCATCCTTGTCCTTCTTCTTGAGAGGACATTGCATAGCGTAGTGACCAAATTCACCACAACAGAAACAATTGATCTTTGAGATGTCCTTTTTCGTCCTCTGCCGCTCTTGCTACCCCTTTGATGCAAGGGTTTCATTCTCCTCCTCCTCCTTGGGCTTCATCACACTGCTGCTGTTGTCATCAAGCTTTCACTTGACTAAGTCTCTCCTCTTCTCTTCTTGCTGAAGAGCTGCCCACATCCTTTCCCAATCTGAAAAATTCTCTCTTCCTAGGATACTTTGGACAAAGACTTTCCACTCTTCATAAATGGAATTTAAGGCCAATCTAACCATCTTTGTGGCCTGAGGTTCTGACCCTACAACCACTAGTTGATCTCGAACATCATGAAGCTTCGATAGGAATGAATCTATGTGTTCTCCCTTCTGCATCCTCGAAGATCTCATTTTCTCCTCTAAGAACATTTTCCATTGCTCGAATGACCATTGGTACAACGTAGCCAATGCGTCCCACGTCTCCTTGGCAGTCCCTTTGCCAAAAATATGTGAGACAATGTGATCCCTCACTCCGTCGAGGATCAACCTTTTAGCTTTGGCCATATCTTTCTTGTAGGCCTTCAATGGATCTAGATCTGCGGGGACAGCTACTACATTATCGATGAAGGTCTTGAGATCACGCTCATCTAGAAGGAAGGAGATCATTGCCTTCTAGATCACATAGTTGTAGGCACCCTCCAATTGATCCTAGTCTCGCAACCTGGTTGTTGCCATCTCACCCAAGAAAATGTCGAATTTTGCCTATAACCCTCTGCGCAGCTGGCTCTACGCACTTCGACTGCTGGAGTGAGCAAAATTTCTCAATTACTGCAGCTTTTGAATGGGAAATAAAAATTTCTTGGGCAAGAAATTCTCTGAGGTCAAAATTCCCTCAATATGCTCCTTCTTCCTTCTTTTGATGCTTTTCTGCACGAGGAAATGCCGCAGCAAAAAATGCGTCCCACCTGAAGACTACTCCACGCTGAAACTGTTGCGCTGCTCCCTTTGTCACTAGCAGATTTTGATTTTGAAATATTTCTCTCTGTTGACTAACTCAAACAGAGATTTTCCACGAAAATCTAGCCCTCTTGGACTAGAATGTGCAATCCCTCTAGGCATTCGATCGGATTCCTACGCAAATCTTCGATCACCTTCTTATGTTCAGCGCTGGGCTCTCTGCTTCTGCTCTCTTACTTCACCTGCACTCTGATACCATGTGAAAATTGCTAAAACTAGAATCTTATTGCAACAACTAGAAAATATTCACCTAATTGTTAATATTTTCTTAACAATTTATTTGTATTTTCTCTATGGCAAACACTAAATACATCACATTGAAACCTTCACTACATAAATAATATGTGGAAACAAGAACAAGAAAACAAACACACATATGACACCATTCTTTTTGGACTAATGTCATAAAAAAAACCCAATGCGGGAAAATCGGTGCAGTAACTGAGGGTTTGTATTATTAAGTGGTAGCTCTGAATACAATTCTTCGGATGCCCAAACTGGAAATCCTATGCAGAGATCCAACAAAAAAAAAATATAGTGAGATTATCTCACCCCAGCAATGGAAAATCCGGCATTGATCTGCATTGGAGATGAGCCTCTGCGCAGTACTGCGTCATTCCTACACAATTACTGCATCACTGCAGCTAGGATTGCGTTGCACCTCCTCTCAATCTTCTACTAGTTGAAAACTTCAGCCCTTTGGCCTCTCAGTCTCATGCCCTAGCTGTGGCGCTAGATCCCTATTGTTCCCCAGCAGAAATATGGACTCCCTATGAAGCTCTGCATTGCCACAACATAGCTCTACGCTGCCTCTGTGTGGCACTATGTTGCCTCTCCGAACTAATCTCTGCCCTCTCTGCCTTGCACTCTCCGGACTGCTCTATGCCCTCTCTACCTTACACTCTCTGGACTACTCTCTGCCCTCTCTGCCTTGCACTCTCTGAATCAGGAGAATTATTCCACCGGAAATTGATCTTGCCCCTCACTGCCAGAATCTCCTTGATGATTTGTCTGGGTGCTCTACGCTGCTCACTTGAGAAACTGATCTCTAGATCCCGCTCAGTGTGTCTTTCCAAATGCCCATCGATGTCCTTCTTATAATCTTCTCGTTGAGAAATCAACGACCCAGATTAGATTCTAATCAATGGCTTAGATCATATTGACTCGATCTCATCTTTTTCTAGAAGATTCACACCCAGTTCTATTAATACACTTTAATTGTTTTAATTCCCTAAGTTTAGACTTAGGCATCCATTAAAAATAATCAATTATTTTACTAAAACATCCTCCGGGTGGGATTTCCCAAAACGATTTAAGGGTGTTTTGGAATACATGTGTACAAGCCTCCCTGCAAATTTTGAGACTTAGAGCACATCCGATGCTACCAGAAATCAACACTAAAGTGTCTCAGAGGATTGGCAGGTCTTCATCCAAATCATATTAGGCAGAGACAAGCTACCAGAATGGGACAGGGTGTGGTCCGACTTGCAACAGGAGGAAAAGAGACGAGCTATACTAAAGAGCTCCATCAGTGGCAGCAGAAATAGCAACAAATCGAAGGTGGTGAAGGAGAAGGAGAATGTGGCCCTCGCATAAAAGGTTCCTAGTCAAGAGTAAGGGGAGAAAAGAAGGAAGAAGAATGACTTGCCAAAGGTCAAGCGCTTCAAGTGTGGTGAGCTTGGTCACTACAACACACAATGTCCTCTCAGGAAGAAGGACAAGCAGGAGAAGCAGGACCAGCAGACAACGTCAACTGAGATCGACAAGTTGTCCTCTAGGTTGGATGAAGACTTCACGATGTTGGAAGCCATACCTACAGGAGTGAGGTGGGATGATTTGGAGTTGTAGACCTAGAGAGCTACAAATTGGGGTAGGGTCCATTGAGGAGCCCACCTCATGGATCATTACCTGGCATAGTATTCAATAGCATGATGGATCAGTGGCAATTAATGTAGTCAAAATTCTAGAGTGATAGTTGCAGACTAGTAGCAGTCAAACGCTGGGGAGAACAATGCAGAGTTGGCAGCAGTGCAGAGCGGCACAGTGCAGAGTCAGCAGCAGGGAAAATTCTTCAGTGACAGTGCATAAGCTAGTAGCAATCAGAGATCAAGTGACAGATGCATCATACTAAACACAATTGATTCAGTATTTCGAATGCTTCTCAATTGTAGTTGTTGCACAACAACAGATGAGACGGAGTTGCAATGCAGATGTAGTGATTGGCAGCAATACAGTAGGGTCAGTAGCAACAAAAATGCAACATCAGAGTTGTGGAATGGTTGGTGGGCAGTGGTAGGCAGTCACAATGACTAGACATCAGTAGCATAACAGGAGATGATATTGAGATAATGTTGTGGTAGGGTGTGCAACACTAGAACAACAGTCCTCGCTAAGAGGGAGTGTTATTTTTTGTAGCATCGGATGTGTTCTAGCCACGAAATTTGGTGGAGAGGCTAGAATACATGAGATCTACAAAACCCATAAATCGTTTATGGAAATTCCACCTAGAAATGGCTTAATTACATTATTAACCAATTTTTAAATATTTTCTAAGTCTAAACTTAGGGAATATGGTTAATTAATCATAATTAATTAAGTCAAGGTTAGAATAGTCAAGAAACTCACACGGATAGACTTCAAGATGATCCTATCCATTGATTAAGATTTAATCTTGATTGTTGGAGTCCCAACAGAGGATTATAAGAAGAAGTTGATAGGCACTTGGAGAAGATACACCAGAAGTTCAATTTCCTTGACAGATCGATTTCCAAAGAGCAACAATAGTTATCAGAGAGCCACAGATCGAAGCAGATTCAATGAGGGGCAGAGACAATGATCTGGAGGAACTTTTTGAGATCCAAAGAGGCAGCACCAAGGGGCCGAGTTATTCCCAGTGAGGCAGCATAGAGGATTGTGTAGTTGGTTCAGAAGAGAAACTTGATTTAGCTGGAGGAAAATTTGCTTTCAGTTCCAGAGGTTAGGAAGAGGTTCCAAAGTGCCAGAGAAGTGATTTCCTCAGCAGATACAAGAAAAACAACTTTATCAGAGGCAGTTCAGAGGCTGGACAGCATAGGGCCTGTGCAAGCACAACGCAGAAGGTCCAGGAGGACGAGTTTCTTTTACTTGAAAATAAAAGAAAAAATTAAAATAAAGGACAACAATCAAATCTAGAATTTTGAAAGAGAGAAAACATACCTGGGAATGAAAACCAGCTCTCAAAGCCTCCTCATAAAAATTCCAACTCCACTAGACAACTCCAAACCAGCTCCAAGATGACAAAAAGTCTTCAAACTTGTAGTTGTTGCTGCAAAACTCAGTGTTGTTTCAGAACTCTCCAAGCACTCATATGCTCACAAAAATTGAAATGAGAAATGTGAGGCAAATAGGAGCTCAACATTTTTTTTATAATTTTAAGGGGTGCGGATTTTGGAGGGAAACTGCCGATGGTTTCCTTAGAAACCACCTAAACAAACCACTCGTTCGTCACCATCCTCACCACATGTGCATTTAAAGACTTAGACCAGTTTTTAGCAGAACGGGCCAGTTTGGACTGGTTGGTACTGGTTAGGTAGGTACCAACTGGTCCCCCAACTGGGTTTATTGGATGGTTCGATGTATGTAAGACATTTCTAAATGGTCGGTTTGACCAATTACCAGTTCAAACCAGCCATTTTTTATAACTATGTTAATATCTAGATGGAGTATGGTTTCAAATTTGAAACTGTGAGCTATGGACTCCCTGTCAACAATATGCACTCTTGCAGGATTCCAACCCCCCCTTCCCTAGCATATCAAGATGGAGGGTAGCTCAACTGCCAACCACAACAGTGGTTGGTGAGCCCAAAGGACTTGACTAAATTAGAACCTATGACCTACGGCCTGCCTGTTGACAACATGCCTCCAACAGATGGTTCAATTGGTTGAGCTAACCATTGGGGTTTATGGAGATGGAAGTCATGAAAACAATCAAAGTGCTGAAAAGAGAGGTTCAAGTGCCCCCTTTTATAAGGATTTTAACCACTCTGTTTCCCATATTTGGCACTAGTCTGCTAAAAATATTATTTTGTTTCATTTGCAATACACACCAAAGGTTCTTTCCTGAAAACATTGTTTGCTAACTTTGAGTTTTTGTATAACAGTTTCAACTCTTTGACTGGTTTATTAAACAATTGTTATTCTGTTTTAATCTTTAAATTATCACTAGTAGTGAACTTCCATGTATCCATTTTTTCTTTATTGTCAAGGGATTCTCAGCCAAGTTCTTGGTTTGATGAAGTCTTTCTTTATCTCGAGATAAACAAGATTCTTTAAAATATGCGATTAGGACCATGATTTTAATTTTAGTGGTTTATTTATCTACAAGAAAATATCATGTCAAAATAATATAACAGTTTCTTAGAACATTTATGTTTTAGTGGTTCACCTAGCAAACCGTGTTACTATAATGGAAATTATACCTTTTTCTTCCAGTGCCCTGGCAATGAGCTTTTTAAGTTTGGAAAATCTCTGTGTTATTTTGATAACCATAAACAATCAATAGGACCAAATTTCCTAATCAGTAATTATGGTTATATTTTGACACCTAGTGGTAAAATATAATCTTGGATAAATTATGATTTCTAGATAAATCAATATTTGTGTTTATTATCCTTCTGAAATTATATTACAACCAAGGAGCATATTACACAGACTTATCAAGGTTTACAGCTAGTAGTGAGCAGAATCATCTCCTATGTCACCTGTGTTATCATCACTATCATAATATAACGCTACTGTTGTTCCCCTTATTTGAGAATATTTCACGACATCTAACATTTTTGTTATGGTTCTAAACATCTCTGTAATGTCTCCATTCCTTCTACCCCAATTCACATTCATTCTTCATCATGTCATGTGCTTCTCTCTTTCCTACAACTCACTTTGCAGATCTAGATAACGTCTACCCAATCCCAATTCTAGAGCTACCTCTGTCCCTGGACAAGTCTACCTAGTAATTTTCTTAGTTGGATCCATCCTCACCTCTGGTTCTTCTTGCTCTGATACCAATGATGCAGGCACGGGTTGTGTCATCAGAGTGCATGATAATGAAAAGGAAGAAAACACAAATGTGTCACGACAACAACATGGGGGAAACATAAACCAATGAAACAACCAGAAATCATAATCTTGATATTTATTCCAGGGAACGTTACATGACTACCATCATCATTACATGAAGAGTTCAGTAATCAAATAGAAACCCTTCACATCCATACCAAATGCCGGTACACAGGGTTAGTCTTCCCTGCTACACGGAGATATGTTATTTGATCTCTTGTACTCAAAACTCAAGGATTGGAATCGAATTTTCCTTGCCATTTTGAATAGGATTGCATTGTCTATAAGATGATCACATGTCCGAAGGCTCTTCTCTGTATTCCAGATCCGTCAAGCACTTTGTGGTTCTCCTTCGACCTTCACGAATTTTCCCTGCTCATCTGGTTGGGTTGTGTTCCTGCGTCCCAAAAAATAAGATCATTATCATTCCCTGTGGTGTACATTCGAGTTGAAATTAAGGTCACGATCTTTGTTTAAACTTGAATTATGTCCACCTTAATGCATTTTCAATATTTTTTGGTATTTTTTTTTTGCAAAAATATGAATTTAAGTTATATAGAATTCTTTCGGTAATAATCACATTCAAATCCCTGGATCGGTGTGCCATCTGGCAGGGGTAGAACCACACTGCGAGGATGAAGGATGGGTACGTGGCTCTCGCATGCGATGGGAGGAGTAGCACGCCCGACGAGGAAGAGGAGAGGAAAAATCCCCAACAGATTATGATGACATATTTTAATGTGGATGGCGAACAGCGTGGCAAGCCAGGTGGGCTGTCAGAGCGAGGTTGGAAAGAGGGCCATCAGGCTTTATTGACACAGGTTCTTAAGCTGCTCTGGGTTATTCTTATGAAATTCATTCTTTGCGAAGTAGTTCAATGTCTGGCTCTGTTCGTTGGATCTTGGTGCGAGCAACCTTGCAAGACACTCAGACGACGTTAGAGGCTTGCAATAGTGAATTGGTATGTACCCAATTCACCTTTTACCACCATGATAAAATGGGTTTCTGCGTATCGCTGCATGCAAAGGAAAATTTACATTTTTCTAGATTATATCTACTCTGTATGTCATATTGTCTGTTACAGTATGGATGCAGTCTGAAGTAGTTTGTTTTCTAAGGATTATGCAGGTTGTAACTATAGTCAAGGCCTCATAGGAACTCTGAAAGGTTTTTGTAGGTCCTTGTCAGCAAATTTTTTGTTTTATATATCATGTATGGTAAATGTAGTTATGCCAGGCACTGTAAAACTACTATTGTTTGTACCTGGTCAGGGTTGAAATTGCATGAATGTGAATCTATGTATTCTATGAATATGTTAAGTCGGGAATGGGAAATGTTAAGTCGGAAATGGGAAATCACCTGCATGAACATAAATGATGTTAATATTGGAAGGGGCGGGATGCGGAGGTTTGATAGTTACCCGAACAACTATTTGTTTATCTCTGCTATTTTGATATCTGTTAGTCATTCTCAGAAGGCTATTAGGCTTCTGTCAATATTTTTATTTCATTCTTTTGTAATTGTCTTGGGTGGGTGTGATGCATGCACCAATAGGTCTCAAGGCCACGTAAAGTAGAATTATCCTACTGCTGAGGGTAGCAACCTGACCCGGTATAATAACTTGTTTTTTAACCTGCTGGGATGTTGTAATCATGTCTCTGCTACAGGTCTTGTATCCATTCACACCTGCCACACATTTATGTCGGAAGGAGATCATATAGAAATTATGGCGAAAGGGAAAAGGGGAAAGAAGGACACCAAAGACAAAGGTAAGGCCAGAGTCTTGAATCCTCCAGCCAAGCGGCGCAAGAGGTCCAGCAGAGAAGTAATGAAAACCTTATTTCAAGCATATTCAGAGGAGACACCTTGCTTCTTTAAATCTCTCATTCATGGATGGGAGACTGATGCCAGAACCAAGATAGAAGAAGAGGAAGGCACTGTGGAGGATGAACTTAATCAGATTATTACAGACCCAGGTCAAACTCGGGGGAGAATTTCTCTATTTCATCATTCTATCAAAACATACTAGTTGATAAAATGCCTTCTTGTTAAGGAAATTATGTCGGTACAGGAAGTTGGGAGAGATCCCAGGGTAGCTACAACTCTAGCTGAGATCAATAGAAGCACTCTGGAAATGAACATTCGTCAACACCACCAGTATGTGCACCTCAGCAGAATCGATATGGAAATACAATCCATGCACCAAGTAGATATTCCTGGTTCAAGTGTCAAGGACACGACTCCTGTTGAGTTAGATGATGATTGAGCAATGACCAGTCTAAGTTTATTTTATTTAATGATAGCGGATAGCTTTTATGTTTATGTTATATAGATGATAGCAATTAAAGACACTGATATTAGTTATTTAAGGACAATACGAAGTAGACTTAATATGTATATGTTTTTGATGGCGTATAATGCACTCAGACAGCCAACCGACCTGGTTTCCTACAGGCAGGTTGAGGCTTAATTTTGTATTTTCAACCCTACTTTTACTATAAATAGAAAATAAAGAGGACCTACTAAGCTTACTGATCTAGGTGGATATCGGTGGCCACCCACCTATTCCATTTGGACCCGCACCATCAATTATTGCATCTTTTCACTTCCAGCAGCTTACTATTTTTAGCAGGTTTTCGAGTCCTGCACGCCTGAAGCCGTTTTGGGGCATTAATGATCCAGGTGGATATTGGTGGCCACCCACCTATTCCATTTGAACCCCCACCATTAGTTCTTTCAATTTTCAAGTTGCAACACAACTTAATATATTTAGCAGTTTTTCGGGTCCTGAACTTCTGGAGCCGTTTGAGGCCCTAAATGAAGTTTTTTAGGAAAAACGGGACCAACATGGATCCATGGACCAATTTTTCTCACGCCAAAATTTGTAGTCCTCGGAAAAATATTTCTAACGAGCTATTGAGCACATCAAACAGAGATAGGATGCCAAAGTTACGTCCCTGGGAAGTTGAAACACCAATTTACCCGAATGGGGCCCACAGTTTTGGCGCTTCATCTCCTAGGGTTAGGTTTTGGAAGTTTTGGATTTTACATTATTTCTCAATAATAAATAGGCCATCGAACCTCATTGTAACACAATTCAACGGCCGATAGCCATCACATCTCTTCTCAGGGATATGTTGCCAATGCCCTAGTGCATCTATTTCCATTATGTCTGTAATAGGCCTTCGAGCCTCAATGTAACACAGTTCAGAGGTCTGCGTACGCCACATCTCTTCTCAAAGATGCGCTACCAGTGCCCTAGATTGTTTCCATTATGTTTGTAAGCTTATTTCAGTCATTCTTTTATTATAAAAATGAAGAATTATTTCCGCTGCATCTTTGTGCTTATGGTTATATGTGTATTCTGTTGCGTTCCTACAAAAAAAATCCAGATCAGTGGTATCAGAGTGGGTCTGCTCTTTCTCTGTTTTTCTTTGCATGTCCCCAACACGGTTAGGGTATAAGGAGTTCGAGCTCGATCTGGTTGCACCCTTCCAAGATCAGCCTCGCCAACCCCGACGACCCCCCATGGCAGAAGGAAAGAAAGACGAGGGAGCAGGAGATCCTATAAAAATCTTGCTCGAGGAGGCCCTCGAGTAACAGAGGAATGCGATGATGGATAAATTTGCCCATATCCTTCAACGGATACCCACCAGCGGCACATCTACATCCAGCACATCCGCTAAAAGGTCAGCAACATCCTGGACAAATCCAATACCAAGTTCAGCATAATTTTCCCCTCCATGGAGGAACTTAACAAAATGGGGACCATTGCTTCCTAAGGAGGGAGGAATGATCCAGGTGGATATTGGTGGTGACCCACCTATTCCATTTGGACCCGCACCATCAATTCTTGTAGCTTTTCACTTCCAACAACTTACTATTTTTAGCAGGTTTTCAGGTCCTACACACCTGAAGCCGTTTTGGGGCATTAATGATCCAGGTGGATATCGATGGCCACCACCTATTCCATTTGAACCCCCACCATCTGTTATTTCCATTTTCAAGTTGCAGCACAACTTACTATATTTAGTAGTTTTTTGGGTCCTGAACTTCCTGAGTTGTTTTGAGACCCTAAACAACGTTTTTTGGGAAAATCGGGAGCAACATGGGTCCATGGACCGGTGTTTATCACACCAAAAGTTGTATTCCTCATAAATATCTTTCTAACGAGCTATTGAGCACGTCAAACGAAGATCAGATTCCAAAGTTACGTCCCCGGGAAGTTGAAACACCGATTTACCCATACGGGGCCCACAGTTTTGGTGCTTCATCTCCTAGGGTTAGGTTTTTGGAAATTTCGGGTTTTGTATTGTTTCTAAAAAATAAATAGGCCTTCAAGCCTCAATGTAACATAGTTCAGGGGTTGGTGACCATCACGTCTCTTCTCAGGGATACATTTCCAGTACCTTAACTCATATATTTCCATTATGTCTGTAATAGGCCTTCGAGCCTCAATGTAACATAGTTCAGAGGCCTACGTACGCCACATCTATTCTCAAAGATATGCTACCAGTGCCCTAGCTTGTTTCCATTATGTTTGTAAGCTTATTTCAGTCATTCTTTTATCAATAAAATGAAGCGTTATTTCTGCTACATCTCTATGCTTAAGGTTATATGTGTATTCTGTTGTGTTCCTACATAAATCTAGATTAGTGGTATCAGAGCGGGTCTGCTCTTTCTCTATTTTTATATGCATGTACCCAACGCGGTAAGGGTATAAGGATTTTGGGCTCGATCTGGTTGATCAGTCGTAAGATCAACCTCGCAAACCCCGACAACCCCCCATTATGGAAGGAAAGAAAGATGAGGGAGCAGGAGATCCTATCAAAATATTGCTCGGGGAGGCCCTCGAGAAATAGAGGAACACGATGATGGATAACTTTTCCCAGATCGTTTAATGGCTTCCCAGCGGCGACACATCTACATCTAGCACGTTCGCCAAAAGGTCTGCGACATCCTGGACAAATCCAATACCAAGTTCATCAGAATTCCCCCCCCCCCATGGAGGAAATTAATGCAATGGGGACCATTTATTCCCACGGAGGAAGGAATGATCCATGTGGATATCGGTGGTGACCCACCTATTCCATTTGGATCCGCACCATCAATTCTTGCAGATTTTCACTTCCAGCAGCTTACTATTTTTAGTAGGTTTTCGGGTCCTGCATGCTCGAAGCCATTTTGGGGCATTAATGATCTAGGTGGATATTTGTGGCCACCCACCTATTCCATTTTAACCCCCACCATTAGTTCTTTCAGTTTTCAAGTTGCAGCACAACTTACTATATTTAGCAGTTTTTCGAGTCCTAAACTTTCGGAGCCGTTTTAAGGACCCATGTTGCTCACACCAAAAGTTGTAGTCCTCGGACATATCTTTTTAACGAGCTATTGAGCACGTCAAATGGAGATCAGATGCCAAAGTTACGTCCTCGGGAAGTTGAAACACCAATTTACCCGAACGGGGCCCACAATTTTGGTGCTTCATCTCCTAGGGTTAGGTTTTTGGACGTTTCGAATTTTACATTGTTTCTCAACAATAAATAGGCCATCGAGCCTCATTGTAACACAATTTAGGGGCTGGTAGCCGTCACATCTCTTCTCAGGGGTACACTGTCAGTACCCTAGCTCATATATTTCCATTATGTCTGTAATAGGCCTTCGAGCCTCAATGTAAGACAGTTCAGAGACCTGCGTATGCCACATCTCTTCTTAGAGATACAGTACCAATGCCCTAGCTTGTTTCCATTATGTTTGTAAGCTTCTTCTTCTTCTTCTTCTTCTTCTTTTTTTTTTTTTTGAATTCGACTAATTCTATTAAGCAAAAATATGGTACAAGAATATGTTACAAGCAAGAGAGTCAGAAACCGGCAACCGGAAATGATAGGACGATCAACCTCGGTTCCGTAGAAGAAGTGAAGAACACAAGGAGCTACAATCTATGACAGAAAAGCAAAAAGGCTGAATCCTACCCAGAATGGGCAGAGGCCGCAACACGAATCTTTTTCCCATTCCTTTTTTTGACTTCGACCCAACCCGCCTGTGGCGAATGAGCCGCAACCACTTGAAGACTGGGGGTCTCCAGAGGGGGACCCTCCTTTTTTGAATCAGAGGAGGAGGTCATGTGGACGCGTTTCTGGGCGATGGCCAAATCTGAGGTATGCTTCGGTCCATCGGCTGAAGGAACCTCAGATTGAGGAGCTTGATCCAAATCTGCATCGCTAATATCATCTTCAGAGCAAGAGGATTCAGAATCCACAACTGAAGGTGGAGAGCATGGAGCCCATCGTTTGAACTTGGACTTGGAGAAGTTATCCTTATTCTTCTTTGCTGGGAGAGAAGGGCAGGAGGTCTGCAGATGTCCTGTTTGGTGGCAATGTCGACAGCGGAATGCAGTATTTTCGTAGTCCAGTGTCTGGGTCCAAACAAAGTCGTTAACCTTGAGATTGATTTGGTCAAGAAGTCCTTTGCTTAAATCTAACTCCACGCATAATCTGGCATATGTGTAGAGACCGTTGCTTTCCCTCCAGTAATCTCCCATGAGAAAACTGCCCAAGGTGTTGCCAATAGTTCTGTAGACCACATCATGCCATAAGTGGGCTGGTAAGTTTGGAAGCCTGATCCATACAGGAGTCTTGGTAATGACTGCAGTTGTTGGATCAAAATCTGGGAACCAAGGAGTTAGGAAGAGCCCTGCCGTTCCCATGAACCAAGGGCCTTCTGCTAAAGCCTTTTCATAATGCTTGTTTTTATCGAATAGAACAATGAAATATCCTTTTGAACAGAAACTGACCTTACAATGTTGAGTCCAGTTTGCATGGATCCAATCATAAAGATCCTTAGATCGCGACCACAGTCCGTTGAATCTGCATATGATTGCTCTTTCTGCAAATTCTTGAAGTTGATCTGCAAGACCTGCGTGGGTGATTTCGACAGAGGGAACTTCCTCTGTTTTGTCAACCAAGAAAGGCTTAGGTTTAAGGGCTTCCGGGGGTTTGGGGTTCTCAGAGTGCACTGCATCTTTGTAAGAGAAAGGAGGAGCTGAGGACAATTGTCCTACAGCACCTCCTCTCAAACGGAGGGTTAAAATCAAAGAGTTGTTTCTGTAAATGCTATATGTAGAGAGGGGAAGAAGGTCTTCAAGCTGTTTACCTTGAAAGAGAAGTCTTTGAAGTCCTGAAGGTATCCCACTCCGCCAATCTAGAGCTATTTTGAGATCCAGCACCAGATCTGAAGAACTGACCCAGTGCAAGATGGATTTGCCCGAAGGTAGAGAGATTTGGATTTGAAAGGAGTCAAGATTGTCATGGCGATGAAGGGGTGGAGAATCCACCTGCAAGAGGAGACAGTCACTTAATGATAGAGACCGAGCCGAGACAGGGGATTGTGAAGCAGGGTAGAAGGTCCAAACGTTCTTCCTCTGCAAGTAAACTCGTTCTTTGCGATCTGCGTGCCTGAAAAGGGAAGTGGCTGTCGAGTCGCCTTTGCTTGATGGCTCTAGACAGTAAAAAATGTTGTGGGTTCCTGCATAAAGCGCAGCAGTGGGGCGGAGGGGAACCTTCAGAAGCTGACTCTGTCACTGCTTAACTGAGTATCGTGGCTGCTTCTGCAGAATCGCAAAGCAAGGCCGGAGCGGAGCCCAAGGCGCAGGGACGAGGGCATTCAGGGCATGAGGAAATGGGGTAGGTCTCCTACCCTGGTGTGGCGCGTGAAATGCAGAAGAGAGAGCCGCCGACCCTGAAGGAGAAAAAACCCTAGTCTCCATTTCGTCTCCATGTTTGTAAGCTTATTTCAATCATTCTTTTATTAATAAAATGAAGCATTATTTCCACTGCATCTCTATGGTTATGGTTATATGTGTATTATGTTGCGTTCCTGCAAAAAAAAATTGGATCACTTACAAAACAAAAAATCACATTCAAAAGCACATTGTCGACGCGTTTCGAACCAACTAGTGTGGTTCATCATTAGGAATAGGTGAGAGATCAGATCCAGACGTTGAGTTTAAATAGATGCATAAATGGTTAAACTAGCAGTTAGGATAACGACTAGTTTGACTTTGAAATTTAATAACGGCTAGCTCTATTTAATTGATTTAATTATTTAATAAAATATATATATATATATATATATATATATATATAGATATTTTTAGCATCAAAGAGGCGAAGGTCATAGCTAGGATTGACCATTTGCATCATCGTAAGTTTAGAGAGGCCTTCGAAATTGAAAAAAGACCCGTAAATCTCAATTGAGATGACGACTGGAATATAAGCAGGTGTTGGATCCCTTCCCTATATTCTTAATAGTCCGTTGTTAATATAGATAAATAAATAAATAATAATAATAATAATAATTAATTAACTAAATTAAATTAAATAAAAAGATCTATATATATATGATTAAATAATTAAATAATTAAATAAATTAAACAGAACTAGCAATTATTAAATTTCAAAGTCAAACTAGTCGTTAGCCATTTCTGCATTTATTTAAACTCAACATCTGATCGAGGAGGATCTTGATCAGTACAGATCAACAGAGTTCCAAGTCAACTTCAACAGTTCGACGTCCAGTTCAGTCTTCAGAATCATCAATTCACCAGTGAAAAGGTCCTCTAGTATCATGGTTCAATGTCAGGTTTAAGGTTCATGGCATGATCATCATGTGTGTGACAAAAAGGTGAATTTTTGGGCTAAAATGATGATGCAATATCCTAAGTAATAAGACCTAATCCTACTTTCTAATCCTAGTACTAAGGATCTAAGCATTATGTTTAAATCCCTATGTCAAACCCTAAAATATATGTCAAAAACCTACACCTAAAACTATGGTGTCAAAACCTAGACTCTAACCTTATGTAAAAAAATTCCTAGTGCAAAAGTGTTCCTAAGTGCTAGAACTTTTTTGTATTAAACCTAGGACCTAAGCGCTATGGGCTTTTAAATCTAAGCCTAAGCCTTAAAATCCTATGTTCTAAATCCTAACGCAAAAATTCAAACCACATATTAAAACCTTATTATAAAAACCTATAACATAAACCTTATTCAAAGGTTCAGAAGATGGGTTTAAAAGTAAGGTTCGGGATATTGAAATATAAATGCTGATTTAATTTAATTAAAACCTTATTAAAAGCACCACAGCGTTAGATAACTGCCAGCTCCTGACCGCGTCGGAAAACATTAACCGCCAGCAGATGTGACCAGACTTTAGACCGCGGCGGAATTGTTCTGAAGTTATAACCATCGTCATAAAACCGCGACGTTTGCGACGGAGTTGTATCATGTGACTTGGTCATGCCGGAACCACCGGAGTCAAGACCGTTACCGCCAGATGGACCGTGACCGTCGGTGATCCCTATCCGCCTGCTCTGATCACATGTTGGTTGTCATCCTCCGCCCAGTTAACATAACCATCGGATAAAGATTATATTATAATTTTTAAATATGGGTTTTTAACATTATTTCAGCGCCTAAGGTTTGGGAACAATATCCCTAAGGTTCATGCATAGGAGGGATTCGAGACCTTATCCCTTCAAATTATCAACAAATTGCTAATTGAAGTAAACAGTGGTTCGATGCAGGCCTATTTAAGCCATGACATTGGCTCATGAATTCATCTTTGGTTTTTGGAAGACATTGTGCATTTTGAGTTTAGTTTTAAAAGGATAGAGGCGAATTTGTTTGCAGCATTGCTCAGCCGTCAGTGGTTGGAATTGAGCACAGAGACAGGCATCGGAAAGGCGAGGAAGGGTACTTTTTGTTTACAGGGTTCAGAAGTGCCTGCGAGCATAGTCATTCTATTCCATTTCAGTGTAAATATTCTTCAAGATCAATCCTAATAAAAACAGACGCCCACTTAAAAGCGGACCCAGAGATGTAGTCCAAGAGGGACGAACTCTGTCATAAAATTGTTTGCCTCTTCTTCTCTCTGATTATTGTTGTTATTTAATTCATTTATGCTGCTGGTTTATCTCATTTTTCATTAAAGCATACTTCAGTTAACAATCAATCTAAAGGACAAACTAATCAAACTGCTTAAGCACTTTATTTGATTAGTTGTCAGATCAACGTCCAAATATGATCTCTCACCTAGTCCTGATGATGAACCACACTGGTTGGTTCAAAATACGTTAACAATGTTCATTTGAATGTGATTATTACCGAAATAATTCTATCTAATTTTATGATGGATCACATAATCCAAAATTCTATAACTATGAATTTAAGTTGTTTAAAATGTGTTTTTAAGTGTATATGGATTCAACAACCCTCAATTTATTTCTTGAAACTTAAAATTCCAAGGCATTCCTACTTGATTTCAATCACCAAGAAAGGGAAAAAAACTTCTAATAATTAGACCACTGCCTTTCTTATGCCACCACACATATAGGGGAAGATTCAACAACATCACCAACACTAAAGTTGTTAAAAATGTCATTTTAGTGAGATTAAAATCTTGGAGGCATGGTTTAATGAAAAGAGTAACTCTACCCCAAATTTGTGATCTCTTCTATAATATTTTTGCAATGTTCAATGTTGGATGAAAACAACAAAGAAACCTTTGGAGCTAAAGTTATGGTCCATGTGGAGCTAATCCATTTACATAGTGTTATTGTTGATGGCCAATGTCCATTAGATCGACAACTCAAGACCTAGTTTTAGTGGGTTGTGCAAATAATCTTAATATTTAGCATTTACAAATGCTATATTAGGGATCTTGTAATCTCTCCAATATGAATGTGCTTAGATGAGGATTCTTCATATCCAATGAAGAGGATCTTTTTCGAACCATGTTTTTGAAAGAATATAGGCTTGAGGAGGAGGGCACAATGCTCCTTACTCCATAAAGTCACAACATTAGTACACAATTGAGTCATTGTCGATGTTATATATGAGTAAGCAATGATCAACTAATTGCTCGCCAATATTGTGTGATCATTGTTTTATCCAAAAGGGTCATATTTTTAAGTCACAACTTCCAAACTATGTAGATTGCAAGTATAATATGATTGCTTTCCTAATAGAAATTTTACCCAAATTTAGAAACACTTTGATAGGTCAAAATCATATTCAAATATTTTATCAAATAATTTGTAGATGAAGCTTCCATCAAATAGCTTACCAAAACTTCATGTTTGGCACCACCTTTCTAATCTCTCTCCATTAAATCACAACAATGTTTTTTTTGGCAAGAAAGACTTCAATGTGTTTTGTTATTTAGCTCTTACCATATATTCAATTTATTTCATTTTCCCACAACATAAATTGTTGCAATGAATTTCATATTCTCACTAACACACACACACACACACACACAAAAAAAAACAACAACAACAAAAAAACAAAAAACACTTAGAATTATACCAACATGAAAACATAAAAAACCCCACAACATAGCCATGATCAATTGGAAGACCACACATAATACATTGCACAAATTCTCTTTCTTCTTAAATGACTTCTCCTCTTACAATTTTCTTTCTTCTTTAACGACCATAATCCTCTTTTTTTTTTCACCTAATATCTTTTATATACTAACTTTTAATCTAAATTAAAGATATCTTTTAATAGTATAAATTAAAGACACTTAGACATCAAACATGACAAACCTAAATAAAATATTAATTACGCTAAGCCACATATACGTTTCTATAAATTAAAAAATTAATCAATATAATACATTTTTCATAAATTAAAAAAATATATCATATTAATGTCCGCACCTTTATAAACATCTATTAAAACCGCTTTGATTGTAAAGAAGAAAAATGTGACTCTGGAAAAATGTACGGTAGCGTTTTATAAAGCTCTTGAACTTCCAATATCTTCACTGAATGCAACCAGAAGAGTCATATGTTATGCCGAGTTCGCTCGGAAAATGAGTGTTTGCCTAATAAATCAGCGTCCCACTCCCATATCCTCGCGAAACAACCCAACCTAATACAGTTCATAGCAAGACTCTGGAATGTTCTGCTTATTTCACTGTTGGTGGTGGCATGCACAGAAGAACAAACATGGCATTGGTTTTGAGATGTAAGCCTTCATGCTAAAAACAAAAGGCCTGTACATGGAAAAAGTAAGACTTAGGTGGTAGATAAATAATACTCACATCAAACAAACATATTATCAATATTGTCCAAGGCTTTAGATTGGAATTGATTTAGACTTTCCTCCGAACAGTTCTGTCTCCGTCAGGCATCAGGCAGAATTGGAGATAATGGTTCATGGTATTATTTTGATTGAAATTCTGGTCGGATTAATTTGAAGAAAATCTAGCAGAAAGTCTGCAAGATCAATGGCAAGAATAAATAATCTTAACCAACAGGCAGATGATGGTAGTGGTGGTGACGAGGAAGATTGTATTTATACATGTACAAAGCAGAATGGCTACCACCATTACAAAAGCAAATTCAAAGCCCAATGCCAACGTTATTACTTCTCTGCAAGACATTAGAACACTGTGTAAACAGGGCCGTTTGAACGAGGCGCTCCGCATTTTGCATATTAAAGACATTCCCATAGACTTATCTACGGTCGATTATGTTCATCTCTTGCAGGGGTGCATTAAGAAGAAAGCTTTAGCAGACGGTAAACGAGTCCACGCCCACATCAATCAGAGTAGATTTGTATTTGCAACAGACAAGCTTTTATACAACACGCTTGTTAGCATGTATGTCAAGTGTGGGAGTCTCGTGGATGCTAACAGAGTTTTCAACCAAATTCCCGAGCGAGACGTATGTTCATGGACTGTGATGATTGCAGCTTACGCGAGACAAGGGTTCTATCAGGAAGCATTGGAACTCTTTCACCAAATGCAGCGGGCGGGTGTTTACCCCAATGAGTTCACTCTTGCCAGTGTTCTGCCGGTCTGTGCCGGATTGGGATCTCTTGAATTGGGTGCGGGGATCCATAAAGAAATAATAAGGCGGGGGTTTCTGTCTGATGTCGCTGTAGGGAACGCACTTGTAGACATGTATGCCAAATGTGGGCATGTAGAGAATGCACGAGAACTGTTTGACAAAATGCCTAAACGGGACGTTGTTTCATGGACTCTTATGATTACGGGTTATGCAAAGCAGGGTCTTGCCAAAGAGGCATTGAGATTGTTTTACCAGATGCGCGGCTTGGGTGTCCAGCCAAATCATTTCACGTTTGCAATTGTTTTGTCGGCATGTGCCGAATTGAGGTCTCTTGAAGAGGGGATGGAGATCCATGAAGAGATAATAATAGGCGGATGTCAGTTTGATGTATTTGTCATGAGTGGCCTTGTTGACATGTATGCAAAATGTGGCAGTATAGATAAGGCACGCAAAATATTTGATGAAATGCATCAACGAGATCTGGTCTCGTGGAATGCGATCGTTGCGGGGTATGCACAGAATGGACTTGTGGATGAGGCTCGCAAACTCTTTCTAGCGATGCCTCAGAGGGATACCTTCTCATGGACGGCAATGATTGCGGGATATGTGCAGACCGGGCTCATTGACGAGGCCCTGGAACTCTTCCAGGAAATACCCCAAAAGGATGTGTTCTCTTGGACTGTGATGATTGCAGGATTTGTACAGAATGGGCATGGTTGGAACGCCCTGAGGCTTTTCCGACGAATGCAACTGGCAGGTATAAAGCCGGATGCAAAAACCTTTGCTGGTGTTCTCCCAGCATGTACGGATTTGGCAGCTCTCGAACAGGGTATGGAGATCCATGAAAAAATAATCACAGGTGGTTTTCAGTCAGATGCTTTTGTGGTAAATGCCCTGATAGACATGTATGCAAAATGTGGGAACATACCTAAGGCACTCCGATTGTTTGACAACATGCATCACCGAGACCTGGCCTCGTGGAATGCAATGATTGCAGGATATGCCATGCACGGCTGTGGCAAGGAGTCCCTCAAACTCTTTGATCAAATGAAACTGTCTGGCATGTACCCTGATGAAATTACTCTGCTTGGTGTTTTGTCTGCATGCAGTCATGCGGGCCTAGTAGATGAGGGTTATCAATGCTTTACTTGCATCAATGATTATCCTATCACACCTATAATGGAGCACTATAGCTGCATGGTTGATCTTCTTGGCCGTGCTGGTCGGCTGGATGAAGCACTAGACTTTATCAACGCAATGCCAATAAAACCCAGCGCTTCTGTATGGAGTTGTTTGCTCGCTGCATGTAGAGTACATAATAATATAGAGCTAGCGGAATGTGCTGCAGAGCATATCTTTGAGTTGGACTCTGAAAGCGCTATACCATATGTACTTCTTTCAAACATCTATGCTACAATTGGTAGGTGGGGCGACATTGCAAAGGTGCGGCAAATGATGAAGGACAGAGGCATAAAAAAGACAGCTGGATGCAGCTGGATTGAGGTCAATAAGCAGGTACATGCTTTCCTTGGAGGAGAAGACAGGTAGCAGACACATGCAGAAAATCTAAGCAAAGATGGACCTGGGAAATGAAGTTGGCACTGTCTGTTTCGAAGACAGGCATTGTGCTGAAAGCCATGGAGGGGAATGACTAAATTATTTGCCACCACATTAAGAAGCTGGTAACTGCATCGAGGGGTTATTAAATAGTTCCCGTACAACATCTATCAATGGACAGATTGCATTGATTGAAAATCCACTAGCAGCCAGAGCAGACCTCCCAAGCCACCATGAGAACGCGACTGCTTGATAAAACACAGACTTACGATTGAGATTTGAGTATGCTAGCTCAAAATCAAAAGCATAAAATTGCCAAGGACCTCAGAGTTTTTGGGAACTTCACTCTCTGATCTGTGATCATGTTCATCTCTAAGATCCGTTCCTAGGAGACGGACTAAGTCCTCTAGATCTCAGCAGTGCACGAACTCCCTCAGGGAACCATCTAGTGGACTAGTCCGCACTTTCCACCGGCCCTTCATCTGGCCAACAGACTTTGTGGAGTTTCTTCAGTGTTCATCCAGCTTCGGATGGAGAAATGGGTTTGATCATCAAACCCATTAGCTCTTGGATCTTCTCTGCCAGGGCATTCCATACATTATATTTTTATGTTCCTGCATTGTATTTTTTATAGGAAACCATTTGGTTCTCTCGCATTGTATGGACATCATTGTACTCACCAGTCCTTTTGACCTAGTCCCTTTGACCTACTTTGTGGTCAATAGTTGGACATAAATATAATTATCTTATGTTATCTTATGTAAGTTGTTTTCAGGTGAAACTGTTATTAGGGATAACATTATCATCAATTTAAGCATGGACGTGTTCCTAAGCATAGCCTTGCATTAAAAGAAAGTTAGACCTGTTGTCAAAAGTACTATTATCATTGGACTGGTCTTTCTTTTCACTTTCTGATAAAGTGCAGCATTCAGAGACATATAAAATGCTTTTTACCTTGATTAGAGGAATCAAAACAAGTAACAGGATTCTATGTTAGAGTCCCTAGATAGGTTTAAACTTTAAAGGCATATCTTTCATTAGTAAGATACCTAGTGTGATGATAACATGTTAAATTTAGATAACTATGGTGTTCTATGCTTGATGCAATTTTACTTCAATCTTTCTTAGGCCCGATACAAAATGGCAATCACATAAACATGAAAGTAAAATGCTGATAGAACACAATAAAAGTTCAACAGAAGACAAGCCAATAATATAGATCAGATTTACAATTCCTTTTGTCCAGCAAAGATATGAGATATTGTTGCATTATGGCAGTGAATAGGATGCTTCAGCCAGCAAAACCTTTCTAGATCAGCCAACCTTCCATGTGTCACACCCACAGCCCTCAAAGACAGCTCATCACAAGATAACTCTGGTCAACCCAAAGAAGAATCTCTACAACAAGGAGAATTTGTTTGGGTTTTCCTCTCAAAGAGTTAGAGGTTTTGGCCCTGGTTGATAGCCTACATTCAGTGTCTCTTGTCTCTTTATGTTTATGCATTGGTAGTTGTTTGATGAAGAACACTATAATAACATAAGAAAAATAAGATCCTAATCTAAGAAGTAAAAAGCATTCACAAGCACTTACTAATAAAAAAGAAATCACTTAATTTTTATGCCCTAGATTTCTCAACATGGTATCAGAGATAAGGTGACTAAGACAAGGAAGGGCATCTTATCAAGGGACACTTAAGGATCAAATCTCAAGGAAGGCATCAAAGCAAAGATCATATTGAAGTCAAAGGAAACATCATAACTCTAGATCAAAGAAATCTACAAAGAAGTATTGGGATCATCATCAAGACAAGAAGGCCAAAACCCTACATCTATTCAAGTTGAAGAGATCTACGAATCAAGTTAAAGTGTTTTGAATACTATTCATCGAAAGGAAGCTACATCGAAAGGTGGTGTCATCAAGACTCTCTCTCGTTGAAGCAAGTCCCTTACCATTGAAGACATCACCAAGAAGTCATCATTGATCCTCATCAACAAGACTTCACCATCAAAAGGGATCTCCATCTTTGTGAGATCAAGGATCGTTATTGAAGAAAACTATCCTCAACAAAGAGAAGTTTTATATTCTCTGTATCATCGTCAACATCAAGGAAGTAGCAAGGAGAAAGCAGCATCCTATCAAGTAAGTATATGAAAGGGGAATTTAGGGCTCAAAGGATTCTCATAGAATCCATCAAGGATCCCCTCATCCCATATTTATCTAAACTCAAAACTTCAAAAGAAATCTATGATAAACTGGTAGAGTTGTATTCTGTAAGCACTGTTGGAGAAGTCATCTCATTAAGACAAGAAATCTACAAGCTGAAGATGTCTAAGGAAGATGGAATAGCCTCATACTTTATGAGGATATCTGAGATCCAGGATCAATTACAAGATCTGGGAGAAATCATGTCTGATAGTGAAATGACTATAGTGGTATTAAATGCATTGTCGGAGGAGTGGGCTAACTTTACTTCAAGTATCTATGGGAAGAAAGAAGATACTCCATTCCAGGGTCTATGGTCACTATGCAAAATTGAAGAATCTAGACCAAAGGCCAAATCTGATGTGGGAGCAGGTGAGCAAAGTCAAGCTTATGCTACAATGACAAGAAGAAAAGGAAAATTTGGAAAGTTTGGTTCTTGGAAAAAGAAAAGGGACATGTCTAAGATTCAATGCTATGGGTGTCAGGAATATGGACACTACAAAAGAGATTGTCCTAAGATCAAGAAGGACAATAACAAAAGAAGAAGAGAAGAAGCTCATATCACCGAAGAAGTGGAGGATGTTGAAAAGAAGAAATCCAAGATAGAGGAAGTAAGAGATCTCTACTATGACTGAGATAGTCTTCCTTGCCTAAGTTCTTTTCAAATTTCTAAGTCTTCTATTGTAATATATGGCTATCTTGATTCACTAAGTTAAATAATGGGATGCATCAAGGCATCATGGAAGCATTGAAAGCAAGAACTCGGGACATCATTATAGAAATGCATGAAAAACAGTTAGAATCTATGGAATTCAAGTATATAGCTCTTGGAAATCTCATTGAAAACACAAGTGGTAAGGTCATCTAGTACAAGGCTCATCATACATCTGTCAAATGGAAACATATGTTGATGGGGATACTTTAGATCTTCAAGATTCTATGATGGAATATTCATCGAAAGGTTCACTGATCATGAAGGAAAACAAGTGTTTCATCAAGAATTCCAAATTTGTGGAATTCATGCGGTGATGTTATGATGACATAAAAGTAAAGCAAGTCCAGGGATTCAAGCTCTTTCAATCAAGGAAACTGTTGCAGGAAGTCTAGATGACCCGAAGGAAAAATGAGGTATGTATGCTTACATTTGATATTGTGGAAGTCATGTCATATGGTTGTAGGTAACATGGATCAATGCTCTATCTTTAGAGCATGATCAAAAGTAAGGATCTCCTCCCTCAAAGGAATGCAGGAATGCATGGGTCACATATTCACTAGATGAAATCAACATAAAATTTCCTCATGTGAAGTATGAGGTGGTTGACTACAATTGAGGAACTCTGATTGGAAGCTCCTGCGAATGTAATGTGCAAAGAAAGGAAGGAAGCGATCATGGAATATGCAACCATGGTAAAGGCAATAAACATCCGAAAGACCAAGAAGATTTGACTAGGATATCTCCATGGAAGATATGAATACTCTAATGAAGTCTGAAAAGGAAAGAGACCCTTGACAATATATATCTTTGGGAGATGTGTCGATATGTATGTAGGATTTTGATGCAAACTAGAAGATGTCATGATGAAAGACCATCACAACAGTAATTTTGATTTTAATGTTCATTCCTTTATTTTTATATCTGGATGGGTTTATGCATAGCTGCCAAGGGAAGATCTATGGATGTCTTCCACCACCGATGCACATGTAGTAGGATGAAATATTCTTAAGTAAACATGGCATGAAGTAAACAATGTGGCATGAAGGAAGGCCATATATGGACTAATGGATCACTTTCTGATGATGACATGGTTGGCACATGGATGGAAGTGATGGATGGTTGGTTCCCTATGTAGAAGTCCCAAACATGAAGACTCCTAGATAATGAAAAGAAATTCATGACATCGTGAAGAGGAGTTCTTCAAGTAGTTGGTTGTCCCATCATCTTGACCTGAGGAGTTGTTGTAGGTTCCTAATTAAGAGGGAGCATGGAAACAAGTTTCTTACTTGGAAAAAACTTGGAAATTCCTAAGCCAAGAGGGAGCTTACATATATTCCTTCTATATAAATGAGTACATTCCTTTATTGGAATATGTATGTCCTCCCTTATTAAGATGGAGAGATAGACACATCATTCTTGTATTCACTTGGGAAGACAGAATGGAGGATTGGGTAAGCATTTGACATCTGATGCTCTTTGAAGATATATTCCGGCATCCAATATAAGAGTAGTTGTTGAGGACCGATATTCTTTGAGGATTGGGAATCCAAGGTAAGAATAGCCTTGGTGGAACACACCTTGAGAACCCGACCGAGGTATTTTTCGAGAGATATAATGATGAGGGTGTCTATACATCATTGGTCTCAACGACATTGTGCTCAGATCTCATGGAGAGATAGAGTTGTTAGTCAAGGCCTTGCTATGTGACAATGTTGGTTGATATGATGCTATACAGATGGGTTACAATCTGTTTCCTCTTATGAGAAATTCTTCAGATTGAGAATGACCAAGTACCATTATGAATACCTCCCAGTTAAGAGGGAGTGTTGAAAAGTACCTAGGTTCGGTCTTCATAATGACATGTGTAATTGTGATTTTATGTAATTGATGAAAAGAAAAAAAGAAAAAAGAAAAAATCATTGTAATGCTTGTCTCATGGGTTTCATGAGCAAGGAATTTTATTTTAGTAATGGCTCCCATTGTGAGCCTTTAGGATTTAGTCATCTAGTCATAAAATTCAAATATAGTCTATGTCATGTATGAAGGACCCTCCTTGGGCATATTATATCTTGTATGAGTCAATGGAAGTGTCTAACAACCCTCCAAGACAAGCACTAACATCCTCCTATAGGTTGGCTTCCAAAAAAAAAAAATTTCATAAAAAGGACACGTTGGTTCAACAAAAGTCATGTTGGTTAATTTTGATACTCCAACCACTATAAAAAGGTGGCTCGGCCTAATCTCATAAAATAGAAATTTTAGAGAATAATTTCGGTAGGGGTCTGCAGTTAGAGAAGTGAGAGGTATAGCAAGGTCTGCGGTTAGAGAATTGTGAGGTACATCAGGTTTGAAGAAAAAGGTGCAACTAAGTACAACATAGGAGGGAGGAGTATAATCTTAGCTCCTCTCTGATTTGTTTATGAGTTTATATTCACGTCCACCGAGTTTACATGCAACAAACGAAGAGGAGCACAATCCTAGTTTATTTGCAGTAGAAGGAAGGCTGAAACAAGAAGGTCCAGTCTAGAAGGAAGGTCGAGATAAGAAGAAGGTCAATTCTAGAAGGAAGCCCAAAGGTTTGAAGTTGAAGAAGGTCGAAGAAGAAAAGGAGCCAAGAAAAGGAAAACGAGCAGAAGGTTTACTATCATTATCAAAGGATATCATCAAGAGAACTTGTGTCTTGGTCTTAGAGTGGCAACTAGGTCAAGGGTCTTGGTCTTGGTATTCGTCAATTAGAATATATTAGAATAATAATTTGATCAGTTTTTCCTCTCAAAGAGTGAGAGGTTTTGACCCTGGATGATATCCTACATTTAGTGTCTCTTGTATCTCTATGTTTATACATTGGTAGTTGTTTGATGAAGAAGAAAACTATAATAACATAAGTAAAAGAAGATCCTATTCTAAGAAGTAAAAATCATTCACAAGCAGTTACTGATAGAAGAGAAATCACTTAATCGTTATGCCCTAGATTTCTCAACATCTACAAGTCTCTAGATTTTCCAACATGGTAGCAGAGCTAACGTGCAAGGAGACTGAAGATCATCTCCAAGCTAGCAAACAAAGCGGTAGAAGGAAGTTTGTTCTCTGCTTTATTTGGTACCTTTAAGGATGAGAATGTATGGGTTATCGACAGTCACTGCCTCTAGACATATGACGGGAGAATATAGTTAACTTCAAACCTTGTCAAAAGGAAATTCATCTGATTCTATCGAACTTGGAGACAAAAAGAGCTATCCAGTGAAAGACATTGGGTCTACATCATTGGAGCTTGTGTCAGTTGGAAGCATTCACCTAAACAACATTTTATATGTTCCAAGTTTGAAGAAAAACTTACTTTGTATTTCTTGTCTAGAGGATAAGGATGATAGAGTTGCTTTTGTTGATGACAAGGTTTTGGTTTGGGTTAAGGGCTCTAGTATTAATGAAGCAAGGGTGATTGGGATTCGTGAGGGGGCATAGTATAAACTCTATACACCTCTAGCTCGAGCCCTAGTTCACTTGGAAGTGATTCCTTCCGAACTATGGCATAGAAGGTATGGAGACCTTCATTATAATATTTTTCCATCTCTGAGTCAAATGGTCATTAGCATCCCTGAAATAAAGGAAGTTTGTGATGGAACTTGTAAGGGATGTTCTCTAGGCAAGAATGTAAAGAAACCATTTGCAAGTAGTGATACCAGATCTAAGGAGATTTTATATCTCATACACCTCATATGTATGTGGACCTATGGCAGTCAAGTCTCTTGGTTGGCATCAGTACTATGTAATATTCATTGATGATTTCTCAAGGAATACTTGGTTATACCTCCTTAAGAACAAGGATGAGGTGTTCTAAAAGTTTCAGGAGTTCAAGAATGAAGTGGAAAACATAACTGGGAGAAAGATAAAAATTCTAAGGTCATACAATGGTAGATAATACATCTCCAAAGAGTTAATATATTTTTGCAAGGAAGTAGGAATCAAGAGGGAGCTCATTGTTCCCTATAGTCATGAACATAATTGTGTGGAAGAAAGGAAGAACCATACCATTGAAGAATGTGTCAGAGCTATGCACATGATCAGGATGTCCCTCAATTCCTAGGGGGAGAAACATGTATGACAAATTTTTATTTGCAGAATTGAAGTCTTCACAAGATTCTCAACAACATGACTCCGGAAGAAAGCTTTTACAGGAAAGAAGTCGAGTGTGGATCATCTTTGTATATTTGGGTGTCCTATGTATATTCATATACCCAAGGATAAGAGAAAGAAGTTAGATCCTACCAGTCTAAGGGGCATCTTTGTTGGGTATAGTGGTTCATCTAAAGCATACATAATATATATTAAGGAGGATCATCGAATTGAGGTAAGCAAAGATGTCATTTTTTATGAGAGTATAGCTTACAAGAAATCAAAGGATGTTCCAGTTGACTCTGATGAAGAAGAGATACCCATCTTTGAGGATATCTCTAGGGATAATAATGGTCAAGAACTGGGACCTACTAAAGAAGATGTTGAAGGTCCTTGTGAGCCTATACAATAGGTAATTGTTCTAGAAAATCGAAAGAGTCTTGTTTGGCTTAAAACTACTCTTCAAGAGGTAGAATGACATACAACATCAAGAACATCCAGGGAAAGTAAGAGACCGAAGAGTTATTTTGGATATGTTGCATACATGAGAAATTTGATCGAAGAAAAATCTTTCGCCTATGAGGATGCAACTAAGCATCAAGAGTGGAGGAGTGCAATGCACAAAGAATATCAATCCATAATGAAGAACGATGTACGGGAGATTTTCTCTAGGCCAAGTGACAAATCTATAGTCACTTCAAAATGGATTTATAAGATAAAGCACGCTACATATGGGAACATTGATAAATACAAATCAATGTTTGTAGCAAGGGGTTTCTCACAGAAAGAAAGGATTGATTATGAGGAAACCTTTTCTCCCACAAATAGGTATACAACAATAAGATCATTGATTTCATTGGATGATATTATAAAATGGAACATGCATGAAATGGATGTCAAAACAACTTTCTTGAATGGGACTATTGATGAGGAGGTTTACATTGAACAACCTCAAGGATTTGAAATAAATCAGAGGGAGACTCATGTGTGCAGGTTGAAGAAGGCTCTCTATGGCTTAAAGAAAGCACCTAGAGCTTGGTATGCTAGAATGGATGTGTACCTCTTAAGACTTGGTTTTACCAAGAGTACTACAAATCCAAACCTATACAACAGGTGGTCTAGGGAGAACCACTTATCATACTTTTATATGTGGATGATCTACTTACTACATGAGTACAATGTCGTATTCAGGAATGTAAGAAGCAATTAGTAGCTGAGTGCGAAATGAAGGATCCTGGAATCATGCATGATTACTTGGGACTAGAAGTTTGTTAGAAGCCAGGAGAGATATATCTTGGTCAAGGTAAATATGTGATCAAGATTGTTCGGAAAATTGGCATGATGGATATCAAGCCTATGATGACTCCTATAATTACCAATTTGAAGAAATTAAGGAGTTTGGAGTCTAGTCCAATGGATCTTACTTGCTACAAATAACTAATTGGGTCCTTGATGTACATGGTAAATACAAGACCATATATTTGTTTTACAATAAATGTCCTCAATCAATTTCAGATGGAGCCAAAGCATGATCATTGAATTGCATCCAAGCATATCCTAAGATATTTGTGTGGGACTATGCATCACTGTCTCTGGTAACTAGTAATGAAATCCAACTCATGGGATATATAGATTCAGATTGGGGTGGCAGTGAGACAGATGGAAGAAGCACAATAGGTGGATGCTTCAACCTTGGATCAACCATGGTTTCATGGATGAGCAGAAAGAAAGACACAATTTCTTTGAGTAGTGTTGAAGCAGAATATGTTGTTGCAAGTGGAGTATGTTGGGAAGTTGTTTGTCTCATGAAGTTATTAATAAGTTTGTTTGGAGGACCCATCAGCCATACATGTATACATTGTGACAATGAAAGTTGTATCATATTGATATAAGACTCATTTTTTCATGCTAGGACGAAGCATATAAACAACAAGTACCACTACATCAGAAACCTGGTATGTGATACAGTCTTAGAGTTGCACTATATACTTACTGATGAGCAAGTAGCTGATATATTGACTAAAGTGTTACAAAACAAGAAGCTTGAGTATTTGAGAGACAAGATTGGTTTGGTGAATATATCTTCCCTAATTGAGAGGGAGTGATATTGGATAGTTCTTGTCTTTATGGGTCAGACACTAGGATAGGAATAACAACTGTAAGTCTTAGTGAAGGCCATAAAAAAAGAATGGAGTCCAAAGGATTGGATAAGTATATAGAATGGAACTTCTTATGGATTTGAGAATCCATGAAAATAATTTGTTGATTGGTGCTCTTTAAGGATGAGGTAGGGAATCCAAGATAAGAGTAGTCGAAGAGGACCGAGATTCTTTGAGGATCCAGGTTTGGGAATCCAAGATAAGAATACTCCTAAAAGGACATACATTGTGGACATCCATATGGGGTATGTACCTTGAGAGGTAGTGTGGCAGCTCAAGTAAAGCCTCCTAGCACCATGCTCATAGATAAAGATGAGCTTGTCTAGTTAAGGCCTTCAGGGACAATTTTGGTTATGGTAAACATGCTTGACAAAGATGGCTTATCAATCCAACTCTTGTTATGAAAATGCTTCACGATTGAGATTACTTATACCATGCATGAATACCTTCCTAGTTAAGAGGAGGTGTTGAAAAAATGTAACTATGCTCGGTCTTCACTGTAATCATGACATTGTATATTCTTTATAAATAAAGAAAAAAGAAATTATATTTTTTTTTGGAGTATGGGTTTCATACTCAAGTTTGATTCAAAAGCATGTTATTCGTGCTTTTAGGTATTTTTAAGGTAAATAATATTATTGGGGATGTTCCAAAGTCCCATTTAGACTCATTGTAATGAAGAAAAATATTTATTTTGTCTAGAAAAATCCATGGTAAACCTTGGACCAATTTGGCCCAAGAGCAAGATCAAGTCACCCAATTGGATGGCTATTCGACCCTTAAGAAAGGCTAAAATAAGAGAGAGCTTGACCTCATTTGGAGACTCATTCGATCATCACATTTGAAGTTTCTACCGAAGGTACAAAATAGGCTGAAGGTACAACATTGGTTGCAGAATAGGATGAAGGTACGAAATTGGGTTCAAAACAAGCCAAAGGTACATAATTGAGGTAATGGGCCAAAGGTTCAGAACAGGGGTCGAAGTTGCAGTATTGAAGTTCTGTAAGTAGTTTAGAAGAAGATCTTACTGGGGTTTGGCTTGGGTCTTGGAGGCTTGGTTTGATTTTCTTTTTGGGTCTTAATTGTCTCTTTGTAAGTAGATTCTAAAGAAGAAGAGAAGCATTTTTTTTGGGTAATCCCCTTAGAGGGGTTTTTCCCTGGCTTGGAGCCTATATCTAGTGTATGTCTCTTTGTAATATTCATTGTTTTGGTAATTGTTTGATGAACATAATTAATGAGGTAATAAAATAACAACTAAAATCACAAGTAATTATCAATACAAGGAAAATAGGTTATAATCTACAAGTCTCTAGATTTTCCAACATCAATTTCATCTGCTCATGACCTAGACTAGGCATCCAAAATTTTCTAGCTTCTAGAGAGAATTTTCCTTTGGACCATTCACCTTTCTGGTCAAATTCCCTTATGACCTAGCCAATACCTTTTGGCTTTAAAGGTGAATTACATCTATCTCCTTCAATCGACATAGCCAAGCCCTTTTGGTTTCTAAAGAGAATATTTGTCCAATCCTATAATTTCCCTGAGACATTCACCTCTAGTCAACCTAGCCAAGTCCTGTTGGCCTCATAGGTGAATGTATCATGTAATTTCCCCTTTATTTTCCTTGGGCCATTAACCTTTCTATTCAAATTCCTTTATCACTTGACCAAGCCCTTATTGCTTTTAAAGGTGAATCTATTCATATCCCCTTGGTCAAAGTTCTTTATGACCCATCCAAAGTCCGTTATGGCTTTAGGAGATGGTCAACCCAATCCTGTGATAGTAATGGCTTCTCCCTCTGTCGTATGAGCAAGTCCTTCTGCCACTGCTACTCCCTTTTTCAGGTAAACAAGTACTCCTGGTAATGTTGCTCCCTCTTACTAGGAGAACCCTCTTGTCACGAGCCTTGCTTTATTCTTCCTGATGCTATCATGTGCTACCATAATCATCGCAACCTTCATGATGTACCTACAAACATAATTTAGAAGGCCATGGAAGAAAAAATTATAAGCAAGCAAAAATGAAAGACAAGAGCTTGAATAAGGAATAAAAATAATAATAATCAAGGGAGAAAAATATGAAGTATGTATCTCTTAATTAAGAGGGAAATTGTTGAATGTTGTAGGGAATTGTCAACTCCCTCTTGATTCCTTCCTCCTTGCAGAAATCACTGAAATCCATATGCAATTCTCATCCTTGTCCTCAACATCAACTATTAATGCATGCAACTTTCTTCTTGAATGACATGTAAGGGCTAGGATTTCTTCATCTTGCAGATTAGAAAGCCATTGGTCGAGCTATCTACACACACTGAAGGCTCAACAATAGGCTAGCATCAACACCAAGTCTACCCTTGGATCTATCACTTGCATTCACCACTCCAAGTCTTTCTCTAGGGTTTACAACCCTAAGTCTTCCAAGTCTTATATAAGGGTGCCCTTTGCCTTGTAATTAGCATACATTAATGATCCTTGCTATGTTAATACTTTGAAAAGGAGAATGATGCTTGATCCAATAGTTGATCATAGTTCTACTTTCGAATTGTAACTAGATATAACAACACACATAACAAACATATTGCAATCATGATAACTTCAACGACCCTACATATGTATGTTGTTATGAAACCAACTCACAAAATAGAATAAAAGATAGATCAATTCCTTAGAAATCAGCCTCTTTGAGGGGGAAACCTCCTTTACATTACATAAATGAACAATTCTTGGGTGACACAAATGACAAAACCTCATTTCTATATACGGGATTCCATGGGGTCACAATATAATCCTAGCTGACCTAACAATAATAATGTAAGGGTACAATAATAACAATATGGGGACTACAGGGGTACAACAATAACAATAAGGGGGATACAATAACAACAATAAGGGACTTCACTTGTAATATAGGGCCCTAACATGCCCCTCTCCTTCAAAAAAGTGTTGTCCTCAATGCTTGAGTAGTTCTACATGCTTCTGTATAAAATTTTCATCCTCCCATGTGGAATATTCAGTGGGTAAGTTCTTCCACTTGATGAGATACTCTGAAATTGATTGATTTTGTAGATGTCGAGTTCTTGTTTCTGTGGTTGCTTCGGGTTCCAATATGATTTTTCCTTCCTCATCAAGTTTTTGCAATATTGTTTGAACCAGAAGTTTGTCACCTATAACCTTATTTAAGCATGAAACATGGAAAACTAGGTGCACTTAGGAAGATGTAGGAAGCTCCAATTTGTATGTCATAGTCTGAATCTTTTGCAACACCTTGTAAGGACCATAGTACTTTGGTGATAATTTATTATAATTCTTAGCTTGCTTAAGGGACATTTGTTTGTATGGTTTTAGCCGTAAAAATACCCAGTCACCTACATCAAAACTTCTCTCGCTGTGATGTTGATTCGTTTGTTGTTTCATTCGATTTCGTGCCAAATTTAGGTTATCCTTTAAGAGTTGGAGAACTTCTTGTTGATGCTCGATGTGATCTTCCACTTCTTGAACCTTAGAATTTTCTCTTAAAGATGATGTGATGGATGGCGGATGGTATCCATAAAGTGCCATAAATGGGGTCATTTTTGTTATAGTGTGAAAGGAAGTGTTATACCACCATTCAGTCAGAGGTAACCAATTGAACCATTGTGTTTTTTTATCAGATACAAAACAACGAAGATATCCTTCCAAACATTTTTTCACTATCTCAGTTTTCCCATCGGATTGAGGATGACAAGATGATCTATGAGCTAGTTAAGTACCCAAACAAGGAAATAATTCCATAATTCCATCCAAAAATATACAGTAAAGATGGATCTCTATCATTTACAATAATCTTTGGGTTTCCATGTAGCTTTTTAATTGTTTTCATAAATGTAGTAGCAACTGTACTCACTTTAAATGGATGAGATAACGCACAAAAGTGTGCATACTTGGTAAGCATATCAACTACCACCATGATGACACTCTTTTCTTCATACTTAGGTAAAATTGTGATAAAATCCATTGAAACCTCCTCCCATCGTTGATTTGTAATGGATAAAGGTTGTAGCAGACCTAGGATCTTAATTGTCTCAACTTTATTTTGCTAGAAAACTAAACATTCCACCACAAACTTTTGAATATCAGATTTAAGGCCATCCCAAATAAAATATTTCAACACCCTGTGGTAAGTTTTTAAAAATCCCGAGTGTCTCCCTAAGGGAGAGGTGTGCAATTACAAAAGAATCTCTTGTTTTATTTGGGAGTTCTTACAAAGATATAAGCGATCTTTGTACCATAAGGAATCTTGCTACAACTTTTGAATGAGTGTCCATACTTCTTCTTCATTATTCCATTCCTCCCTTGCTTCAGTTATCCAATCTGATTCGATAATTGAAATGGCACAAAGCAATGCTTCCACATCCTCATATTTTCTTGAGAGTGCATCTGCAACAACATTTAGCTTCCCTTTTTGTAGATGATTTCAAAGTTTTAACCCAACATCTTTGTGACCCATTTTTGTTGCTCTTCTGAAGATAATCTTTGTTCCAAAAAGTATTTAAGACTATCATGATCATTTTTTACCTTGAAGTGTCTTCCCATTAGGTAAGGTTGCCATTTATTTAGTGCATGTACTATTGCCAACGTTTCCTTATCATAAATAGATTTCTGTAAATTATCTCCTTTAATTGGACTGCTTTCAAAAGCAATGGGTCTTCCTTCTTGCATTAAAATAGCACCAATTCCATTTCTTGAGGCATCACATTCCACAATCAAGGTTTTTGTGAAGTTTGGCATAGCTAATACCAGTGCTTGGCACGTTGCCTCTTTAAGATGTTCAAAGGCCTTAGTCATTCAAGAGTCCATGAAAATTCATCTTTCTTCAATAATGTTGGTAGAGGTGCTACTATTTTCCCATAATTCTTAACAAACTTGCGATAATACCTTGTTAACCCGAGAAATCCCCGCAACTGATTTATGGTTGTGGGGACTTTCCATTACTTAATGGATTTAATTTTGTTAGGGTCTACCTTAACACCCTCCTGAGATACAATATGACCCAGATATTCCACCTCTTACTGCAAAGAAACATTGAGAGGTTTTTTCATATAATTGTTTCTCCTTCAATAATTTGAGCACCATGTCAACATGTTGAATATGATCCTTCCAAGAACTATTGTAGATTAGTATATCATCAAAAAATACTAACACAAATTTTCTAAGGAAGGGCTTGAAAATGGAATTCATAATCCATTGAAATGTAGAAAGTGCATTGGTAAGGCCAAAATGCATGACCAAAAATTCATAATGACCCTCATGAGTTCGAAATTTTATTTTCAGAATGTCTCCAGTCTGCATTCTAATTTGATGATATCCTGAATGAATATCCAACTTGGTGAAATAAATTTCTCCATGTAATTCATCCAATAATTCATCAATCACAGGAATGGGAAATTTATCTTTAATAGTGAGCTCATTGAGCTCCCTATAATTCGGACACATGTGCCATGATCCATCCTTCTTGTGCACCAATACTACTGGAGCAGAGAAATAACTTTGACTAGGTTGAATAATACCAACGTCTAGTATTTTTGCAATCATACATTCACTTTCGCTCTTTTGGACATAAGGATATCTGTAAGCCCTGATGTTTAGAGGAACACTGCTTGGAATCAAATGAATAGCATTATCATGACCATGAATAGGTGGGAGTCCTTTGGGAGTTTCAAACACCTTGGAATGATTTTCCAAGAATTCTTAGAGATCTGGAGAAATAGATGATTTTGATGTTGGAACTTTTAGTGAGCATAATTGTGCAATGACGCCTCATTTTTCTTTCTTCATAAGATTTGTCATGGCATTAGAGCTTGTTATCTTTCCCGAATTTCCTACGATACCCTGTAATTCAAATTTTTTTCCTTCCGAAAATAATTTCAAGAGAATTTCTTGAAAATTAAAAGCTACCTTCCCCCAATATTGTAACCATTGTACTCCTATTACAACAACAACAACACCCATTGGAATGGAAAGCATTGGACTATTCAATACATATTCCCCCATGGCTAGCTTGATATTATGGCACTTTCTAGAACAATATATATTTCCTTCATTTTCCACCATCACTTGACACTATGGCGCTGGGTATAGGAGGAAAATCAATTCCTTGGCTACCTGACAATGAATAAAATTATGGGTACTACCTGATTCAATAAGCACTATCACATTTTTATTCTTGATATTTCCTTATATCTTGCGACTTTGAGGAGTGGTAATTCCTGCCAATGCATTATAGGATATGGTTGGATTCATTTCTTCTTCCTATAGGGTTGGTTCCTGGTGTATATCCTCTACTTTTGATGTTTATTGTTCATTTCTCTTCCTCCTCTTCACAATCTATGTAAAATAATTTATTCACAGCACACTTATTACTTTAGTGTATTTTCTATCACAACTATATCAAAGCCATTGTCCTATTTTTTCTTCCAATTGTTGTGGTGTCAAATTTTAGGTTATGGAATTCTAGGAGTAGCAACACTTCCATATTTATAGTTGTGAGTGGTAGGCTTCCTTGTCGCCATAATTTTGCTTTCAATTTTTCGTTCCAACCTTAATGCCTTCTACAATCTATCAGGTTCCCAAAGGAAAACCTCATGTTGGATTTCATCCTTTAGATTCCCTATGAAGACATCAATCATATGTTCCTCTGGAATATTATTTACCCTTATATCCAATTTTTGAAAGTCCTCAATGTGCTCGATCATTGAATCCTTTTGTTTGAGATTTATCAATTGGCTAAAGAAGGTGTTGCTTTTCGTATTCTCATAATGTGCTATCAAAAATTGACCAAGTGACCAGTGGTTTACGAGAACAAAGCCATCGATACCATACAAACTAATTTTGTTCTAAATATAAAGTTGCGATGTGTACCTTTTGTGTGTTTTGCATATTATGGAGCTCAAAGTATTGCTCCATTTGTGTATCCAAGTTATCAGATCCTTGTCATCAAACTTCCTCATATCTATCTTTGGAAAATGGTGGCTCTTAACGTAGAAATTATATAACTTATGTGTTATCTATCTAATATTCTCCTGATCACACACTATTTTAACTTCATGCACAATACAGAATCTATTCCACCATTGATCATCACATGCGGAAATTAAATCAACTGCAATGCACACATGAAACCATAAAAATTCACACACATTAACACAGTGAGTTAACGGGAAAGCCTTAAGCTAAAAACCCCAACTATCTGTATAGAATATATGTCATATAGATCATGTAACGATCCTTCTCATACAAAGCTGAACATATCAAGCTCTCAGTACAATACAATCACTACACACTAATCAGGCCCGATCTAGCAAATCCATGCACTGATCTCTGCCACCTGCTAGCCTGCCTCTACTACACAATCCTTGCTAAAGAATGGCTTTGAATGAACTCTAATTCACCAAGCTTGCACTTCGCAATCCTCATTGGCATCTCCACTGAGTGTTGGATGCAATCAATGCATCACTATAGTCACAATTGATAGTCACACTTGCTCTTTCACCTACCTCTCCACTGGCCTCCACTGAAACTGCCATGCACTGTAGTTAACTGATGTATTCTTCCGTTGATTAATGAGTTATTATTTAGTGAATTAATTAACTAATTAATTCACACCACTCTCACTAGTGTATCAATCAGTTATACTAGATACAACTAGCTCAACTGAGTCTAATTGAGTTAAATTGAACACAACTCCATCAACTACTTCTATAACTCCACCAAACTCTATCACATGAGTTCTAACTGAAGTCTTCATAAATTAGCTCCAGTAAACCCTCAGGAATAGCGTAATTCCTTCTGTCAGTTGTTGTGCCACATCTGTTCACTTAACTGAAGTGCTCCAAGAGAATAAGATAATGTTTAGAGTCCAAATATTATTAAGAGCTAATAATATTCGACATATCTATTTTTAGATTGGCAATCTAAAAATAGATTCCGCTCAATATGTCTAAAAATAGAAGTCCATCTATTTTTCCAACTTGACCAACCATCCACAAATAGCATCCTGCAACTCATAGAATATGATCGACATGTCTAAAAATAGACTTTGCACCAAAAATAGCCTGCGGGCCCACTTAGTGAAGGCGACTCTTTTCACTAAGCTCATCATCTTATTGAATCTCAACACTCCCTCTCAACAATATAGGAGGGATTATCTGCCACCCTGATCCTATCTCTATGGTATTCAAATTTTCTCCTGGTGAGCGCCTTCGTTAGAATATCTGAATCCTGATCCTCTGTAGGAATGTAAGAAAGCAACATGATCTTCTGCTGCACAAAATCTCTGATATGATGGTACCGGATGTCAATATGCTTAGATCTATCATGAAATACTAGATTAACCGAGAGTTTAATGAAACTCTGATTATCACAATATATCACAATAGGATCTAAGTGAGAACCGAACAAACCAACCAAGATCTTCCTCATCCATATAGCCTCGCATGCAGCCAAACTTGCTTCCATGTACTCGGCCTCCGTTGAACTGAGTGCCATGGATATTTGTTTCCTGTTGTACCAAGAAACTGTTGTAGATCTGATACTGAAAATCCCTCTAGATGTGTTATTTCTTTCCGTTGAGATTCCTACCCAATCTGCATCCGTGAAGCCATGCAGCTTCAACTCATCCGACTGTCTATACCACAATCCATATCCCAATGTGCTCTGTAGATACCTCGGTGAAATGCTTGTCCTGGCCCAAAAGGCTTTCTGGTGTAGGCTTTAACTGATAGCTTGTGTGCTTCGGTTAACATCATAGCATATGTCCGGTCGTGTATTGACTAGATACATGAGCAAACCAACCAACTGTCGATAAACAGTGGCATCCACTACCTCTGCCGATGTAGCATCCTCTTTCCTCCAACCACCAGGAAGAAGAGTGTCGATAGGCTTGTAGCCTTGCATGTTGAACTTCAAAGATTCCCGGGGCATACTTACCCTGAGAAACAAACAGTCCACCACTGCGCTGCCAAATTTCCAATCCCATGAAATAATGAAGGAGGCCCAAGTCCTTCATCTCAAACTCCTTTGCAAGATCAGCCTTGCATGAGTGTATCAACAGTTCATCACCTGTCAAAATCAAATCATCTACATAAAGTACAATTATCAACAACTTACCCTCCACCACAATCTGGTATAGGTTCGGATCCGCCTCACTCTTGGTGAAACCAAGTCTGGTGAAATAACTGTCTATCCGTGTGTATCAAGCACGATGTGCTTGTTTCAGCCCATACAATGCTCTTTTGAGCCTTCACACATGCGACTCGCTGTTGAAGATTTCGAATCCTTCAAGCTGCTCTATGTACACCTCCTCCTCAATGACTCCGTTGAGGAATGCAGTCTTCACATCCATTTGATGAATGTGCCAACCCATCTGCGCTGAGAGAGCAAGGATGGTGCGTATCGAAGAATACCTTGCGACAGGTGCAAATTTTTCTTCATAGTCGATCCCCTCGATCTGTGAGAAGCCCCAAGCAACAAATCTTTCCTTGTACTTCTCGACGCTCCCGTCAGCTGCTTGCTTCACTTTGCAGATCTATCTCGAACCTACCACTGATTTCCCTTCCAGCCCTGGGACAATCTCCCATGCACTTTTTTTGACAATCGAATCATACTCTTCCACCATGGCATCTACCCATGCGGGATCATCCACAACTTCCTCGAAAGAAGATGGTTTTGTCACGATAAACTTGCACATCAGAGCCATGTATACGATGGAAAAATCGGTCGGTGGTAATACGTACTGGTATTGGTGGGTACCCCTGTTCATAGCATCAAGATGGGTCCCACTCAAACAGCATTGCGCTTCGCCCCTCGATGTTTCGCTGCTGTGGGTAGTTCTTGCTCCATGAACCTCCTCTTGTGGCTGATCCACATCTTGAGGCTCATCTTTAGGAACAAGTAGCTCCTCATATGCATGCAAGTGTAGCTCCCTCTCAAGCGACAACTTCATGGCTTTCTCCTCATGAAATTTGATATCCCGTCGCACAACAGTCTTCCGACTATCTAGCAAATACACATGATAATTGTGGGGTGTTTCTGTGTACCCCACAAATATCCCAACCTCTGCGGTCGGCTCCAGCTTCTTCCTAGCATCCTTCGTCACATGAATGTAAATAGGTGAGCCAAAAATCTTCAAATGAGAAATATGAGGCTTCTTACCAGAAAACGCTTCTTCGGGTGTACTCATGCCAAGTACTCTATGAGGACAACGGTTTTGCACATAAACCGCAGTGTTGCATGCTTCAGCCCACAAGTGTATGGGAAGGCCCTGATCATGCAACATCGCCCGTGCAACACCCATGATCATTTTGTTCTTTCTCTCCGCGACCCCATTCTGTTGTGGGTTATGATGCGCTATGAGCTCTCTTCGAATTCCTTCTGTGCTGCAAAAGTCTTTGAATTAGCCAGAGATGAATTCACCACCATTATCGCTCCTTAGAGCTTTCACCTTCTTCCCCGAATCTTTCTCAACCAGCGCCTTGAACACACAGAACTTTGAGTATGTCTCGCTCTTCTTCTGCATGAAGAAGATCCAGCACTTACGAGAAAATTCATCAACAAATATCACATAATACCTATGCTTTCTTTGTCAGGATAGCTGCGAGAAGGTCACACCGCTCCAAGTAGCTGAATTCTCTCAAGGATCGTTGTGGCGCGACTATCCTTCTCATGAAAAGTGGTCTTCACAAATTTTCCCAAAGTACATCCCTTGCACTGATCTGACTGCGCAAGTGTACCTTTGGGAAGCCCAATAGAAATGTATTGCAAAATTTTCAAAGCGCCATGGTGAAGATGGCCCAATATCCTGTGCCATAATTCGCCCTCATTCTGGCTCACCACTCCTTCTGCTTTTCCTGCCATTGTTGTGCAACCATCTAACTACAATTGATAAAGGTTCTTAACTCGAACCCCTATCCTCCGGGTTTCACTAGTTGCTTTACTGCGCAGGAAATCCTTTCCCTCGCTAAAAACAACATCATATCCCTTGTCTTCCAACATCGCCACAGAGATCAGATTCTTCTTCAATCCTGGAACATGCATGACATCCTTCAATATGAAGGGTTTACCAAACTCCCTCTCAAAGGAAATGGTCTCGATACCATTCGCACTGTATCTATCATCATCGCCCATCTCGATGTGCACTCCAAGATCCTTCTCATCCAGATCACTGAACAAATCTTTGTCTCCGGTCATATGGAAAGACGCACCACTGTCAAGAAACCACACTGATCCCATCACACTTGAAACCAAGCATGCAATCAGTGAAAAATCCAGCTCAAACTACGAGGCTACGGCCTCTCCAACTGCAGATCTAGCAGCCTGATTATTTTTCTTCTTTTATGGACAATTTCTGGCGTAATGTCCGTGTTGGTGACAGTGAAAGCACTTCACCTTGGACAAGTCCTTCTTCTTGCCTTTCGCACCGGATTGAGAAGGATTTTTCTTTCCCTTCCCTTTCCTTGCTTTGGTAGCCAAAGTGAAATTTTCTTCATCTTCATTCTTCGATGAAGATCCATCCCTGGTACCCCGCCTTATCTCCTCCTGCACAAGATCCGACCAAAGTCGCTCCCATCTTGGCAATTTCTCCCGACCATTGACAGACTCCTCGTAGCTATGCCAACTCTTCGGAAGTCCAAGGAGAGCCAAGCTCACCAAGTCTTCTTCATCAACAGTAACCCCCACACTTCCCATCTCATCCTTGCAGTGGACAAACTTCGTGAGGTACTTTGGTATACTGTCGCCTTTCTCCAATTTTATTTTTCTGAGCTTGTCTTTAAGCGCCAACTTCCTCTGGTCACTTATGCTTTGGAACAAGTCTGTTAAAGATTTCCACATTAAGAATGGACTAGCTTTACCATGAAGGTTGGACACTATGTGATCCTTCACACCTTCCAACAGAATCCTTCGACACTTTGCTGTCTTCTTTTTCCATGCGTCAAGTGCGGTTGCATTGCTAGAAGTAGGTTTTGGAATTTTAGCATCTATGAACTCCTTCAACCCATTATCATCCAACACCGCCTCCATCCTATCCTTCCATGTAATATAATTCGAGCTGCCATCAAGGGCATAATCCAATCGCAATCCGTTGAAAGACATTTCAATGAATGCTCAACTTCGACACCAAGAAAACATTGTAGCAAATTCGAATTCCACCAGCACAAAACTCAACCGCTTCAATAATTGCAATCTGCTCCAATGATCAACTGCTCTGTTACCATGTAGAAATTATATAACTTATGTGTTATATATCCAATATTCTTCTGATCACACACTATTTTAACTTCATGCACAATACATAATCTATTCCACCATTGATCATCACATGCGGAAATTAAATCAATTGCAATGCACACATGAAACCATAAAAATTCACACACATTAACACAGTGATTTAACAGGAAAGCCTTAAGCTAAAAACCCCAACTATCTATATATAATATATGTCATAGAGATCATGTAACAATCCTCATACAAAGCTGAACATATCAAGCTCTCAATACAATACAATCGCTACACACTAATCATGCCCGATCTAGCAAATCCATGCACCAATCTCTGCCACCTGCTAGCCTGCCTCTACTACGCAATCCCTGCTGAAGAATGGCTCTGAATGAACTCGAATTCACCAAGATTGCACTGCGCAATCCTCATTGGCATCTCCACTGAGTGTTGGATGCAATCAATGCATCACTATAGTCACAACTGATAGTCACACTTGCTCTTTCACCTACCTCTCCACTGGTCTCCATTGAAACTGCCATGCACTGTATTTAACTGATGTATTCTTCAATTGATTAATGAATTATTATTTAGTGAATTAATTAACTAATTAATTCACACCATTCTCACTAGTGTATCAATCAGTTAGACTAGATAAAACTAGCTCAAATGAGTCTAACTGAGTTAAACTGAACACAACTCCATCAACTACTTCTATAACTCCACCAAACTCTGTCACATGAGTTCTAATTGAAGTCCTTGTGCATTAGCTCCAGTAAACCCTCAGGAATAGCATAATTCCTTCTGTCAGTTGTTGTGCCACATCTGTGCACTTAACTGAAGTGCTCCAAGATAATAAGATAATGTTTAGAGTCCAAATATTATTAAGAGCTATTTATATTTTTCATATCTATTTTTAGACTGGCAATCTAAAAATAGATTCTGACCAATATGTCTAAAAATAGAAGTCCATCTATTTTTCCAACTTGACCAACCATCCACAAATAGCATCCTACAACTCATAGAATATGATCGACATGTCTAAAAATAGACTTTGTGCCAAAAATAGCTTGCGGGCCCACTTAGTGAAGGTGACTCTTTTCACTAAGCTCATCATCTTGTTGAATCTCAACACTTAAATCCAACATTAGAGTCTATGAAATCATGATTAACATTTATTTTGTTCTCATCATGAGTTTCCTCTACTACATTTTCGCCATTAGGAATATTTTATTGTAGCGACTTTTCCAAACCTTCCTTCAAACCTTCCATGTCTTTCTTCAAATCTTCTATACCATCCATCTTAGCTTCCATGCCATTCTTCAAACCATCCATCTTAGCTTCCACGTCTTTCTTAAAACCATCCATGTTTCCTTCTATACCATCCATCTTAGCGTGTACGCCATCCATCTTAGATTCCATGCCATTCTTCAAACCATCCATCTTAACTTCCACGCCTTTCTTCAAACCATCCATCTTAGCTTCTACGCCTTTCTTCAAAACTTCCATTTCATTTTTTGTTACTCTTTGCAAGAGAAATTTTTTTTGCACTTGTTCTTGTAATTTTGATATATCATGTTGCACTTATTCCTCTTCATGAGTTATAGTAGAGCCTTCTGAGGGCTTGATGGGTATTTAATTATTTTTAGGGGGCATTTTAGAACCCAATACTGATATCGATGCTTCAATATGCCCTTGGAATCACTTCAAACTGATTTTTCTAACAAGACTTATGCAATTTAAAAAAAAAAATACACACATTTTTCTTGCTTTTGAGGACTTATTGAAACTGATGTATCTTTGTAATTTCAGATCCCCAATATTTTATCTTCGATCCTTTAGTAGCCCTCTGAATCGTATTTCCAATGCCACAAGTCAAACCTGATTTTGATTCTTCAAGACAACGTTATGCCCAATCTCACACAATGACCTAATTATGGACTAGTTCGGTAGAGCGAACTTGTACGACGTGCCACGTGTCACTGTTTCCTCCTTCAGCTCTGAAATTGATATACAGGAAACTAAAGTCTGTTTAATTTCGACCACTTTTTACAAAATTCCAATGCGATGCTCAAAGAGAGAGTTATGACGATTTTCCCAAGGTCACCTCTTTGAGTTGAAATTCAGGAGCCTGCCAAAACCCTAACTTCCATAGATCATATCTCTGGAAATATTGCGAACCAATATCTGAAATGTTTACACGATGTTTCTCAGGATTTCTTTGCAAATGGGTTTTTTTCAGCTTCTAAACCTTCGTAGAAAAAAATTTATAGCAAAAATTCCATGATGACCTGTTTGAAGCAGCAAAACCCTAGAATCCAAAGCTCTGATACCAAAGGTTATGAAACCAGCTCACAAAATAGTAGAAAAGATAGATCAACGCCTTATAAATCAACCTCTTCGAGGGGGGAACCTCATTTACATTACATAAATGAAAATTTCTTGGATGACACAAATGAAAAAACCTCCTTTCTATATATAGGAGTCCATGGGGTCATAATATAATCCTAGCTGACCTAAAAATAATAACGTAAGGGAAAAATAATAACAATTTGCAGATTACAGGGGTACAACAATAACAATAATGGGGCTACACTAAAAACAATAAGGGACTACACTAGTAATATAGGGCCCTAACATATGCCCATGTTGGTCAACCTTTCCAACAATTTTCTCACTATCCATTCATTTATTTTTCAATTGTTTAATCTTGCCATTTCTCATATTAGTTGTAAACTCATTCCCATCGCCAAGACAACATAACAAGTATGGAATCCCTTCAAATGTACAAACCAAAAAATACTGATATGGAATGTTTTATGTAAACTCACAAAATGGGAAGTTATATGAGAATGTTGGTCATGTATATCATTGTGAAAAAATAATGTGTGAGCATCTATGGAAAATCCTTTTATTTCCATTTCTTCTAGCTCATTCTTTGGGTTCATTCAAAGTACATGGTGTCTCACCAATGAAGCTTACAACCAAAAAATGATCAAAGATGTGAAGAGTTGAAGATGGTAATGACCATATTTCCTTAATGCCTTAAAACTTTTCACATGCCTTCTTGTTGACTGTAACACCATATTTGAGTATGTGAAGGGAGATGTATTTGTATCCTCCTAAATAAGTTACAACTTGTGCCCCTGCACCTAATCTCTTATCAATATCAACAACACAAAATTCCATGATGGGACTGATGTTTACAAACATTTATAGAACTTCCACATTTGAACTTGTAGCATTAGGTTGAAGACGTAGTTTCATAAGATGTGAATTTCCATATCTAGAGCCAACGTACACAATTTCATCCCCTAGATAAGATACTATTGAAGCAACAGATGTCTCACCTAGAAGACGTAAATCAAGACCAGTGACCATATGATTTTCATGAGTTATGAAAAGTAAATAGAGCTTGACTGTGTTGTCACCCAACAGATATCTAGAACCATCAACTCTTCCATAAGCTTTAGTGATAGTCATAAACTTGGTTCTCCTACGAATTGTAGTGGAAACACATGCACTACAATAAACTATTTTGTGCTCAACAATAATAATAACCCCTCCTAAAGGCATGGAAACTGGTATTGAGAAACCATAATCATAATCTACCTTGGTTTGGGACCGAGGCCCTTCATTTAATCGCTTGTCATTCAGATCATCCTTGTATGTCTTAACACGGAGTTCATCAATATATTTAGGAAAACAAGTACTTGTGTGTTGGTATAGCACAACAAATGTGGGTTTGAAACAACCATACAAGAACTCAATATCCAAAACTACAATTTCATGAAGCTTGATATTGAAAGAGTCACTAGGTTTTGAATTATCATCCAATATTATCACTTTGAAAAAACCATCATAAGCATAGAATCATATGACCCTGCAATCTAGATCAATCATACCAATCTTTCCATTCTCTACAGGATGTCAAATAGGATGTGTGACATCTCCCATTTTCGTCCTGATAAACTAACCGGATTTAGCATCCCACTGAAGAACAAAAAACTTATATTTTTCTGTTGAAATGAAAAGATAATCTTGTTGCTCCCTATTAGGTCAAAAAAAATTGAGCATCACAATTTTCCCATAGATTGGTACATTATAATTTGTTGTAAATTATTGTGAGTCAAAGAATGAATCTTGATTTGTGTACATTTTGTTATGATGAGGTTAATGTCGTGAGGACCAATAAAGTTGACAACTCCGAAATGAATAACATTGGTGGGCTTGTGAGTAGTCACAACATAATTCCACATACTCATCTTCTTTCTTCTCGAACTATTACTTTTAATCTATCTCACTCTTTCTATTGATCCATCAAAAACTAAATTAAAGATAACTCCAACTTCAAATAATGACCTGTAGATACTTGTAATATTCAATTATGAAAATCTTGCAACCCGCAACCCTTCCAGACAACCTCGGCCTCCTTTCTACAAACATAATTCAGACAACATACTTCACTCAGTGTTCCTGATTAGACAGAACTCTTCGAATCTTGGCTTCATATAGTCTTCTCTTCTAGGTTGTGGCTTTCCTTCTAGGGCTAATCTTCAATGGCTACTCCTTTAAAAAGGCTCTCATTCCATGTTGATTTTTATATAATAAACACAATAGAAACCAATTTTTTAATCTAATAATTACTTCTAATGATCTTCAATTAATGTATCTTGTGCTACATATATCATTAAGCAATTATACACACAAAAAAATTCTCAACAATAATGCAGCAAAAACAATAGTAACAAATAAGATCATAAATAAACATCCATGCACTACACATACAACGAATTTTCCATGGGAAACCCAAACTCGGGAAAAAATCCAACAACTCTTCTTCTAGTAAAAATTGTTCTTCAACAAGGCTTACAACTAGAAATTGCACCACATGTTGAAAAGGAAACGTCGTAAGGTTGTGGTATAGGAAAAAATAGCTATAAGAAAGAAGAGGTAGTAGGAACTTTCTCAGCTCCAATTGATCCTCCAGAATAAGGGGTGGATAATTATGCTTATCGGACTCAAATCAAAATATCCATATTGGGTAATTGATGTGGAACAACTTCTTTGTTGTTAATTGCATGTAAGATGTGCTTTTTCATAATGGATGAGACATTTTGGCCGAAGTATTCAAGACCTCTATATGACGAAATCTGCATGTTTATTTTTTTTTCTACATGAAGGATGCACTTGGTTTTTATTACCAAGTTGGGCAGACTTCACCCTTCCACGAAATTATTTTCTTCTATCACATTCGCAATGTTGAATTCCTCTAATACTACTTCTACAACTCTCACTCTGCTCTACAGCTAGAAGTATTTAATGCTTATGTGCCTAAAAATTTAATGTTTATGTATTTTACAAATTTTTTTATTCATTAAACTAATTTATGTTAAATCTAGTTTTATTAAGTTATTAATTTAAATTTTATTTAAAAAAATGAGGTTAAAATCTAACAATTTTTTAATAACAACATTTAATTTAAAAGTCACCAAAACCTAAATTCAATCTAACTTATTAAAAAGTAAAAAACTAACAGTATAAAAAACATTTATAAAAATATTTACTTGATCTAATGGCCTAAAACATTTCAATCGTCAGACATTTGATCCAATGGCTCAAACATGGACATAGTGACAGCTAGGGGAGTTTTTTTCAAATAGTGACGCCTTACGGCGTAATAAATAGTCTAGAAATTTGTTCCAAAAACCAAGTTCAAACTTTTTCCATTTCATCCTTATTTATGGTCGCAGAAGTATCTTTTATATAAGAGAGATTACGACTAAGTGAGACAAATTAAGTGTCACATTTAGTGTGTATATATACAAGTCGAATGGGTGCATTTACCCCAAAAGAAACACTCTTTCCTGATGGGTTTGACTTGTCTCTTTTCAACTTACATGAAACCCAAAAATTATTTTATTTTAATTTCCATAATTTTTCTAGACTGACTTAAGATGCCTCTTGGCATTAAGAATACCTGCTAATACCACACAAAAATCAACACACTCAATTTTCTATCACGTCAACTTTCATAAATTTGTACAAGTGTCACTCATTTTATTCCAGTTAACTTATCACTCATTTTTTCTTCTACAAAACGTGTATACCTCCATATAAAATTTCCTCATGAATGGCGTATGTTTACATGGTATAGAATCAAATAACTAGTGATGCAAATATTTTCCTTCCACCTGGGAAGCAAGTAAAGCATCTTTCTCTCCTTTATGTTCAATCACATTTTCGTACATCTTATCAAGTTCATTTTTTTATGCCCTATTTTTTATCCCACAAATCTAACGGTGAAATCATGGAATTTCTGAAGTACGTAATAGGTCATCAAGAAGAAGCATGGAAACATTTTTTTTATAAAAATATACTATGACAAAGCATGGAAGGTATATCTATGAGAATCTAGTCATATATATTGACAGCTAGTAACAAAAACACCATATCCAAGATTCGAACTATTCATGGCATATGAATTTTTTTGAGAGGACAAGTTCAAAAATACATATAATGAATTTCTATGAGAAAACTGAGTTTTACGGTAACCTATGAGTAGAACTGTGGGATGTTAAACCATAATATATGCTAAAGACAGAAGTTTTTTTACCTCTGAAGTTGATCATACATGTAGTATTTTTGTTTTGAATGTCATCGAAAGTCTGGGGTATCGAGTGGAAGGGACCGAAATTTTGAAAACCTTGTGGAAAGAGACCGAACTATTAAGTTATATCTCTAATCATGAGGATTGTACCTTCGAAAAAAGGAATCAAATTGCCAATATAATTCCAAGCCTAAAGATCGAGTTACAGTAAGGACTATGATAAGAAATTTGAAGGTGCATGAACTTTAGCTCTAAAACCATGTTGAAATTCAAATAAATGATAGAATTTCATACTGTGGTAATTAATTGTGAGTAATATGCACTATTTTCTTTGTATTTACTTATTTAGTTATGTTATCAAGCAATTATATATTAACAAAATATAGAGAATATAAAGCATAAGAGATAAGAGACACAAAAAATTAGGCTTCAAGACAAGGGAACAACCCACAAGGGGGAAAACTCAACAAAAATCCTTCTCTTATAGAAGCATATCAAAATGAGATATCGAAGACCAAGACCAAGACCAAAACTACCACCAAAAAAACACAAATTCCAGCCCTCCTCCAAGTCACCTCCACATGCAAAGTAATCATAGTTCAAATTGGTTTTCCTGAAATTTCACTCCCGAAATTTTGGGCTTGCAACTAGCTTTTGAAATTCGTCCCTATTTCACTGAAAACCCTCAACATGTGTGAGCTCTTTCTTTCCTTCTTCTTGGTTTATAACTCCTTCGTTTGGTGCAAAAGATGTATATGATGATGATGAGTGATTGTCTCCCGGAGTGATTAAATTATATATATATATATATATATATATATATATCCAAGAGGTCGAATGGGTGGCTCTTGGAGGCCCAACCCGACTTGTTCCTATTGCCACACAATCTAGCAAGGGTCCTAGGAGGGGTACCTAAGGGACAACTACTAGACCAAATGAAAACAATGGGACAAAGACCCATTGTCACCTCAGTCAATTTCCCCTGCTCTTTAAAGACTTTCATCGATGCGAGGAGTCTCGGTATAAGGGAAATCACTAGGATGATAGGGTCAGTGGAAAGGTATAAGGTGATTTCCAAGGCCCATTCAGAGGAGAGGCTCAGTATGAGGCTCACTTGATTCAATGAAGCTTAATGGCTCTCCAAATGTTGGAAATTATGATCTAGGCATTTAAGATGATGCAATGAGGTTACTATATCCTAGAATCAAGATTTCCAAAATGGTATAATACACTCAACTATCTCTTTGAAAGATGTAATTGTTTTCAAGGTGGGTGATGGTAAAGTTGAGAGGACTAGATTGGGTCCACACAATACCTAGGGTTATAGATTTATCATGAGGGGAAAACCTCCAAGGAGAAACCTAGATCAATTTAGGACAAAGGAAAGGGTTTAAAAATGATCAAGCTTTCAGTAGAGACAACCCTCAAGAAACCTTTCACTGTGACGTCCAAGATTTATTACCAATGTCTAAGCTAGGGCTTACTTTATCTCACAAAAAAACCATTGAAATAACATGAAACTTTGAGTATCTGTAGGAGGGATAATAGTGCAGAAGTTGGTCTAGGAGAAATTGGAAGATAATCTCCCTAATATATTTCACATGATGCCCTACCAAGGTCGTCCAAGTGAAAGGCCAGAATTTTTGGGAGGAGGAGAAGATAAAGGAAGAGGGGTTATCATAAAAATGTTCTCGAAATGGTGCCTTCCCCTTGGGATATGGAGTCTTTAAAATTCGAAATTTGGACTAATTCATTTCTGAAGGAGGTTTAAAAATGATGCCCTAGCATCAACCTTCCAAAAATCACCCACCCAATATCAATGGAATTTTATGGAAGAAAATAGACTTCAATCCACTAGGAAAATTCGTCTACTTGTTATCAATGAGTAACATGCATAGATTTGCAACCCAACATTCTTTTACAATGATATTTAACAATTAGGGCATGAAATAACAATATTTAGTTGCATCATTTCCACACATTAAACATTTTCATGAGCAAAAATTTCTCAACAAAATTTACTTACAAGATAACAAGAGATATATCCAATCCAAGATCGAGATAATGGCTCCAAGAAGAAAATCGAACTAGCTTCCAAAGATATTGAAATGCATGAAAGAGTCTCCAATAGTCATCCAAGAAGAAATGCGAAATTTTCAAAAAGAGTTGAACAAGTCAATTGATGATCCCCTTTACAAATGAGGCTCTATTTAATTTAAATGAGCCTTTAGAAATTTGATTTGGTCTAATTATCCTAATAATACCTTAAAAATAACTTAAATATGCTAAATAGCAAACCCTATTGGCATCAAGCCCACCAAAGATATCAAAAGTGAGAAATAAGCCTTCCTAATGAGACCAAAATGATCAAATAATGGTGCTAAAGGGTCGTTGGAAGGCCTAGATAAATCATCCATGTGCAAGATGAAGAGGAGGACTCTCAAAATGATGACCAAGGGGGTGGCCCCTTGGTTTCTAAGAAAAACATTTGTGGTGTTCCAAGTGGATATGAAGCACAATGAATGGTCGCATGGCTCTCCAACTTGATCAAACATGTTGATGCTCCATCAATAAGTGCTAGAATGATGATACAAGCCCTCCCATGTCTCTCCACATGAGACAAGGAGAGACATGGGAGGGCTTGTATCATCATTCTAACGCTTATTGATGCACATGCAAGAAATATGTATTTTTGAAGAAGCCCATGGCATGGTAATCAATACTCTTTTGTGGAAAATGCATATGGATCTCAACACTCACCCTACAAGTGCCATTATGACCCTCTAGAGGGATTATAAACTATATAAAGAGACCAAGTCCAAATGGATACCCACCTGCAATCATGTATAAGATCCAATGTGTCTCCTCACCTTCTAGTACAACAATCCATTAATGAAATTGAGTAAATAATCTTTCTAACTAGGGGAAAAAATGGACACTTCATAGTGACATGCCCTTCCAAATGGTATGATAAAGAAATTATTACCCCCTTAAGGTTGGAAGTTCATCACCCACCAGGGGTTGGGACAATCACGGGTTCTATTATCACTCCACCGGATCTCTAAGGTTGAGAAAGAGTCCAAACGGAGGTAACCATAGACCAATATTTTAGCTTAGTAGTTAGCCCTACCAAACCGGAGAGGGCTCTCTCCACAAAATCACAGCCAAGAGGGTTGGATGAATTAGGGTTTTAAGCTAGGTATGAGTATGGGGGTTTGTTTGATTTGGGTTTGTTGGATGAGGATTAGGTCAAAGAGGCTAGGTCAGGGCAAATAAGATTAGGGTTGCAGAGTTTCAATGGGGCAAGGTAGGTAGGAAGGCTAGCACTTTAGGGTTTCAGGGTGAGATGGATCAAACTGATGAGGAGCTAGAAAGAGCAAGGCAAAGCATGAATTATTTCTAAACTAAAGAAGATGAACAAACTATGAAAATTTTGCCAAAGACAGAGCATGAGAGATGAATTCAGCTTATCAACTTGAAAACCAGCATATCATAGAAATGAAATAGATCATGAAACAAAACATATATACATAATAAGACATAAGAAGAACAATGCTAAATTCCCATACCCCAAGTATTCCAAAGAAATAGCTGCAACTTTTCATTAATTTCCTGCCAAATATTGATTACACTAGAGTCTCTTATCAACGCAACAACATCCAACCTCTGAAATGAGTCAAAAAGTACAAGATATAGACCAAAAAGCAACTTCTCTCATCCTCAGGGGTCGAATCCCTGAGTGGAGGAGAAGTTCATCTAAAAATTGAACTGATACTTAGAGTGTAGGGAGGTCAAACTAACTCATCCTTCACTTTTTGGAAACTGATTCATTACATTGTCATCAAAAGTTTTCATCTAATGTATTTACCCTAGGTAAGTGTAAAAACACCATAGTTACATTTACATCATTAATTTACAGAGGTGAAAACTCCATTTTCCAAGTGAAACTGATAAAAAGCGAGAAAATTTGTAAATATCAGCAAACTGAAAAAATGTGTCAAAAGCGCAATGCCACTTCTCTAAGCGCAGCGCCATTGCTCTAAGTGCAACGCCATCTTCAACTCCACTTTTGAGGGGGTTCCAGGTGTTCAAATTGAGCTTAGGATAGATCATTGGAAAGCCTATCCAGTCTGTTTTCGAGATCTATTCTTGGTTTAAAAAATTATTCTGATTTTACCCTCCAAAAACTGATTCTCCCAAGACTGTTCAAAAGCGCAGCGCCAGCCTCCAAAATAGGGCAGAAAAGGTCATTTTTTGAGTGTTTTTTTACCTTTTGACTGCCTCTTTGACCCAAAAAAAACTTAGAAAAAGTTGTTTTCCTGACTTTAAATTGCCTTCTAAATCCAATGGTACCTTTATTTTTTCCATTGGAGGTCCCCAGGAAAAGCGCAGCACCTAGGGCGTTGCGCTTTTGCCGGTGCCACTGTGCAAAATTGGCAAAAACACTAAAATTTCAAAAATTTCAAAATTTGCCCAAAATTCTTCAAATTTTCTGCTATGAGATGCTGATGAGGTGTATTAGAAAATGAGAGATATATCAACAATAATATCAAGCTTGTCCTCTTCATTTTTCTTGGTTAGGGTTTCAAGTATTGATTTGGCCTTTTGTAGCTTTGAGCTTGCAATTTGGTTTTTCTTGAAGTAGTGCTTGGCCCTCTTTCTCAATATTTCATTGTCCTTGTTTTCCTTCTCCATGATCTTCTCAAGATGCTGGTTGGCCCTTTCAAGCCATTGCTCACGATTCTCATTGACAATAATGGAAAACTATTCATTCAAAGTGAGCTTATTAGCAAGCTCAACCTCCTTTTGCCTCTCTAGTTCTAGAGCTCTTTTCAGCCCTCTAGTCCTAGGTCTTCTTCTTGGCACCTATTCTTTTGCCTCATTGGTTTCACCATACCTTTCATAAGCCTTATCAAGCAAGTCCTTTGCCTTGTTTTCTTCTCTTTTTTCCTTGAGAATTTGAATCTCCACGATGGCCTACTTGGTCTTGAGTTGTTTATTTTCCTGCTCATAGTATGCAATGACAAACTTAAATCTCTCTAAGCTGGTCTGAAGCTCCCTGATTTGGGCATATTTCTACTTGATAATCATTTTGGAGGCCTCATCATCATGCTCCTCATTTAAATCAACAAGGTCAAAATGTGTCTCTATCTCATGGAGGTCATCCTCTTGATGAATGGATTCCTCATGTACATCTTCCTCTTCCATATTTTGTTTTCCCTTCCGTACCTGCTTTGTTGGTGAAGAAGGCAGGGCCCCTACCACAATCTGTGGGGAAAACACCTGCCTATACCCTCTTTGATATTTCTTTTCCAATATGTTGTTTCACCCTCTGTAGGCTTGTTGCCCTCAACTCTGCTAGGTGACTCATCCTGATCATAAAATGGTGATGATGGTGGTGATGGTGATGGAGTAGGTGAAGTGGAGTGAGGTGGAGGCATAGATGTAACTGGGTGAGATGAAGAAGGTACATCTTCATCATGTGGAGCTTGTGGAGTAGTGAAGATGTCATTTTCAATGAATGTGTCCCATGAGATGCCCACTTGATCAAGGTGATGGAGGACAATGATCTTGATCAATGAGTGGTGGAAGAGACTATTCATTTGCTGGTCATAGTCTCTCTTTTGCATAACGTAAGGCATTTTATCTATTCTCCTAAATAGAAAGTATGGGATATTGAGCAATCTCACTCTTGTGAAGTGCATCAGCAGTCTAATGTGGTATGTGTAAAGCCTAGAAAACCTCCTATCACAAGAGAAGTACTTCATGATGATTTTCATCATGGATGCATACCTATCAAGGAGGTAGCTGAAAGGGAAAATCATCCTCCTTTCATTTCTATATCTTGGTTTGATGAATGGTTCATAGTATTGATCCTTCAAATATTTAGATTCAAACCATTTCTCTCCCATGTTTGGAATCCATGTGGCAATAACAATGACATATGTAGATACATTGAAGGTTACACCAGCAAGGGTCACCTAATTATCTCTGAGTTTTGAAGTGAAAACTCTACTCAACATGGGATGATGTTGGACCCTCTGAATCATGTTGCAAAAATCAAGGCACCCTACATATTCAAAACAACTGATAGTCATGGGAGAGGTCCTCAATTAATTTGTGTTGGTGGGATCCAGTCTTAGGATTCTTCCTCCTTTTTGAGGCCTTCTCTGTTCTCTATTCTCTTTTCTCTGTCTACCCTCCTCTTGCACATAGTATTTGTCTTCCTCGATAGTGTTTTGGTGGCCTAGAAACCCTAGTGATAAGGTAGATGGGAATGCGGAATGAAGATGGGTCTAGGGAATAGGGATAGCTCTAGGAAAATTTAGGGAGATGGGGGAAGGGATTAGGGAACTGTGGGAGGTGATGGGAGGTCAAAATATCAAGGGAGTTAGAAATGATAATTTAATTACATGTTTTAGGGAAGGGGCTACCTAGGAATGTAGAAGCCTGGGACTTAGGGTTTTTAGGAAAAGGGAGATAGGGATTTTGGAATCATAGTGTAAGGGTAGGGATGGGTTGAATAGTGATGTAGGAAGGTATTGTAGGGTTTATGGGCAGTAAATTGAGAGTGAGGGAGTGATACTAGGGTTTTCCACTAGACATTTAGTTAGTTTTTCTCATGAAGAAAAACATTATAAAAAATACATTTAGGAAAGCAAGGAGGCAATTATTTTGTATCACTTACTTGATAAAGGAGGAAACAAGCTTATGCTGAAAATTTGGAAGAGTTTGAGGGTGTTTTGTGGCTTCTAGGGCTTGTTGGGAAAAAGCGCAGCGCCAAGCCCAGGAGTGCAGCACCTGAAGTGAAAAAGGCAATGCCAAATGCTCTAAGTGCAGCGCCTATTTCCTACACGCAACACCACTCTCCTCTAAGCGCAACGCCTCAAAAATGTTCTCTTTGACTCTGCAATTCGACTTTTTCGGGCTGAGGGAGTGAAAACTCAACCTTTGGATGTGAAAATGAGTTTGAATGGGATGTCTTAGTGGTCTTTATACTTAATGAAATTGATGATTTTGGGCCTTGGGACCCAATTTCTACCTTTTTTATTCACTTTCATTTTAAACTCTGAACTTTTACCTTTGTACTTGACATTTTCCTTGAAAAATTGATCATCTGATGATTTTGAGAACACTAGGATTTGGCATTTTTTATGCTTTGGCATGTTGGAACTATGAGTTAGCAGTTTGGGAATCATGATACTTATTACATTTTGATGACATAAAATTACATAAATAAAATTAAAAATTACATCTAAAAACCAAAATTGCATGTTGAAATAAGAATTTCTCTTTACAAATCATCTTCACATGGTGAAGAGAAGTTATTGGATCACTCTTTACTTGTTGGTCTTATGCAATGGAAATGAAGTTTTATTGGACCTTGAAAAACCCTAGAAACCTAATGAGACCTTGAAAACCCCTAAAGACCCAATGATAACCTTGATTGAATGGACTTCATGATGACATGACTGATGTGATGACATGATGATATTAACTTTATGGATGGTGTACAGTCAGCAAGGTATGAAACTATGCCAACAAGTAATCAAATTTGAGGAAGAGTGATGTTTTTTGGACTAGGGCTACCATCAGTGAATAAATTTTTGCAGGACCTACTGGAATGATAAAAAAATTCTGAGTGGGACCCTTAAAATGATATGAAAAGAGAATTTTTGATTCTTTAGGTAAATGAGAATGCGCTCTGACATATTTTGAAGTTGTATCGTTTGATTAATTCATTTGATTAATCAGACGTTGTATGTAATTTTTTCTTGAGTCCTTTGCTTCTTGTAACAATTTCATTACGCAAGATTTATGCTAATGATGGAAGAAGCAGTGTCCGACTTCCTGCAACGAAAAGGAGACATTCCAATATACTTATTACTACTCAGCCAGTCTACTGACAATGCATTGATCAACTTCTTATGCAATTCTTTTTATTTGCCTATAACATTTTCTTAATGATATTGATCAAGGATTTATTAGAGGACTCTGAAAATCCATTACCTTACGGGTAGTAGGTTGTAGAGTGTCCCAACTTAATGTTATATCTGTCACAAAAATCAATTATCTTCTTAGACTTGAATGTTGTTGCGTTATTTGTGATAATCTTAGTAGGACAACCAAAACGGGACAAAATATTGGTTTCTAAAAACTGAATGATGACAAAATCTGTTGCTTGCCTGGTAGGGATTTCTTCGATCCACTTTTCAAAGTAATATGTGGCTGTCAATATCCACTTGTGTTTTGCGGATGATGTTAGATTAATCCTTCTATGAATCTGAGTCCCCTTTCTTTGAGCTCTGTTGCATGTAGTGAAATAGGTTGAAGAGGTAATGGGAGAATATTTCTCTTACCCTGAAAAACTTGACATTCGTGGCAACTCATTACTATTTTGTAGACATCTGCAAAAAGTGTCGGCCAATAATATCCCTCTCTCAATATTTTATTGGTCGTGGTCTTCCAATATAGTTGGCCCCCACAATCTCCTTTGTGGAAGTCATTGATCACTTCCTTAGATTCTTCTTCGACCAAACAGTTCAACAACACACCTTTGGGATCCTTCCAGTAAAGTGCATTGTCCAATATGCAATACTTAGAAGTTTGAGTTTCAAAGATCTGCCTTGACTCATATTCATGCCTATAGGAGGGTTTAGGTGTTGCAAAATATAAAAAATATCATAGTATCGTGGTGATGACAAAAAGATATCGGATACTTGAATGAGATTCACTTCTTCTTCGTTATCGGACAAGGCTGAAATCAAGTTGATGTCTAGAACATGGAGGTTTGACTCATCCATGAGCTTGGCTAAGCCCTAACCTTTGATCAACTTGGTGGGCTTAATCTCAAGGTCATATTCTAATAATGCTACTATCCATCTCCCTCTCCTACCTTCTGGGTATGTCTACATGAGAACTTATTTTACAGCTGCATTAGGTATATAGGCAAGAGTATGTGAATGTAGTATGTAAACTATGAAATCTTTCAGCGCTTTAACCAAAGCGAAAGCCTATTTCTCTATGATGTTATACTGAAGGGATGCATCTCTGATATTGTGACTGAAGAATGCAATTGGCAGCTCTGTTTTATCCCTTTTCTACATCAATATTGCTGCCATGGTGTGCTTAGAAGAAAATGAGAATATTATGAAATCAATAGTATAACCAGGACTTATCAAAACAGGGGCAATAGTCAAGGCAAACTTTACTGAGTTGAAAGAATTTTGGGAATTTTCAAACCACTTCACATCATTATCTTTCTTCAACATATTTGTCAACTCTCTAAGATGCTCAGCCAAATTAGGAATGAATCTACATAAGAAATTCATCATACCATTGAATGCTTATATTTCCTTTTTGCTGCAAGGGAAATCAATCTGTTAAATTGCTTGAACACGAGAAGGGTAAATCCGGATCCCATCCTTGGAGATGATGTGATCGAGAAGTTTGCCCTCCATGGAAAAAAGGCTTTTATTTGGGTTGAGAGATATTCTGAACTTCTTGCATCTCTCGAAAAAAATTCTTAGATGGTGAAAATTTTCATCATCAGAATGTGAAAACACCATCAATTCATCTAAATAAACAACCAAGAAAACATCTTTTTCATTGGTGAATGTTATGTCATTGGCCCGCTGAAATGTGGCCCCTGCATTTTTCAAACCAAATGGCATCTTTGCATATTTGAACGTGCCCCAAGGTGTAGTAAATGTTGTCTTGTCCTGATCATCCTCGTGCACCAAAATCTTGTTATATCCCGAATAGCCATCCAACAATGACATACAGCAAGAACCAACAACTCTTTGAAGGATGTGATCCATTTTCGAAAGTGGATAGTTGTCCTTTTGGGACACTTTGTTCAAGTTCTTGAAATCTATGCAGAGCTGGATTTCTCCAGTATTCTTTCTTACTAGGACCAAATTTGAAATCCAATCAAAGAATCTGATAGGAACAATAATATCGGACTTGAAAAGTATGTTTACCTCTTTTTCAATTGATGGTAGAAATCTGGGATTTATCCTTCTCAAATTTTTCCGAAAGGGATTTTGATCTAACTTGATCATAATAGTGTGTTGAATGATGTTCTTGTCATACACCTTTAAATATGCATATTCCCATGTGAAAACATCAGAAAATTCATAAAGTAATTTAACATATTCAACCTTTACCTCGGGAGATAAGGAATTGGAGATTTTAACCATATTTGGTTTGTCTAATTTCTCAATGTTTACATCTTCAACACCCTTTTCCGTAGGCACCACTTTAGCCTTTCTTGCTACGTCATCTTGATCAAAAAATTCTTCCAAAGGTATGAGACCTTTTGGAATATTGTTGGCTTTCAGCTGTAGTATGTCCAGCTGAGTCACTTCTATATCCTGGTCATATTTATCACAAATTTCATCTATGGAAAAATTCTCAAATTCAGCCTCACCTTGGAGGAATTTATTTACCTGCTTATCATCTAGAAAAATTTCCAATACCGCAAGTTATCGGGAATAGTGGGTCGGTGTTTCACATGAATATCAAACTTCGTGTTTGAATAGATGGGGATCTTCAAATTGCTTGCAGTTGTAGCCAATGATTCTGCCATAATATTTTGACTCCTTGGCACAACTGTACGTATACACTCCTAAAACATCTTCAAAATATCTAGTACAACATTCCTATATTGTCTCATCCGAGGATGGTTAGCTTGGTATTCTACCTTTAACTTGCTTGATCACAAGTTCTGAATCACCATACACAGCAATCCTTCTTACTCCAGATTTATTCAATATTTTTAGGCCAGTAATCAGTGCTTCATACTCCGCCTCATTGTTAGTGCAATCAAAAGCTAACTTGTAAGAGCACAATCTAACATTTGTAGGGACCTTATTCTGCTAATGAAAAGGGCTGCAGACCCAAATTCCAATGCATGCCCTGTCTTTCCCCAGGGCACCATCAAAGTCCATGGACCATAGACCATTTTCATCTTCCAAGCGTTGTAACTCTGATTTCTGTTTTGGCTCAACTTTCTGAACTGTTTCTTCATGCTTTTCAGGACTTTCTTCCACTTTATATAATGGTTGTTCTGAATTTTTCTCTGCTTCATCTGATGGTTGTTCTGATGAACTCGGCAGATTATATTTTTCCTTTTTTATAACTTCTCTAATGCAATTATGAATCTCTGTAACATCTTCTACCTCTACAAGCTGACTATCTACATAATTTAAGTCGCTATCATTAAAAAAATGAATGACTCTAAATTTGTATGTACAACATTTATCAGATGATTGTTGGGATTTTCTTTGCTTGTGATCATATATTTCATATTTTTTTCACAGTACAATTTTCTCAATTTTTCAAAAACAGGGATAGTTGCATAATAAAATTCTAATTTCAATGTGCCTCTCAATTCCCCCCCCCAGGATCTTGATAGCAACATGCCAAACCGTGGCGGTATATTAGCTACCACCACATCCATTAGAACATTATTTGTCGGAATCTACTCTGGGGAGACTACCAAATATTTAATAAGGCCAATACCACGGACTCTACCTGAATCGAAGGAGTATAATTCACGGTAGGGATGAGTGATATCAAGGCCCAACTTTTCCATAATGGATTTTGGCATTAGATTATGGGAGGCTCCGGAATCTAACATGGAATTGTGTAAAATGCATTGGTGGATTCTTAGACTCAAGTAGAAAGGAGGAACCTCGCTATCTTCTAACTGACCATCAATAGCAGGACCAAAAATGATTTCGAGTTGATCATATTCAACGTTTACCATGTCGGAAAAAGGATCTACTTATACTAGTTATTATTAAAAATGCCGGTTAAAGGAATAGACACTTTTAATTTTGAAATCTCAGTTTATAGGCTGAAGGGAGTGGTTTTTTCTACCTCTTTAATGACGATGTCTTGTTTTCCAACATATTCCTTTGATGATGCTTATTTCTTTTGACTGTCCTTTTCCTTACTGCTGAACTGGTTGATTTTTTATTGCAGGCTCTTTTCCCTTACTCTGATTACTCGGAGGATTCTGCCTTGTTTCAGTATCTTTCTGTTGAGATGCTCTCTTCTGAATGGGATTAACCGGAACATCTCTGCTCCTCAATGACATCTTCCTATTTTGTGACCTAAGTGCATTCAATTACCTCCGTTGATAATCATCTAATTCGGTCTCCAATTCATGATCATTGGTAAGGATGAAATTTTCATCCTTAGGCTCATTATTCTTTTTAAAATACTCTTCATCTTATATAAAAAAAAACATGGGAAAACCATCAACTTTGAAAAGGATATTTTCCTCAACAATTCTGTTTTCATATTCCTCTTCTCCTTGAGCACAGTTCTGCTGCAAGGGTGTCCTAATTTGTTGTTGTTGTGGTGGTTGTTCAGGAGCTTGTTTTTCTCTCTACTTGATCCTTAACTGAGGTTGTTGTTGGTCTCTGTAGTTAGGATTTTTGACCTCGGGTGTCTCTCAGTGATGGACATCCTGTCAACCATCCTTTCTATAGTCCTTATCAATGTGTCCATCTTAGCATCGGAAGATGAGGTGGATGGTTCATCTTTAATGGTGACTTTTCTCTCAATTTTCTTCAGCGTTGACCACGTTCTTTAGCATATCTTCCAATGTAGCTGGATTTATTTCCCTTAGTTGGTAGGCCATGTTAGGATCAAATGCATCTGGATAACGTATGTGAGCTAAGCCTAGAGGAGGCTTGATCTCAATAGGAATTTCATTATAAATTCTATTGAAGCGAATATTGAAATCTTGGAGTGATTCATTGAGATTTCTCTTTATGTTTTCATACTTAGAAAGAAATTGTAAATTATTTTTCTTTACCTCCCACCGGGCTATAAATGCATCAATCAACTGGTTTGGAGTGGAAATGGAATTATCATTCAAGGATCTAAACCAAACTTTGACATCTCTAGAGAAGCTCTGGCTATAATCCTCATTTTTGCATTGTCAGCATCAACTTCCTCCAAGTGTATAAAGTCAGTGACTTTAACAATGTGTTGTCTTGCAGATATGGTAGAATTTTCATCAAAAAATGGGAGTCTTTGGCCATAACCCTCAGGTAAATCATTCAATTGAGCAGGTAAGATAAGTGGGGAAAATATTGCCATGATTCCCCCTGAGTGAAGTGTTGGATTAACAACAAGAGGGATTGGCTTAATAGGTAGTGGAACAATAGTTGTAGGTACTGAAGTAGTAGGTATAAATGATGAGGTCGAGGGTGCAGATGAAAAAGCAACAATTTATTGAGGTTGAGGTTGAGTTGAGACAGGTATTGACTCTTGATGGTATAATTGGATCCAGTATTTGATGTCAAGGTCTAATTCAGGTTTGATCTCTTGGAAAAACCAATCTTATTCAAGTTTTAGAGAGCTAAGATCTAATTCAGATAATGACTTGACCTCAGAGAGTCTTAAAGGATCAAAGACTATGTCGGAAAAAAAGTTTCAGACTTAGATCTAACTAATGATAATTCAAATTTCAGATCATATGATATATCTTAAGGAGACAGTACTTTAGTAGGTAGTGAAGTAGATCTTACCAATGGGATTTATCCTGACTAAAACTCTGTAGTTTGATATCTATGCCTCTGGAGAATCTTCTTCGGATCTTCGACTAGATCAACTAGATCAGGATCGGGATTTGCTCTGGTATATCTTCTCGAAGCTAGCCCTACAATCTTGGCACTACAATTATCCAATCAGCCTTTTCTGAAAATTAACCCTATCATCCAAAGGATCAAATTCCAATGTTTCTTGTCGTACACCCAGGGAAAATAAATCTTTCGTTCCCCGGAAACGATGCCAGTATGTTATCACTCCACCAAATCTCTAAGGCTGAGAAATAATCCAAACAGAGGTAACCAGAGACCAATATTTTATCTTGGTAGCTAGCCCTACCAAACCAGAGAGGGCTCTCTCCATAAAATTATAGCCAAGAGGGTTGGATGAATTAGGTTTTTAGGCTAGGTATGAGTACATGGGTTTGTTTGATTTGGGTTTGCTGGATGAAGATTGGGTCAAAGAGGTTAGGTTAGGGCAAATAAGATTAGGGTTGCAGAGATTCAATGGGGCAAGGTAGGTAGGAAGGCTATCACTTTAGGGTTTCGGGGTGAGATGGATCAGACTGATGGGGAGCTAGAAAGAGCAAGGCAATGCATGAATTCTTTCTAAACTGGAGAAGATGAACAAACTATGAAGATTTTCCCAAAGACAAAGCATGAGAGATGAATTATGCTTATCAACTTGAAACCCATCATATCATAGAAATGAAATAGATCATGAAACAAAAAATTCATACATAATGAGACATAAGAAGAACAATGCTAAATTTCCATACCACAGGTATCCCAAAGAAATAGTTGCAACCTTTCATTAATTTCCTACCAAATACTGATTACACTAGAGTCTTTGATCAATGGAACAACATCCAACCTCTTAAATGAGTCAAAAAGTACAAGATATAGACTACAAAACAACTTCTCTCATCCTCAGGGGTCGAATCCCTGAGTGGATGAGAAATTCCACTAAAAACTGAACTGATACCTAGAGTGTAGGGAGGTCAAACTAACTCATCCCTCACTTTTTGGAAACTGATTCATTACATCATCATCAAAAGTTTTCATCTAGTGTATTTACCCTAGGTAAGTGTAAAAACACCATAAGTACATTTACATCATTAATTTACAGAGGTGAAAACTCCATTTTCCAAGTGACACTAATAAAAAGTGAGAAAATTTGTAAATATCAGCAAACTAAGAAAATGTGTCAAAAGCGCAGCGCTACTGCTCTAAGTGCAACGCCATCTTCAGCTCCACTTTTGAGGGGGTTCCATGTGTCCAAATTGATCTTAGGATATCTCATTGGAAATCTTGTCCAGTCTAGTTTCCAGATCTATGCTTGGTTTCCAAAATGATGCTGATTTTTCCCTCCAAAAACTGATTCTCCCTAGATTGGTCAAAAGACTAGTGCCAGCCTCCAAAACAGGGCAAAAAAGTCATTTTTTGAGTGTTTTTTGACCTTTTGACTGCCACTTTGACCCAAAAAATTTAGAAAATTTGTTTTCTTGACTGTAAATTGTCTTTTGAATCTAATGGTACCTTTAGTTTTCCATTGGAGGTCCCTAGGAAAAGCGCAGTATTCACGCCTACCACGCGGGTGACCCGAGTTCAGTCCCCAGCAACGGCGCCAATATGTTATCACTCCACCGGATCTCTAAGATTGAGAAGGAGTCCAAACAAAAGTAACCACAAACCAATATTTTGGCTTGGTAGCTAGCCCTACCAAACTGGAGAGGGCTCTCTCCACAAAATCACAGCCATGAGGGCTGGATGATTTAGGGTTTTATGCTAGGTATGAGTACAGAGGTTTGTTTGATTTGGGTTTGTTGGATGAGGATTAGGTCAAAGAGGCTAGGTTAGGGAAAATAATATTAGGGTTGAAAATATTCAATGGGGAAATGTTGGTAGGAAGGCTAACACTTTAGGGTTTCAGGGTGAGATGGATCAGACTGATGAGGAGCTAGAAAGAGCAAGGCAAAGCATGAATTCTTTCTAAACTGAAGAAGATGAAAAAAATATGAATATTTTCCCAAATATAGAGCATGAGAGATGAATTATGCTTATGAACTTGAAAACCAGCATATCATAGAAATTAAATAGATCATGAAACAAAAAATTCATACATAATGAGACATAAGAAGAACATTTCTAAATTTCCATACCATAGGTATTCCAAAGAAATAGCTACAACATTCATTAATTTCCTACCAAATACAGATTACACTAGAGTCTCTGATCAATGCAACAACACCCAACCTCTGAAATGAGTAAAAAAGTACAATATATATACCAAAAAACAAATTCTCTCATCCTCAGGTGTCGAATCCCTGAGTGGAGGAGCAGTTCCACTAAAAACTGAACTTATACCTAGAGTGTAGGGAGGTCAAACTTACTCATCCCTCACTTTTTGGAAATTGGTTCATTACATCATCGTCAAAAATTTTCACCTAATGTATTTACCCTAGGTGTCAAAAGCGCAGCGCCACTGCTCTAAGCGCAACACTATCTTCATTTCCACTTTTGAGGGGGTTCCAGGTGTCCAAATTGAGCTCAGGATAGTTCATTGGAAAGCATGTCTAGTCCAGTTTCCATATCTATTCTTGGTTTCCAAAATTATGCTAGTACCCTCCAAAAACTGATTCTCCCAAGACTGGTCTAAAGTGCAATGCCAACCTCCAAAACAGGGCAAAAAGGTCATTTTTTGAGTGTTTTTTGACCTTTTGACTGCCTCTTTGACCCAAAAAAATTGAGCAAAGTTGTTTTTCTGACTGTAAATTTCCTTCTAAATCCAATGGTACCTTCATTTTTTTCCATTGGATGTCCCTAGGAAAATAGCGCCTAGGGCACTGCGCTTTTTCCAGTGCCACTGTGCAAAATTAGCAAAAACACTAAAATTTCCAAAATTTTCAAAATTTGCAAATTTCTTCAAATTTTCTGTTGTGAGATGCTGATGAGGTGTATTAGGCAATGAGAGATGCATCAACAATAATATCAAGCTTTTCCTCTTCAATTTTCTTGTTTATGGTTTCAAGTATTGATTTGGCCTTTTGTAGCTTTGAGCTTGCAATTTGGTTTTTCTCGAAGTAGTGCTTGGCCCTCTTTCTCAATATGTCATTGTCATTGTTTTCCTTCTCTAGGAGCTTCTCAAGATTCTGGTTAGCCCTGTCAAGCCATTTCTCTCGATTTTCAATGACAATAATGGCAAACTATTCATTCAAAGTGAGCTTATTAGCAAGTTAAACCTCCTTTTGCCTCTCTAGTTCTAGAGCTCTTTTCAACCCTCTAGTCCTAGGTCTTATTTTTGGAACTTGTTCTCCTGCCTCATTGGTTTCACCATAAATTTTATAAGCCTCATCAATCAAGGACTTTTCCTTGTTTTATTCTCTTTTTGCCTTGAGAATCTGAATCTCCATGATGGCCTGCTTGGTATTGAGTTGTTCATTTTCCTAATCATAGTATTCAATGACACACTTAGATATCTAAGTTGGTATGAAACACCCTTATTTGGGCATCTTTTTGCTTGATAATAATTTTGTAGGCCTCATCATCATTCTCCTCATCTAAATCAACAAGGTCAAAATCTGTCTCTGTCTCATGGAGGTCATCCTCTTGATGAATGGCTTCCTCATGTACATCTTCCTCTGCCATCTTTTTTTTCACTTTTGCACCTACGTTGTTGGTGAAGAAGGAAAGGCCCCTCCCACAATCTGTGGGGAAAGCATCAGCCTATACCCTCTCTAATATGTATTTTCCAATATGGTGATTTCACCCTTTATAGGCTTGTTGACCTCAACTCTGCTAGGTGACTCATCCTGATCATAAAATTTTGATGATGGTGGTGATGGTGATGGAGTAGGTGAAGTGGAGTGAGGTGGAGGCATAGATGTAGCTGGGTGAGATGAATAAGGTACATCTTCAGCATGTGGATCTTGTGGAGCAGTGAATATTTCATTTGCAATGAAAGTGTCCCATGAGATGCCCAGCTGATCAAGGTGATGGATGATAATGATCTTGATCAATGATTGGTGGAAGAGGCTATTAATATGCTGGTCATAGTCTCTCTTTTGCACAATGTAAGCCATTTTATCTATGCTTCTGAATAGAAAGTATGGTATATTGAGCAATATCACTCTTGTGAAGTGCATCAGCAGTCTAATGTGGCATGTGTAAAGCCTAGAAAACCTCCCTTCACAAGGGAAGTACTTCATGATTATTTTCATCATGGGTGCATACCTATCAAGGAGGTAGCTGAAAGGGAAACCCCTCCTCCTTTCATTTTTGTATCTTGGTTTGATGAATGGTTCATAGTATTGATCCTACAAATATTTAGATTTAAACCATTTCTCTCCCATGTTTGGAATCCCTATCGCAGTTGCAATGACAGATGTAGATACACTGAAGGTTACACCAACAAGGGTCACCTGATTATCTCTGAGGTTTGAAGTGAAAACTCTACTCAACATGGGATGATGTTTGACCCTTTGAATCATGTTGCAAAAATAAAGGCACCCTACATATTCAAAACAGTTGACAGTAATGGGATAGGCCCTCAATTCATTTGTGTTGGTGGGCTTCAGTCTGAGGATTCTTCCTCCTTTGTGAGGCCTTCTCTGTTCTCTATTCTCTTCTCTCTGTCTACCCTTCTCTTCCACATAGTCTTTGTCTTCCTCCATAGTGTTTTGGTGGCCTAGAAACCATAGGGATAAGGTAGATGGGAATGGGGAGTGAAGATGGGTCTAGGGAATAGGGATAGATCTAGGAAAATTTAGGGAGATGGGGGAAGGGATTAGGGAACTGTGGGAGGTCAAAATATCAAGGGAGTTGAAAATGAGAATTTAATTACAGGTTTCAGGGAAGGGGCTGCCTAGGAATGTAGAAGCCTAGGACTTAGGGATTTTAGGAAAATGGACTTAGGTATTTTGGAATGATAGTGTAAGGGTAGGGATGGGTTTAATAGTGATGTACGAAGGTATTGTAGGGTTTATGGGCAAGAAATTGAGAGTGAGGGAGTGATACTAGGGTTTTCCACTAGACATTTAGTTAATTTTTCTCATGAAGAAAAACACCATAAAAATGACATTTAGGAAAGCAAGGAGGCAATTATTTTGTATCACTTACTTGATAATGGAGGAAACAATCTTATGCTAAAAAATTGGAAGAGTTTGAGGGTGTTTTGTGGCTATTAGGGCTTGCTAGGCAAAAGTGTAACACCAAGCCCAGGAGCGCAGCGCCTGTAGTGAAAAAGGCAGCGTCAAATTCTCTAAGCGCAACGCTTGTTGCCTACATGCAGCGCCACTCTCCTCTAAGTGCATTGCCTCAAAAATTTTCTCTTTGACTTTGCAATTCGAATTTTTCAGGCTGAGGGAGTGCAAACTCAACCTTTAGATGTGAAAATGAGCTTGAATGGGATGTCTTAGTGGTCTCTATACTTCATGGAATTCGTGATTTTGGGCCTTGGGACCCACTTTCTTCCTTTGTTATTCACTTTCATTTTAAAATATGAGATTTTACCTTTGTACTTGAATTTTTCCTTGACAAATTGATTATCTGATGATTTTGAAAACACTAGGATTTTACATTTTTTATGCTTTAGCATGTTGGAACTCTGATTTATCAGCTTGGGAATCATGATAATTATTACATTTTTATGACATAAAATTACATAAGTAAAATTAAAAATTATAGTTGAAAACCAACATTACATGCTGAAATAAGAATTTCTCTTTTCAAATCATCTTCACATGGTGAAGAGAAATTATTGGATCACCCTTTACTTCCTAGTGTTATGTAATGGAAATGAATTTTTATTGGACCTTGAAAAACCCTACAAACCTATTGAAAAACCCTAAATACCTAATGATAACCTTGATTGACTGGACTTCATGATGACATGAATTATGTGGTGACATGATGATATTAACTTTATGGATGGTGTACATTCATCAAGGTATGAAACTATGTAACCAAGTAATCAAATTTGAGGAAGAGTGATGTTTTTTGGACTAGGGCTACCATCAGTGACTAAATTTTTGCATGACCTGGTGGAATGATAAAAAAAATATTCTCAGTGGGACCCTTACAATGATATCAAAAGAGAATTTTTTTATCATTGATGGCAGAATGCAAATATTGACACGAACAGGTTCCTAAATGATGCAAGGGGCACACATAGGGGCCATAGGAACCTGGGTGACGGCCATAATGATAAGGGGTAGAGCTCATGTTTAGATTTTTCCCGCCTGCTAAATTCTTATGTCCCAACCATATTTTTCATTTTTCATTAGAGTAAATTTCAGCCTAAAATTGTCTTCCTAAAGAAAAATAATAAAATAATAGTTAAAGTAAAAAAATAAGCGCTATCAATTTTGGAGGGAAAAGAAAAAGAAAAAGAAATTGTTTTTTTAATTGTATTTTTTGCTTATCTCCTTATAGGTTTACTCAAATTTCAAGTGTAGACACCCATTGGATGCAGAATCAAATCTGGTATCCAACGAGTACCCATTATGCGTACTTTTGAGAAGACCTGAATTGATAAAAATCGAAGGTACATTAAAATTTTGTAGAGGCGTGGGAGGGCTTGTAAACACGAATTTTTAATGTATCTTCGATTTTTATCAATGCATATATTATCAAAAGTATGCATAATGGGTAATTTTTGAACGTCGAATATAATTTTGCATCCAACGAGTGTCTACACTTGAAATTTTAGTAAAACTATAAGGAGATAAGTAAAAAATACAATTAAAAAAAGTAGTTTTTCTTCTTTTCCGTCTAAAATATTTACATGTACCTCCTTTTAAATTTAAAGGATTTTGATTGGTTTACATATTATGAAATGGAAATCACATGAAAATTTCATGGGCATTTTCAACTTGAAATTTCCTCTAATGTGGTACATTTCTTATTGTAAGTGGCCAAATTATGCTTTTAACTTTCTTTCTAATTGCATCAACCTTCGAGGCATCATTCCAGGCTCAACCCAAAATGTGGATGAGGGGTAGGGGAGGCTAAATCCTTGTGGACCCAATGACCAAATTTGGACCCAGATGGGAAAAGTGTGAAAATATGTTATAATGAGAAGAGGGGAGTGATATATATGACTTCAAGAAGTGGGCTCATACAACCAAAATCATGGTTTCCCATGTAGTACCATTCCTAAAGTGAGTAGCCAATAAAGGAGATGCCACGGGACTAGAATACAAGATTAACCACCAAGTTAGGACAAGGGAACAAGAGTACAATCCAATCTCATTTTTTTTGTTGAATCACCCCACTAATTGTTACACAACAATTTTTCATTGTCCTTGTACTCCCCGTTCCTGATCCTGGAGACCCCTAACAGTGACCCCTATGTCTATTTTCCATCATGAAAATGTCCCATTATATCCCTTACAGTATAATGAGTAAACTCTTTGTTGACCATTCTTGAAGCAGCTCCTTAAAAACATGGTTATCTGGAGCGGTGTGCCCTCTACGTGTCTTGCTCGCGTCGATGGCTCTTTTTTACGCTCTGTGGGTGATGCGATTGTTTTAAAAACAACAACGCTGATTAGCACCCTTCCCATTTTAAAAACGACAATTCGACGTGATCCCAACATGGTACCCCCGCGCCGATCTGCCGCGACAATGAGTTTGAATTCCTCCTCCCAAAAATCAATCATGCCATGAAAAACAAAAGGAAAAACGGGTATTGAAATGTAGCGAATGAGTGTGCCTCATACCTAGCATTGACAGTTCGTGGTTTGGCCTCCCGGATCTCCCGCGATCTCCTCCTGAAGAACTGAGGTAAAAGAGGGTAAAAAACTTCTTCTCAAGATTGTGAAGGTAAAAATTGAAATGTTTTTTACTTTCCCTATTTTTTATAAGTGTTCAAAGTCATTTTATGGTTTTTTATCATATTTTAATATTTTTTACCTCGAAAACAGATTATGGGTTTGTCCTTATGCAGCGACAGGGTTAATTTCTTCACGGATGACATATTTATGAGTTCCAGTTTACTACTATTTCATACTCGATTAAAAATAAATGAAAAAGTAACCCCCCTGGAGTCATTCTTTAGCTCTTTTCTGACTCTCTAAACGAGAAAATATGGTTGAGTTCTTATTGTTTTGAACTCGTTAAAGTGCACAAAACGTCTTTTACCCAGTATATGTTTACCCCTTTTTCGGGTTGGGATAAATTATTTACGAAAAAGGAATACCTTAGTCAATTACGACTAATAAGTTCTCTCACACGTTGTTTTCTACCTTTTCGGGTATGAGGGACTATTTACGAAAAGGGCCATCTGGAGTTTTCTTTTCACCTCTTTTCAAACTCTATAAACATGAAAAGACATCGAGTTCCACCTTTGTCGGGCTCGTTAAAATTTAAACAGAATTGGATCTGTCATCATGACGACACCTCCTTCCTCCTTCCTAGGGATCAAAAAATGTACTAGGATGATTTTTCTGAGGGAGAAACTTATATGAAAAGCATATGGTATCCCCTTGAAGCTTGTATGCAAAAATAATTGGCATACTGGCCAGAAATGGTGGGGGAAAATGGAAAGTATTAATTAGTTGTGTTGGCAGTATGTCGCTCTTGAACATGACACATCTCTGTTTCATGTCGGGTTGGGGACATCCTACATTCATCACTTTTCCTCCATGGGTTTGGGAAATTTGTTTTGCCTCTCATGCCATTACCGCTTTTGTCAACATGACCTCTGATTCCATTTGAGTCAAATATTTCCAAACTATGGATTCGTGTCACTGATATGTTCAAGAGAAGTTCCTTCTGCATATTATTCATTTCATGTTTCTCTAATCAGTTTCATTATTATCTTATTGCCTTTATCTCATGTTGATGATGTGGGATGCATTAATGCCCTCCTTCGAAGGATCGCTTCATGTCTAATTCAACTCATTATCTGGGAAGTTGATCTAGATATCCCTTTTTCAGTACCTTAGAACCTGCATGCCCTAATGGCACGGTTGTTCGCATCCGATGATAGGTTTACATCATTGGCCTTCGATCGGATTATTTCACAGGTGTTCGACGTCAGCTCCATATTCACATCTCGTGGATTGTACTGTTAGTACCTTGAGGGCCATTGTCAATATTGGTGGTTTCTCTCGCGCCTGTTAACAGTTTACATCATTGACTGGTAATTAGGTGATTTTATTGCATGTTCGACTTCAACTCATTTATTCACATACTTGAATTGTACTTGATCAGGTCGTGAGGGAGTGAAATACCCTAGGTTTTGTCTGATAAAGCCTAGGTTGCGAGGCGATATGTACTATTAATTATTGTACACATGACTCTTTCATTTGGATGGATACAACCATACCTTGAGTCTATATTTGTAATCCTCTTTATTCGGAAGGCTGTAACCATACCTTGGATCCTGTCTGATGATATTTTTATGGATGGTTGCGCCCATACCTCATGTCATGTGATTATCTCAGAGATTTCAGTTATGTATATATGTGCTTGTTTGCCTAGGTTTTCCGATGACAACGTCTTGGTCCTGGCACGTACTCGTAAAGCATTTCACCCCTCACTCTCATTCAGCCTTCATGCTTTAGGGGGCATCTATTACATAACAATTTTTCACTATCCCTTTTCTCCCCATTCCTGATCCTGGAGACCCCTAATAGTGGCCCTTGTGTCTATTTTCCATCATGAAAATGTGTCATTATATCCCTTACAGCATAATGAGTTAACTCTCTGTTGACATTTCCTGAAGCAGCTCCTTAAAAACATGGTTATCTCGAGCGTCGCACCCTCTGTGTTTCTTTCTAGCACCGATGGCTCTTTTTTGGTCTGGGGTAGCGCCGATCAGTGCTAGAATGAGAATCATACCCATGTCAATCCTCTTCTAGAAATTTTATTAAAAATGGAAGTGAAGCTTCGAGATCTAAAAGCTTCATGGCAGAGAGCTAGTTGTTTTTTCTTGAGGATAGAGCCGAGCTTCTCCCTTTGGGCTTCTTGTTCCTACAAAAGTGTAACCACCCAAAGGGATAACCCATTTCCCCTCCTTAAGTGGATCCATGTTCCCTCTTCCCTTGCTATAAAATGGACATCCTCCCATACCTCTGTTAATTAGAATAGAGATAGAAGAATAGCTGAGAGATATTTGTTGTTATAGGTATCGAGCAAGAGTTGAGACCTTCGACCCCTTCTTATCAAGTTGAAACGAGTGCTTTGAAGACGTTCCTAGATCTAGACCCGTCGAAGGAGAGCCACGAAATCAAGGCGCAGGTTGTCACTCCCCCTCTCTATATTAATATAATACAATTGATTCTTTCTTTCCATTTTCATCTTTAATGTATGATTATATTTCTATTTTCCCTTGATCAACTAGATAGATTGTGTATGTGAGATATATGTTATGCTTTCACGTTTTTTGTTGTTTGATCTCTTGTGCAGGTAACCAAGTGTCGATGACGGTGAGGATCTAACTACGGAGTGCGAAGGATCAAATGATTCAAGCGAGGAACAACATCATATTGAGGTAGGTGATCTAGTCACGATCTGTGTCCATTTCCAACCTAGGAAAGTAGGCTTGTGATTGTTCCCTATTGTTACTAGACCCATCCTAGGGCTAGAGGGAACGTCTCTATCCGCAGAGAGGATTTTCTTTCATAACACTAATCCATGTCCAAATGTTTCCAATAAAAGTAAGCATAAACACCTAATTACATGATTAAAATCCATACCTTTGGGGTTGGAAGGCCCACCTTCAAACATATAATCATAAAAAATAGGTGAGGGCACATAATGGTTGGCTCAGGTGGTGGAGAATGGTGGCACATCGAGATATATGGTGGCTGCAAGGGGTTTCTGGATACCAGTTGAAGACAAATATAAGAGAAAAAATCTCTTGTAGGGGTCACCCATTGGTGGTGGGTAATAGTTCCCAAGGAGGGTTGACTTGACAATTTTTTTAGTGGACTTTAACTCATTAAAATTCTTTTTATTGTCGTTAAAAAGGTCTAAATGGGACTAGACTCAAATACATTTTTCTTTTTTACTCATAAAAAATATTTTGACTCTTTTGACTCTATAAGCTTGAAGAACATGATATGTCAAAAAATAAAATAATAGTAATGAATATAATAAATATTTTTTTATGACAAAATTACATTACATTATGAAGACCGACACTAGTTACATTTTCAACACTCCCTCTTAACTAGAGAGGTATTCATAATGAAAAAACAAGATACTCTCAAGTTGAAATATGCATATAATAAAGGATCCGGAATGATAAGCATCAATGATTTTTTACATCATCATAGACAACATTGTCAAAACAAAGGCTTAGGTTAATATGTTTTATTTCTCCACTAGATTAGAGAATAATGCTAGGAGGCATAAATTTTGACACCACTACCTCTCAAGGCATAGATCCCGCCTAGGTGTTCACTAGGAATGTCCCCACAAGACCATTTCCTAATTAAATGTCACAATAATTGACTCTAGGAAATTTTAGTCCTTAAGACTATTCTTATTATAGATCAATGTAGTTGACTTATTGGTGAGCCCTGGTATTGCACCAAGAGTGTTGCAATTCCCAAGGGCTCCTCAACTTAAATTATCAACTCGGGGTTCGTACAAACTTAGATTTGATGGTGCTATATGCACAGTAGGTTAAATTATACTCATGTCACCCTCAGTCATGACATCAGATTAAGGCGTTCAAAGACCATTCCTCCAACTTAACTATAGTGAAAACGTCTTATGAAAACATATTTGAACCTGATTCTAATAATGAAAGTGAAAATGCCACTCATTCAAATGTAGATGCTAATTAACATTGCATGAAAGAGAAAGGGATATTCTACTTGCAGAAGTAAAACTACTCTATTTTACACATTTAATCAAATCAGTAACCTACTTTCATGTATCATTGATCTACTCTAAATTTACTTGAAAATCAGGAATCTAACTTTTAGCATGCTTGTGAACAAAAACACTAATTCTAAATTTGTTTTGAAGTGAGGAAAAGAGGAGGTTGGAGTTCTCTAAGATATTCTCTTAATCATAAAGTCACAATTTGGGGGTCATTTTTCATCTTAACTAAGCTAATTTTGAAGTGTGGAGCCAAACGAGTGGACAAAAACATTGCTACAAGCCTGCTACAGATGTTGATATTGCTATAGGAGGCCCTGTTTTTCTACAAGAGGGGTTCCGTGAGCTTTTTGAGGGTATAAATTATGTCTTAAGGGTGGGATAAGATGGGTGAAGGTAGGAGGGAGTGAATGAAGGTTGGGGAAGCCTCCTAGCCAAGCTTGGGACATCTCGAAGGTCTATATTGCACCAAGGTGGATGCCCACGGTGTCCTCTAATTGCCTTAATAGAATGCCTATGGAAATAGAGTTTGGGAGTAGCGTGAGGGGTAAAGGGCGAATATGGAAAGGTCCAAGTGGATATGAAAGATGTGCCCACCCCTGCAGATCAACACAACTCTGCAACTATCCCAATACATGAATTAAATGACCAATAACACAGTGACATAAAATATCATGGAAAAGATGAGTTGAATTTGAATAAAATATATTCTATTCCACAACACTAATCTGATCATTGAACTAACTCCTAAGTTTCAAATAATAAACATGAAAAAAGGAATCTATCTATTTCCAAGAAATCATAAACAAGTATTTTTGGACTGAGATTGCAAATCTTTCCAATCGCTCTTCCCACAAGAGAAGTGATAGGGAAGCTTGCAATCACAAGTGTTTATAACTTAACACCTATTGAAACAAGAGGAATACATGAAATGATTTGAAATAAGAACAAGAGAGAAATGCAGAAGAGGGACTAAAGCCTCTGGTTTGGGCCCAGACCCAAGGGTTTTAGCCGTCTAAAACTCGCTCATATGTAGATCAATAACAAACTTCTCATTAGCAGAAAATAGTAGTCTCGTGCATCACATGAAAGTTACAAATAACAATTTCAAGAACTAGGCTCAGTAGCTACTCTTAGTTGAATCAAGAACTTGAATCCTAATGAGCCTTTCAGTTGGTTCATTTATACAAAAAGGTATATGATGGCATCTCCCTTGAGAATAGGAGTGATTCCCTCCTTGATCTTGATAATTTTGGATCTAGTCTTCCTTGAACTTCACATGTACTTGGTGTTGCCGTGAGTAACAATAAACTCAACAAACTTCAACTAACTTCACTAACATCTGCCAAGAGAAAATGGAAAAATGAGTAGGGAAAGATGTTCAAACCTCCACCATTGAAGTGCCGCCAAGGGTAAAAAGGAACATTCATGTTCATTTTAGCATGGGAAGATATAGTCCAACCCCCTATGGTGATGAATCAACCTAGGCTACTAGCTCTCTAGCTACCTTTGCCCCTGGCTTTGGCTCTGCCTTTCTCTATCCCGCTGACTAGGTTGTCAGTGAATTCGAGCTTTTGAGTGACGATAATGTGATCTCAAGTTCAGTTAGAGAGTTAAGGAGATGGAAAAGCCCCCCTAGATTCTATCTTGGTTGTCTCCATCAAGCCCTTGCATAGTAAATGCCTCAAAAATGCTTGTTTTTCCTTAAATTTAATCACATTAGGCCACATACTATGACAAACACCTTTTTCTCTTCTTAATAATCATATTATGATAAAAAAATGTGAATTAATGAGAAAAGGATAATTTTAAGGGTTGGAGGATAATATAATGAACTTCAAAATATACCTATTAATGGTACCCATCATCACCCCCCTGCTGAAGGTGTTTCCCATCCTCTGAGAAACTTATTCATCCATATGAAGCTCATTCATGGCCATGGTGGATTATCTGACATCCTAAGGCACCTCAGATCGTGTGCCTTATGGTGGATAAAAACCTGCATTTTGTCTCTATATATGTCCATATCTTTTGATCGTTTAATTGGTTTCTTCCTCCTTGTAAGTCTAACAGCAAGGGTGGACTGAGTTTGAGTCATATCTATTTTATCTTCTGTCGCTGCATGATTATTTTGTATAATGTTGTTATTTCCAAGGCATTCCTTAGCCTTTTAAGAGAGTGATACTCTCTTATTCATAGAATGGGGGGGCAATATATGCCACCTTCTCTGACAATCTTGCAGAATTTATGTTCCCAACATTCTAAAAGTGTCGTCAAAATGTAGAATGGATTGCTCTTGGGTTTTTATGTAATTGGGTGCTAAATCATAATTAGAGGAGATGATCTTGTGATTGTTGATGATAGCCTTGGGGCTTAATAGCTCTGTTGTGATATACAAGGGCTCCTTTTCTTATTTTTTCATCACCTTTTCACTTCTTCAACCTTTGCCTCCTCGTGAGTCTACCAATATGTCAATGCCATTAGTTACATGTCTCACAATCTTGAAATTGGGTCCCATAATTTCAGATATGTTAGAAAGAAATTGTGCATATAAAACTCACCTATTTTTTCCCTATCTTCCATAATTTCCTATTTGCAAAGCTCAATAAGATGACTATAACCTTGAAAATGAAAAGACCCATATTGTTCTAGTGTATTTATTTGGAATTGTAGCCAATGTTCCTTGAGGAAAAGAGAATAGAATTTTGATGGTTGCATGCATTATATGGATTCCATAGAGAGACTTTCCATAGTGGAAAGTTGTGTTTCTTTCTCTTGTTTTTGCTCTCTCAACCTTGTGTTTTATTCCTATAGTTTCTCCCTCATAATTTACTCTCTTAGTTTCAAGTCACTCAACTCCTTTCCCATTACAGTGACTTTCTCCTCCATGAGACCCAGATCTTCTACATTTTTAGATTTAGAAATTTGCATACATCTATGTTTGTCATCTATCTCTATCTCCAACTCATAGAGGAGTGGGATTGCAAAATTTTTAGGTATAATCCTACCTCCCTCAAAAAAAAATTAGAATAATTCTAAGTTGGGTTGTGGGTCAGGATATTTAATCCCTTGGAGGCCTTTTTCATCTGATTTGAGGTGGTTTCTCCTTCCTGTATCTCCTCTTTCTACTCCTGTAGCATCCCCTATTTCTCCTTAGAAGCCCTAGTTTCTCCTATAGCTCCTCTTTTTATGCTTGCTCAAGGGAATTTTGTGTCTTGGGTCTTGTTGTTTCCCATATTTTACAGGCACCGAAACAACGCTCAGGATGGGGGTTGTCACTCTGATCCCCGCCCACTCTGTTCTATTTGTTTCCCAACAACTGGTTATGGTAGGTAGTCCCTATGGAATGTGGTGAAGGAAAAAAAGTTGGGAACCAACTTGTTTGGTAGACACGGATGAGTGGCCTATCCATTTGGTTGAAGTTGAGAAATATTATTGATTAAATTAGATTTTTCTATTACGAGACTAGTTCCTTAATGGAGTCACAATTCTTGTTTATGGTAAATTGAAACCAAGTGACCAGATGAAGACCCGCTACTTGAATTATTGACTAACCTATATGATATGAAAGTCCTAGTACCTATGTGAGATGCAGTGATTTTGATTTATTTTAATTATATGCCTATTCTAAGTAGAACCTTTCCCCTAATTGTTTTGAGAAGCAATACTTAAAATTAAGTTGTGAAATGGAAGCCAATGAGAATAAGGAAGTGGCATGATTAATGATACCTACCCCTATGTTTCACTTACCTAGTGCCACCAGCGCTACAGAGACTGTGGCTCTGACGACTGCAAGGTCAATGTGATAACCACAATGAGAAATTGAATCTCTAAAGCTAGTTTGAAAAGGGTTTCCCTAAATATCTATCAACCTAGCTTATGCTAGGAGGTAAATTTTTAATGCAATCTAGAACTAGTATGCTTGTGCAAGAGATTATGAGTGAGATTATCTTGAGTTAAGATTTTTTGTGTTACTTAAGTACTTATTGTAAATTATCTTATAATAAGAGTACTTAACAATTATGAGATGACAATCTTAAACAATATAAAATGCTTAGAGACACAAGTGCAAGCTTCAAAAAATTCCCATAAGATGCTTAAGCAATTAGATCAACTTATCCACTTATCAATTAAGATTCCAATCACAATTACCAAATAATGTAAAACATTATTACATGTGATCTTATTACTCAATGCTAGAGAGATATTAAACTAGATTCTGAAGATATCAATATTCCCAATATACTTATCACCATATTGACTTATGATCTAAGTGATTTTAGTGAGTGAACATATTAGATGTGAAGTATGAATTCATATAGCACATAAACTCACAGGGGACACACAATATTAGCCACTTTCACAATATAAATGCTAGGATCAAGTAACAACAAAATATAGGACTATGAAGATACTTAATTACTTTATGTTCCAATGATATTTTTAAGAGAAAAAAGTGACTGTTATGTCAGCAGTAAGCAAGTTATGAAAATAGTGAGTAAATGTTTATTCAACAATGCTTATGCTCGCCCAATGCTACAAAGATTAATCCAACTACCAAACAACTTGACAAAATTGGAAAATCATATGTACTAGCCTCTTTAAGATGTATCTTCAGAGATATTACAGATCTGATATATTTATTACAGCAATAATTAAATGACATATCAGCGAGCTATAAATGCAAAAGACAGTGCCCAAAATGACCAAAAATAGAAAAAAAATCACTGAAACTGAAAATATTTAATTTTCTAACCCTAATTAAGTGTTTTCTTCAGGAATTTCAGATCTGAAATTTTTAGTATGCAGTAAATTTCAGCAAGCATAAAAGTTAGATCTAGGCTAGATCTAAAGTGCCAAAGTGGCCAATATTTATGAAAATGAAAAATTTACAATTTTAAACAGTTTTAACCATGTAGAATGTGATTTTAGGACTCAAATATTACTGATTTAATTGTTGTAATAAATCATAGATAAAACAAGGGTTTATAGGTCAAACCCTAGTCCCAAGGCCTTGAAGATACCTTGGTCAAATTTTTTTGAAACTTTGGGATCAAGTTGCCACCTAACAAATATAATTTTTGAGCTCAAAAATATGCTAAACCACCAATGAATCAGTGTTGAAAAATCAAAGGAGGGTTTTAGGGAAGATTAGGGAAAAAGAGGCCAAGAAAATCCAAATTTAGGCCAGTGTTGGGGGATAAAGGGGTTGGGATGGTAGATCAGGGGTTGAAATGGCAAGAGAGGGCCGGAAAAGGTCAACGTTGGAGGAGGAATAGGCCCAAGGGATCGACGCACGGGAAAAGGAGGCTAAAAAAGGACAATTTTAAGGGTTAGAGGGTTCACGCGGGGGCCTTAGAGGTTGACATTGACCTTGGAGAGGCTGAATCCAGTCCTGGGAGAGCCAAAAATTGAAACCCTTGTCTCAAAAAAAAATCTTCCTTGGATCTAAATTTTGCTGCAAATTTCTTCAGTGGGTAGCCCTACAAAATTATTAAGAGGCTAGATCTTACCCTCAAGGGCCTATATCTAGCTCTTCTTCCACTTGATCCCTTGATCCAACCTGAATATATATATATATACAAAACCTAAACCCCAAATATATACAAAAATCTAAAATCCCCAAACCCCAATTACCAAAATAATTTACAATCTAAATTTACAAAAATATTTTACAAATTTTACAATTTTAAATGAATTTTGAGAAATAATTTTTTATAATATTTTTTCCTTTGATGAATGGATAAAATTTCTTTAGAAAGTTTATGCTCACTACAGCCTTAGCGAAGATTTAATCCACCATATAAAAACTTAGGATCCAAGCAAAATGATCCTTGTCCACACTATGTGAACTTAGAGACCAAGGACTAAAGTACCTGCAATCACTATGTATTATCTCAAAATAATCATATAAAGCAAAACATCAGAAGCCTATATTCAGTACATACCACACACCAACGAACAAGTACACCTCGAATTTCACCCCAAAGTCTTTTATTTTAGCAAAAAAAATAGTTCCTAATGGAACAATAATTTACATAAATGCTTCAACAACGATATTCTAACCAAAGATCAAGATGACTAGAGACTCAACTGACTCTCTAATTTATAGATAAATCCTCCAATTGGAAAAATAATGGCTGGTTTCTTTGATCCTTGTCCAAATAATCTTGGTCGTTGATAAACACTTCAAGATCTTTTAATATTGGCTCTTGATTTTTTTTTATTTTTGAGGAACTTTTGAATTTATCACTTAATTCCATTTTAATTTGCTCAAAATTAATTATTTTGAGCTAATTTCCTCAAAAATTTGATTTTGACTTAACCACCAAGGTCTAAGGGTCCAAATTTTAATGAAATATATAATGTTCCCTTGGTGGAGGACCTTTAAAATTTGATTCCTTTAAGACCTGCGAATTTTTCCACTTGGAGAATTAATTTTCCTAGGACAACTTAACTTGACTCTTTATGGCTTAGGATTTAATTTTATGTTGCTAGAAAAATTAATTAACTTACACATGAGGGGATTTAAATATTTTTCCACCCTCTAATACATACGATTTTACAATTACAACCCTCAAAGTGGGATACACATTTGGATAGACTGTCAAGACACATAACCCATCCGTGACACAATATGATCTAGTAGACCAAGTGATCTGTAGTAAAATAATTAAGCCAACTAGCTTAAATTGTTCTCAAACCACTTTTATATTAGACTCGACTAAAACACTAGGACTCACCTAAGACTTTGACAATAAATTTCACCCTAACTTTGGGGGTTTAACATGGAGGGAAAAAACTCTTTTGATTAGCCATGTTTAGAAACACAGTTAATCAGTGAGGCTAAAAAACCTCCTAGGATGAAATTCATCGCCAAAATTATAGGCTTACCTAGGTTGTTATATATACTCAAGGTCTTACTAGGATCATTTACATCATATAACTTGCAGAATAGGGTTTACAAATGACATGGACTAGTGATAGGATCTGATCTTTGTTGAAAAGTTTGGTACTTCTACTTCCTTGGAAATTTGACACTTTGATGCAACATCTGGATCCATATGGGAACACGTTGCTTCCATGATGTAGCGTGAGAACCCTAGAATCCTGTATCCAAGAAAACATAATTTAATCGAATAGATATCCATTCAATATCGAAATCATCATGCATACATAGAAACTACCACGGGAATATAAAAATATACTTTAACAAAATAACATAATATAAATGTGTGAAATAAAACTGTTTAACACCATGAAAAAAAGGGGAGTAGGGTTAGAGATACTATAAAAACGATGTCCTATGGCATCATATGTCATTGGTGAGGAAAAATATTGAGAATTTTTCTATTGATTGGTAGATCACTTGGTTGTTTCTCAGATGTTCCTTGTTGAAACTTCATTTTTTTTTGCTGGTGTAACTACTCATCATTATGCCGCATATCTTTGTCAACCTAAAATTTTCTTCTTTTCCTGCTTGGAAGAGGGGGTGGGTGGTGTAAATAGTGACATATCTCTTATTCAAAATGAGGCGGATGCTCTTGTGGCACAACTTGTTCACCATTTTCCAACTTCTTTGGAACTTCCATGTGGTATCTTCTTTCTACTTCTATGTATAATTTGACCATTCCACCTGTTGTTAGGGGATAGTAGCATAAGATAAATCCTTCTTAATGAACCCACCTAAATCAGTTGCAAACTTCTTGGAGAGAAGAATTCCCCACACTTTTGGCACATCAATGATTGTTATATCCACGATAATGATTATGTACGGATAATCAACTAAGGAAACTTGTAAATCCTTAACTACACCAAGGATTTCAACCTTTCTAGATTCCATTGAAAAATGATACAATCTAGAAATTCTTAAGTTTAATTGCTCCATGACCTTCTTGTTCATAACATTCATAGATGCAACAGAATCTAGCATGCAATTGTGGAGTAATCTGTCATTTATGTCCAAAGTAAGAATGAATGGTTGATGATCCTCATTAATCATATAGTAGTTGATATCATTTAACTTAATCTATTCATCTTTAGAGTTATCGACATTTCCCTGCTGAGCCATACCCAAAGCCCTAAAGAAAGATGCTCACTGAGATAGATTCTTTAAAATTTCAAGCATTGGGACAAAGATCTAATGTTATTTATCCATGCGGCCTAATCGACATTCAAACTATATTTTCATTTTTCGGTGATAACTTGTTTATTCTGACTTTGACCTTTACCTTTCTTCTTATATGTATAATCCTTATTCTTTGCAAGTTCCAAAACTTGCTCCTGGGGTGGTTTCTTACCATATTCTTGAATAATGAGGTTCTTTTCTTCATTGAAGGTATTTATTATGAAGGCAGAATAAATCATATTAGTACATCTACTTTCATTAGATTCATATTGACTTGTATTATTATTTTGTTGATTTATACCTTCTTCTAATATCCTTCTAACAAAGGAACATGTGATTTCTTCAAGAAAACTACTAGAAGGTCTACAGAAAGAGATAGATTATGTTATGAAACCAACTCACAAAATAGAAGAAAAGATATATAAACGACTTAGAAACCTCCTTTACATTACATAATTGAACAATTCTTGGATGATACAAATGACAAAACCCCCTTTCTATATATAGGAGTCAAAGGGATCACAATATAATCCTATTCAACATAATAATAACAATGTAAGGGCACAACAATAAAAATAGTGGGCTTCTATGGGGCACAATAATAACAATATGGGGACTACAAGGGCACAACAATAACAATAAGGGGGATACACTAACAATAACTATAACGGGATACACTAGTATTATAGAGACCTAGCATGCCCCTATCCTTCAAAAAAGTGTTGTCCTCAACACTTGAGTAGTTATAGATGCTTCTATATAAAATTCTATGTTGAGTGTGGAGCCTAATTATCATCCTGATTTAGAGGTCTTTATTTTAGCCGGATGTATACCCCAGGAAAACTATACACCCCTCCACGCAGGGGGGACTTGTACCCCTCGGGGGGGTTCAAGGGCACCCATCCCCCTCGGTTGGGGGGTTTGGGGGCCAGCGGGGGTTCAGGGGTAGCGCCCCCGAAGCTAAAAATAGATGTAAATTTTCCTTGTAAAATATTGTAATTTCGTAGTCAATCTAGTCCGTTCATTACGCAGATGATATGACAGTAGAATTTATGTTTAATTTAGGGTTTTTTGCCCTAAAATGAAACTCCTCTATTGTATGAGGAAATGGTATTTCGATTATGTGTTGTGATTTTATTATGAGCGAGAAAGAGAAAGGGGGATTGTGTGAGAGAGTAAAAGATATTACTGCGGATCTACTATAGGTTGTGTCTCTTCATTTTACTAGATAATATAAAGGAAGGACTGGATGTTTCTCCATGGACGTAGCCCAAGCTGGGTGAACCACATATATCTGTGTCTCTCTTGCTTTATATGTTTTATGTGTTTGTAGTTCCGCATATTTTATGTGTTCCATTGCTCTGTAATACATAATTTTCTAACATTCTCATCCTCCCATGTCAAATCTTCAGCGGGTAATTTCTTCCACTTGATGAGATACTATGAAATTGATTGATTTCATAGCTGTCAAGTTCATGTTTCCATGATTGATTCAGGTTCCAATATGATTTATCCTTCTTCATCAAGTTCTAGCAATATTTTTTGAACTAGGATCTTTTCATTTATAACCTTCTTTAAGCACAGAACATGGAAAACTGGGCGCACTCGGGAAGATGTAGGAAGCTCCAATTTGTATGCCATAGTAACAATATTTTTCAACACTTTGTAAGGGCCATAATACTTTGGTGATAATTTATTATCCTTATTAGCTTACTTGAGGGACATTTTTTTTATGGTTGTAGCCATAAAAATACCCAATCACCTACATCAAAACTTCTTTCGTTGCGATGTTGATCTACCTGTAGTTTTATTCGATTCTACGCAAAGCTGAGATTATCCTTTAAGAGTTGGAGAACTTGTTGTTGATGCTTGATGTGATATTCCACTGCTTGAACCTTAGAATTTTATCTTAAAGATGATGTGATGGAGATTCGATGATATCCATAAAGTGCCATAAAAGGAGTCATTTTTGCTACATTATGGAAGGAAGTGTTGTACCACCATTCAGCCAGAGGTAACCACTTGACCCATTGTGTTTGTTTATCATATACAAATAAACAAAGATATAATTCCAAACATTTGTTCACTATCTCAGTTTTCTCATAACATTGAGGATGATATGATGAGCTATGAGCTAATTGAGTACACAAACAAGAAAATAATTTAGTCCAAAAATTTCCTATAAAAATGGGATCTCTGTCGCTTACAATAATCTTTGGGTTTCCATGTAGCTTTTGAATTGTTTCCATAAATGCGATAGCAGTTGTATTGGTTTTAAATGGATGAGGTAATGCACAAAAGTGTGCATACTTAGTAATTCTATCAACTACCACCATGATGACAGTATTTCCTTCGGACTTGGGTAAACCTATGATAAAATCCATTGAAACCTTGTCCCAATGTTGACTTGGAATGGATAAATGTTGTAACAGACCTGGGGTCTTAATTGTATCAACTTTATTTTGTTGGAAAACCAAACATTCTACCACAAAATTTTGAATATTAGATTTAAGGCCATCCCAAAAAAAATCCTTCTTAACACCGTGGTATGTTTTTAAAAATATTGAGTGCCCTCCTAAGGGAGAGGTGTGCAATTCCAAAATAATATTTTGTTTGATTTGGGAATTATTACAAAGATATAAGCGATATTTGTGCCATAATGAATCATTTTTCCAGCTAAATTTTTCAAATGTATTTGGATCTTGCTGCAAATTTTGAATGAGTGTCTAGACTTTGAAAATTTCTGAATACAAAAACCCTACTGCAGTTTATTGATCTAATTCTCCTACTTGATTTATTTATTTAACAAGTTATTTAACTGAAATATTCAGAAAAACATGAAAGTAAACACAACTGTAGCCTAAACATACATACAGATCATTTACTGAAACATAGCACACATATGACAATGGACACACATTATTTTTCTAACAAATGTCCCCGGAAAAATCCAAAGCGGGAAAACCGGTGCAATAGGTCTTTGAGGTTTTTATTTTTAAGCAGAATCTAAATACATCAAGGACACCAGTAGTGGTTTTCCCGCTAGATAATTTCACGGCGGATGTACCTTATCGCTCAGAGACAAAAAAAATATGGTTGATTCAAACCCTCAAGGGAATTACTGAATACGAGCCCTTTCTGGCCCACTGGAACCCCAACGTTGTCTCTCTAGCCTCTGCGTCAGCCCCTGAAGCCTCACGCTAACCCTGCATCACCCTAAAGGGCTCAGCGCTACCTCTGCGTCACCCGGAAGGGCCTGGGTTGTCTCTGCATCAGCCTGGCTGGGCTGTGTCCCTTATGCTGGCCTCTATGCTTCCTGGTACAATTCTGCCTCTCTACTTATGTATTGTCGGCCTCAGATCAGGATATTCCTTGCCGATATACCCCTCACTAGCACTAGAAGCTCACTCGAAAATTCTCAGCAAACCACGCCCCAGAACTTCGACTTAGCTCAAGTGCTAATGCAGTGTGTGTGTTCTCCAACTGACCCCAAGCCTTCCTTTAATACTTTTCTCATTGATAAATCAGCGTCCGCGATCTAATCTCTAATCAATGGCTAAGATTAGAAAAATTTTGATCCATGTCACTTAGAACATTCTCACCCACATGTGTAAATTAATTCACTTTAGTTTTTTAATTTCCCTAAGTTAGACTTAGGGCCCTCATTAAAAAAATTAATTATTTGAATAACTTTTACACCGGGTGGAATTTCTCCAAAGGATTTCTAGGCCTTGGAGATATCCTATGTCATATCCCCTCCACAAAGTTTCGGAGCTAAAGCACATCCGATTCTTCCCAAAATATCAACACTCCCTCTTAGCGTGGAATGTTCTCTAGCAACACTTCACCACTGAAGCATCACTCTGATCCAAGACATCGGTCCACTGCGATGTTGATGCTTTGCCTGCTGCCCTCCATCCACTGCACTGCTACTTTATGTACTGTTGCCCATGACTTTTCCACAGTCACTACCGCATTTTTACTGCAACTCCCTCTCAAATTGTTGCATCATGTTGAGATTCAACAAGAAGATTCAGCACCCACACCTAGTGCATTAAGCACTACACTAGGGTGGGGCCCATAGTGTTATTTTTGGGTGCATGTTTATTTTTATTATCCCTTGATTTAGACGGACATTAAACTGTAATATATTCTCAATGTGGACTTGAATGAGTTAACTGAAAGTGATAAATTTAGTTAGCTTTTGGATTTCGAGTTAGAGGTTGGTTGGTGGGACATGCAGAGTAATTCTAGTTGTAACAAAGTTCGAAGTGCAGTGGTGCATGAGTTGGTGCAAGTTGTAAATATTTTAACTCAGTTAAGCGAGTTAAAATCAATTGTGCTAGTTGTAACTGAATATATACTAGTGAGAGATATAGTGAATTAAATATTAATTAATTCACAAGCAGTGATCTCACATGCAACTGAGGATTTACTATTATTAGCTGCATGCATGTCAGATCCAGTGGAGACCCAGTTGAGTTCTAGGTGAAAGGGAGGTTGACTATCAGTTGTAGGATTATCTTCTTGCACACATGCAGGCAAACACCCATTGGAGTGCCCATGATACTTGCGCAGTCAAGTTAGGCAATAATTCCTATCGTTTAGGGATATTTACCAACAGGGATTGCGCAAGCAAGGCAGGCTGTTTGGAGGCTGATAATTGGCTATGCGTTGGTTAGTTTTGCATATGACAGTGTGAGACAATTAGTTGATGTACTGAGGGCTCTTGTGAGAAGAGTTTTGTATGTAATTGTTTCATGATCCATGCTTGATATACAATAGAAGATAGTGGGGTTTTTAGCTGTAAGCTTTCCCAAGGAAATTATCTGTGTTGTGTGTGATTTATCTTTCATCATGTTCATGTGATTAGCGATTGTGTTTTTTAATTCCACAAAATATTTGTAGAAGTGATTCAGTATTTAACTTTAGTACATTGTTAGATCGGGTGAGTCCAAGATATACATGCTTGTTGTATAGTTTCTACACATCAAGCTGTCTATAACACTGCCACTGCTAATTGTTGCATTGCAACTCAGTTGCTGAGAAGTAAGCAACTGAAGGACATCACCCAAAATACTGACAAACAAGTCAGTCTGGTTACATCTCATCACTGACGCATCCTCTGTTGTTCCTCTATGTTGTCTTTCTAAAGCTTTGCGTTGTCTGCTGCTCTACCCTACGTAAGCACTGCCTCTGCACTAATGAAATCCCATTAGCCTTTGTGTTGCTACTTCCACGTTGTTGATGCCTCTCCTCTGCATTGCTCCATTATTCAGCATTGAAGCATTGCTTGTGCCTTTCCATGGTCCTCTTCTTCCACTACTCCAGTCATCCTGCTACTATCTTAAGGCTCCCATAGCTCGTATGTTATCCAAGATTTTGGGCACCTCAAGGATCCCGTCATCACCATCTGTAGCTCAATCTACAGATCTATGTCACCCCACCTCTTCTCTCGAGGTACATGAGAACTCATGAGCACATTATCATCGCTGCCATCATATCCTTTTGTTGATGCTACCTTGGAATCAAAATCTTCCATGTCCTTCTTCTTAGGACAAGTATTGGAGAAGTGTCCCAATTCGCCACATCTGAAGCACCAGACCTTGGATAGGTCCTCCTACTTCTTCCCTTGTTGATCCATATTTATGTAGGAACACAATAATATATAGAAATAAACATAAACACAAATATGCACAGAAATAAAACTTCATTTCATTAATATCATATAACAGAAATATGCTTACAGACATAATGGAATTAAACTAGCTAGAGCATTGGTAGGATTATCTCTGAGAAGAGATGTGGCGGCTACAGGCCTCTGAAATATGTTGCAATGAGGCTCGAAGGCCTATTTATTGTTGATAAATAATGGAAAACACTAAACATCTAAAAACCTAACCCTAGGAGACGAAGCGCCAAAACAATGGGCCCCGTTTGGGTAAATTGGTACATCAACTTCCCAGGCACGTAACTTTGACATACGATCTCTGTTTGATGTGCACAATACCTTGTTAAAAATATATATCCGAGGAATATAAATTTTGATGTGAGCAACTTCAAAAATTCTTCCATTTTTCTCCCGGTTTTCCCAAAAACGTCATTTAGGGCCTCAAAACAGCTCTAGAAATTCAGGACCCGAAAAAACTGCTAAAAATAGTAAATTGTGTTGAAACTGAAAAACTGAAAGAAACAATGGTGGGGTTCCAAGTGGAATAGGTGGGTGGCCACCAATATCCACCTATATCATTCATACCCCCTTAGCAAGCAATGGTCCCCATTACGTTGAGTTCCTCCATGAGATGAGGAAAATTATGTTGAACTTGGTCCCCGATGAGCCACTTGCCTTGGTGATGGTGTATGGCCCATATTGGAGCGAGCGAAACTTGCGGTGGGGTCCAGCGAGGTGCTCCCTATGAAAATGTAGCCACACTTTTTCACCCCCGTGGAAGTTGTGTGGCACTCGATGCTAATCATGGTGCTTCTTGTACTTGGCATTGGATTTGTCTGAGATGTCGTGGACCTGCTGGGGGACGTGCTAGATGTGTTCAATAAATTTGGTTTATTTATTAGCCTCAGATAGTACATGTGTGGATTCTTTCTATGTGGTCGCATGAGGTATGGCAACATCAGGCGGAAGTGCACCTTGGGTCATATCAATGGAGTGCTTGACCTGACAGTGTAGAGGAGCCTCTTTGGGTGAGGAGAAAATTTCCTCGTATTCCTCCACGGATTTTTCCATCTGTTACTGTCATGCAAGGGAGCCCCATTTGGAGGTTGTGACCACAATATTCTTCTTTCCTTGTGGGCGAATTTTAATGAAAATAAATTTCATGGTTTGGGAAACAATATTACTGCGTTGTTTTGCAGTAGTCAAAGAGATGGCAGGAGACGGTCCTCCCTCTGATATCCTGTACAATTTATTTCCAAAAGTAATAACAACAGAACGAGGCCTAGAGTCATACACAGCATGTCACTTCCACAAGTATGGTTTACCCAATAATACATCACACACATCAAGAGGAGCAACATCACACAGTACCTCATCTGTGAAAGGCTTGATATTGTACAGAAGGTGACGTTGTTGGCGGATGCAAAGATCTCTTCCTTGGTGAAGCCACTCGATGGTATATGGTTGCGGTTGTTCTATGGTCGGTAGGTCGAGTAACTTCACGACCTCTGTTAAAATGAGGTTATTTTTTCTTCCGCTATTGACAAGGAATTGCAGTGGAGAACCCTTCACCCAAATCTCCAAATGGAAGAGGCTCCTCGAGATCCTCAGGATCCTCCCTCCGAGCTTGGTGGTGGAAACAATGGAATTGGGATCTGCATCAATGATCTACTTCCCTTTGTCATCCCCCTTTCTAGTTCTGACTCAAGATCATAACATGCATCTGATTCGAGTGCCTTTAGTTCAGCCACCAACAACTGTTTGGCCCAACACTCATTTGTGCTATGAGTGGGGTTGTTACGAAATTCACACCACTTCCCTATGTCCTTTGGATTTGTGGTGTTGTTTTGAGTTGCCCCGCTTTGGCTTTGCCCCTTGTTCTATGGTTTGGGGCACCTTTCCCTAGCTTCAGATTCATTGTAGGACACCTAATCTTTCTAGGGTTAGTGTGGAAGCTGAAGAGTATTAGGGAGTCCAAGAGATGTTGGAATATGAATCCAATGGTCGCCCCCAATGCATGATAAATATGCATCATTGTGAATAATATTTCATCCACACTAATTTTTTATCTTATGTCCATTATTTTTATGTGAGTGGGTTTAACATGGTATCAGAGCCTAAAATTCTGGCCCTGGTCAAATCTGAACCACTAGTTTTGTGGTTTTTCCATGAATTTCAGCCTTGCCATCAACCCTACACTTTTAAACTAAATTCCAATTGAATTCTCTGCTAGATTAATCTTCTGCCCTGTCTCTGTTCTGCATTTTTTCACATTGTCATCTATTTCATACTACAAAATTTTGTCACCCTGACAATCCTGGAATTCTTGTGCTCTCCCTCATTCACTCTATTCCCTATGCGCTCTCCCAAATTCACACAGTTTCAACGGCCTTCCTCCACTACATTGTCCACTCCTCCATACAACACCTCCTGTCGTGCGCTCCTTGGCTCCTCCATACAGTACCTTTCCCATTCTTTGTTGTGTTCGGTTCTTATTCAGGGTTTTGGGAGCTTGTTGTGTGATGTTCTACTGGTCAGGGCATTGTATGCCTGACATGGTTATAAAATATTTCAAAGAAAACTCTTTGAGCCTAGAAGAATAGGCGCAAATTTCAACGACCTTATACTTATTTGCGAAGTATTACTTTGGATTATTCTCTCAGACGAATCAAAGTGTGGGAAGCATAATAATCACCTGGAATTTTTCTTCTGCAAGATAGTATTCAAGAGTATTTCAAGGATCGAACCTATAATTTATTCATGAGGGGTTTTACCATGGGAGGATCTCATCTAATCAATCTTGCATAAACAACATTACGCGACTGAATTTTCACTTGATGAGAAACCCAAGGCAGATACTCGATCAAGTAATGATTGTCCCAGGTGATCCTCTACTTGAAGATACAAAGATTAAAATGCTTGGTTTTTTAACTAGTTTGAGGAGGAGAATTCCACTAGCAGCGACAATGATGGTAGATGTTTGAACCTGTACTCCAGAAGACATCGTCAATTGCGTTCCTGACTTAGTTGGTAATGCAAATAACCTATTTCCTCCTCTAGTTTTGTAATGGTAATTTCCAATAAGGCAATGTTGGCCAACAGCTCTTGAACATCAATTCGCAAATGACAAGGTAAGTTGGGTAAAGTTCTAGCCTTCTCATGAATAGCACTTTCTAGTATGACACACAAATCAAGTTCTTCTTGCAGTTGTTTCTGCAGTTTTTGAACATCCTCTTCAAGTTGACAATGGTAACAATTAAAATTGTTTCTTTTCTTACTTCGTTTCGATTCATCTTCACTTTTAGCAACCCCTAAATCAGTTAGTTCTCCATAGTTGAATTCATTTTGTAGAAGCAACTCCGGTTTAAAAAAAAATATCATTCTTCTCTTGTGGGATCAAAGCAGGCGTCCTCACCTGTATTGATTCATTTGCTCGAAATACCTAGCGCCAATTACCTGGAATCAGTCCTAGGGCAATCTATTCACACTCAACCCCTCATCTTAGCATACGAGTCAGAGCTTATGAACAGTGCATTATATCGGCTTAGTAAATAATCGTCCCTCTATATATGTAAGTAATTACGTGCATGCCCGAGATATATATTATCCCATGGAAGTTTTCTTGTGGGATCACACCATGGAATAATTTTAAGGCATTGTTGGTTGCTTTCAATCTGGTGCCCTCTTCAACTCTCCAGTAGAAGGGATGAAGGATGCCTTCTCTCAAAATTTGAGGGAAAGTGGTATTGAATTCATGGACGGCCATGGTTGTGCATATCAAGCTTTCGTGAGGCGAGCATTTTGTCCACTACATATTACCTTCCTAGCGTATGTGTGGAGCATTTTTTAAAAGGTTGAGGTACCTCATCTGTGCTTGACTGACTCCTAGAATTGTTATCAAGGTAATGCGGGCATATCTAGCATGCCAATACTACTGTAATTTCACTTCTAGAACTATGTGCTATCTCTAACACAAGTTCTGGGTGGAATTTAAGGCTGAGTTTTGGAGTAGGAGGAAGTGTCCAGTCCTATTGTTGGAGAAGGTTCTGCTATGTTCCTGTCTGTAAATGAGCACGAGTGGACTAGAACTTGACATTCCTGTAGCTGCAAATACCTCCACCTATAGACTGGGTTGATTTTCTGAAAATTGCTCTAATTGGTGAAGTATTAAATTTCCTTACTAGCTTGATACAATGTATTTTTGATGACACAATTTGAATCAGTAAAGGCTCTCTCTCAGAAATTTAGACTTGTCTGCAAAATGAACATGAGAAAAATGATTTTTTGCAGCTTGAATCTCAGCTACAACAAGAAGAATTACAACATCATAGTCATCATTCTGAACATGTTTTTGTTCAGAACATTGAAAGAGACTCTCATAAGCAACAAGTAAATAATGTTGAGATTGATTCACATTAAATTCCCATTTCAAGAGAATATTTTCATGCAGACGCAGAAGTTCAATCCGCGCTTCCCAAGTGTGTCATCAGACCTTGGGAAGACTGTTGAGATTTTGAGTGTTGGGGTAGCTTTGGATGTGCTCTAGCTCCCAAAATTTGTGGAGGGACTAGAGTACATGAGATCTCCAAGGCCCATAAAGGGATTTGAGAAATTCCATCCAGTTTAAGAGAAAATTAATTAATCAATATTTTTAATTAAGGACCCTAAGTCTAACTTAGGAAAATTAAAATATTAAAGGTAATTAATTTAAACATGTGATGGAAATGACTTAAATCACACGGATCAAACCTTCTTTTAATATTAGCCATCGAATCAAGATTAGATCACGGTCATTGGTTTCACAACGATAAAAGTATAAAGGAAAGGCTTGGGGTCAGTTGGAGAACAAACACAGTGGCAGAGAACTGAGACTAAGCTGGAATTCCAGGGTGTGGTTTGCTAAGAATTTCCAGAAGTGTTTTAGCTGTAGCGAGGTTTAGTATTGGATAAGGGGATGATCTTATCCTAGAGCCAATAGTCAGCAAGAGGCAGAGAAGCAACAATCATATCAGCGCAGAGGGAGCAGTAGTTGCATAGCGCAAAGGGCTTCAGTGCTACCTAGGCCCCGAAAGGGCAGCGCAGAGGCAGCAGGAGGCCATCAGGGCTTACAGAGGCCCAGCTAGGGTAGCACAGGGACTGCGTCACCCATTCTGGGGTTATGCAGGCCTCTCCTAAGAAACACAGGGGCACCAGCAGGCTAGCAGAGCTGACGCAGAAGGCTTCAGAGAAGCATTGGGGTTTCTGAAGAGAGAAAGGGGTTGAGTTCTGTAAATATCGTTTGAGGGTGTGAATCAATCCAATTTTTCGTCTCCCGAACAGAGGTATTACTGCATATTTTTGTATTTCTCTGTCAGGTTAACCAGTAACGTGGCCAGATTTTTTGTACTCAGATTCTACTTAATATTATAAACCCTCCAGCAGCTAGAAGACCGGTTTTCCCACATTGGGTTTTTCCGGGGACAGTTGTCCAGAAAATATTGTGTGTCACTTTGCCTATGTGCATGTATCCAATTTAGATTTGTATCAATGTAGGCTGTTAAATTGTTTACTTCAATGTTAATACTGAACATTTTAGATTAATAGCTTGTATAAGTAGGAGAAGTAAATCATGATTTAACAGTAGGGTTTCTACATAAGTAATATTCAAAAAAATTCACATGGTATCAGAGTGATTGCATATCTAGCTGGATCACCAGCAAGAACACTGAAGAATCATTGTTGAAGAAAGTAACAAAGAAAGCAGCAACAGCCACAGAAAGCCAGACCAGAAAAGACAACGTAGCAGTAGAAGGGAGCAGAGCCACGCAGAGGCCAGAGTGACGCAATATCCACGCAGGCCCACATACTTACTGCGCAGAGGCAATGCAAAGGCTGTGTTGGGACTGTATGCTCATGGAGAGGCTAGCTAGGGTGACGCAGTCCTGAAGTTGTTGCTGATTCAGAGTGTCGGAAGCAATGTTGTAGAGCTTTAGTAGTTTCTCATGGGGTTAAATTTATGAAGGTGAAAACTTTAGCTTGAGCACTAGTTGACAAAGAGCGGGAGGAGAACAGTTTCTTAGAGGATTTCCAGCCAAATAAATCTGCAGTTTGATCAGAGGATCAAAGAGAGCTGATTCGTTGTGATTTGGAAGACTTCAAAGAGAGGGAGTCAGTTGTCAGAGGGAGAAGAGGGTGCCTTTCTCACCAAGGACCCTAGATCCGAGTCTCTATTATAGAGAAGAGGATTTGTTCCAACATATTTTCTTAGCAGATGGAACCTCACAGACTACGTGATCAAGACAGGTTGGATGAACTCTCCAAATTTGAAATCTGTAAGGCCAAAATCCTAGTATTCATGGAGGCATACGGTCTGAGGGAGCATGCAAAGAAAGTCTTGGCCACGCCGACCAATGCAGATATCCTAAATAAGCATTAAGAAGCAGCGAAACATGATAATAGTTTCATAATGGACGGGGTTAAGGATCATGTATTACCACACATAGCCGAAAAGAAGATGACTAATGAGATGTGGAAAGCTTTAAAGCTCTATATGAAGGAATATCCGTCCATAGCAGAATGCTTCTAGAAAATCAGATGAGGTTATTCATGATAGCCAACGGAGAAGATATCAAACCATTTCTTTTCAAATTACAAGCGATCAGGGATTAGCTTACTCCCATGGGGGTGAAAGTGGAGGATGATGTGATGGTGATGACTGCTCTCAATGCAGTCACAAAGTGCTGGGAAACTTTTTTCCAAACAATCTCGGGTAGATCAGACTTTCCCAACTGGGATAGTATGTGGGCAATCCTTCGAGAATAAGAACTTCGTCGGTTCACCAAGAGATAGTACAAAACCGCATCAAGTAAAGTGAAGAAGGAAGAGGAAGAAGATTCAGCCTTGGAATCAAAGAGGTAGCAAGGGATAAAGAAGAAGGATATGTCTAAGATCAAGTGTTTCCAGTGTGGAAAACTAGAACATTTCGTCAGCAATTGTACTCAGAAGAAGAAGGACAAGGAAGCTTCTAGCTCCAAGGCTTTTGTGGCAGAAGATGGATCCAAAGATGACGTAGCCATGAACGCTCATGAACCACGGAAGTGGGGCGACATGGATCTGTAGAGTAACTACAGAGTAGTGGCGGGATCCTTGAGTAACCCAAATATTAGATCACATCCGTGCTACGGGAGCCTTAAGACAGCAGCGGGACAAGTGGAGCAGTGGGTGTAGAGAGTCACAGATGGATTAGAGGCAGAGCTAGATGCTAATAGGGAGCAACGCAGTGTAGATGCAGCAACAACGTATCACCGCAGTGTAGAAGGGTTGATGTGACTTCAACAACGCAGTGCAGTGTGGCTTACGCAGAGCAGATATGCAACACTGCAGTGGCTTTAGGAGGACAACACAGAGCAGTAGCCTATGGAGCTTTAGTGATGAGGAAGCAACCCAACTGACTTGTTTTTCTATATTGGGCAATATTTTTCAGTTGTTTCTCTCAACAATTGAGTTGCAGTGCAGTAGTTGGTATCACGATGCAGCAGATTGAAAGGGAGCTGTAGTACAGATGTGGCAGTGATGATGGCAACGTCATGGGAAGCAATATGGCAGAGCAACAGTAGCGCAATGATGAAGGACAACAGGCCGAGCATCAACGCAGAGACCCACACCAGAGACCAGTGCAAAACTTCGGGGTGAAGTAGTGTTGTGCTAGAGCACTTTCCTCGCTAATAGCGAGTGTTGAGATTTTGAGTGTTGGGGTAGCTTCGGATGTGCTCTAGCTCCCAAAATTTGTGGAGGGACTAGAGTACATGAGATCTCAAAGTCCCAAAAAGGGATTTGATAAATTCCATCCAGTTTAAGAGAAAATTAATTAATTAATATTTTTAATTAAGGACTCTAAGTCTAACTTAGGAAAATTAAAATATTAAAGGTAATTAATTTAAACATATGATGGAAATGACTTAAATCACATGTATTAAGATTTCTTTTAACCTTAGCCATCGAATCAAAATTAGATCACAATCGTTGGTTTCCCAATGAGAAAAGTATAAAGGAAATTCTTAGGGTTAGTTGGAGAACACACAGAGTGGTAGAGCACTAAGACTAAGCCGAAATTCTAGGGCGTGGTTTGCTAAGAATTTCCAGAAGTGTTTTAGCTGCAGCGAGGGGTATTATTGGCTAAGGGGGTGATATGATCCTAGAGCCAAGAGTTTGCAAGAGGCAGAAAATTAGGAGTCAGAGCAACGTAGAGGGAGCAGCGATTGTGCAACGCAGAGGGCTTCAGTGCTACGCAGGCCCCGAAAGGGTAGCGCAGAGGTAGCAAGAGGTTACGCAGGCCTCTCCTAAGAAACACAGTCACACCAGAAGGCTAGCATAGCTGACACAGAAGGATTCAAAGAAGCGTTGGGGTTTATGAAGAAAGAAATGGGTTGAGTTCTATAAATCCCATTTGGGGGTGTGAATCAGTCCAGTTTTCCATCTCTGGAACAGAGGTATTGCTGCAGATTTTTGTATTTCTCTGTCCGGTTAACCAATAAGGTGGCAAGATTTGTTGTACTCAAAATCTACTTAATAATATAAACCCTCCAGCAGCCAAGAGACCGGTTTTCCTGCATTAGGTTTTTCCAGGGCTAGTTTTCCAGAAAATATTGTGTGTCACTTTGCCTATGTTCATGTTCAGTTTAGATCTGTATTTGTGTAGGTTGTTAAATTTTTTACTTCGATGTTAATATTGAACATTTAATATTAATAACTTGTATAAGTAGGAGAACTAAATCATGATTTAATAGTAGGGTTTCTGCATAAGTACTATTCATAAATTTTCATAAAGAGTTGGTCCATAACAAGCACAGAACTGGTCTTGGATATGAAAAGGATGTGTCCTTTCATATTCCATACTATTCCAAGACCATTCAGTTTCAGAGTGTTGGATTTATTCATGACAACACATCTTTAGATGTTCCAAATTTTGTTCCTCTTCCACAACAACATCGACAAAATGTTAAATGCCAACACTGTGACCAAGTTGGCCATATGAAAGATAATTGTTTTGATCTTCACCCATGAAATCACTATGGTCAGCACACTCATTCTTCACACATATGCTTCAGAAACAAGCCTTCTACAAGAACAAATATTAATCTTGGATGGATCGCTTCTTGGCAATGGACATCAACAACCAAGAAGATGTTTCAGTCATATGTCAGAACTTGTTCTAGAGTATTGAATAGTCTTGCAATTGATTTTTTGCCATCATCTCACCTTGTATATGACATGATGGAAAATTATGGTCATCTACAATCTTCAAATTCACATCAAGCACCACAAACTTCCATTCCAGATTCAGAGTTGTATCCAGAGACACAACAATTCAAATGAGCCTGAGCCACAACCTTCCATTCCAGAATCAGAGTTGTAGCCCGACATAGAGATGTACATGAACATTCCTTTGGTTGGTGGTAAACATTAAACCATCTATCTGAGTTTGAGCTTCTTCCTCTTCAAATGTAATATTTTCTCGGTTGGAGAAATCATGGACCGAGAAATACCCTTCCAGCAAATTCAACCATCTATCTACAGATTTTGCATCTATCTCGCCTTCAAATATAGGAATGTCGAATTTGACTTGTACCTTGAAAGGAGTGGCGCCTTGAAAGTGGCTTCTAGATGTAGATGCGCCGCCGGTGGGTAGTCGTTGAAGGACCTGGCAAAGTTATCCATCATCGCGTTCCTTTGTTTCTCGAGGACCTCCTCGAGCAATAATTTGATAGGATATCCTGCTCCCTCGTCTTTCTATTCTTCCACCATGGGAGGCCTTTGGGGTTTGTGAGGTTGATCTTGCAAGGGTTCAGCCAAATCGAGCCCTAACTCCTCACCCTGGCCTTGTTGGGGACATGCAAAGAAAAACATAGAAAGAGAAGACCGCTCTAATACCACTGATTTGTATTTATGCAGGAATACAATAATATCTAGAAACAAAAATAAACATAGATATGCAATGGAAATAAAACTTCATTTCATTAATATCATATAACATAAATATGCTTACATACATAATGGAAATAAACTAGCTAGGGTACTCGTAGGCTTATCTCTGAGAAGAGATGTGGCGGCTACAAGCCTCTGAACTGTGTTACAATGAGGCTCAAAGGACTACTTATTATTGAGAAATAATGTAAAACCATAAACATCCAAAAACCTAACCCTAGGAGATGAAGCACCAAAACTATGGGCCTCATTTGGGTAAATTGGTACATCAACTTCCCGGGGATGTCACATTTGCATACGATCTCCGTTTGATGCGCAAAAATACCTCGTTAGAAATATCTATCAAAGGACTACAAATTTTGATATGAGCAACATTGAATGTTCATTCAATGTTGCTCTTGGTTTTCCCAAAAAATGTCATTTAGGGCCTCAAAACGGCTCCAGAAGTTCAAGACCTGAAAAACTGCTAAAAATAGTAAATTGTGCTGAAACTGAATAACTGAGAGAAATAATGGTGGGGGTCCAAGTAGAATAGGTGGGTGGCCACCAAGATCCACTTGGATCGCGTGTTTCCTGTATCCCTTAGATGCTAGGGTTGCATCTTCCTCCTCCTCTTTCTTAATTTTGACTCCTTTGTTGTTGAATTCCCTCTTGGTTATCCTCCTGATCTCCTCCTGACGAAGGATTGCCTGCATATCCCCCTAGTTTTGGATTTTTTCTCTGCCCAAGTTATTTTTTACAAAGGTCTCCCACTCTTCGGTAACTGCATTCAGGGCAGTCCTCACCATGAGTCCGTCATCCGGAGTTCCCCCCATGGAAATCAGCTGGTATCGGATAGTCTGCAATCTAAAAAGGAAGGGATCGATCTCATCTCCCTTGTGCATCTGGAACATCCACCTCTGATTCTCCAGAAGCATATTCCTTTGGATGGATCTACCTTGATACAACGTGGTTAATGTTTTACACACCTCATTTGTCGTCTTCTTCTCGGCAATATGTGGAACCATGTGATCTTTCACTCCATCCATGATCAAGCATTTAGCCCATGCCTGATTTTCATTGAAATTATTCAGAGCATTAGCATCAGTCGGCACAACTATGACGTTCTTAGCATGGTCTCTGATGCCATACTCCTCAAGGACTATCACGATTCTGGATTTCTAGATAACGAAGGTAGACACACCGTCTAACCTATCCTGATCTCTCAGCCCATACGGGGCCATATCTGCTCAAACAAGTTGAAGAAAGTGTTATTATCCCTTTTACTACTACTACACTCAGCAAAAGACCAGTTCTGGGTTTCTTGGTGATAGAAACCCTTTAGAGAATCTACTTCCTATGACAAATGATTTCCCTCTCGAAAATCCTTCACCAATTTTGTCGAATCAACCCTCTACGATCACTCCACTTGATCTAATCTCAGATTTTTGGGTTATAAAATCTGTTGAGGGACTGTTTCCCCCTACTTTTTGAACCCTACTAGGCATTGTTCTACACTGGCAAAAACAATGCCCAGCCAACAACTTCGAAGATCAGAAATTGTACTTCCAGCCCTAGCAACCGCCACAACATCACTCCCACTTGGACTGTGTCATCCTCTAGGGCTTACATCAGCCTCGATGTCAGCTCAACGTGAGCTTGACAGGCTCTGTGTCACCCTCTAGGGCCCGTCAGCCTCTGTGTCAGCTCTGCGTGAGAAGACTGGCTCTGCATCACCCTTTTGTTGTGTCTGCATTGTCCCTCTGGTGTTGTGTTGCCTCTTCTTGTATCTGTGAGCTTCAACTTCCCTCTTGCAGCAAAAATATCCAGCCCCTTGTTGATGGTTTTTTTCTTGATCTGGAATCGCTCTGACACCATGTGAAAATTTCTGAATACGAAAACCCTACTATAGTATATTGATTTACTTATCCTACTTGTTTTATTTATTTAACAAGTTATTTCACTGAAATATTCAGAGAAAAAAAAAACATCGAAGTAGACACAACTGCAGCCTACACATATATACAAATCATTTACTGAAACATTGCGCACATATGACAAAGGAAACACATAATTTTTCTAAAAAATGTCCCCGGAAAAACCCAATGTGGGAAAACTGGTGCAAAAACTCTTTGATGGTTTTATTATTAAGCAAAATATGAATATATAGAGGGCACCAATAGTGGTTTTCCCGACATATAATTTCATGGTAGATGTACCTTATCACTCAGAGACAGAAAATATGGTTGATTCAAACCCTCAAGGGAATTATTGAATACGAACCCTTTCTGGCCCACTGGAACCCCAACATTATCTCTCCAGCATTTGCGTCAGCCCCTGAAGCCTCACGTTGCCCCTGTGTCAACCCGAAGGGCTCAGCGCTGCCTCTGCGTCACTTGGAAGGGCCTGCGTCATCCCATGCGTTGTCTTTGTGTCAGCCTGGTTGGGTTGCGTCCCTCCTGCTTGCCACTGTGCTACTTGGTACGATTCTACCTCTCTGCTTATGTATCCTCGGCCTCAGATCAGAATATTCCTTTCTGATCTACCCCTCACTAGCACTGCAAGCTCACTCGAAAATTCTCATTTTTTAAAGAAAATCGCGCCCCATAATTTCAACTTAGCTCAATTGCTACTGCAATGTGTGTGTTCTCCAACTGACCCCAATCCTTCCTTTAATGCTTTTCCCATTTATAAATCAATGGTTGTGATCTAATCTCTAATCAACAGCTAAGATTAGAAAAATCTTGATCCACGTTACTTAGAACATTCTCACCCACATGTGTAAATTAATTCACTTTAATTTTTTAATTTCCCTAAGTTAGACTTAGGGTCCTCATTAAAAAATTTAATTATTTGCATAACTTTTACACAGGGTAGAATTTCTCCAAACGATTTCCGGGTCTTGGAGATCTCATGTGTCATAGCCCCTCCACAAAGTTTCGGAGCTAGAGCATATCTGATGCTACCCAAAATATCAACACATACCTCTTCATCATTCTTCCATTCATTCCTTACTTCGGTTATCCACTCAGGTTGGATAATATAAATGGCATAAAGCAATGCTTCCACATCCTCATCCTTTCTTGAGAGTGCATCTACAATAACATTTTGCTTCCCTTTTTTGTAGATGATTTCAAAGTCATAACCAAACATCTTTGTGGCCCATTTTTGTTTCTCTTCTGAAGATAATCTTTGTTCCAAAAATTATTTAAGACTATCATGATCTATTTTTACCTTGAAGTGTCTTTGCATTAGGTAAGGTCACCTTTGCTTTAGTGCATGTAGTATTTCCAAAATTTCCTTCTCATAAATAGGTTTCAGTGAATACTTTCTTTTGATTAAACAAATTTCAAAAGAAATGGGTCTTCCTTCTTGCATTAAAACCACGCCAATTCCATTTCCTGAGGCATCACATTCCACAATAACGGTTTTTGTGAAGTTTGGCTTAGGTAAGACTGGTGATTGACACATTGCCTCTTTAAGATGTTCAAAGACCTTAGTTGCTTCTTGATTTCAAGAAAATGCATCTTTCTTCAGTAATGATGTTAAATGTGTCGATATTCTCCCATAATTCTTAACAAACTTGCGCTAATTCCCTGTTAACCTCAGAAATCCTCGAAGATACTTTATGGTTGTAGGTATTTTCCATTTCTTAATGGATTTAATTTTTTTCAATTCTACCTTAACACCCTCATTGTTGATAATTTGGTAGGGAAATGTTTAATTCAATTATCTACTTTGATAATTACTTGTGAGCTTACTCTTCATAATTGTATCTTCTCTTTCATTATCTTATTAGGTCTTTCATCAAGTTAATTATAAAAAAAAGACACAAATTTAACCTATTCAAGCGAGGGCCAATACCTCTCCCTCTTAGAGAGGAAAAACCACAAGAAATTATTCCTATATACTTTCAGATGACAAGTAACATGACCATGACACAAACCCTTGACCCTTGTATGCCTCCAAGACCTTGCCACTACTTATTCCTTGACCCCTTAAGTTGATCCTTCTTTTCTGGATCATCCTGCACCTTTCTGCACCAGGACTAGAGAGCTCGGTCTCTACTTGTATTCTTCCTTCTTTAAGACATCACCACCTTGTCCTAGATATACTTGTGCACACCTTTCATCTCTACATAACCTTGTTAGTTGGTCTTCAACCTGTACACTGATATTTACAAGTCCTGACTCCTTTTGTTGAAGATACACCTTCTTCACACTATGTAGATATCCTTCTCTTGTATTGAATTAATTCATTGTGTAGACATGTTACTTCACACTCACTGTAATTATGTCCCTTCTTGAAATTACCTTCCTGAGATCTGTCTCCCTTCTTCACATCAAAATAGCAGTCCCGACCTCGCACTTTATTGCACACAAGTGACCTAAAGTGATCTCATATTCATCCTTTTCTCGCACTTTTTACAATCCTAAAATTTCGCATTTCTATTATAGAAAATTGTCTGAATTTCCGTGTCAAATTGAATCCGCATACTCCTTTAAATAGTTGACCCTAACTGTAAATATATGACCTGTCCTTTAGTTATGAATCCGACTCTAACAATGGTATATGATCCAACTTGTAGAGGATATCTTCAAGTGTGTTGAAGACTGTCTTGAAGAGTATATACATAATGTATTATATTGGTCTTAGCAGTAGTGTTACCATCATTCTTGAGCCATGTGTTCAAGCTTATATGACAAGGTATTGAGGCATACATAACTAAATTTACATGTGTGATACTTCATATACATGACTCTAATTAATACATTTATGACAAGATGAAAAATTTCTAAAATACATCAAGAAGAAGTCTTTGACCTATAATAAAATTCCTTGTTCTTGAAACCCATGAAGAAAGATTGACAAAAGTACATTTCATTATCTTTGTCTTCTTCATTACATAAAACATAATTACATATTCAATATGAAGACCGAACCCAGTTACACTTTCCAACACTCAGGAAATACAATATGACCCAAATATTCCACCTCATGTACTCCAAAGAAATATTTGGAGGTTTTTGCATATAATTGTTTCTCCTCCAATAGTTTGAGCACCATGACAACATGTTGAACATGATCCTTCCAAGACATGTTGTATATGAGTATATCATCAAAAAATACTAACACAAATTTTCTAAGGGTTTGAAAATGGAATTCATCAAACCTTGAAATGTGGAAGGTGCATTAGTAAGGACAAAAGGCATGGCCAAAAATTCATAATGACCCTCATGAGTTCTTAATGTTGTTTTCAGAATGTCTTCAGTTTTCATTCTAATTTGATGATATCGAGAATGAAGATCCAACTTGGTGAAGTAAATTACACAATGTAATTCATCCAATTATTCATCAATGACAGGGATGGGAAATTTATCTTTAATAGTGAGCTTGTTGAGCTCCCTATAATCTGGAGCTGAGAAAGAACTTTGATTAGGCTGAATTATACCAGCCTCTAGCATTTCTGCAACCATATGTTCAATCTCACTCTTTTGAGCATAAGGATATCTGTAAGGCCCGATGTTTGGAGGAACATTTCCTGGAGTCAAATGAATAGCATGATCATGATCATGAATATGTGGGAGTCCTTTGGGCGTCTCAAATACCTTGGAATGATTGTCCAAGACTTTATGGAGATCTGGAGAAATAGATGATTTGATGTTTGAACCTGTAGTGAGCATAATTGTGCAATTATTCTTCATTGTTCTTTCTTCAAAATATTTGTCATGACATTACATCCGATTATCTTTCATGGCTTCCCTACGATACCACATAATTCAACTTCCTTTCCTTCTTAAAAAAAATAAATAAATAAATAAAAATAAAAATTCAAGAAAAGTTCTTGAAGATTAAAAGCTAACATCCCCAAATATTGTAACCATTGTACTCCTAGTACAACATCGGTACCACCCATCGAGATGGAGATCATTGGACTATTAAATAAATATTACCCCATGGTTAGTTTGATATTATGGCACTTTCTGGAGAAATTTATAGTTCCTCCATTTGAAACCGTGACTTGACACTCTAGTGTTGGGTATAGGAAGCAATTAAATTCCTTGGCTACCTTACAATGAATATAATTATGGGTACTACTTGAATCAATCAACACTATCACATTTTTCTTCTTGATATGTCCTTCTATCTTGAGAGTTTGAGGAGTGGTAATTCCTCCAAATGCATTACAGGATATGGTTGGATTCATTTCTTCTTCCTCTAAGGTTGGTTCCTAGTGTATATCCTCTTCTTTTGAAGTTTCTTATTCATTTTCTTGCTCCTCTTCACAATTTATGTAAAATAATTTCTTCTCAACACACTTATGACCTTTAGTGTATTTTCTGTCACAACTATAGAAAAGCCCTTTTTCTATTTTTTCTTCCAATTGTTGTGGTGTCAACCTTGTAGGTTGTGGAAGTCTATGAGTAGCAACACTTCCATATTTATAGTTGTGAGTGGTAGGCTTCCTTGTCGCCATAATTTTTATTTCAAAATTTTCTTCCCAACCTGAATGCCTTCTCCAATTAATCAAGTTCCCAAAGGTGAACCTCATGTTGGATGTTATCCTTTAAAGTAAGTATGAAGATATCAATCTTGTGTTCCTATGGAATATCAGTTGCCCTTATATTCAACTTTTGGAAGTCCTCAATGTGTTCTACCATTGAACCCTTTTGTTTGAGATTTATCAATTTGAGAAAGAAAGTGTTGCTCTTTGTATCCTCATAATGTGCTATTATTTCCTCCATAAAAATTTACCAAGTGAAAAAAATTTTACAAGATAAAATCATCAATACCATACAAATGTATTGGGTTCTAAATATAAAGTATCAATATGTACCTTTTGTGTGTTTTTCACATTATGGAGATCAAAATATTGCTCCATCTGTAGTATCCATGTTACAAGATCCTTGCCATCAAGATTCCTCATATCTATCTTTGGAATTTGGCAGGTCTTCAATCCAACGTTAGAGTTTATGAAATCATGATTAGCATTTATTTTGTTCTCATCATGATTTTTCTCTACTACCTTTTCGCCATTAGGAAGCTTTTCTTGTAGCAACTTTATCATACCTTCCTTAAAACCTTCCATGTATTTCTTCAAATATTCCATGTTGCCTTTTAAACCATCCATGTCACCTTTTAAACCATTAATGCAACCTTTTAAACCATCCATGTCACCTTTTAGTTCTTATTTGGTTGCTCTTTGTGAGAGAGAAATTTGTTGCACTTGATCCCGCAATTTTGATATATCATGTTGCACTTCTTCCTCTTCATGTGTCATAGTAGAGTTTTATGAGGATTTAATGGGTGTGGAATTCTTTTTCAGAGTAATTTTAGAATCCAATACTTATATATGTGCTTCAATATGCACTTGTAATCACTTCAAACTGATTTTTCAAACAAAAGTTATACAATTTTAAAAAACAAATACACACATTTTTCTTTCTTTTTAGGAGGTCGATATTGAACCTGATTTATATTTGTGATTTCGGATCTTAAAGCTCTAAAATTAGGTCATATAGTAGCCCTATGAGTCTTCTTTCTAATGCCATGGGTCAGACCTAATTTGGATTCTTCAAGGCAAAGTTATGCCTGATCTCCCACAATGACCTAATTATGGGTTGTTTTATTAGAGCGAACTGGTACGGCGTTCCACGTGTAACTATTTTGACCTTTGGCTTTGAAATAGAAACAAAAGAAACTATATTCCATGAAATTTCAAAAAAAAATTACATAATTCCAATCTGATTCTTGAAACAAAAGTTATGATTATTTTCCCTCAGTCACCTGTTTAAGATGAAATTTTGGAGCCTGCGAAAAACCTAACTTCCACAGATCATATCTCCGAAAATATTTCGAACAAAGATCTGAATTTTTTACAATAATTTCATCAATATATTGGCTCCATGTGGTAAATATTTCAGCTTCTGATGCCTCGTATAAAAAAATTTATAGCAAAAATTTTAATATTTCATGTTTGTAGCAGCAAAGGGCCCTATAATCCAAAGCTCTGATTCCAAATGTTATGAAACCAATTCAAAAAATAGAAGAAAAGATAGATCAATGACTTAGAGATTAGCATATTTGAGGGGGAAACCTCCTGTACATTACATAAATAAATAATTCTTGGATGATACAAATGACAAAACGTCCTTTCTATATATAGGAGTCCACGAGGTCACAATATAATCCTAGCCGACATAACAATAAAAATGTAACGACACAACAATAACAATAGTGGGCTTCTATGGGGCACAATAATAACAATATGGGGAATACATGGGCACAAAAATAACAATAAGGGGGCTACACTAACAATAACAATAAGGCGATAAACTTGTATTATAGGGACCCAACAGATTCATCAACCATGTTAGCAGACTCAAGTGGTGTAGGAGGCCTTTGATCATTTGAGGAATTCCTTCTTGACCATTTATTCTTCTTGGCCATTGATTTTAGTTGTTACCCCTATTATTATTATTGTTCCTCGGAGGCATAATTGGAATTTGGCTTCTTTGTATTCATATTAACTGATTTTTCATGTCACTTATTTGTTTGGAATGATCAATTTTGATCTCTTTAATCAATTGGGTCAACTCTTTTATTGTTTCTAAATCTTCTTTAATTTTGACTGGACCTCTTTCATAACCAGGGATCTCTGATTTCCCTAAAGCCTTTTTATCTTTTTCCAAAACTTCAACTGCGTTTTGGGCAACAGCTAGAATTACAAGTTTGAGCACGTATTATTTCATATTGAAATTAAACAAGATAAGTCAAGGTATCTTTCCAAGACTTTTTTTCAGGAGGCTTGTAATCTTGAGTCATATATTTTAGTAACTTGTTGAACCTCTGGTTGAATTCTACCACCATTTCATTTTCCTTTTTATTAATGGTATTGAATTATTCTACCAAGTATTTTCCTTCCTCTTATCCCCATATTTGTCTCTGAGTGCATCAGGGAGGGTTCTCAGAGAGTAAAAGGAATTATCAGCCTTGTCGTGGAACCAGTCAAGTGCACTACCTTCCAATGATAAAACAAATAGTTTCATCTTGACATCTTCATGGTTGTAGTCTGTAGAATGAGCATATATCTGGAGGAAAATGGTAAATCTCTTTATATGCTCTTGAGAATTGATAGCAATATTTACCTTGAAGATCGGAAATCTATTCATGGTTGACTCATTTAGGATATTGTGTGAATACCCCTAGATGTTGGTGAAGTTTCAAGGCCCGCAGAAGTCATCCATGATGTCTTGATTTGGAGGATTGATGAAAATAAAATAGAGATCAAGGAGAGCTTCCTGTCTGAGAAAATTTAAATGGTCTCTAGAATGTAACTTGTTTAACTGGGCTCTTATAACATTTTTAGGATCGGGAGGGGGGTTAACCAGGCTATTATGAATCCTTCTAGAGTACGTTCTTATGAATGGATGAATAAGTGGAGTCACCACCAAAACAGGAAACTGACCTAAATGTCCAGGTGTTAATGGTGTGAATGAACAAAATGAGAAGATTAGTGAGAGAACAAGGGATCAGGTGATGAAAATATGAAGAATGATGCAATAAAGTGCCAAAAAATGTGGCATTGATGGGACAATGAATGAAGAATGAGGTGTCAAAAGATGATATGATGAAAGGGGTGTCTTCAATGCCAAGGTCCAATAAAATGGTCCCCGGAAATGGCTCCAAAATATGTTGTCTCCTAGATTGTACGGGCACCACGACAATGCTCACGATGGGGGTTGTCACTCTGATCCCCTCCCACTCTGTTCTAGTTGTCTCCCAATAGAAGGCTATGGGGCGTAGTACCTATGGAATTTGGTGATGGAAAACAAGTTGGGAACCATCATGTTTGGGAGACATGGATAAATGGCCTAGCCAATTGGTTGAATTTGAGCAAGATTGTTGATTAAATTAGATTTTTCTATTATGAGACTAGTGCCTTAATGGAGTTACAATTCTTGCTTATGGTAAATTGAAACCAAGTGACCAGATGGACACTCGTTGTTTGAATGATTGACTAACCTATATGATATGTAATTCCTAGGACCTATGTGAGATGCAGTTATCTTGATTGATTTTAATTATATGCCTAATATAAGTAGAACATTTCCACTAATTGTTTTGAAAAGTAATCATCAAAGTAAGTTTTGGAATTGAATTCAATGGGAAGCAGTCAACAGCCTGATTAACGATACCTCCCCCTGTGTTCCACTCACCGAGTGTCTCCAACGATGCAGAGATTATGGCTCTAACGACTGCAATGTCACTATGTTAACGACTAGGAGAAGTTGAATCTCTCAAGCTAGTTTGAAAAGGGTTTCCATAAATATATATCAATCTAGCTTGTGCTAGGAGGTAAATTTTTAATGCAATCTAGAACTCGTATGCTTGTGCAAGATATTATGAGTGATATTATCTTGAGTTAAAATTGTTTTTGTTACTTAAGTACTTATTGTAAATTATATTATAATAAGAGTACTTAACAATGATGGGATGACAATCTTAAACAAGATAAAATGCTTAGAGACACAAGTGCAAGCTTCAAAAAATTCCCACAAGATGCTTAACCAATTAGATCAACTTATCCACTTATCAATTAAGATGTTAATCACAATTACTAAAGAATGTAAAACAAGATTACACATAATCTTATTACTCAATGCTAGAGAGATATTAAACTAGATTCTCAAGATGCTTATATTCCCAAGAGACTTATCACAAGATTGACTTATGATATAAGTGCTTTTAGTTAGTGACATTATGATATGTGAAGCATTAATTCTTATAGCACATAAACTCACAAGGGACACACAATATTAGCCCATTTAATAATATAAATTCTAGGAACAAGTAACAACAAAATATAAGAATATGAAGAAACTTAAGTACTTTATGTTCCAATGATCTTTTTAAGAGCGAAAAGTGATTGTTATGTCAGCAATAATTAAGTTATGACAACAGTAAACAAGTTATGACAACAGTAAGTAACTGTCATTTCAACAATGCTTATGCTTTCCCAATGCTACAAAGGTCAACCCAACTACCAAACAACTTGAAAAACTTGGAAAATGAGATGTACTAGCCTCTTTAAAGTGTATTTTCAGAGATATTCCAGATCTAATATATTTATTACAACAATAAGTAAATGAAAAATCAACAAGCTATAAGTGCAAAAGAAAATCACCAAAATGTCCAAAAATAGAAAAAAATCACTGAAACTAAAAGTCTTTAATTTTTTGAACCTAAATTAAGTGTGTGATTCAGAAATTTCAGATATAAAATTTTCAGTATGTAGTAAATTCCAGCAAGCATAAAATTTAGATCTAGGCTAGATCTAAAGTGCCCAAGTGGCCAAAATTTATGAGTATGAAAATTTTGCAATTTTAAAACATTTTGACCATGTAGCATGTGATTGGAGGGTTTAATTCTAACTGATTTAATTATTGTAATAAAACATAGATAAAACAAGGGTTTAAAGGTCAAACCCTAGGCCCAAGGCCTTAAAGATCCCTTGGTCAGAATTTGTTGAAACTTTGGGATCACATTGCCACCTAAAAAATAGAATATTGAGCTCAAAAATCTGCAAAACTACCAATGGATCAGTACTAAAAAATAAGAGGATGGTTTTAGGGAAGATTAGGGAAAAATAGGCCAAGAAAATCCAATGATATGCCAAGCAAGTCCAACGTTGGGGGATAAAGGTGTTGGGATGACTGATCAGGGGCTAAAATGGAAAGAGAGGGTCGAAAAAGGTCAATGTTGGAGGAGGAAGAAGCCCAAGGGCTTGTTGCAAGGGAAATGGAGGCTCAACAAGCAGAATGTTGAGGGTCAGAGGGATGATGCAGGGACCTTAGAGGCTGATGTTGGCCTTGGAGCAGTCGGATCCGGTCCCGGGAGGGCCAAAAACTAAAACCCTTGTCTAAAAAAAACATTCCAAGATCTGAATTTTGCTGCAAATTTCTTCAATGGGTATCCCTGCAAAATTCTCAAGAGGCTAGATCTTGAACTCAAGGGTCTAGATCTAGCTCTTCTTCCACTTGATCCCTTGATCCAACCTGGAAAAAAATAAAAATACAACACCCAAACCCCAAATATATACAAAAAATAAAATCGACAAACCCCAATTAGTAGAACAATTTACAAACTAAATTTACAAAATTATTTTACAAATCATACAAGGGTTTTAAATGAATTTTGAGAAATAATGTTTTATAATATTTTTTTCTTTGATGAATGACTAAAATTGCTTCAGAAAATTTATGCTCACTATATCCTTTAAGAAGATTTAATCCATGATATAAAAACTTAGGATCCAAGCAAAATTATCCTTGTCCACGGTTTGTGAACTTGGAGACCAAGGACTAAAATTCCTGCAATCACTATGTATTATCTCAAAATAATCATATAAATTAAAACATAGGAAGCTTGTATTCAATACATACCATAGATCAACGAACAAGTACACCTTGCGTTGCACACCAAAGTATTTTATTATAGAAGAAAAAATAGTTCTCATTGGGACAACAATTTACATAAATGCTTTAGCAACAATATTCTAACCAAAGATCAAGATGACTAGAGATTCAACTGACTCTCTATTCTATAGATAAATCCTCCAAGTGGAAACGTAACGGCTAGTTTCTTTGGTCCTTTTCAAATAATCTTGGTCGGTCATAAACACTTCAAGATCTTTTAATTTTGGCCTTTGATTTTTTTATTTTTGAGGAATTTTAAAATTTATCATTTAATTACATTTTAATTAGTTCAAATTAATTATTTTGAGCTAATTTCCTCATAATTTTGACTTTGACTTAACCACCAAGGTCCAAGGGTCCAAATTTTCTTGAAATATACAATATTCCCTTAGTGGAGGACCTTTAAAATTTGATTCCTTTAAGACCCACAAAATTTTCCACTTGGAGAAATAATTTTCCTAGGATAACTTAACTTGACTCTAATTAATTAATTTTCTAGCTTAGGATTTAATTTATGTTTCCAGCAAAATTAATTAATTTACACATGAGGGGATTTAATTATTTTTCCACCCTCTAATACATAATATTTTACAATTACAACCCTCAAAGGGGGAATGCACATTTGGATAAACCCTTAAGGCACATAACCCATCACCAACACAATATGATCTAATAGACCAAGTGATCTGTAATAAAATAATTAATCCAACTAGCTTAATTATTCCCAAACCACTTTTACAGTAGACTCGAATAAAACACTAGGACTCACCTAATACTTTGAAAATAAATTTCACCCTAGCTTTGGGGGTTTAAGTTGGAGGGACAAAACTCTTCTGATTAGTCGTGTTTAGAAACACAGATAATAAGTGAGGTTAAAAAACCTCCTAGGATAAAATTCGTCGCCAAAATCATAGGCTTCCCTAGGCTATTACATATACTCAAGGTCTTATTATGATCATTTACATCATTTAACTTATAGAATTGGGTTTATAAATGACATGAACTGCTGATAGGTGATCTGATATTTGTTGAAAATTTTGGTACTTCTGCTTCCTTGGAAGTTTGAAAATTTGAGGGCAACAAGTCTCTTGAAGGTGACTGCCCTAGTGGTGGGCCTTCACATAGGTGTCACAGGTGGCTTGGTTTTGGCCTTAGGAGAGGTAATCTCCTCAATATTTCCTTCACTAGGCCCCACTTCTTCCTTTTTAATTGGTGACTCATTAATAGTGATAGGGGCCTTTGAAGGAGCTTTTGGCTTCCCCTACCTAATCATGGTGCTCTTCCTTGTTTTGAAATATAGGGGACTTTGTCTTGGTTGCCATCTTTTGGGCTTCACGGGTGTGTCTAATGTAGCCAATGTTGCAACCAATTCTTGGTCAGTATTCCTTGTAGAGAGACTTGTTTGGCGTCCTTTCTTCTCTATTTTTTGGGGCTTAGAAGTCTCCTTGTGGATCTATTTCTCTTCTACTTGATTCTGTCCTTTTTCCTTAATCTTTGCTTTCTCTTCCTTTGTTTCCGCTGCCTCTTCTTCCTTTATTTTTCCTACCTCTTTTTCCTCTGTTTTTTTTGCCTCTTCTTCCTCTTTTTTTCATCGTCTACCTCCAGTGTTAGAGGTTGGTGTTTCTCTAGGTGTTATGGCTTGGGTTCCAATGAAGACTTCCATGTCCATGTCCACAAAATGATTCCATAGCACAAGGTTACTCGAGTGAGTTAAAGCATCCTTCAAAATTGACTTGATGAGGTCATTGTGGGAAATGTGTTGATGCTCCCTCACCTTATGGCTCATTTCAATGATTGATTGCAGGAGTAAATGGGGAACACTAAGTCTTTGAGGGATAGGTAGTTGTGCCTTGAATCTTAACTCATGGAGCAGCCTGAAATGGTAGGAATATACAACACTCAATCTCCCTTCACAAGATGTATATTTTTGTATGTCATAAGCCACCTCATCCCAGGGGTAAGGTAGGCTCTCCCTTCTCACCCCATGTTTATCTTCTACAAGTTTTTATTTTGGAATGAAGAAGTTCACTACAAAAAAAAATGTCATTGGTGAGTTTCATGCCTGTGACGGACCTTTAAGGTCTATCACCAATGTCGCATATGGTGACAGTCCTTAAAAAATCATTGTTGTAAGTGTATATAGTGATGGTCCTTTAAGGTTTGTCACCAAAGCCATTTTCAATGACACTTTTGGTGAGGGTTGTTAAAGGCCCTTCACTAATTCTCTCTTTGGTGACACTTTTAGTGACAATATTTTGAACCTCACCAATTCTCTTTTTGGTTACTTTTGGTGACGGTCAAATAATGTTCGTCATCATTGATAATTACAATGAGTTTTTGATGATGTTATATGCTTGTAACTATATTTTTTGTCAAAATATAATGATTTAAGACCATTGTTGTGGAGTCTTTTTCATTATGTTTTCAAGGCCATAGTGGTTAGAGTCAGTCAATTTGTTGAGAATTAATTAGTTTGTATCATTTTCCTCAAGTAATGAGAATATATTTTTCCTATGAGTCAACACATGATTCATCTCTATTAGGTTAATATCTATCAAAATCCCTTTAGATAGAGTTCAAATAGTGTGTGTAGGAACTATATTATTTAATACATAATCAAGCTTGTTCAATTCTATTAATGAGAGAGACCTAGCACTCCTCAACACTCCTAGCACACCTTAACATGCTTTGGCATACACTAGCATTCCTTGGCACCTTTCATGTCTTGGAACATCTTTATACCTAAAACATATTTCCATGAGTAGGATGCCCAAGCACATGTTAGCATGCCCTAACATAACATAGCACTCTCCTAGCATGTGTTGGCTTGCCCAGTAGTCCTTAGCATGCCTTGGAACACCTTGGCATATTGCATTGATATACATTAGCACTTGGCAGACATTGGCACTTGGCATGTATTGGAACCTATGATTAGTGTGCATAGCATGCCCCTTTTGAAAAAGATAAAGTCTTGACTTATGAACCCTCTTATGTGTTCATTTACTTGAATTTTAGCTTGGTTATTCCTTTTGTTGCCTTGACACTCCTTGACACATATTGCCATACCTTGGCACCCTGCAAATCCTAGCATGTCTTAGCACCTAGAATGTCTTGGCATGCCTTGGCACTATTCGGCACATGTTAGCACACTGTAGAACTAACTATCATACTCTAGCACTTCTTGACATGCCCTAATATTCCATGGAATGTCTTACCAGTGCTTAGCATACCTTTTCACTCCCTTCTTGGCATGATATCTAGCACTCATTGACACTCCCTAACACACCCTCATATTCATTCACTTCCACATATTTTTACCTAGTGCTCCCTTATGTTGTCCTAATACTCTCTAACTCTCCTAATCATGCATTGACACTCTCTAGCACACCTTAGCACTCTTCGACATGCCCTGCCATTTCATAGCATTTATAACACTCCTTGACACACATTGTTACTTGGAATGTGTTGGCACTTGGAAAGTATTACCAAGTCTGACATGCATTGAGATGAATTGGTATGCTTTGTCATGGTTTAATATTAAAGTTATTTGAGATCAATTATTTGAGAGTAGATGAGAAGCAAAAAAGGAATATTTGGCACTTAGAATGCACTAACACTTTTCACTTGGAACCTATTGGCACCTAGTGTTGGTGTGCCTAGCATGCCCCTCATGGAAAATGAAAATTGATGACTTATTATCCCTATCATGTGTTCATTTCCTTGTAGCTTAACTTGTTTCTCCCTTTTTTTTCCTTGACAATCCCCGACATGCATTGTCATACCCTTGCACATATTGGCATGGCTTAGAACTTGGCACATATTAGCATGTTTGGCATTCCTTTGCACTATCTAGCACATGTTAGCATGCCCTAGCATTCCCTAGAACACCTTGGCACTCATGACCTAACATCTGGCCTTATATTTTTCCACGAATTTGGAACCTTATATTCCCTATAACACCTCGGCACTCGCTAGTTGTCTTTCCCTCATAGACAGCCTTACTTTTTTTGCGACTTGGGAACCCAACCAAGTCATTAGAAAAAAAAATGTTGTGCCCAACCCAAAGTATGCCTTTCTCTGAAATTTATTTTTTTGTTCCTTATCAAAACCATAGGATTTCCTCCTACAATTCCTATTCTTAACTTCTCCTAAAACCCTTCATCCTTGGGACACCTAGAATTCACTGAAACTCCTTAGCACACACTCTTATTCATTCATTTCCAAGAATTTTTACCTAGTTCTTCCTTGTGTTCCCCTAGAAATCCCTAACACTCCTTAACATGCATTGATATTGTCTACCATGTGTTAGCACACCTTTTCATTCCTTGGCATGCCCTGGAACTCCTTAGCTATCATTCCCTCACAATTACACTTACTTTTTTTGAGACTTGGGAACCCAACAATGTCTTGCCTCAACTACAAAAACTTAACCAAATTATAGTTACTCCAACTAGACTATGCCTTGTTCACCTAAGAACTACCTATGACACATCCTAGGCTACTCATGTCCAATATCAACTCATCCCACATAACAAGTTACCAAGTCAAGGCTCATGTCCAACCATGGCCATAAAAAAACCAAGAAACATAGTTTACATCTTGAAAGAGATCATACCATAGAGATGGAATGAATATGAATACAACACATTATAACACATGAAACTGAAGAAAAAAATAATGATAAACATCATACCACATGCATCCCAAAAAATAGCCGCAACTCTTCTTTATTAACTGGCCAAAACTGAGTACAGTAGTTCCTTGATCAATAAGCTAACATCCAAATTGATTCCAACCCTTGCTAAGAGTGAATAAAGGGACTTAATAGACATGAAAAAACATTCACTCATCCTCAGGGGTTGAATCCATGAGGTGAGGAAGAGATCCACAAAGCACTGAACTGAAAGCTGAAGTGTAGGATGGTCAAAGTGAATCATTCCTAATTACATTCAAACTAATTCATTTTGACTCAATGATAACTTTAACCCAATGAATCTACCCCTAGGTAAATAATCCCAAACATAATTACATTTACCATCATTAATTACATAGGTAGAAACATTATTTCTTGAAGAAGAGTCAAAATTTCAGAGAAATTTGGAAAAAATTAGCAAATTGGTCATTTGTGCCCTCCACTGTGCATTTTCACCCTGGCAGTGTCATTTGCGCCCTTCATGCTCAAGGCCACTTTGTACTGACCTACTGGTGTCCAAATCAGGCCCAAGATGGCTTGTTGGAAAGCATGTCCAATCCTCTTTCTGAATATGCCTCAAGTTCTGAAAATCAAGGCCATTTCCCCTTCAAAAATTCATTCTCCCAATACTGGTATTTGTGCAGCACCTAAGTCAAAACATGGGCAGAAAGGTCATTTTTAGGTGGTTTTTTTACCTTTTCACCTATCAAAACTGCAAACCAAGCCTAGAAACATGGTTTTCTGGAAATATTATGTCCTTAGGAATCCAATGGTGGCTTCCTTTCCCTAAAAAAGTTCCCCAATCATTTGTGTAGTGCCTAGGGCGCTGCACAAATGATCAATTTTCTGCTAAATGTCTGTCCAAAAAAACTCAGAAAATTCTAGATTTTGCAAAAAAGTTTCAACATGCCTCAAAATGGGTAGATAAGTTGATGATGATGTCGCTAGGATTGGAGGGAAGCCTTGGAAAGTATGTTTAATTTCGTCTTCTCCTCCATGGTTAAATATTCAATATTTGCATTAACTCTTTTGAGCTTGGCCATTGCAGTTTTCTCCTTTAAGGCACGGTGTTTGACTTTCCTCATCAATAGGGCATTGTCTTTATTAGCCTTTGGTAGCAGATTATCAAAGTGTTGATTGGCTCTATCAAGCCATGGCTCTCTATTTTCATTTATCACAATAGCAAGCTGCTCATTTAGGGTTAGCTGATCAACAAGCTTAGCCTCCCTTTGGCTTTCTAGAGCTAGAGCTCTTTTCAGTCTTCTAGTTCTAGGTCTGTGTCTTGGTACTTGTTCCTCGTGTTCATCAAGTAATCCATACTTTTCAAGTGTTTCATCTAGCATGACTTTGGCTTTTTATTCCTCCCTTTGAGCAGTGAAATACTTGACCTCATCAATTACCTGCTTAGTCTTCAATTGCTCATTTTCTTGCTCAAGGAAGTTTATGACATGTACGGCCCTGTCAAGATTAGTTTGGAGCTCCTTAATTTTGACATCCTTACCTTTGATGGCTGCATTGGTGATTTTGTAATTTTCATCCTCGTCTAGGTCAACAAGCTGAAATTCTTGTTCTATTTCATGAAAATCCTCCTCATCATTAATGACTTGTTCTATGAACTTTTCTTTACTTTTTTCCACCTACTTTGTTGTTGTAGAAGGCATGGCCCCTTCCACTCTATGTGGAGAAAACACATGCATGTAGCCTCTCTGATAGGTTTTTAGCAATGGCTCAACCTCAACCATACTAGCCCACTTAGGTTCAATGTCCTCAATCCTTCTAGGTGAGCCAATGTCATGATGAGATGGAGATGGAGGTGAAAGGGACTGATATGATGATGATGAATGTGATATGAGCTTAAATGGAGGAATGGAAGTGGATGGCTTGGATGATGAAGGGACATTTTGTGCATGCTGAGTGGATGGCTCATTGAAAATATCATTAGCTATGAAGGTGCTTTATGCAATGTTTAGTTGATTAAGATGGTGGAGGACTATGATTTTTAGGAGGGAATGATGGAATAGGATTTTCATTTTCTGTTCATATTCCTTTTTCTGGGCAATGTATGCCATCTTCTCTGTACTCTATATAATAGGGTATGTTAAGCATCCTCACCCTAGTGAAATGCATTAAAATTCGGATGTGATAGGAATAAAGCCTTGAAAATCTACCTTCACATGACAAATATTTCATAATTATCTTCATCATTGGTGCATATCTTTGCAAGATGTGAGAAAAAGGAAAGAACCTCTTTATTTTATTTTGGTGTCTTGGTTTTAAGAAGAAGTCAAAGTCATGTTTCTTCAAATTACCTTTCTTGAACCACTTCTCCCCAACATTTGGGATCCCTGTAGCAGCTGAAATAATAGCAGTGGATAAAGTAAAAGTGACACCAGCTAATGTAACTTGGTTGTCATGGAGTCTTGATATGAAAATTCTGGTCAGCATGGGATGGTGTTGGACCTTCTGGATTTTCTCACAAAAATCATAACAGCCAACATGTTTGAAGCATGTCACAATCAATGGAGAAGCCAAGAGCTCCCTAGTGTTAGTAGGTTCAATTCTAAGAAATCTTCCTCCTTTATGTCACCTCCTTACCTTTTTTTGCTCTCCTTCACTGAATGATGTGTTTTCTTCCTCTGCTGCCATGGTGTTTTTGCCAAAACCCTAGGGAAGTAGATGGTGTGAAATGTGTTTTTAGGAAAGGGGAATGAGAAAGGGAAAATGAGGGAGATATTGTTAGGGATATATGAAATGGGGGAGGGGATAAGGAATAGTAATGTAATGAGAATTAGGATAAGGAATTGGGGATTGGGAGCCTAGGTAGATGTAACACCTAGGGCTTATGGTTTTAGGAGAAAGGTTTAGGAAAAGGGGATTTTGGAAATCAGGGGTTTGGGAATGGGTTTTTGTAAGTGTGCGAAGGATGTAAAGGGTAAGGGAGTGAAATTTGGGAGTTTTCACGTGTAATGGGATACTAGGGTTTTTTACCAATTCAAACACCAAATTACAACCTCAAAATTGACAACACTTCAACACATGAACTTTGTGAAAATGGTTTTAAATGGCATGAGCTCTTACTGTTTGACTGGAGGTCTATGAGTAGACTAAGGGAGCTTTGAAGATGATATTTTTTCCACTGAAATACGTTTCCAGGGCTTGTTGGTCATTTTCGCCATCATCAGAGCATTTGCGCCCTCACCTGAGTGTTTGCACCATCAACTAAACATGTGTGCCCTCGACTATGCATTTGCGCCCTCAACTCTACATTTGTGCCCTCGACTGAGTATATTCACCCTCTGTTGAGTATTTGCGCCCTCGCTTCAGTGTTTGCGCCCTCTGCTCAGTTTCTTCACCAATTTTGCCCATAAACTCGAAATTTGGTCTCTTAGAATTCTTGCTTGATGTTTGGAGGAGGCAAATAAATTTGAAATGGAGTAAAGGAGGCATAAATACTTTAGTGAATTTAAATTTGGATTTAAAAACCCACTTTTCTAATGTTGATTTCACCTTTTTAAAAACATTGTTGATTACCCTTTTCCTTTGATTTTTTCTTCTTTACAAGATGATGTTGCTAGAGTTTGGCACTTTTCACTTTCAGTTTGGCATGTGTGATTTGAGTTGGCAGCTTGGGACAAAACTTATTACATATTATGAGCATAAAATTACATAAAAATTTAAAAATAAATTACATCTCTGTTTTGAATAAAATTACATTTTAGTATGAAATTATACTCTAAAACCAAAATTACAACTTTAAAAATGATATTTACATGTTGATAAATCCTCTATAGATGATTGAGAAGGTTTTATTTGGGTCACTCTCACACCTTTGCTGACCTTTTTGGGATGAAATGATGTGTTCATGAACCTTGAAAAATGAAACCTAATTGACCTAATGGGACCTTCGATGACTTGACTCCATGGTTGACTTTGACTGACATAATGAAATGAGATTTCAAGATTGTTTTATGCTCAACAAGACATGAAGGTGGGTCAAAAAATGTGAAATTTTGAGGGGGAGTGAGGTTTTATGACTAGGGCTACCATCAGTGAATCATTTTTTTGCATGAACTAATGGAATGATATAAAAAAATTGTGTGGGACCCCTAAAATGAATGTGAAAAGAGTGATTTTGATCATTGATGGAAGAATGCATATTCTGACACTAACACCTGGCACTCTAACATTCCTTGGCACTACTTAGCATACCTTGTTACTCCCTCCTTGGCACACCTAGAACTCACTGACACTCACTATCACACACTCTTATTCATTCATTTTAAACTAGTCCACCCTTTTGTTTCCTTAGAACTCCATAACGCTCCCTAGAATGCATTGACACGCCATAGCATCTGACACATATTGGCATGTTTCCCTAGCCTCTAGCATGCCTTAACACTGCCTAGCATACCTTGCTACTCCCACCTTAGAATTCCTGGAACTTATTAACACTTCATGTCACAAACTCTTATTTGTTCATTTGCATGCATCGATTTTACCTAGTGCTCCTTTGTGTTTCTATGTCTCTCCCTAATACTTCCTAGCACATGTTGACACACCCTCTCACCTGGCACATCTTGGAGGCATATCGCCCTTGCACTCTAACATGACTTAGCGTTGCCTAGCATACCATGTCACTCTCTAGTCCTTAACACACTTAGAACTCGATGACACTCCCTCTCACACGCTCTTATTCATTCATTTACATGAATTTTGACCCAGTACTCCCTTGTGTTTCCTTAGTACTCCCTAACACTCCTTAGCACACATTAGCACTACTTGGCGCTTGGCACATCTTGGTATGCTTCCCTATCACTCTAGCATGCATTGGCACTACATAACATACCTTGTCACTCCCTCCTTAGCACACTTGGAACTCGCTGACACTAAATTTACATGCATTTTTAACTAGTTTTTCCTTATGTTTCCCTGGAAATTGGCCCTAACACTCTCTAGCATGCATTCACACCACACCCTAAAACCTGGCACATCTTGGCATTCCTTAGCAACTAGCTTGTCTTGGCATGCCTAACATGCCTTGGAACTGTCTATAATGTGTTAGTACTTCCTGGCATTTCTTGGCACACCTTGGAACTCCCTAGTTTTCATGCCATCATAAATATCCTTACTATTTTTGCGACTTGGGAACCCAACCAAATCATTAGAAAAACAATGTTGTGCCCAACCCAAAGTCTCCCTTTATCTAAAACTTCTTTGACCAACCCCTTATTGTAACCATAGGCTTCCCTCATACAATTCTTATTTTGACCTTATCCTAACACACTTTGTCCTTTAGGCACCTGTAATTCATTGACACTCCTTAGCACACACTCTTATTTATTCATTTCCATGCTTTTTGACCTATTTATCCCTTGTGATTACCTGACACTCCATAAAATTCCTCAACATGCATTGGCAATGTTTGATATGTATTATCATGCCTTTTCATTCCTTGGAATGCCCTGGCACTCTTTAGCTATTAGCTATCATGCCCTCACAACTACCCTTAAATTTTTTGGTACTTGGGAACCCAACCAAGTATTACCTCAAATATAACAACTTTACCAAGTTACGGTTACTAGAACTACACTATTCCTTGTTCACCTAATAACTGACTATAACTTGCCTTAGGATACTTATGTATAATTTCAACTATCCCACTTAAAAAGTTACAAGTTATCATTTCAAGGCTCATGTCCAACCGTGGCCATAAAACAACTGAGCATCATAGTTTACATCTTGACATGCCATAACACCTTGCACGTCTAACAATCCCTTGGAACTACGTGGTACGTTTTAGCACCCCTTGCATTCCTTGGAATGCTTTGGCACACCCTACCACTTGCTGACATGCCTTGTAATTCTAGTATTCCTTGCCACTGCCTAGCATAGAAACCTTGTCACTCCCTCTTTAACACACTTGAAACTCATTGACACTCCCTATCACGCACTCTTATTCATTCATTTCCATTCATTTTCAACTAGTTCTCCCTTGTGTTTCCATGGCACACATTGACACACCCTGGCACTGGGCAAATCTTGGCATGTCACCCTGGAACTCTAGCATTTCATGGCACTACCTATCATACCTTGTCACTCCCTCCTTAACACGCCTAGAGCTCACTGAGACTCCTTGTCACATACTCTTATTCATTAATTTACATGCATTTGAAACTAGTGCTCCCTTGTGTTTATGTGACACTTTGTAACACTCCATAACATGCATTGGCACACACTAATACCTAGCACATATTGGAATATTGTTGCCCTAGCCTCTAACATGCCTTATCACTACCTATAATATCTTGTCACTCCCTCCTTAGCACACCTATAACTCACTGACACTTCCTATCACAAAATTTTATCATTCATTTCCATGCATTATTTTGACCTAGTGGTCCCTTGTGTTTCTATGGCACTCTATAACACTTCCTAGCACACGTTGGAACATCTTGGTCGCATGATACCATGGCACTCTAGAATTCCTTAGAACTGCCTAGCATATCATGTCACTCCCTCCTTAACAAACCTGTAACTCACTAACACTCCCTGTCACACACTCTTATTCATTCATTTCCATGCATTTTGACCTAGTGCTCCCTTGTGTTTCCCTAACACTCACTAGCACTCCTTAGCACACATTGGCACACCTTGGAACTTGGTACATCTTGGAATTCTTCCCTAAAACTCTAGTATGCCTTGACATTGCTTAGTATACCTTGTCACCCCCTCCTTAGCACACTTCGAACTCATCAACACTCCCTATCAAACACTCTTATTCATTCATTTCCATGCAATTGAAACTAGTGCTCCCTTATGTTTCTTGGCTCTCCTTAACACTGCCTAGCATTCATTGGGGCCACACCCTAGCACTTGGCATATATTGGCATGCTTAACATGCCTTGGAACTATCTAGCATGTGTTAGCACTTCTTGGCACACGTTGGTACCCCCTAGTTGGCATGCCCTTATAGATAACCTTACATTTTTTGTGACTTGGGAAACCAACCAAGTCATTGAAAAAATAATGTTGTGCCTAGCCCAAGTTCTCCCTTTGTATGGAAATACTTTATCCAACCCCTTATCGAAATCGTAGGCTTGCCTCTTGCCACTCCTATTCTAAATTTTTCCTAACACACTTCTTCCTTCAGACACCTGGAATTCAGTGACACTTCCTGACACACACTCTTATTCGTTCATTTCCATGAATTTTGACCTAGTTCTCCCTTGTGATGCCCTGACACTCCCCAACACTCCTCAGCATGCATTCACACTATCTGGCATGTGTTATCACACCTTTTCATTCCTTAACATGCCCTGACACTCCTTAGCTATCATGCCCTCAACTTATACCCTTACTATTTTGCAACATGGTAACCCAACCAAATCCTGCCTCGACTATAGAAACTACATGACCAAGTTACAGTTACTACAACTAGACTATGCCTTGTTCACCTAAGAACTTCCTATAGCTCTTATTAGGCTACTCGTGTTAAATATCAACTCATACAACTTAACAAGTTACGAAGACAAGGCTTACATCCGATTGTGGTTGTAAAACAACTAAGAAACAAAGTTTACATCTTGGCATGCCATAACACCTGGAACGCCTAACAATCCCTTGGCAATATGTAGCACGTGTTAGCATCCCCTGCATTTCTTGGAATTCTTTGGTACTCCCTAGCACATCCCAACACTCCCTGACACATATAACACCTAGTACCCGCTAACACTCCTTGTCACACTCTTATTCATTCATTTCCACACATTTGAAACTAGTACTCCCTTATGTTTCCCTGGCACTTGGCACTAACACTCCCTAGCATGTGTTTGTGCCACACCCTGATGCTTGGAACATCTTGGCATGCCTTAGCACTTGTCATGTCTTGGAATGCCTAAAATTCCTTGGATCGATTGTTTAACATGCATTAGTACTTATGTCATTCCCTAAAACACATTGGCACTACCTAGGTGTCATTCCCTCATAGATAGCCTACTTTGTTTACAACTTAGGAACCCAACAAATTCATTGGAAATATAATATAGTGCCCAACCCAAAGTCTCCCTTTGTCTGAAACTGATTTGTACATGCCTTATCACAACCATAGGCTTGCCTCCTGCAAGTCTTATTCTAAACTTTCCTAACACACTTCGTCCTTAGGACACCTGTAATTCGCTGACACACCTCGGCACACGCTCTTATTTGTTCATTTCCAAGCATTTTGACCTAGTTCTCCCTTGTGATTCCCTGACACTCCCTAACACTCCTCAACATGTATTGACATTTTTTGGCACGTGTTAGCACACCTTTTCATTCCTTGGCATGCCCTGGCACTCCTTAGCTATCATGCCCTCACAACTACCCTTACTTTTTTTTAAACTTGGGAACCCAACCAAGTTCTCCCTTGTGTTTCGTGGCACTCCCCAACACTCCCTAGCATGCATTGGCACAGTTTGGCACCTGGGACATCTTAGTATATCGCCCTGGCACACTAGCATTCCTTGGCACTACCTAACATACCTTGCCGCTCCCTCCTTAGTACACATAGAAATCATTGACACTCCATGTCACACACTCTTATTCATTCATTTCCATGCATTTGAAATTATTGCTCCCTTGTGTTTCCCTGGCACTCCATAACACTCACTGGAATGCACTGGCACACCCTAGTGTGAAATTTTCAAGAAGGAAAATACTACTGCAATACTTGGTTTATTTCTCCTACTTATGAGATAATTTATTTACAAATGCCTCAGTAAATTCTAAAATAAACACATTTGTAGATCTTCACTTTCATCAAGAGCATAATAACATAAACATAAATTACACAAGTAGCACAATAGAAACAACCATATGAACACAGTTATTTTTGGACAATTGTCCCCAGAAAAACCCAATGTGGGAAAAGCGGTGTTGCAGATGAGGGCTTTGTATTTATATTCAGAAATGGAAAATACATTTACAAGAGTCTGATGAGCAGAGAAAAATTAGAAAACACCTGGCTAAATTTTATGGAACCTCCAGACAAATTTCAGACCCTCGGGGTGACCTCCTTCACCCTCTGTGTCATCGAGCATGAGGGCTCTGCGTAGTCTCTCCCTAGACTGCGTAACTTTGCGTGGAGGGGGTCTTGCTGTTGATCAACTCACCCTTCCCTTCATCCTCCAGACTTATGCTTCCCGATAAATGACTCCTCCCTCCTCCTTCTGCTTGTGCAACCTTGCCTCTATAATCTCACCGACTAAAATCGAATTCTCTTGCTTCAAAATCGATTTCCTTCAGGTACTGAGAGTGTCTCTGGCTTGATTTCCAAATGGCCCTCAAGTCTCTTCTTATAGTCTTCTCACTAATGAATAAACGGCCAAGATTATACCGTTAATCAATGGCCCAGATTAAAATATGACTTGATCTTTGTTTTCTAGAAGATTCACACTCTGCTCGATTAATGCCCATTAATTATTTAATTTCCCTAAGTTTAAACTTAGGTTCTGCATCAAAATAATTAATTATTTTAATAAATTCATATCCGAGTGGAATTTCCACAAATGATTTCAGGGTTCTTTGGATAACTGTTGTCCAAGCCTCTTTACCAAAAATGAGACTTATAACACTTCCCAATTCTATAGAAATCAACACTCCCTATTAGCAAGGAAGGTGTTCAAGCAAGATACCACTGCACTGCTCTGATTCTATAACACTTGCTACGTGGATGTTGTTCCTGGCTGCTGCCCCTCATCTCTACGTTGATGCCTCCTATACTGCTGCCTTGTGACACTACCTTTGCCACTGCCTCATCCGTACTGCAGCTCCTTCTGTTTCTGAAGACCACCCTTTCCTCTAATGGAAAGGGTTCTTGACCATCCCCATCTTCTCTCTGAAGTAAGTGAATTTGATCTTACAGAGAGCCTTTGTGAGGATATATGCCACTGTTCTTCTGTAGGAGTGTATCGCAATTGTACTACTCCTCTTTGGACATAGTCCCTGATGAAGTGGCACCGAATTTCAATGTGTTTCGACCGGTCATGAAACACAGGATTTTCAAAGAGCTTAATTAAACTCTGATTATCACACATAATTCCAGTCGGTTCTATCCGCTTCTTGAGTAGGTTTAGGAGTAACTTGCGGAGCCATATGGCCTCACATGAAGCTGTGCTTGCTGCCATGTACTCTGCCTCGGCTGAACTTAGTGCTACAGAATTTTGTTTCCTACTACACTAGGAGGTCACTCTTGATCTGAGACTAAAACAATACCCCCTAGTACTTTTCTGATCCACTGTGCTTCCAGCCCAATCTGCATTTGTGAACCCACTCAACTAGACCTCATTTCCCTTGGTGTACTTCAACCCATACTCGATTGTCCCTCTTAGATATCTGAGAACATGTTTGGCTACTGCCCAGTGAGCCCTCTTTGGTTCCACCATGAATTGACTGAGGGTATTCACTGCATAGCAAATTTCTGGTCTAGTATTGACCAGATACATCAATGATCCGATGAGTTGCCTATACAAGGTGGGATCAGCCTCATCATCCTCCATTGTGTCTATCTTCTTCCAGTTAGTAATAATTTGCGTGGCCATGGGTCTACAGTCTTCCATCCTAAATATTCTAAGGATTTATGTCGTGTATTTTCCTTTCCCTAGGAATATTTCCCCTTTCTGCTACCACACTTCCAAACTAAGAAAATAGTGCATATGCCACAGGTCCTTCATGTCGAATTCTGTAGCCATATTCTTCTTACAGTCCTTGATGAGCTTGGATGATCCGACCAAAAACAAATCATCCACATAAAGTACCAGAATAAGCGGCTCATATCCTACTCTTAAGTAGTAGAGGTTGGGGTCTGTGTCACTCTTAACGAACCCCATCTTTTGCAGGTAGCTATCAATCTGTCCATACCGTGCACTGGGGGATTATTTTAAACCATACAAGGCTTTCTTAAGCCTACAAACATGAGTTTTCTTCTCATGTGTCTCAAAGCCCTTTGGTTGTTCTATGTACACTTCCTCCTCTATCACTTCATTCAAGAACGTTGCCTTGACATCCATCTGGTGCATCTCCCATCCCATCTGCGTGGTCAGGGAGATGACGGATCTGATAGAAGTGTAGTGAGCTACTAGGGTGAAGGTTTCCTCATAATCAATTTCTTCCTTCTGTGCATACACCCTAGCTACAAATATTTCCTTGAACTTCTCTATGTTGCCATCTGAAACATATTTGATCTTGTAGATCCACCTGGATCCTACAGCTGATTTGTCTTGTGGTCTCAGGACTAATTCCCAGACATCATTTGTCATGACGGAGCTATACTCCTCCACCATAGAATCCACCCACACTTGATGTTGAGCTGCTTCTCAAAAGGTGGACGGTTCACCAACCTAAGCTACCAGTGCCTGATATCTGTCTGGCTGCTTTCTTATCCTATTTCCTTCTCTAGGTGCTCCAACAAATTCTTCTGAATCCCTAATAATATGTTTAAGTTCTTTGCTCGGTCTCCCATCAATGGTGGGCGGTCTTTCCTGTTCTTCTTCAAAGGAGCTCTCCTTAGAATCCCTAAGCCTTGGAGAGGCACTTGATTCATCCTCTGTAGGCCGTTGAGGCTGTACTAGTGTATCCTCCTCATTCTGCGTATATGTGGCCATTTCCCGAGATTTCCTCAAGGCTCTCTCCTCCAGGAATTTTACATCCCTTCTTACCATGATTTTCCTGCTCTCTCGAATATAGATGCCATATTCTTTCACATTCTCACTATATCCCATAAGAAAACCCTTTTCTGCAGTCTGATCCAACTTCTTCCTCTTTTCATCTGCAACGTGGCAGTACACCATGCTGTTGAATATCTTGATGTGGCTCACCTATGACTTGCTGCCTGTGAACACACTCTTGGGAGTCACCTTCCTCAAGGCTCTATGGGGGAATCTTTTATGGATATATACTATTGTATTGCAGGCCTCTACCCACAAGAATTTAGGCATATCTTGGTCGTACATCATTGCCCTAGCAGCTTCTATTACGATCTGATTCTTCCGTTCTGCAACTCCATTTTACTCTGGATTGTATGGAGTTTTCCATTCTCTCTTGATGCCTTCCCTTGCACATAAATTGGTGAAGTCCTTATTGATATATTCTCCACCGTTTTCTGACCGCAGTTTCTTGATCTTCTTTCTCGTAGATTTTTCCACCAATGCTTTGAAATCTTTGAAGCGATCAAAGACTTCATCTTTGGTTTTCAAAAAATAGATCCAAGTTTTCCTGGAATGATCATCAATGAAGGTGACAAAATACTTTTCACCACTGAGAGCGGTTATGGACATTGGACCGCAAATGTCCGAGTGAATTAATTCCAATACACCCTTGGTTCTGTTTCCGCTTCTTGGAAATGCTGCCTTAGCGTACTTCCCTAGTACGCACCCCCTGCAAACTTCGTCTTTCTTGGTGCTGAGTTCAAGAGCCCCTATGACAGTATTTTTGAGAATTTCCAAGGCTCCATGATGTAGATGCCCCATCCTTCTATGCCATAACTCATTAAGATCTTTGTTGTCTATACTGCTAATCAAGGCCACTGGAGATTCAAGCTGGAGTTTATATAGCTTCTGACTCCTTACTCCGATTTGTGCCTTTTTTCTCTAGCTAGGGTGTTTGACATACACCTTATCTCTAATAAAGTATACATCATAGCCCTTGTTTTGTAGCTGAGACACTGAGAGTAAATTCATCCCCAACCCAGGTACATGCAGAAAATTCGTGGCCCGAATCTTGTTGCCATATTCGGTCTGAAATGTTATGGTACCTCTCCCAATGGGGGTACATTTTTCCTTGTTTCCCATAGTTATTTGAAAATTCATCTGTTCTTCTTGGTAGCTCGAAAAATATTCTCGAACCCCCGTCATGTGAGAAGATGCTCCACTCTCAATATACCAAACACTTGGAGGAGTTGTGCTCGACACACAAGCAAGATCCTCCTCTAGTCTGGATGCCAACACTTTCATGTCACATTCCCTCTGCATTTCTGCGTGCTCTGGAGGACTGCGTGAGTCCCTTTCAGATGATGGATCTCTGGTCCATGGCAGTTCCTCCCTTTCTGTCTTTAGCCCTTAGCTCTTATACCATGTGAAATTTTCAAGAAGGAAAATATTACTGCAATACTTGGTTTATTTCTCCTACTTATGAGATAAGTTATTTACAGATGCTTCAGTAAGTTTTGAAATAAACACATTTTCAGATCTTCACTTTCATCAAGAGCATAAGAATAGAAAGATAGATTACACAAGTAGCACAATAGAAGAAACCATATGAATACAGTTATTTTTGGACAATTGTTCCCGGAAAAACCCAATGTGGAAAAACCGGTGCAGCAGATGAGGGTTTTGTATTTATCTTCAGAAATGGAAAGTACATTTACAAGAGTCTGATGGGCAGAGAAAAATTAGCAAACACCTGGCTGAATTTTCTAGAACCTCCAGACAAATTTCAGACCCTTGGGGTGACCTCTTTCACCCTCTGCGTCATCCAGCGTGAGGGCTCTACACAGTCTCTCCCTGGATTGCATAACTTTGCGTGGATGGGGTCTTGATGCTGATCATCTCAGCCTTCCCTTCATCCTGTAGACTTCTGCTTCCTAATAACATACTCCTCCCTCCTCCTTCTGCTTCTGCAACCCTGCCTCTACAATCTCACCCATTGAAATCAAATTCTCTTGCTTCATAATCGATTTCCTTCGGGTACTGAGAGTGTCCCTGGCTTAGTTTCCAAATGGTCCTCAAGTCTCTTCTTATTATCCTCTCATTGATGAATCAACGACCAATATTATATCATTAATCAATGTCTCATATTAAAATATGACTTGATCTTTGTTTTCTAGAAGATTCACACTCCGCTCTATTAATACCCATTAATTATTTGATTCCCTAAGTTTAAACTTAGGGCCTGCATTAAAATAATTAATTATTTTAATAAAGTCATATCCGAGTGGAATTTCCACAAATGATTTCTGGGTTCTCTGGATAACTATTTTCCGAGCATCTCTACCAATAATGAGACTTAGAACACTTCCCGATGCTATAGAAATCAACACCTAGCACTTGGCACATCTTGGCATATTACCCTAGCCTCTAGCATGCCTTAGCACTCCCTAGCATAACTTGTCACTCCCTCCTTAGTACACCTAGAACTCACTGACACTTCCAATCAAAAACTCTTATTCGTTCATTTGCATGCTTTAATTTGACCTAGTTATCCCTTGTGTTTCCCTCACACTCCCTAACACTTCCTAGAACATGTTGGGCACACCCTGGAACCTAACACATCTTGGTCGCATGTCGCCCTGGCACTCTATCATTACTTAGCGCTACCTAGAATACCATGGCACTCCCTCCTTATCTCACCTGGAACTTCCTGATACTCCTTGTCACACACTCTTATTCATTCATTTCCATGCATTTTGACCTAGTGCTCCCTTTGGTTTCCCTGGAACTCCCTAACACTTCCTAGCACATGTTGGCACACCCTGGCACCTAGCACATCTTAAACGCATGTTGCCCTAACACTCTAGCATGACTTAGTGCTACCTAGCATACCATTTCACTTCATCCTTAGCACACCTAGAACTCGTTGACACTCCCTGTTACACACTCTTATTCATTCATTTCCATGAATTTTGACCTAGTGTTCCCTTGTGTTTCCATGGCACACCATGGCACTTTTCATATCTTGGTATGCTTACCTAGCACTCTATAATTCCTCGGAACTTGATAACATACCTTGTCACTCCCTCCTTAGCACACCTGGAACTCACTGACACTTCATTTCCATGCATTTAAAACTAGTGCTCCCTTGTGTTTCCCTCACACTTGGCCCTCACACTCCCTAACATGCATTCACACCACACCTTGGCACCTGACACATCCTAGCATGCCTATCATGCCTTGGAACTATCTAGCATGTGTTACTACTTCCTGGCATTCCCTGAAACACCTTGGAACTCCCTAGTTGTCATGCCCTCGTAGATAGGCTTACTTTTTTTACGATTTGGCAACCCAACCAAGTCATTGGAAAAACAATGTTATGCCCAACCCAAATTATCCCTTTGTCTGAAACTGCTTTGTCTAGCACATCTAACAATCCCTTGGCACTATGTGGCATGTGTTAGCACCTTGTGCATTCCTAGGCATGCTTTGGCACTCCCTCACACACCGTACCACTCCCCGACATGCCCTGACACTCTAGCATGCCTTTGCGCTGCCTATCATATAACCTTCTCACTACCTCCTTAGCACACCTAAAACTCACTGACACTCCCTATCAAACACTCTTATTTGTTCATTTCCATGCATTTTGAATTAGTTCTCCCTTGTGTTTCCATGGCACTCCCTAAGACTCCCTGCATGCATTAACACACCCTGATAATTGTCACTCTAGCATTCCTTGGCACTACCTAGCATACCTTGTCAGTCCCTCCTTAACACACCTAGAACTCACTAACACTCCCTATCATGCACTCTTATTCATTCATTTATATGCATTTGAAACTAGTGCTCCCTTATGTTTCTCTGCAACTCCCTAACACTCCCTGGCATGTATTGTCACACCCTAGCACTTGGCACATCTTGGAATTTTGTCTTGGCCTCTAGCATGACTTAGCACTACCTATCATACCTTTTCACTCCCTCCTTATCACACTTGTGACTCACTAACACTTCCTGTCACAAAATCTTATTCATTCAATTCCATGCATTTGAAACTAGTGCTCCCTTGTGTTTCTCTGGAACTCCCTAACACTCCCTGACATGCATTGGCACACCCTGGAACTTGGCACATCTTGGTATGTTGTCTTGGCCTCTAACATGACTTAGCACTGCCTGTCATACCTTTGCACTCCCTCCTAAGCACACTTGTAACTCACTGACACTTCTTATCACAAACTCTTATTCATTCATTTCCATGCATTAATTTGACCTAGTTCTCCCATGTATTTCCCTGGCACTCCCTAATACTTCATAGAACGCGTTGGCACACCCTGGCACCTATGAAATCTTGGTTGCATGCCACCCTGACACTCTAGCATGACTTAGCGCTACCTAGCATACCACGTCACTCTGTCCTTAACACACATAAAACTTGTTAACACTCCCTATTACACACTCTTATTCATTCATTTCCATGCATTTTCACCTAGTTCTCCCTTGTGTTTCCTTGACACTCCCTAACACTCCTTAACACACATTGGTACACCTTGGCACTTGACACATCTTGGTATGCTTCCCTAGCACTTTGGCATGCCTTGGCACTACCTAACATACCTTGTCACTCCCTCCTTAACACACCTAGAACTCGCTGACACTTCATTTCCATGCATTTGAAACTAGTGCCCCCTTGTGTTTCCTTGGCACTTGGCCCTCACACTCCCTAGAATGTGTTCACGCGACACCGTAGAACTTGTCACATCTCGACATGCTTATCATGCCTTGGAATTTTCTAGCATGTGTTAGTACTTCTTGGCCTTGCCTAGCACACCTTGGCACTCCCTAGCTATCATGCCCTCATAGACAAACTTACTTTTTTTGCGACTTAGGAACCCAACCAAGTCATTGGAAAAACAATGTTGTTCCTAACCCAAAGTCTCCCTTTGTCAGAAGCTTAGTCCAACCATCAAAATCCTATTGAAAAACCTCTAGAAAACCCTGTTAGAGAGACAAATATTAGGGTTTATAAGAGACAAATGAAGAAACAACAAGAATAGGTAAACGAGGGTAAATAATCAGAACACATGGAGGTAGAAAACAAGAAGGGAAAGCGTCAAAGTAGGAAAACATGGGAAATTATCATGAAGAGAGAGGAGAAGGTACAATAGTTCATAAAGCCACATACTATGCCTACAAACAAGTTGGGATTAGATTTTAAGGCCAAGTTTAACCATAATTTGAAAGAACCCGTCGTTATTAATGAGGAAGAGTACGGTAGGACCTTCCAAAAACAATAAAATGTCTGCAAAAAAGGTAAAAATAGAGTCTTCAAAAAGAGCAGAAAATAAAACCCTAGCAGTTGAATAAAATCATTCAAGGAGAGAGAAAGATGGTTACAAGGTCAATGGTAGGCCATGATAAGTTAAACATGCTTGCTCAAGAAAATGAAACAATGGAGGATTGAGCAAGTCTACACTCTTCTTTTTGCATACATTGTATTAATCTAGAAACAAGGGAGGTTCACTTGTTATGCAAACGCTAATTTATTGTTAGATACCACGAGACACATCACTAGATAGTTTTGACAGTCTCAAGAATGAGTTAGTAAAGAGGATATAATGAAGACCTTTTTTGTGGTTTTAGTCACACAAATGAAGTTTTTGTGGTTTTTTTTACATAGTCAACAAGATAAAGGTGCCTTCATAAGTGGATACAGTTATGATTTTGGTTGGGTGATTGAAGGCAGTTTTGCAGGTTCATGTATCTAAGATACAATAGTTGACGAGGTATACATATTGCAATGAAAATGCACCATGCCTAAATCCAGTAAGCAGTTTCCAGATCCGGGTTTTCAGTGATTTGACTGCATAATCTTTTCTAGAAAAGAAACAGATATCTTGTGACCAACTTTCATAGATATTTTTTGTTTTATTTCTAAATTCGGGATTGAAATTCGAATAGCTTTATCAATATAGATTAAGCTTTACTTTGTAATTAAAGTATGAAAATATTGTAGTATTTGATAGCTATTTTCCCAAACATTATGGATCTTAAAAACTTTGTATATTTTCCTATATAATGGATGAAAAATAAGGTGCAAAGGTTGGAATTTTCATAAAAGATAAGTTATTGTCATTGTGTATCAGAACTTTATCAATTCTAGTTATCAAGATCAAAAGAATTTGTTCATAGCTTCAAGATTCAAGTGATGGTAGCCTTTAGTTCATATTATTTACATGTTTAAGTTTTGTTCTTTGTTATACCATTTACAATATACCTTCTTCTCATATTTGAAAGAAATTAATGACACAAAATTCATGTTGCGGTGCTTTGTCTTCATGTTTTCAAAAATTTATACCTTTTTCCTCTAAATCTACTTGTGAGATTGATATCATATGCCCTATTGTAGTGGGTTATTTTCTACTTCTATCATTAGCTACAACAATAATTGCAAAATTTTGAAGTATGCCATTTATCTTGCCTTTGTTGACACTTGATCATATAGCCAAAATCTCGATGGTTACATCAAAACTCAATTTTGTGACTCCGTTTCCCAATAGAAATTTCTCTCATTACCCAACCAAAACTTTTCAACACCCTCCAATTAAAGATATATCCACCATTAAAGTACACAACCAGTCTTTAAAGTGATATTGGAAGATTGAGTTGTAAGAGAGAGCCCTCTATGGGTTGGAAGGGGTAGCCTCCAACCTACAAGTTTGGTTCAAAAGGTTACCTCAGAGATTCCCTTTCACAACGAGGACATTTTTGAATGATAGCACTTCGTTTTCAAATATTTTAAATCAACTTCACTATTTTTTAAAAAGTCATATATCATGGGATGGGAATTTTGTTTAAAAATCTCTTATAGAAGATCCGGCCACAAAATTATGATAGAGCAACCCTTAGTTTTATGTAAAAACATATCTAAAACAAACCGCTAAATTCCACAATCAAGGAGAAGTGGGTGACTTTTGTAAGGTCTTAGATTAGCGTTCCAACAAGTCCCTGTAGTTTCATACTGTATTTGTAAAACTACAAATTGAAAGCATCCTATACATGAGTCACAAGTGTGAAGAAGATGGAAAGGGGAATCTCTATTGCAATTGTAATCAAAACAAAGATTTGTATAAATGTTTAGCAAGAGCGCAATATTTACACATTGGATTAGCCAGCAAAAGAGATATGGAATCTGAAGGTGAACCTATGCCTTCAACTGGTACTCAAAATACTCAACACCCTATAATGTATGATGTGGCAGGATGTTGTTTTTCTAGTTGTTTTAGCATTTACTCCTATAAGTTTTATTGGTCATTTTGAACATCGACAAAAATTGAAGGCCATGTCGCATCTTCCATGTTACATTAATGGGATTTCAATTTTGAGTATACCCTATCTAGGATTTCATTTAGCACTATGACACATTCTCTTGCATTTTCTTCATCACCCTATGTTCCAACTCAAGTGATGCATCCATGCATATTTTAATAGACTCAAAAACCTCTATTTTGTTTTGTTTTTCAATTGTGTGTGTGTACATTTGCATGCTCTTGACAACCATCTTTATATTTTTCACCTCTACCTGCAAGAGATACTTATGTTGCAATTCGTCTTCCTTACCTTTGATAGAAAACTTAAAGGATAATTCCTTATCCTTGAGATTTTTCTCAAGGGAAACAATTATTTATTTGTATTCTTTGATCATTTTTGTAGTTGCAACGCAAGTACTTTCTTTCTCCGCAACGATGGCTTCAAATTGTTTCCTTTTGTCTTTTTTTGTTTAGAAAATAAATATAAAACATTTTCTTTCTCTTCAATTCTTTCTTCAATTACTTTTTTTTCAAGTGCTTCTTTTCCTTTCCTTGCCTCTTCAAGGTCCCTCAATGGAAGCTATGAGAGCCATATTGGAAGCCATGAAACAATTTTATATTCGTCAAATATTGGAAGCTCTGAGAGCCATGGCTCGATAGAGGAAGCTACGACCTTTCAACTTGCACAACTAGGGCACCTATGTATTTGTGAACACCAACATATCTCCCACATCGAGGTCGCACATCCCTCCATGTGATTTATAAGCTCATGGTTAGAATTACCCCCCTTTGGCTACAACTCATAACATTTACCCTCTTTTTACAATCTGCCATCACTAGTAGATTGAAATTTCAAAGATTAAAATATTTTTATTTTTAAAAAATATATATCAAGTAAAAAAATACAAATTAATCTTATGTGAATTGAATTCTATCACATGCATCCATAAATTATCCATCCAACGATACCTATGTGAACCTATGAAAAGAGAACTCTATGGTTAGGTATATCATGATCTAGACAATTTTCCTCGTTACTACTCGGACAAGCCATGTCAGGAGAAATAAATGGGAAATTATTGGGGTAGGCACACAATTCACATGGATTCATATGTTTATCAAGCGGGTTCACTTTAACATATTGATTTCACTTTTAGAGATGGTGTACCAATTACCCTCTATAGAATAGTGAGTCAAAATTTAACCACCTAATGGTTCTTAGCTCGAGTGGTTGCAATGGTGGTTTTCCATCCCATCCACCCAGGTTCAAGTCTCCAATGACATGGTTTGTCATAGTAAGGTTGAAAGGAGGAATGCCAACTCTAATTTCATGCAGTTTCTAGACGTCTCACTCCTAGGCTGAATTATGGCTCCTAGGCTGAATTATGGGACGTCTCACTCCTAGGCTGAATTATGGGTTTATGATATATGGGATTTGCGGGTTGTTTCATATATCTAGGGAGGTTGCTAGCTCCACATCTAAAAAGAAAAAATTAACCACCCACGGATGGGAAAAGATGATATATGAATTATTTTCACCTACAAACATCTTCTCCATCTACTCTTATAGATTTTCCTTTTCCCCTTTTGATATAATTTCTTAATAAGTTAAAATATTTTAAAAAATAATAATATATTGACATTGAAGCACATTGGGAGGAAATAAAATTATATCCCATTATTAGGAGGGAAAAGCATCCTTCCTTTTTAATGAAGCATCGAACCATCTCAATTTTTGAAACATTAACATATTTTCTCCTTTTCCCTCCTATTACCTACAATTTGTTCTGCAGTCATAGTTTTGCTTTACCCCACTAGCGTTCGATTGCAGAGGAGACTAGCAGAGCAGGTGTCCCTTCTTTCTATCCTCAGTGGAAAATATGATGCATATTTTGGGGTTCCGAACACCCACATTCGGTAAGCTGAAGGAATCTGATATCTCTCCTGCAAGTGTACTGCGATGAGAAGGGATAGTTTATAATGGATCGAGGCCTCGCTAATCTTCAGCTAGTCAAAGGACCTATCGGCGTCATTTCTGTCTGCGGAAGTCTGTGTCAAGCAAAGAACTTCATTTTAAATCTGGTTAGGATAACATTGCTCATTTTAAGATAGCATCTGAATTGCTGAAGAAAGGGGTTATTCATTTGGTTTCACATGACTGGTTTCTCTCTGGATTTTCTTATGTGTTCAAATTCTCACCTCGATGGGCCAACGACCCTTGCACAATGGGTATCGATGAAGCTGGAAAAGGCCCTGTTTTAGGTTCCATGGTGTAAGGATGTTTATACTATTAAGCTTCTTACCAGAAAACCCTTGCTACATTGAATTTTGCAGGATTTCCCAGACAAATTTATCTTCCATCCAAATCTAGAAAAAATATTTTTGAACGAGGAGACAGAATCCACAAGCCTATTTCCAAAATTAAAAACACCATCAATATGTGGGTAGCATCTTGACTATTCGTTAGTGGCAATAATTGTTCAATGTCTTATTTTATCCTCTCAAGGCAAACTTTCAAACACTTTCACCTATAGGATTTTTTATCTTCATACTAGAAATACACAAGACATGCCAATAAACCTTCCTGCCGTTGTTGTCTTGCTGGACACCTTGCATTTGATTAGGCTCCAAAGATATTCCAAGCACATGCTTTGACTTTGGTATATGAAGTTTCCTTTAATTATATATCTGTTTATGGTAAGTTTCCAATGGAGTTGGAAATAGGCGAGCATATTTCAGTATTCGAGGCTGTTGTTAAGCTTTATGTAAAGCATTATTCCCTTACAAATGTTGTTACCAATAATGGACTAGAGGACCTTGCATTAGAATCTTGTTTGATAATGCATAGGAATATCCAAAATGAATTAAATGCAATTTCAGATTCTTTGATAAGTTTGATGTGGAATGCAATGGAAGAGCTGATAGACTTTCAAAGAAGGGGCTGGATCAATCTTTTGGTTTCATCTCTGTCAGTTTCTACAGGAATAACCGGGAGGTGGATTCATACAGACACAATTTATAGGTTCTAACAGCATTTCTCCTGTGGAGATGATAGGTCACACTTTCCTCTTTCTTATTTCCAGGCCTGTTTTCGATCTGGCTAATGGATTCTGGTATTCTGGTATCATGGTACTCTACTTTCCGATTTTCTGTTTTTGTATGGTCTAATAGTTTACATATGATCTCTTCCTATCTGCAAAGAGCATGCTGCACTTCATATCTCTGCCAGGATTGTAATTATGCCAAATCACACATTGGACCTGGCGGATCCCTCATTGGATGGCTCTCCAAAAGTCACGTTTCTGGATCGGGTGGAGGGAATCTGGTATCAAGCGAGCCTGTCTGGAACCTTTTTGTTTTTATTCTCCGTCTTATACTGTGGGCTCCTCTCAAAAAGGGGCTGGCCATTGAACATTATTTATGCTTTTTGAAGGAATGTTTCATCAGGGGGATGAAGTCTTTTTCTGTATCATCTTTCCCTCGATATATATGCATCATTACTGTATTATGCTTTTGACATTAAGGGTATCCTCATATCCCATATGAGGGTCTTTTTGTATATTCTGCTGAATCTGTATCTTTTCGATATGGGGCTTATTATCACATTTGGCCGAGGCTGAGACATCCATTTATTCAGGATGGATAAACATGGGTTTTCTCTCCGTTGGCGGATATATGTAATCGGTATATAAACTGTTTTTCCCCTAGTGTTTTTTTCTCTTGAAAAAAAATTGATTGCATCGACCAAAGTAATTGTTTTGGTTCTCATCAAAACTCTTCCAGTAAACCTTCTGGAGGACATTCATATAGGCTACTAAAATAATTACGCATAGACATGATCGAAGGACGTGGTGAAATTTTTCAATGTCCTAATCTCGGACACGAGGATTCACCACCCCAGAATTTATTCATGAGCTCTCAAAACCCTGTGGTGGATTGTACGCTGCATTTCCCAGCAAAAGCTTCTCGATAGACAGGTGGCCTGTTCGGTTTGATTTAGTTTGAGATGCTTGGCAATGGTGTCTGGCGTTTAGTGGTTTTATCAATAAACTTGGCAACCGAATACCTCGGTTTGTTCCAATTTATCGAAGGTGGCTGCACGCTGGAAGCTATGGTGCTGATGATATAATTGTTTCAGGCTAAGAATATTTGGTTATTTGCAGAGGCTCAATGTCTCTCTGCCTGTAGTTTTTTTTTCGGCGATTCCTATGGTGATACAGGAAATAGCACCGGGGATTGCATAATAGTGATAGGATGCCTGATCCTGGGTTCGTCTCTGGCATTATTGGTGTTGGCATCGACACCTCAGTCCACTATATTCTAGATCAGATTAATATTGCACGTGGGCAATTCACAGTTTCATATATACTTGACGAGGGAGAAGATTTTTGGCGATGAGGAGCGTATAGTAAGGCTGTGAACTGAGACAGTGTTGAAATTTCCCTGCGCGACGCATTGGCGGGGTGTCACGACGCATTGGGCGAGCGCGAGGCTTTGGGTCGGCTCCCATTGTGTAAACTTGCTCCTGCGCGACGCATTGAAGCTACGCGACGCATATGGCAGCAAGCAAATTCTTTGCCATTTCTTCCAAATCTTCAAATCGGCTCGGTCTCTCTTTGACCAATGGATAAGAAATTGTACCACGGTGGTGCCAGCAGGTGGAAATGCTCTACACAGTAGAGAGAATGGAGATTTGGAGCGGAAGTTCAACCAGCAGCGGTTGAGATGCAAAACTTTAGCTATGGTAGCAGCGGCTCCCATGGATTTTACCAACATGAAATTCGAGATTTTCTATAAACTGATTTCAGAGGGAAAAAGAACTGGATCTGAGGAGCAATGGAGTCGAGATGGGTATTCTTGTTCTAGTGAACTGGTTGGTCTCTGAGGAGACGATACTAGAGGAACCGGTGAGACAAAGGGTGATTGTAAACTGGATTTTCTCTTTTAGACCAAGCCGACCCTGTAAGAACATGAAGGTCAAGCTGTGCGAAAGGTGGTGGATTTTCGGAGGCTGCTTAACATGTTGTTGCGAAGAAAATTAATTTATTTCTTTGAGATTGGCTAATCAAGGTTCTTACTGGTAGCATTTTTCCTCCATGGTATGCTTCTACCTGTCTCTGTTTGGACATCGGCCACTCGGCTTTTCCGGCGGTTATTTTCTTTCAATAACCAATCGGATTTTTCAAATTTATCTATCCCGGACGTTCTCCCGCTTTCCAAAGGAGCTCTTGATTTGGACGGGTATATCTTTTTTGTGGGAGTGGAAGATCAAGCCTTAATGGTGCATCTCTGGAGGTGGTTCGTTCTCTCCCTTTCTCCTATACTTGGGCGGCTCATAGCCGTTTACGTTATGGGGAAGGAGTGGTAAATTGGTTATTTCTGGCACGTCATAGGAGTGGTTGTTACTTTGTCGACCTCTCCTTAATATCGTGATCTCTATCACCATTGAATGGAATTTAATGATGGATGGAGTGATATTCATCGGAGATGACTAATTCTATATAACTCCACTGTTTTTTACTACAGCTCTCCATTTTTATATGATTTTTATATCTTGTCTCCGGCATGATGTGGTGTTCATATTCCTACGTGGAAGGAGGATAGTAGGTGGTCGTGAGTATACTGGAGAAACAAGAGAATACGTGGATTGGGCTAGCGAAAAGACTAGATGGCAGAACTCTCCCAATATATAAACCAGCCTAGATCCATCTTAACTCCATATCTATCAAGCTCCGAGAGGGATCAAATCTCTCGAGGTGAAAACCTCAAATCAAAAAAGAGGTTTTCACCTTGAGAGATTTGATCCCTCTCGGCGCTTGATAGATCCGGAGTTAAGATGGATCTAGGCTGGTTTCAGTCGTGTGTGACCAAGGAAAATCTATCGATAATATGAGGAACATATGCTTAATTTTATCAAAAATATGTAAATACATCTAATATTAACATAAACATTTTAAATATGTTAAATATGTCTAAGATTTATTGAGTCATTTTAATTTTAAATTTGATTAGCTACCTCAGTTTGTTGAGATGATAAATATTGTAAAATAACTTTAATGATGAAATAGAATTTTGAATGCAAAGTGACAATGCAATAATATTGAATGATAGGAACTGTGAATAATAAGAATGTAGTCAATTACAAATAGTCTTCATTGTGATCGATTTCAAACTATTTTCTTCTACTATTCTTATTTTCACCCATGTTAGTTTTGTCATATTTTCATATTGATTATTTGAAAAGGATAGTTGGAATCGTAAACCATTTAAATATTTAGCCGGAGTTGTTGTAGTAAACATCATACCTTGTCTCTCTTGCTCTCCAATATTAATAGGTTGAATTACTATAACAAAAAAATCAATGTACATTGTCAATAATTTTTTGTGCTTACACTGAAATCATTGCACACACACTATTAATCCAATGACTTTAAAATTAATGTACTATCATACATCCAATTACATCAAATTAGAAATCAACATATACACTGAAATTAATGCAACTAATGCAAGAAATCAAATAATAATAGAAAACAACATCTATACTAAAATCAATGCATCTAATGCAAGTAATGAAATATGATTAGAAATCAACATCTACACTCAAATAAATGAGTCTAGTGCAAGTAGGAAAATAGGATTTAAAGCCAACATCTACACTAAAATCAACGCATCTAGTGCATGCAATCAAATAGGATTAGAAATCACCATCTACACTGAAATAAATGCATTTAGTGCAAGGAATCAAATAGGATTATAAATCATCTACATTTAAATCAATGCATTTAGTTAAATTATCTACATTTAAATCATTGCATTTAGTGCAAGCAATCAAATATAATTATAAATCAACATCTACATTGAAATTAATGCATCTAGTGCAATCAATCAAATAAGATTAGAAATCACCATCTACACTGAAATCAAGGCATTTAGTGAAAACAATCAAATAGGATTAGAAATCACCATCTACATTGAAATCAATCCATTCAGTGCAAGCAATCAAATAGGATTAAAAATAATCTACATTGAAATCAATTCATGTAGTGAAAGAAATCAAATATAACCAAAAATCAAAATCTACATTAAAATTAATGCATCGAGTGAAATCAATCAAATAGGATTAGAAATCATCATCTACACTGAAATTAATGCATTTAGTGCAAGAAATCAAATAGGATTAGAAATCATCTACATTAAAATCAATCCATCTAGTGTAAGTAATCAAATATCATTAGAAATCAACATCGACACCAAAATCAATTCATCTAGTGCAAGAAATCAAATAGTATTAGAAATCACCATCTAAACTTAGATCAATGCATCTACTGCAGGAAACCTTCTCCCCTCTCTCCCATATATATATCTATATATCCATCCATCTCTCCTTCTTTTTCTCTTTATCTCACCCCACCATACACACACTCTCTCTCACTCCATATCTATCAATTTCCTTGTCCCTCCCGCCTTCTCTCCATCTACATTTTTTTCTCTTCACCTTACATCTATATCTATATCTCACTCTATCTCTCTATATCAACTCCAAAACATAAACTCTCTTTCTCCAATCTATCTATCTATCTATCACTCCCTCCTCCTCCTACTCTCTCTCTCTCTCTCTCTCCCTCTCTCTCTCTCTCGCTTCTATCTCTCTTCCTTCCTGCTACCCTTTCTCCCTCTCTCTCCATCTTCTTTATCACTCCCTCTCTCTCTCTCCACCTTTCACCCTCTACGTCTTTATTCTTACCTCCCCCTCTCTCCCTCTCCATCTTCATATCTCTTTCCCTACCTCTCTTCACTCTCTCCCTTCCTTTCTCTCCCCCCCCCCCTCTCTCTCTATCTTCACCTTCCAACTTTGTTACCATATGCCTCTCTCTCTCCTTCTCTCCATATCTCCTTATTTGTCTCTTTATCTCACCCCAAAACATACACACTCCCTCTTCATCTCTCCCTTGTCACTCCCCCTCTCTCTCCACTACTCACTCTCTTTGTGTTTATTCTTCCCTCCCTCTCTCCTCATCCAGCTCCATCTCTCAATCCCTCCCTCTCTCCCCCTCCCAATACATATTTCTATCCCTCCCTCTCTCCTCCCCTCTCTCCTCCTCTCTTTCAAGTCCCCTCTCATTTCCTTCCTCTCTCTCCCTTTCTCTCCCACTTCCCTTTCTCTTCCCCCATCTCTCTCTCTCTCTCTCCATCTCTCAATCCCTCCCTCTCTCCCCCTCCAAATCCATATTTCTATCCCTCCCTCTCTCCTCCTCTCTTTCAAGTCTCCTCCCTTTTCCTTCCTCTCTCTCCCTTTATCTCCTACCTCCCTTAATCTCCCCCCATCTCTATCTCTCTCTCTCTCTCTCCCTCTCTCCTACAATCCTCTCTTCCCCCATCACTCTCTTCCTCTCTCTCATCATTCCTCTCTCACCTCCTTTGATTTGACCCCCCAGCTCTCTTTCTTTCTCTCTCTCTCTGTCCTCCAATCCTCTCTCTTCCCCCATCACTCTATCTCACTCTCCAACTATCTTACTATTTCTATCCCTTTATTCTTCTCTCCCCCCTTGTCTCCATCACTCCTCCTTTCTCCTTCTCTCCCCCTTGTCTCCATCACTCCTATGTATCTTTCTCCACCCATAAGCATACACACTCTCTCTCCATCTCTCCCTTGTCACTCCCTCTCTATGTATTTCTTCTTCCTTTCCTCGCTCCGCCTCCGGCTCCATCTCTCTATCCCTCCTTCTCTCCTCCACCTCTCATCCTTTCTCTCTCTCCCTTTCTCTCCTACCTCCCTCTCCCTTCCCCCTTATTTATCTCTCTCTCACTCTCTACCCTCCAATCCTCTCTCCTTCTCCCTCCCTCTCTCCTTATCTCTCTCCCACCTCCATCTTTATGTCTCCCTCTCCCTCTCTTACCCTTCTCTAACTCTCTCACTCTTCTCACTCTCTCTCTCTCTTCGTTCCTCTTCTCCCTTCTCCTTCAATTTATCTCCATATCTCCCTTGTCACTCCCCCTATTTCTCCACCTCTATCATATATCATGATACATTAATATATATTACAATATAATAAATTTAATATTGTATTAATCTAAACATATTAAATTTAATAATATTAATATTTTAATATTAATGTTAGGGTTAATAATATTTTTTTTGCATCGTATTAATAATAATTGGTCCATGGTATTTGACCCTTATACTTCATATATAATTAGATACATTTTTCTTTATTTATCTTACCTCTTTATACCTCTTTTATATTTACTTATTTACCATACCTATTTTATAAATATATTATTTGGCCCATGGTATTTGGCCCATGGTATTAATAATAATTTGTCCCATAGGCTTCACCTAAATAAAACCTGTTTTTGAGTTTTTGTAAATATAAAGTGGTTTATTGAGTAAATATAAAAATCAGTTTTATTTATTTACCATACCTCTAGTTTATTTATATTTTTATTTATTTCCCATACCTCCTCAGTAATATAAAAAGAGGTTTTATTTATTTACCATATCTCTTTTTTAAGTGTTAGTAAACTATTCATATTTTAAGTTTATATCGTTTAAATTTATTTTTAATAAAATTTTAATTGTTCATTTATATGTTTATGTAAGCTATTGTTCAAGCCAACATTTTTTTTTGGCTTCTGACATACTTACACATCGGGGTCATACTGGGCTGTAGAATGCGCCTCTCGGCACAATGAATGTGACTTGGCACTGCTCGACTCGTCCTTTCTGCATGCCATCAGGGTGGCAGAGGAAGGCCATACTTCGGGCGCGATAGGTAAGGACCGGCCAAACCCACCCATCGACCGAACTAACCGGGACTCTATCGCAGGTAACTTACACTCTTCCTTGCAGACTACCGGTCTGATTTCTCCGCGAAGAAAGGCTGCTCAGAAGTTTAAACCCTCCAAAATTAACCCAGAAGTTCGCCTCCTCAGCTTTTGGTCTGATGTTTTGTGGGAGGATGTCGAGGGGTTAACAAAGAGAGCAGTTGTTGGGCGATGGAAGTTCGATGGCCATCGGAGCAGCAATTTGATGGAGTGGCTACTTCAGGAGTGGGAGAAGCTGTTAGGTTACATCCCCCGGGTTAGCAGGTTTGAAGCGGGTTGGCTCTGTTTTCATTTACAGAAGGATGAGGATGTTATTGATGTCCTGTGCCGAACCTGGGTCAAAGGGCGGTGCTTTTTGGCTTTGCACCGATGGGATACGGGCTTTCATCCACGCACAAATGCACCTGTAAATCATATTATGTGGATGAAATTATACGGCCTACCGCTCCACTTTTGGAATTACAAAGTACTGTGTGCCATCAGTGATAGCATTGGTGTTTTCAAATTCGTCAATCCACGATGCAGCGAGGCTTACGACAAAAGAATCGCGTGGGTTTTGGTGGAGGTTTCATTTTCAGGGGGTTTACCGGCCCACGTTGATCTGCATTGGGATGGCAGGACTCACAGACAGAGCATCGACTTCTGGAAAATGCCATTCCGCTGCCACATTTGTCATGAAACCGGACATTTGCGAAAACAGTGTGCTCGCAAGAGAGATAAAGGAAATTCTCGGCAGAACATGATGTCACAGCCAAAGCTCCCTGAGGATGGAACGACACTCTGTAAGCCTTCTGCAAGTGTGGCGACTCTTCCGGGTAAGTCTATTTCTCATTCTGTGGCAACTTCTTATGAAACGGATGTTGAGAATAGATCTGGTTCAGCCTTTTTTTCTGGGGATTCACAATATGGTATGTTTCCTCCCAAGACACCTGTGGCGGGTCTAGTTTTTATGCGTCATGGTCAGTCAAACGAGGAGGGGGCTTTGGGACTAGGAGAGGATAGCACTAAGAGTGGAACAGGGGGGTACTTGGAACTCGGTGATAAAGTTTCGGGCTTACCTAAAATGGATGACTCTATGCTCGCCATGTTTCCCCCAAAACTTTGTCACAGGGACCTGGGAAATGTGCCCCAATCTCTTTCACCTGTTAAAAATATTCGCCATTCTTTGCATATTCCGTCAATCTCGGCATTGGGGATTGCATCGAAACCTATGGGTGTTGGTCATTTGCATGAAGTGAACTCCCCTCTCTCCCCCAATGTGGGTTCTCCAGACCCTTTTGTTAACCCTTGTGAACCTTTGTCTCCACGCAATTCTGTTGGATCTGATATTGAATGTTTACTACTAAATCAAGAGGTCGCCCTGGAACCTCTTATTGTGAAAATGGGTCCACATTACCCCTCCTTTATTATCAGCCCCTCGTCAAGGTCTAATGTTACTGTTAGGAGAGGCAGAGACAAGTCTAATAGGAAGAAAAAACTGGGACTTGTGTCGGACCTGAATGATATTCCGTCGGAAAGGTCTTTTCGGGATATCCCAGTATCTTTAGCTATAGGAAGGGTCCTTGGAGCGTTGACCCAGACATCCGAGGTTCCCCCATGAAGATCATTGCCTTAAATGTCAAGGGGCTGGGGGATTTTGGGAAATTTTTATTATTGAAGGATTACATTTCTATTTCTAAGCCTTATTTACTTCTTTTTCAAGAAACCATGAATTCTGCGGAATGCACCTATGATTACTTTCGAAAAATGTTACCAGAATGGCACATTGCTGCTAAAAGTGCAAATGGACTATCCGAGGGACTCGCAGCAATGTGGGATCCAAGGTGGTTCTCTCTAAAAGCCTTCGGTTTTTATGGTGGAATGCTGCTTATAGGTTTTGGTCAGGGATATAGTCAGAGAATCCATGTGGTAAATTTATATGCTCCATATCGCGATAAGCTCTCTTTCTGGGTAAAAATGGAACAGTGTGGACTATTGGAACTGTGCAATGTCATCTTTGCAAGTGATTTCAATGGCTCTGTATGCAGAAGATAGCTGGGGTGTGAAGAAGAGAATTGACCCTACTGCCAACGCCATTAGAGACATTTTTGTTCAGGCTGATTTGATTGATATTAAAATGGAGAAAAATTCCCCTACATGGCTAAATGGCAGAAGCGAGAATGAGTTTATAGGAAAGACGCTCGATAGATTTATGATTAGCTTTGATTTGAAAGCAGTTATGGGGGGGGGTTTTGGCCTCTATAGATGATCTGACTCTGTCAGACCACAGGCCGATTTCTCTTATCTGGGAATTTGAGAGGAAACCTAAGGGATATCCCTTCAAATTTAACAGATCTTGGCTTGATAACGAGAGTTTTAACACCCTTATTAAAAACCAGCTTAAATTATATCAGAGGCAAGCTGGTTTATCTGCGATGGATTATTTAATAGATACCATGAAATAAATTAAGAAGGTTGTTCGGCTGTGGGAAAAAGGGAAAATCCGGGAAACAAATGACAGAATTCGGAATATACAAGTGGAGAAAGCTCGAATACTCTTTGACATTGAAGAAGGTAGACAAGCTGGAGATTATTGGGAAAGGCTGAAAGTATTAGAGGAAGAATTAAAAACATATCTTTTCAGGAAGGAGATGACTTGGCATTTGAAAAGTCGAGCCTTATGGTTGGATGCCGGAGACCAAAACACCAAGTTTTTTCATAAATATGCATCTGGGAGGAGACGGGCAAATACCATTTGGGGCATTGAAGACGGTGATAAATCAGTTCACACTACTAAAGAAGTTAAGAGGGCAGCGGTGAAATATTTTGGCGCTCTATATAAACGAAGGGAGGTGCAGGTCTTGGATGCACAGATGGAAATGATACAGCAATACCCAGTAATGTTCGATCAACAGGAGTTGAGGTGTTTCAAGAAAAAGTTCACGCCGGAAGAGGTAACTACAGTGCTAAAATCATTTGGTACTGACAAAATTCCGGGTCCAAATGGTTGGACACCGGATTTTTTCATACACTTTTTGGAAGATTTCATAATGCTACTCACTGAAATGGTGGAGGAAGCTCGGATAAGTGGCAAGATAAAAGGTGCCATTAATTCCACTTTTCTAGCCTTAATACCCAAGAAAAAAGGACCTATATTCTTTAATGATTATAGACCTATATCTTTATGCAATACTATATATAAAATCATTTTCAAGGTTATAGCTGAAAGAATGAAGGATGCTCTGTCCAAATTTATTATGCCTGAACAATCAGGTTTCTTGAAACAACGAAGTATTCATGACGCTGTGGCGACCACACAAGAGATCATTCACTCCATTCAATCCGAAAAGAAGGATGTCGCGGTTTTAAAGATCGATCTAAATAAGGCTTTCGATCGAATGGATTGGGTATATATGAGACTTGTTCTTTACAGGATTGGTTTAGACAGAGAGGCTGTGGAGTGGGTGATGGGCTGCTCCACCAATTTATCCATGGCGGTAATCATCAATGGTTCAGCCTCAGATTTCTTCTTTCCTAGTAGGGGGCTCCGCCAGGGGTGCGCTTTATCTCCACTTCTATTTATTCTAATGATGGATGCTATGAGTCTGAAATTGAGAAAGGAAGTTGTTGATGGCTCTTTCTGCGGGATTAATGTTGGCACTAATATGAATGCCTCCCATAGCCTCTTTGTAGACGACATTTTAATATTTGGAATGTTACGGAGAAATTGCTGGCAGATACTTCAAAACATCTTTCTAGTTTTTTGTGAGGCTACAGGTATGTTGATCAGCGAAGGTAATTCTTGCTTATATTATGCAGGTGGAGAGGAAGGGGTAATAAGCGATATAATTTCCTTTTTTAAATGTGGAAGAGTTGATCTTTTCAGAGGTCTGGTTTACTTGGGATTTAGGTTGAAACCACTAAAATACACAGTTGACGATTGGAGATGGATTATTGAAAAGTACAAAAAGAAATTCAGCATGTGGTCAACAAAATGGCTCTCAAAGGGGGGTAGATTGATATTAACACAGGCAGTCTTTCAACAACAAACTGTTTTCTGGGCACATCTATATGTGATCCCAAAACAAATTTTAAATGACATTAGAAAGATTATGGCTCAATTCATCTGGGGAGGAAGAGGTGATAAGAGATGCATGCACTTAGCTAGATGGGATACAATTGCAATTCTGAAAGATAAAGGTGGATGGGGCATAAAGGATTTGGAGATCTTTGGTAAATCCTTGCTCACCAAATCATTGTGGAGGGGCCTAAATTACAAGGGAAAATGGCAAGATATCATTAGAGGGAAATATTTGGGACAGGAGTCTATGGAGTCAATAGCCACTAAGGGATGGAAGGCACACAAGAAGCAATCAAATATTTGGAAGGGCTTCTGTTCAATTTGGCCCACTGTACACGGAAATCTGAATTGGTTTTTTGGGGATGGCTCGAAAATCCTAATCGGCTGTACCAACATGCTGGGAATTGATAATTTTCGTGACATTGATGGAGCATTAATCCTGGCACTAAAACAAGGTGGCTTCTTTTACTTAAAATAGATTATTGCTAATTGGGACAATGAGATCCCGATTTGGAAGTATTTCAAGGACACAGGTTTGAATCATAGATGGGAACAATCTTGGGCAAATCTTTCTAATTCTCTCAGACATTTGGGACTGTGTAAAATCCCTGCGGGCGATAGGCTTATATGGAGAGATAAAACGATTGAGAGCAGCCCGAAGGTAAAAGATATTTATCAGACCCCCATAGAATCGAAGTTTATTTTGGGTGCAGACAGCTGGTTTAAGCTCATTTGGAAGGTCAAGGTCGAAATAAAAAAGATTATTTTTCTATGGCTCGTTTGGAGGGATAAAAACAATACTTGGAATAACTTGCAAAAAAGGGGTTGGCAGGGTCTGAGTTATTGTTTGTTATGCGGTGTAGATGGTGAAGATAACCAACACCTTTTCTATCTGTGCCCCTTTTCAAAGAAAGTTTTGGAAATGCTGTGTTATAAATGGAATTTTCCAATCCCAGAGTACTCGAACACTGTGGATTGCATAAGGTGGTGGTTCAGTAGGGGAAAAAATTTTAGAGCCATACCCATTCTATTCCACTGGAATATTTGGATAAACAGAAACAGAATGTTTTTGAAGGGAGACCTTGCTGGCCAAATAAAACTTATAACCAAATCTTAATTTGTTGGAAGAGGCAAAGGACTACTGAGAAGCAGCCTGTGGATTTTTCCAGGAGGAACAGACCTCATGATCTACATTTCCTGGCAGGATACTTTGATGGGGTTGCACAAAATAATAATTGCGGTTGTGGTGTTTGGCTAATGCTCTCTCCAAATTTCCAATACAAATTCTTCTGGAACGGTGGTATAGGTACTAATACGAGAGCAGAATGCATGGCTCTTTGGGGACTTCTATGGGTGGCGTCACTTCTATGTGTGGAAAAATTATGGATCTTTGGAGATTCTAAAATACTAATCAATCATATGAACAACAAATCTAATCTAAACCCTGGACTGATAACTCACTAGATTGAACGTATTCATATACTAAAGGAAAAGTTCACTTTTATCTCCTTTTTTCATGTGTACAGGGATAAAAACAAGGAAGCAGACTAGCTTTCAAAGAAGGGTCTGGAGAGTATTTTTGGATACATGAATTACGAGTTCATTAATTCGCAGGGAACAATAGCTGAAGGAGTGATCAATCTAGCATAACTGGAAGGAAACCTGAACAAACATACTCCTACTATTTGGCTGGGCGATTGTCGCCAGGATCTTTGTTGTTTTCTTATTGCAGATGTTTCCCTACAGCTCAACCACATGCTGAAAAAAGAGACTTAGATTTCACATTGGGAGCTTTCCATCTATTTATGTTTGGAGCACAGGGCTCTGTTTTGACCAAAAAAAGATATATGTGACTACTGTCCCGCTTTAAATGCTTTGTAGCTGCTTCCTGTTTGTGGTAAATTCTCACTGGAAGATTTTATGTTTTTCCATTTTTATTTACTGATCAAGTATGAGGTTAGCCCTCACAAAATGTAGCCCTGAATTGATGTTGATCAACTGAAGATTGGAACTTGTTTTTCTCTGGTACATTATATAAACCAGCTGTATTTTTTCATGCTGAAAAAAAGACATCGAAGGACGTGAAGCTTTTCTAGATGATTTATCCAGGAAATAAATCACTAGTATCTTGCATTCCTTAGTAGTGGATGCCTTTTCTGGAGTAAGAAAAAGTGATGGCCCATGTGGTGCACAAGGAAATGCTTATTCAAGTACTTCTTCGCTTGTTGCTACTTTGCCAGTAATAGGTTCTTCTTTGGCACAAATTGTGCGCATAGTAAGGGAAACGAAAATTTTGGCCATTCAAACTTTCAATGGAGTAATGCCCTGATTGAGGCACCTACAAATTTAGAGAATTTGAATATTAGGACATTCAATTGCGAAAATATGCTTTTACGATGTCTTCTGAATTTCTTTGGACAACCTTAGTTAACACGTTTTAATAACGATTTATTTGCAGGAAATGTTTTGTGTTTCAGATGGAATTTGTGTCAGATCCATTGAATATGTTGGTTCAAGGATATCATTTCCTTTAATCGTGCCCCCCTCTTAGCATTGGCATCAATATATTGCTTACAGAGCATGTACCTTATAGGATTTTATGAGACTCAATGGCGTGCATTATATTTGTACTGATGCTTTGAAATTACATAGAGGAAGATATCGATGCAATTTTTGGTATTGTGCAATAGATATGAATTTTTAATAAATTCAGGGTATTATTATGTTGAAATAATATAATAAGATCAGGAAAAATGTGTCTTATGGACATTTGTCATGAAGCATATAGATTTGATAGGCTCTTTGTTTTGTAGAGAATTAGGTTGTGAAAGATTAGTGATCACTTAAAGCTGTCTATGACTTCAAAATAGCATTGTATAGAAAAACTCCTAATGGAATCATTCATAGAATCTATAATTTGTGCTTGTAAAGGCACTCCTCAGACCAATAAGCTATGTATTATATATACATGTCAATGGAGGGTTTGGTAAGACTTGCCATATACTCTATGCTTCCTTGGAATCTGCATAAAAAAAGTTGACGCTCCTCCAACTAATCAACTCATATGTATGAAAATTCTACTGCAGTATATTGGTTTATTTCTCCTACTTGATTTAGATTAATACAAGTTAATTTCGGAAATTAGATTCAGAAAAAATATCGAAATAAACACAACTACAGCCTACACATGCAGATAATTTATTGGATAATACGCTCATACAACAAAGTGACACATGGATTTTTGGACATAAGTCCTCGGAAAAACCCAAAGCGGGAAAGTCGTTGCAGCAGATATGAGGGTTTATTATTAAATAGATTCCAAGTACAGTAAATTTGGGTTCCAGATATGGAAAAACCGACAGAGAATAAAAGAAATCAAATCTGCAACTAACCTAAAGTTCTAGTGCCAAATATTTGACTGATCCACACCCTCAAATGGGATTTACAAAACTCAGCCCAGGTCTGGCCCTAGAAACCCTCAGCACTGCCTCTGAAGCCCCAACGCCAGCCCTGCTAGCCTCAGAATGCCACTGCGCTGCCCAGAGAGGGACTGCGTAACCCCTAGAAGGGTGACATAGGCCTTACGCTGGCTTTGGAGACCCTCTGCGTAACTTTTGTAGCTCCTTCGAGCCTCTGCGTTGTCCTTGTCGCTGCTCCTCTGCCTCTTACTGACTCTTGGCTCTGAGATCAGATCATCCCCTTAGCCAATACTACCCCTCGCTGCAGGAAATTCCTCCAAAAATTCTTAGCAAACTCGCCCTAGAATTCCAGATCTATTCCTCAGCCCTGCAACTGTGTGTCTCTTCCAACTGACCCTCAAGCCTTTCTCTTATACTTTTTCATTCATCTCATCAACGACTGAGATTAAAACATTCATCAATGGATGAGATTAAAAGACTGCTTGATGTATGTCTTTTTGAACATTGCTTTGTGCCATTTATATTATCCAACCAGATTGGATAACCGAATCAAGGGAGGAATGGAAGAATGACGAAGAAGTTTCGACACTCATTCAAAAGTTGCAGCAAGATCCCAGTACATTTGATACATTTAGTTGGAAAAATGATTCCTTATTGTACAAAGATCGGTTATATCTTTGTAATAATTCCCAAATAAAACAAAATATTCTTTTGGAATTGCAAACCTCTCCCTAAGGAGGACACTCGGGATTTTTAAAAACTTACCACAGGCTGAAGAAAGAATTTTTTGGGATGGCCTTAAATCTGATATTCAAAAGTTTGTGGCTGAATGTTTGGTTTTCCAACAAAATAAAGTTGAGACAATTAATACACCAGGTCTGCTACAGCCTTTATCCATTCCAAATCAACGTTGGGAGGAGGTTTCAATGGATTTTATCACATTTTTACCTAAGTCCGAAGGAAAGAGTGTCACCATGGTGGTAGTTGATATGCTTACCAAGTATGCACACTTTTGTGCATTATCTCATCCATTTAAAGTGAGTACAATTGCTACTGAATTTATGGAAACAATTAAAAAGCTACATGGAAACCCAAAGATTATTGTAAGCGATAGAGATCCCATTTTCACTGGAAATTTTTGAACGAAATTATTTTCTTGTTTGGGTACTCAACTAGCTCATAGCTCATCTTATCATCCTCAATCCGATGGGAAAACTGAGATAGTGAACAAATGTTTGGAAGTATATATTTGTTGCTTTGCATCTGATAAGCAAGCACAATGGGTCAATTGGTTACCTCTAGCTGAATGGTGGTATAACATTGTTGAAAATGCAGCAAGATGATGGAGCTTAGTGAAATGAAGTCGCCTTCACTAAGTGGGCCCGCAGGCTATTTTTGGCGCAAAGTCTATTTTTAGACTATGTCTATTTTTAGACATATGGAGCATGGTCTGGGAGTTGCAGTATGCTATTCTTTGAGTATTGGTCATGTTGGTAAAAATATATGGACCTCTATTTTTAGACATTTAGGTCGAATTCTATTTTTAGACTGCCTATCCTAAAAATAGAAAAGTCAAATATTATTTACCCTTAATAATATTTGGACTCTAAACTTCAGTTTACTCTCTTGGAGCACTTCAATTGGAGCTACAGAAGTGGCTCATGCATCTGACAGAGGAATTACGCTATTCCTAGGGGTTTGGTGAGCTCATGCATGGTTGACTTCAGTTAGGACTTCAGTGGCAGAAGTTTGGTGGAGTTGATGGGACAGTTGGTGGAGTTGTGTTCGGTTTAACTTAGTTGAACTAGTTGTGATTAGTTTAACTAGATAATCAGCTAGTAATGAGTGGATTGAATTAAATATTATTTAATTCACTAATTATTAACTCATTATTCAACTCAAGAACACATAAGTTCACTACAGTGCATGGACAGTTCAGTGGAGACCAGTGAAAGAGGTAGATGAAAGGGTTGAGATAGCTATCGATTGTGACATCAGTTGTGCATGAGATTTGCACCACACTTGGAGTAATTTCCCATGATGATTGCGCTGTCAAGCCAAGGAGATTCGAACCTTGGATCTCTCATTAGACCAGCCTTGATTGCGCAATAGAGGCAGGCAATTAGTGGATGAGTTTTGAACCTGTGACTTGTTCAAAACCAAGCTAGTTTGTGTGTAACTTAATGAGACAATACTGAGTACTTGTGAGGAGTATTGTACTGAGACTGTTACATGTTCTCTTCCATCTTAATATACAAAATAGCTGGGGGTTTTCAGCTATAAGCTTTCCCCATACATACTGTGTAATGTGTGTGATGTTTTGATGATCTTTTGATCGCATACCGCTTGTTTATTTCCGCATGTGTGATGATCTGAGTAGAAGAGATTATGTGTTTCATATGAATTCGAATTAGTATGTGATTAGGATAATCTCGGTGGATAAATCTTCATTATTCAGCAAATTTCTACATGTTATCGGAGCTATCGGAGCAAATATTGATCATCACAGTGATTACAAACTTATTTCGGTAGACAGAGTCTGCATGCGGGCCAGGTAGCCTCTGGATCCATCCTTTCCTTTGAAAGGTGATACATCCAGTAAATGCCCCTGCAGTCGATCTCTGTGCTAGAAATATTTTTTTCTCACAGATCAAGAGCAGTTGAGCTTTGAGTTGGAATTCGAATTTTGCAGCAGTTTGTTTTCTTGGTGCCAGAGTTGAAAATGTCTTTCAACGGTTTGCGACTTGAATATGCTCTTGAAGGAAGTTCGAATTATGTTTCATGGAAGGATCGCATGGAGGCAGTATCAGAAGATAATGGACTGAAGGAGTTTGTAGATACGGATGTCCAAAATCCCACTGATCCTGCTGAAGTCGAGGCTTGGCAAAAGAAGATGGCGAAATGTCGAAGGATTCTATTGGAGGGCGTGAAGGATCACATTGTATCCAGCCTGCATGGAAAAGCTTCTCCATATTTAATGTGGAAAGCGTTGACATATCTATTCCAGAGTAAGAGCGACCAAAGGAAGCTGCCGCTCAAGGATAAGCTCAGAAACATTAAGATGGAGAAAGGCGACAGTATCGCCAAATACCTCACGAAGTTCACTCAATGCAGAGATGAACTGGGAAGTGTGGGGGTGACTGTCGAAGAAGAGGATATGGTGGACCTGGCTCTCCTTGGTCTTCCAAAGGCTTGGTATTCATATCAAGATAGTGTCAATGGTCGGGAGAAGTTGCCGGGATGGGATCGCCTTTGGGCGGATCTCATGTAGGAGGAGATAAGGAGGACTACCAGGGATGGATCTTCATCAAAGGTATCTGATGAAGAAAATTTCACTTTGGCTGCCAAAGCAAAGAAGGGGAAGAGAAAGAAAACTTCTCATTCCGGTGCTAAGGGCAAGAAGAAAGACATGTCTAAGGTGAAGTGTTTTCACTGTCACCAGCACGGAAATTATGCCACAAATTGTCCGCAGAAGAAGAAAAACAAGCAAGCGGAAAGATCTGCAGATGGAGAGGCTTTGGCCTCACAATTCGAGCTTGAATTTTCGCTGATCGCATGCTTGGTTTCAAGTGTGGTGGGATCAGTATGGTTCTTGGACAGTGGTGCGTCATTTCACATGACCGGAGATCGAGATCTGTTTTCAGATCTGGAGGAAAAATATCTTGGAGTGCACATCGAGATGGGCGATGATGGTAGATACAGTGCGACTGGTATCGGTACCATTTCCTTTGAGAGGGAGTCTGGTAAACCTTTCATATTGAAGGAAGTTTTGCATGTTCCAGGGTTGATGAAGAACCTGATCTCTGTGGCGATGTTGGAAGACAAAGGGTATGATGTGGTCTTCAGCGAAGGAAAAGCCTTCCTGCGCAGTAAGACTACTGGTGAGACCCGGAAGATAGGGGTTTGAGTCAAGAACCTTTATCAGTTGCAAGTAGATGGCTGCGCAGCAATGGCATGCAAAGCGGGAGAAGTGGTGAGCCGAGATGATGAGGGTGAACTGTGGCACAGGAGATTGGGCCACCTTCACCACGGAGCTTTGAAGATCCTGCAGCATATTTCTACTGGGCTTCCTAAGGGCACCCTTGCGCAGTCAGATCAGTGCAAGGGGTGTACTTTGGGAAAATATGTGAAAGCCACCTTTCACGAGAAGGATAGTCGCGCCACGACGATCCTTGAGAGAGTTCACACAGACGTGTGTGGTCCGTTCTCAGTAGCTTCGACAGCAAAGCACAAGTACTACGTGATTTTTGTTGATGATTTCTCTCGAAAGTGCTGGATCTTCTTCATGCAAAAGAAGAGCGAGACATACTCTAAGTTCTGTGAGTTCAAAGCACTGGTCGAGAAGGAATCGGGGAAGAAGGTGAAGGCTCTTAGGAGCGACAATGGTGGTGAATTCATCTCGGCTGAATTCAAAGACTTTTGCAGTGCAGAAGGGATTCGGAGAGAGCTCATCGCACCCCATAACCCACAGCAGAACGGGGTGGCTGAGCGGAAGAACAGAACGATCGTGGGTGCTGCACGGGCGATGTTGCATGATCAGGGCCTACCCCTTCACTTGTGGGCTGAGGCATGTAATACAGCAGTATATGTGCAGAACCGTTGTCCTCACAAGATTCTTGGCATGAGTACACCGGAGGAGGCGTTTTCTGGCAAGAGGCCTGATATTTCTCATCTGAGAATTTTTGGCTCACCTGTCTACATGCATGTGATGAAGGATGCCAGAAAGAAGCTGGATCCGACCGCAGAGGTTGGAATATTTGTGGGGTACACTGATACACCTCACAACTATCGAGTGTATTTTTCAGACAATCACAAGACTGTTGTGCGATGGGATATCAAGTTTCAGGAGGAGAAAGCCATGCAGTGTTCGCTTGAGAGGGAGCTACACTTGCATGCAGATGAGGAGCTGTTAGTTCCTAAGGAGGAGCTTCCGGATGTGGATCAGCCACAAGAGGAAGTTCAAGAGGTGGAAGAAACCACCCATGCAGCGCCAACCATCAGAGGGTGCATGCGCACTACAGAAGCTGAGCGACTGGCTCGAGATGCAGAGAAGGTTGTAGGACCACCTACAACACAGCGCAGACAGAGGCAGTCACCGGATCGGTACACTGGATACATGGCTCTTATGAGTAAATGTGTCGTGACGGAGCCATCCTCTTTTGAGGAAGCTGTGGAGGAACCCGCATGGGTAGATGCCATGATCGAAGAATATGATTCGATCGTCAGAAACAGTGCATGGGAGATTGTCCCAAGACCGGAGGGAAAATCAGTGGTGGGTTCGCGATGGATCTACAAAGTGAAGCAGGCGGCTGACGGGAGTGTGGAGAAGTACAAGGCGAGATTTGTCGCCCGTGGCTTCTCACAGATCGAGGGGATCGATTATGAGGAGACCTTTTCACCTGTCGCAAGGTACTCTTCCATACGGACGATCCTAGCTCTCTCAGCGCAGATGGGATGGCACATCCATTAGATGGATGTGAAGACTGCGTTCCTCAACAGAGTCATTAAGGAGGAGGTGTACATAGAGCAGCCTGAAGGTTTTGAGATCTTTAGCAGTGATTCGCATGTGTGCCGACTCAAGAGAGCATTGTACGGGCTGAAGCAAGCACCTCATGCTTGGTACACACGGATTGACAGTTATTTCACCGGGCTTGGATTTTCCAAGAGTGAGGCGGATCCTAACCTATACCATATTGTGGTGGAGGGGAAGCTGCTGATCATTGTACTATATATAGATGATCTGATTTTGACGGGTGATGAGCTGTTGATACTTTCATGCAAGGAGGACCTTGCTAGAGAGTTCGAGATGAAGGACTTGGGCCTCCTTCATTATTTCCTGGGATTGGAGATTTGGCAGCGCAGTGGAGGACTGTTTGTTTCTCAGGGAAAGTATGCCTGGGAGATTCTAGAGAGGTTCAACATGCATGGCTGCAAGCCTGTTGACACTCCTCTTCCTGGTGGTTGGAGGAAGGAGGATGCTACTTCAGCGGAGGTAGTGGATGCCACTGTCTATCGACAGTTGGTGGGGTCACTTATGTATTTGGTCAATACATGACCCGATATATGCTATGCTGTTAACCAGCTTTTGCAAGCTATGGTTAAGCCTACCAAGCTCTTCTGGAAGGCAGGAAAGCATGTATTGTGTTATCTTAGTGGCACATCGGGATATGGTCTATGGTACAGACAGGAGGATGGAGCGAAGCTTTCTGGCTTCACTGATGCAGATTGGGCAGGGAGCCCAACGGACCGGAAGAGCACATCTGGAGGAGTTTTCAGCATTGGGTCGACAGCAGTTTCCTGGTACAGCAGGAAGCAGAGATTCGTGGCACTCAGTTCAGCAGAGGTCGAGTACATGGCAGCTAGCTTGGCTGCATGCGAGGCTATTTGGATGAGGAAGATCCTCGTTGGATTGTTCGGGTTGCATTTGGAGCCTACAGTGATCTACTGTGATAACCAGAGTTGCATTAAACTCTCGGCTAATCTAGTATTTCATGATAGATCCAAACACATCGAAATCAGGTACCATCATATCAGAGACTGTGTTCAGCGGAGAATCATGATGCTTTCATATATTCCCACAGAGGATCAGGATGCTGACATCTTGACGAAGGCGCTCACCAGGAGCAAGTTCGAATTCCACAGAGGCAGGATAGGGGTTGCAGATAATCCATATCTTGCTGAGAGGGAGTGTTGAAAATGCAGCAAGATGATGGAGCTTAGTGAAATGAAGTCGTCTTCACTAAGTGGGCCCGCAGGCAAATTCTGGCGCAAAGTCTATTTTTAGACTATGTCTATTTTTAGACATATGGAGCATGGTCCAGGGGTTGCAGTATGTTATTCTTGGAGTATTGGTCATGTTGGTAAAAATAGATGGACCTCTATTTTTAGACATTTAGGTCGAAGTCTATTTTTAGACTGCCTATCCTAAAAATAGAAAATTCAAATATTATTTACCCTTAATAATATTTGGACTCTAAACTTCAGTTTACTCTCTTGGAGCACTTCAGTTCGAGCTACAGAAGTGGCTCATGCATCTGAAAGAGGAATTACACTATTCCTAGGGGTTTGGTGAGCTCATGCATGGTTGACTTCAGTTAGGACTTCAGTGGCAGAAGTTTGGTGGAGTTGATGAGACAGTTGGTGGAGTTGTGTTCGGTTTAACTTAGTTGAACTAGTTGTGATTAGTTTAACTAGCTAATCAACTAGTAATGAGAGGAGTGAATTAAATATTATTTAATTCACTAATTATTAACTCATTATTCAACTCAAGAACACATCAGTTCACTACAGTGCATGGACAGTTCAGTGGAGACCAGTGGAAGAGGTAGATGAAAGGGTTGAGATAGCTATCAGTTGTGACATTAGTTGTGCATGAGATTTGCACCACACTTGGAGGAAATTGCCCATGATGATTGCGCTGTCAAGCCAAGGAGATTCGAACCTTGGATCTCTCATTAGACCAGCCTTGATTGCGCAATAGAGGCAGGCAATTAGTGGATGAGTTTTGAACCTGTGACTTGTTCAAAACCAAGCTAGTTTGTGTGTAACTTCATGAGACAGTACTGAGTACTTGTGAGGAGTATTGTACTGAGATTGTTACATGTTCTCTTCCATCTTAATATACAAAATAGCTGGGGTTTTTCAGCTATAAGCTTTCCCCATACATACTGTGTAATGTGTGTGATGTTTTGATGATCTTTTGATCGCATACCGCTTGTTTATTTCCGCATGTGTGATGATCTGAGTAGAAGAGATTATGTGTTGCATATGAATTCGAATTAGTATGTGATCAGTATAATCTCGGTGGATAAATATTCATTATTCAGCAAATTTCTACAGACACTTCCTTCCACACTGCAGCAAAAATGACCCCATTTATGGAACTTTATGGATATCATCTGTCATCCATCACATCATCTTTAAGAGAAAATTCTATGGTTAAAGTAGTGGAATATCAACGTCACAGCGAGAGAAGTTTTGATGTAGGCAACTGTGTATTTTTAAGGCTACAACCATACAAACAAATTTCCCTCAAGCAAGCTAAGAAGGATAATAAATTATCGCCAAAGTACTATGGTCCTTACAAGTTGTTGCAAAAGATTGGTACTATGGCATACAAATTGGAGCTTCATGTATCTTCCCGAGTGCACCCAATTTTCCATGTTTCATGTCTAAAGAAGGTTATAGGTGACAAACTTATGGTTCAAACAATATTTCCAGGACTTGATGAGGAAGGAAAAATCATATTGGAACCTAAAGTAGTCACAGAAACAAAAACTCGACATCTACGAAATCGATCAATTTCAGAGTATCTCATCAAGTGAAAGAACTTACCCACTGAAGATTCCACATGGGAGGATGGTAATTTTATACAGAAGCATCCATAACCACTTAAGCGCTGAGGACAACACTTTTTTGAAGGAGAGGGGCATGTTAGAGCCCTATATTACTAATGTAGTCCCTTATTTTTGTTAATGTAGCCCCCTTATTGTTATCGTTTTACCCCTGTACTTCCCATATTGTTATTATTGTGCCCTTACATTATTATTGTTAGGTCATCTAGGATTATATTGTGACCTCATGGACTCCTATATATAGAAAGGAGGTTTTTTTCATTTGTGTCATCCAAGAATTTTTCATTTATGTAATGTAAAGGAGGATTCCCCCTCGAAGTGGTTTATTTCTAAGTCGTTGATCTCTCTTTTATTCTATTTTTTGAGCTGGTTTTATAACAGCTTGCTTGCTTCCACTTTCCTTCTTGGCTTGACACCATGGTTTATTGCTCTAAGGGGTTTGGGAGGGTTGTTAGGAGTTCAATTTCTTACATTCCTTGGTAAATATATTCATAATAGGATTTTCACTTGAAAGAGAGTGTTTGTAATCTAGGGGTTAAATATGGGACCAATCATCCAATGTAACATTGGTTTCTTATCCTTTTTCTAGGCAAAAAATTTGACACATATGTAGGCACATGCAAACATTATAGATTATGTTTTTCCTATGTACTTCCCTAAGGCTTTACCTCTATATTCCAAATATTCATCAATCCAATAGGGAAGAGAAAGGTGTGGAAGACAAACTCAAATCCAAACCTCTTAAGTTACATCTAGCTCTGGGTCAAATTATATGAACCATCAGTTTAGATACACTCTAGAAGGGCCCATAAAGTATGGTCCACTTCAAAATATGAGATACATCTTCTTTTAAGTTCAAATAGGAAGTGAAATAACCTCTTCCACAAAAAATAATGAGAGCTTACCCTTCATGGGAGCATCCAAATATTATAAATCCGTCATTAATTACTCATGTTGAAGGCCATAACCTAGTGAATTGGCCTATGATGTCTTGTTCTCCCATTTCAAAAACTTTGAGACAAGTGTTGTTTGCAATGGTTTTTCTTTTGGGGGTGGAATTTTACTTCTTGAAAAAATGCATAGGGGTATATTTCATTGCAATGAATGTTTACAATTTTTTTGTTCTATAGTCTTAAGGTGATATTTTCCATAGTGAGGTAAGGGGAGATATATGGACCCCCTGATTCATTTTCATGCCCATAGGTGGTGAAGGATCCAAGAAGGTCTAATCAATTTCTTTAAGGAATTTCACCTCACTTGAAACACCATGTTTGAATTTTCTAGCAAGTGTTAGGAGGGCCAATCTATAATTTATCATAAGAAAAATGTGTTTCTTAAGGGTTTTTACAATGATATAGACATTAGAATAACACTATAATCTAATTTTTTTATCAATTAATTTTCTCTAGTGTTGTAAAATTAATTTGGCCTCACAAATATAATGCGGGGCCTTATTATTAAAATAAATCATTATTTCAATGAAATTGAGTATATTTGTATTTCAATAAGAAATATTTATATTGATTGGAAAGATGGACCATTATAGAGCATAAAATTAATACCAAGAAAATAAATTTATCTATTTCTAATTTCCATAAAAAATTGTTTAGCCAGGGGACTATGACTAGTTTAAATAGATTTAATCAAACCTAAAAACTAAAATTATTATGCCTGTCATCTACAAAACTGAGCATTTCAAAATTTGGGAATGTAGCAACTAGACATATATTCATTGATTATATTTAGAGAGAGGTATTTCCTTTTCCTGGAAACTAAGACCCTTTATAGAAATATACCCTGACATACCCATAATAGCAAAAACAAACCAATATAGACCAACAATTGGAAAATTAAGCTTGATGAGGATTTGAGCTTTCAGGGGCATCCTTTGGGATGTCTATTATTTTATCCTTGGAGCCTCCACTAGCCTCTGTGATTAGATCCCCTCCTTGTTTTTTTTTCGCCAACCACTTGCAGAGAGTTACAAGAAGCTACCCCTATTTCTACACTATATCTAGAAAATCCCTCAAATCCATATGCTCACTAACTTGAAAAATCATGAGAAAACTACATTTTTGTGTGTCAATACAATTCAAGAGTACAATATTATTTCATGTCATGAGTGTAATTGGTTCCCATAATAGGGATAAATTTAGCTACTTCTACCATAATCTCCTCATCATCAACCAAAATCATTTTTCATTTGACCTCCTCTTACAAAAGTGTTAGTGATTTTCAAGCCACAGGGGAGGCTACATAGTGGAAATATTGTACTACCTCTCTAGTCGCAAACTCCACACTAGTGTGATGAATAGGAGGATGCCCTTTGCGGCCCAAGTGACATGCCATGAAAACCAAAATATCTAGCGACTAATGTGCAAAAAACGAAGAAAGGGAAAGGCATCAATATGGAAAAGAGGGAACAACATTACAAAGATAGAACGAGTCGAATGAAAAACCAATTGCACTTCCCACAACCAAACAACTGAACAAGTTGCATGCTCTACTCACTTCTTTGAATCGTTTCCCTAAGAGTTGCGCTAATCACTAGAAAATCAATATGTCATTGCAATAAAGGAACTAGAGTACCCTTATTAATGTTACAATAAGTATCTCTTGTACTTGCAAGTTGAGAACTAAGCAATGTGTTCCATGTGGCCTCGCTTTTTTATTTCTCATCTTTTCACTCTACCCCCATATCCATTCAAGTCCATGTCCACTCAATTCGAGAGGTCAATGAAATTGAGTATCATTAGTCAAGTTAATCATAATTAATTAATATCTTCCATTTTTTTTCCTTTTTAGGAATTATGGACATATTTGAGAAAAATAGATTTCTTTCTCATAATTAATTAATATCTACCACCCACGGGGCATAGAATAGACGGTAACAGGGTGTTATGTTAAAGCATTTTGTGGTGAAAATGTCACTAGTTTGAAATCTCATGGGAAAAAATCTAGCCATGTTAAGGGCTGGTGTGGCCTAGGTTGGTTGTGATCCCCTAGTTAATTTGACGATTCATATTCCCCTAGGTCGTGGTTACTCAAGCCAAAGGTTAGGTGTGCCATTCATTTCAGGTTTGTAATGACCAAAAGTCGTATACGCAATGGAAATCTTTAAAATACTTTAAAGACGTAAATTTCCATTATAAGACACGTAACGCTTTATTGAATATTGTGTATAAGAATCGATGTGAGATTATTACAACGAATATGAGGGCCTTCTTATATACCCTAGGCAGGTACCTCTTCACCAACGATTGTGTCCTTAAGGACATACCTTTTCATTAATTACTATTTAATTAATAATTAATAATTATTATTGTCATTTACATTATTTATGTTATTTATATATATATATTTAATTTGTAACATTACCTTCCTCTTAAAAATATTTGTCCTCAAAGCTTATTTATGAAAAGCCTTGATCTATTTTTCAGCTCGTCGCGTAAATGTCATCGTTGTTACAAGAAAATATGATCCTTGGAGTGATAAATAAAATTATCAAATCGAAAATGGATCTAACCATCATAGATTATTTTTTTGTGGAATCTTCCACTCACTGGAATTTTGAAATGAATTGTTATCGTAGGATTGTATTCTGCAAACTTCAGTATTCCTCGGAACATAAATCTATTGTTTATGTTCTAATTATACAAATTCGTAGATTGATTTAGGTATCTATTTCTGTGATTCAGATGTAGATAAGTATTTCTTCTTTATGGACTTTCCCTTATCATGTGAGTGGCAGTTTCTTTCTTCCCTTCAGGTGTTATTATTGTTGATTTGGCTATCGAATCATCATTTGGAATTTCCATCATTTGAACTGCAATTTCTCAATATGTTTTAAGTTCTCTTTCTTCTTTAGTTGCGATATTGATTGGATCGGTATTTATTCCTTTATTTCAACTTGGACTCAAATGACTGATGAAATCAATATTTTTCTTGAAGTTGTTCTAACTTATCATTTAGTTATTTCTTGTCACTTTTAAGCTTCTTTATTTGCATAAGAATGCTTTGGTTATGATTCTTTAAACGTAAAATCTTGTCATTTTCTAAATCGTTGACTTTGTCCTTAGTATCCTCCTCTTTATCTTGTGTACTTTTGATTTGTTCTAATAGATTTTGATTAATGTTTCTTAAGCGCAAATTTTCTTGTTCCTTCTTCGATAGATTCTCGTTGAATTTGTCTTTAGAACTTTCATTTTCTTGCTTTAATTTTTTCTTTTTAATTTTAGACTTTTTGATCTCTGAAAGTAATTTCTCATTGTGGTCTTTTAGATGCCAAAATTTCGTTGTTACTTTCTATAGATTTTTCATGAAATCGATCTTCGAGATCTTTATATTTCTTTTTTGATGCTTCATTCTTTTGTTGAATTTTTGTGATTTCTTCATTTAATTTTTCTATTTGCATTTGTTCATTATCACTATGTTCTTCGATACTAAATAATATTCCACGCGATAAACATTTTAAATTGCACCTTTTTTTAAATAAGCATATCCAATAATACCTAGAGAAAATGGACATTTAGCTCAAAATAACGATTATTGTGTGGAACTTATATTTTCTTCCTTCATACCTAGATTATTCATCTTCTTTTTTTAACAATTTTCTCTACTTATTTTTATTTTTCTTTTTTCTTTTTTAGATGAGCTTAGGACTTAATGATTTCTTCCCCTTTTTTTAAATAATTTATTTTTCACATAAAAACCCTTATATATATATATATATATATATAGCTTTTTTTATATAGTTTTTTGTTAACTTTTATTTCAGCTTTTTTTACTATTTTTTTTACTAGAATCATTGAAATGTCAATGGCCAAAGGTTTTTTTTTTTTTAAATTAGATATTTATTTTTTTTAATATTTTTTATTTATTTATTTATTTAATGGCCACAAGCCTAACAAAAAAATGGAGAACCTCCCAATATGCGTGGCTAAAATCCTGATTTGACAACGAACTGAAGAAGGGTCGATGACCAAACGACCAAAAGTCATATACATAGCGGAAATATTTAAAATACTTTAAAGACGCAAATTTTCATTCTAAGACACATAATTGTATATTGAATATTGTATATAAGAATTTATGTGAGATTATTACAATGAGGATGAGGGCCTTCTTATATACCCTAGGCAGGTACCTCTTCACCAACGATTATGTCCTTAAGGACATACTTTTTCATTAATTACTAATTAATTAATCATTAATAATTATTATTTTTGTTTACATTATTTGTGCTATTTTTATATATATTTAATTTTTTAACAAGGTTCCACATTATCTAAAAAACAAAAAAGAAAATATCCACCATTTTTCTACATCTTAGGAATTATGGAAATATTTGAACAATAATAAATTAATAGTTATTTTTATAAATTTCACTTTTAGCTTGTTAATCTAGATATTACAAGGTCAAATTGCATATGATTAAATAAGGGTCTTAATACATTTTACTTTATTATATGAGTGAATCAATCATTTCATGGTAAAAAAAATTGAATCTTTTTTTTCTTTGTATTTTTCTTTTTCACGTGGAAAATACCTTTATATTCCATACTAGAAATATATGATGATGATGGTTAACGTCCACTAAGACCAAACTTTGGTCTCTCGGACCTATAATTTTCTTAGTTCTTAATTGTCTGGCTTCTCGTCTTTCTTAGCGAGATTGGTGTTGTAGCTTTCTTTTTCTTCTCTACAGTCTTCCAACTTCCTTTATCTTGCACCTCCTTCATCTCTTCTGATTCTTGGGACACTGGTGTCTTATCTTCGGGATATAGGAGATCTGATTTGCTGCTAAATGAAGATTTCTTTTGCGCGGTATTTGAATCCTCATAATTTTTTATGCTTGAGGGACTATCGAGTTCATTTTTTTTTTGTTGGGCGGGGCTTTCCCCTTGCTTGTCTTGAGGGTTGTTTCTTTCTTGCCTGATTTCTTGTGACTCTGAGTTTTCTGGAGAGTATTCTTCCTTGATTACAGTGTAATGTTCCTTTTGTGCTCCTTCCCACCATGTAGATCTATGGTAATTCTTTCTAGCAGAATTTTTGTGAGAGACTTTTGGGCAATTTTTGGCTAGATGGTCTATCTCAAAGCAGGATCGAAATCTGAAGAGGACACTTTCATAGTCAAGTTTCTGGTTCCATACATAATCTTTGCTTGTTAGGATTATTTCAGCTGGGAATCTGGCGTTGAATTCCATTTCTATACAGATGTGTGCATAGGTGGTTCTGACATATTCCGTTGTTTCTGGGCACCTGCAGTAAAATTTCCCAATTGCATTTCCAATGGCTTTTAGCGAGGAGAGATTCCAAAGATGCAAAGGTAGGTTTGGAAATCTGACCCAAACTGGTGATGAGGTTATGACTGTTGTTGAGGGATCAAATGATGGGTTCCATGGCTTCATGAATAGGCCTGAGTTTTCCCAAAACGAAGGGCTGGAATCTAAAATGCATTGTCTGCTTTCAGAGTTTTCAAAATCTACTATAAAGAAACCCTTAGCACATGGGTAGATATTAATTTCATCAGAAATGATAGGCTTCCATACCTCCGAGATCCAACTATGGAGAGCTGTCAGCAACGGCCAAAAGCCATTAAACCGGTAGATCAAGGCACTTTCAGAAAACTTCAAGGCCTCATCCAGTGAGGCCTTGACCACCAAAAAAATGGGATTTGGGGCTTCACTAACAATATGGGCATGAGCTTGACTCTCAGAGGCGGTCGGAACTGGGCCGGAAATTATCTTCCCGAAGCTGGGAGCCATACTAGAACTTGCGAAATATTTATTACCTATGGAAGATTTTTTATCTCCACGCCTGCGGCAGAGATGCGAACCTGTTGTGTAATGGGTTCACAAAGTTTCTCGCGAACCTGTTGTGTAATGGGTTCACAAAGTTAGATTTATTGTGAAAATAAAACATGCGGAAGGTTTATTATATTATGCGGCAGATGCGAACCTGTTGTGTAATGGGTTCACAATGTTTCTCGCGAACCTGAGGAAGATGTGAACCTACGGAGGATGCTTGGAACCATAAATTAAAGTATGTTTATATAGCGAACATACGGAAGATGCGAACCTGCGAAAGATTTATTGCACAGCGAGAGTCAAATATTTTTATTTCAAACAAATATTGGCATTATCATCACTGAATCGAATTAAAATTTCTCTAGATGCCCGTTTCCTAGCACTTATGTTTCCAAGAAAAACAAAATAGTCGAAAATCAAGAGTCTTCGGTATCATGGATGTCGAAGCCCAGAGGTAAAGGTTCGCCAAGACTAGAAATGCTCAATACCAAACCGCACCGCCGAATATTTATTGGTAAATCTTGGCATAGTCATGCTTGGTTTCCCGACCAGCGGTGACAAACTGAGAGCTTAACATTATGATATTTCTCATGCACAAGGATTGAGTCTCGACAGCCCAATCTCCCGGACCTGCAGAAGATTTATTATATTTTTCAGAATATGTGAACCAAGAAGCCACTGCACAGTCCCATTCCTTGAGGGACTATTGATTCTCAACAACAAGGTTCAAATACATCAAAGGTCATCATACTACTCACAAGAATTGAAGGTTTGGGAGGATCCCAACCATCCTCCATAAACCTAATTGACAAAAATCTACCAATCTTGTGTTGCAAATGAATTATGTTTAATTATAACCACTAATTAGTATTTGGAGAGTCTGAATTCATTTTGTGATGAAATTATGATTTATATGAGTAGAAATCCATCATATTTATATAGTTTCTAAACTCTCCAGTAGATTTAAAGTTTGGAATATCAATGTGGATAGTATACTCTAAAGCTTTTCTTGTTTAATTTGAACCTTACTTTCAATTTAATCTCGAAATACAATCACATGTTATAAAAATACAGGCAGATATTAAAGAAATGGATTTTTTCATATAAATTGAATTATAAATGATCAATTTAATTCAAAATTTTAAATTTTATAATATTAACTTTAATATTTCAATCAAAGTTAATATTTAAACTAATTTAATTTATAGTTTTATTTTTAATTTTTTCTCCAAAAATAAATAAATAAACATGCTTTCCCTTGATCGGGATGCCTCTTTTTGAAAACCTCGAGCACAACCTTAGATGTCAGATGGATTCACAACACCCTTCACCCTCACATGCCACAGACTTTGCAACTCATTCATGACCCTTGTCAATCAAGGTGTCATTTACAGTGCACTTTGTTGGGCATTAATCTCACTAGTGTAAGACAATCTTGAGAATTTGAGGACAGGGATTTCCCTTGGTATGAGGTTTTGTTTTTTATTTATTTCAGCTCCTCTCCTCCATGCCACTCCCCCCTCGCACCATGACTTTCAACTGAAACTCACCTTCTCATGTGTCTTTCAATGGTATCCTCCCTTTGGAATTTCTCCTTCCTTTTTTGGCAATGTTAGATTAGGAAAGCTTCGCTTCAAATTTCTCTAACTCTTCCATATCCTTGTGGTAAAATTTATCATTTTTCTTGGGCATTCAATTCCTCTATGATTTTGTTCCTATTCTGCTAATATTTATCATGCCCCTCATGCCATGACTAGACAGCATGCATGTTATCAATGAGGAGAGGACGACATGGTAATGTAGGTGATTCTTGAGCTAGATTTCGAACTGAATCCTCAGCCTGCAATTTTCATGCTCATACTGCTATTTAAATACAATTAGAAAATCATGAAACCGAAGAGGTGTGATAAGAACATAAAATCATACTAGATTCAAAGGTTCTAGATGGTGCAGTAGCATGGATTATGGACACCATAAACACTAAAGGGTGCTAGAACCATTACCTTTACTCGGTTGATCTTTATTGAAACATTAAACTTCTTGGGAAGGTCCTTGTGGATAAAATAAAAGAACATGACAACCTCATGCACATGTTCAAGGAATTAATGATGCTAATGATGGATGTGGAGGGTTTTCTAGCACATTTAGAGATGAGTTCACCTCCAAGATCTACGATTCCACCCCACGAAAGAGGGAATGGATCAACCCATTAATTTGGGCATGTCCTTGTCTTCTTGATTCCTAGGATTTTCTTTATTATTTTTATATTTATGTTGCTTATAAATTTGTTTTTATTACTGGTCTTATCAGATGATGGTTCTCCCATTTATGGGACATACTTTCTTAATTTTTATAAAATTCTATAGGATTAGAAATAAACATCTACACTAAAATAAATGCATCTAGTGCAATCTATCAAATAGGCTTAAGAATCAACATCTACACTAAAATCAATGCATCTATTTCAGTGAAAAAATAAAATATTCATGGCTTTCTAAATCCAACTTCTTTTAGCTTTTTAAAATTCTTACTTCCTCTTCCTCTGTGGTTAATAATGTTCAATATTATACAATACTATAATATATATATATATATATCTTTGTGTGTCTCTTTCTTCTTCCCTCTCTCACCCTTCTCCATCTATGTGTCTATCTCTCTCCCTCTCTCCTTCTCTCTCCACATCTCCCCCCCTCTCTCCCCACCATCTATATTTATATCTTCATCCATCTCTCCTTCTTTATCTCTCTATCGCACCCCCACAAACATGCACACTCTCTCTTTCCATATCTATTTATCTCTCCCTCCCTCCCTCTCTTTATCTCTCTCTTATTCCCTCTTTCCCCCATCCATCGATATCTCTATCTCCATCTGTCTCTTCATCATTGTTTCTCTATCTCACCCCCCAAACATACACACTCTCTCTCCATATCTATCTATCTCTCCCCTCCTAACTCTCTCTCTCTCTCTCTCTCTCTCTCTCTCTCTCCTCCTGCTCTCCTCTCTCCCTCACTCTCTCTCCATCTATCCCTTGTCACTCCCTCTCTCTCTCCACATTTCTCGTTCTATGTATTTCTTGTTCCCTCCCTCTCTCTCCCCCTCCAACTCCATCTCTCTCTTCCTCCTTCTCTCCTTATCTCTCTCAAGTCCACACTCTCTTCCTTCCTCTCTCCCCCTTTCTCTCCCACCTCCCTCTGTCTCTCCACCCATCAATCTCTCTCTCTCTCTTAACCCTCCAACTTTTTCACTATCTCCTTCCCTCTCTCCTCTCTCTCCCCCTTCCATATTTGTGTCTCCATCACTCTCTATTCCCCTTATCTCCCCCTCTCTCGCCCTTCCATATTTGTGTCTCCCTCACTCTCTCTTCCCCTTATCTCCCCCTCTCTCTCCTACCCTTCTCTCTCTCTTATCTCCTTCTCTCTTCCCTTTTCACTCTCTCTCTATCTCTCGACCTTTATTTATCTATGTCCTTTCTCTTCCTTACCTCTCTCTCCCCCTCTAGTCAATCTCTATCTCACTTCCTCATTCATTCTATCTCTCCTCTCCTCTATCTCTCTCTCCCTATATCTCCCACCCCCCCCCCTCTCTCTCTCTCTCTCTCTCTCTTTGTGCCCTCCAGCTTTGTCACTATCTCCCTCCCTCTCTACTTTTATCTCCCCCCTCCTCTTCCTCTATGGTTAATAATGTTCAATGTTATATATTATTATATAATGTATATAATTATATGTGTGTCTCTTTCTTCTTCCCTCTCTCCCCCCCATCTCCCTATGTCTATCTCCCTCTCTCTACCCCTTCCCATCTCCCCAATTTCTATCTCTCTCTTCACCTTTGCATCCCTCTCTTTTTCTCTCTCTTCTTCCCTCTCTTCCCCCCCCCCCCCATCATCTAAATATATCTCCCTCCATATCTCCTTCTTTTTCTCTCTATATCACCCCTACTCCAAACACACGTGCTCTCTCTCTCTCCATATATATCTATCTCTCCCTCCCTCATCTATTTATCTCTCTCTTCTTCCCTCTATGCCCCTCCATCTATATATTTATCTCCATGTGTATCTCCTTACTTGTCTCTCTATCTCAACCCCCAAACATACACACTCTCTCTCCATATATATATATATATATACCCCTCCCTCTTTCACTTATCTCTCTCTCTCCCTCTCTCTTTCCTTATCTCTCTCTTCCTTCCTACTCCCATCTCTCCCTCTCTCTTCCTTCCTACTCCCCTCTCTCCTTCACTCTCTCTCCACCCTTTTCTCTATGTGTTTTTCTTCTTCCCTCCTTCTCTCTCCCCCTCCAACTCCATCTATATATCTCTCTCTATCTCTATCTCTATCTCTCTCTCTCTCTCTCTCTGACCTCCAACTTGTTGGGGTTCCCATGTTTTGGCAAGGTTGGAAATACCAAAATATGAGACAACATCAGAACCACTTTCAAACCTCAGGATCTAGCCCTCCTGGGTCCAGAGAGGGATCTCTCTATGATAGTCAAAGTATATATGTCTTTGAGGCTCAATGTTAAGATGTTAGGCTAGTTATAAGGCTCGAGGTTTGTTTGTTTGATTTGTTTTTATTTGGTTGCTAGTTATCAGGAAGGAAGGGTTCAATGTAAGACAAAGGTGAGCAAAGAGGGATAAGGCAGAGGTGAAGTATTCTAGGAAATATTCAAAACCATTGGGCAATGGAGTCAGGAAAGGATTTTCTTATTATCTAATGTGCAAGCTTTCAATTGGGCTAGTCATCTAAAACGTTAGATCTTAAAGATGATTGTGTGATATGGAATGGTAGGAGAGGAGGAGATAACACAGATTCAGAGCACAAAGTTAAAGACCGGCTGGTCGCACAAGGATCCTAGTGGACAGGGCTAACTCTAATCCCCAGTGTTCCCAAATCTTCCAACTAAATCCTTAACAAGAAACATCTAAGAACTGAATTCATTTAATTCATACATCAGAGAGCAGGAAATGACATCCACTACACTGGTTAAATCAACTGAAATCACTTCTCAGATAATAAATTCAGAAGAAAAACATCAATGGCAAGGAGAGCAGAAACATAGGGTACCTAACAAGGGTAAAACCTATGCCAATATTCTGATGCAAGCGAGAAGAAACGAAATGAAATGAATTAAACACAGAGATAGGAAAACATCACCGCTGCTTTAGATCAGGATCCAAAGAAATGTGCTTGTCATATTGAACAGCAATACCAGTCAAGTACAACATTGCCAATAACAGAATACTTAGTCTGAAATCATATTCCTCAGCCTATCTTACAACTTTACACAGAGACTGTGTCTCAAAGAAACTACTTGCAATTCTCTGATAACTTATCAACAACATTTTACAATGAGTTTCTTCCTGAATTTATAGCTCCAGAGGAGCAGAGGAGGTAGGTGAAGAACTAAATGCAGCATTAAAACCTTTGAAAAGAAAGAGGGCCGAAGCCCATTCTGTTTAAATCCTGTGCATTAATCTCTGGTGTTCTTTGGGTGAATGACCTTCTTCAGACTTCAGATTACTCTGATATGACTTTGATGTACTCTGACTGCAGTACTGTAGTACTTTGATGCATGAACAAATGGTAAATAAATGACTGAATGGACTGCCATACTTGTGAAACGAATGCTTCTGACAGCATAGGATTGCAGTAGGGGGGGGGGGGGACTTTTCTTGGACATAATATAAACTGAAACAATAATGTGTACTGTGTCCTTGCTCTAGAAGAAACATTCTGTTGATTTGAACCCTGATTTCATTGTTTTCTGCGTGCTGGACCTCCTGTGTGATCCTCGGGATTCTCAATCTGGTACTTTGTCTCTAAACTGCTTCATTAAGGCCCAAAACCTTAAATACTGAGCGCTGAAATCCTTGATCATAAGCTGGTTTTTTCCCACTGCTCCATAAATGTCTCGATTCTGCAAGATCTGGGCTTTGATGGCACCGGATAGGGTTTGCGAAGTTTCAAACCCTGTCCTTTGATGTAATTTATACTGCCGCCACCTTTCTTGACATTTCCCTGTAGTACCAGCTTCCAAATCCAACTCTCTGCCTGCACAACACGCCATTAAAGAAGTACGTATACACCATGGCAGTTTTCCGCCTCTTTGAAGCCCTGCAAAATACAAAAACATGTTAAGAAAACAATGGAGGTGGTGGACGCAACGGGGGGTGGCTATACTAACCATGCAGACTGGTTAGATGGCGAAAATATCGTGGAGGACCTGTAGTGAGGTGAAAAAGGTGAAGATTACAGTCAGAAGGTGGCGCGGAAGGAAAAATGAATGAAAAACCTCTGAATCTTTGACCTTTGACTGGAAAATATAAAACGAGAGGGGCGGAAGTACGATGAGATGTGTGGAGGTGACGTGGTGGGACTAGTCGACAGCGGAATAGTCAACAGTGGGGGGAAGACAAATCTAGACCGTCAGATCTCAAAGGAGATCGACGGTGGGAAACATGGCAGAGGGCAATGGACGGTGGGCCTGGGGTACGGAGACCATAAATTAAACCCCGCGCAGCTTCGTTGAGCGATGACAGTTGGATGGGCAAGGGCAGATCTGACAGCTAATATGCATATCATTGCGCATCCTGTACCGAAAGATAACGTGCGATGAGCAAGCAATTTTGGAATCGTACAGGAGCCACGCGTCGGAAGCTGTATGGAATCGTTGGGCAATCGGAGAATACCGCCCTCTGCCCAAAGGCGGTGCGATAGAAACCGGATGGTTTACGAACAGTGAAAGCGGGCGGGGACCACCAGGACGGGTAAACTTTGAACTTTCGGATCTGCGTGTAAATGGATGGCGATGGCGCGGTCAGGAGTTTGAACAGGGAAGCACGGGCACTGTGGAGTCCACGATCACCTTCTGATCAACCAAGATCAACGGTTGATGCTGCACTCGATAAACGAATACGACTAGCGCCTTTCGGGTTGGTGGATGGTTCTGGTGCTGGATCACGTGGAGGAAGAGGTGTGGGCTTAGCGGGAAAGGGGCTAGGCCCTATTTCAAAGTTAGAAAGTGGGTTTTGGGCCCATTTTAATGAATTTTGATGCCAAAGGAGGATAACGATAGGGGGATAGAGGGAAAACTTGAGGAAACAAAAGGCAAGGGTGGGACTTCATGGGAATCTTGGGAAAAATTAGGGAATTAGAGGGGAATTTGACAAGGGAAGACATAGGTTAAAAAGGGGTACTCTGCAGGATTTCATGGGTAAAGGGAGGCCTTGAGGAGCAGAATTTTCACAATCAGAGAGGTTTCTTGTATGGATACAGCAGAGGGGATTTCATCACAGGGAAAAGGCACAGGAGACTTCAAGGATGATGTGTCTCCAGGGGAGTTACATTCATTGAAGGCTCAGAAAAAATTTAGCCCCCTACTTTGCCTGTCAAAAATTTACAGGGTGGCTAACAGTGACTCCACATGGGGATGGCTTCTTCTTGAAGGAGTCAAGAATTCAGAGAGTAGATCTTTGGTGTAGGCTATGTGCCTGCTGCTTTACACATCCTTTTCTTTCTTTAGCTCAGCTGCCACAATATGAAGGAATTACCTCAGCAGAAAGACTTTCCCAACAAACTACCTACCCATACTACAATCCTAACATTTTTTCTTCTTCTAGGGTGCATTTGAGCTAGCAGACCCTTCACATCATTTTATTTTTACAAACAGAAAATAAACCTATTCTAAATCTACCCTTATTGCTCCATGACACCAGATTAGACTGTTGGTCTCATATGTTTCTCTACCTAATCTAATATCTGTTGGGATTAAACTTTCCAACAAATTTCTTCTCTATATTCTACGACAGAAATTGAAAAACATCCAAGCAAAGATTAAATTGTCTGACTTGCTGTGAGTCCAAGGCATAGAGATAGTTGCACATGGACAAAATTTGCAGAAAACTGAAAACAAACTGTGAAGGCTTGAGATCTAAAACTTGAAGTATCCTTCTCCTCTTTCTGACTCAAGTTTTGAGCTTGTTAGAGTCACTTCTTTTTCTTCATTTCAGCTCTGTTTTTGGGCATGTTAGAGCTGATTCTTCTTCTTTTTTTTCTTTGCTGGTCCATATTTTGAGCATGTTAGGACCATCTGCCTTTACCTTCTTTGGCTTAGGTTTTGAGCTTATTAGATCCATTCTTTTTCACATTAGAGGTTCATGTTTTAAGCATGTCTGAACCTCTCCCTTTCCTCTGTTTTTTGAAACGTTTTTCTCTTTTTCTTGAAAACGAAAACTGCAATGGTATGTACAATGGAAATGAAACTAGAAACTGTAAATCAGCAGAAGTAGTGTTTGAGCATCCTGCCATTGACAGGACCCCCAAACAGCTCTGTACCATCTTATTCCTGTAAGAAGTAGGCATTTGGACCCACAGTGGCTTGAATGATGTATGGACCTTGCCACAAACTGTCAAACTTGTCGTGCTTTCCTTTGTCCTCTCTCCTTGAGTCCCATTTCAGAACTTTATCTCCAATCCTGAAATCAGAGGCTTTGGTTCTCTTGTCAAATCATTTATTTATGTTTTCCTGAACTCTGATAGCTCTGTTGTAGACCTCTTCCCTTGTTTGCTGAAGATGGATTGTTTGATTTATCCTTCTCACCATATTGTCTTCTCCTGTTTGAATCTTCTGGACCATCTTGATCACTAGTACCCCAAGGCTGGTGGGAAACACTACTTCTGTTCCATAGACAAGTTGATATGGAGACATGCCAATAGATTTCTTTGTTGTAAGCCTGTCATCCCACAAAGCATGTATTAACTTGTTGTGCCATGACTTTTTGTTTTCTTCTAACAGCTTTTTGATGATGATCACCAGGCTCTTGTTTGATGACTCAGCTAGGCCATTACCTTGTGGGTAATAGGCAGTTGAATGACCAAGTGTTATTCCATACCTGTGACAAAAATCAACCATTTTCTTGGATCCGAAAGCAGCAGCATTATCAGTGATTATTTTCCTTGGGCAGCCAAACCGAGAGAGGATATGACCTTCTAGGAACCTAATGATGACTGAATTTGTGGCATTCCTAGTGGGTATGGCCTCTATCCACTTAGTGAAGTAGTTTGTGGCTGTTAGGATCCATTTTTGTTGTGCAGAAGAAGCAGGGTGAATCTCCCCTATGAAATCTAGGCCCCATTGCATAAAAGGGCCTTCAACAGTGATGGGTTGTAAGGGGAGGGAGAGAAGTTTTCTTTTGCCTTCAAAGATCTAGAATTTGTGGCAGGAAATTACCATCTTATGGATGTCATTGAAGAGTGTGGGCCAGTAATAGCCAGCTCTGAGAATTTTGTTTGCAGTGGCCTTCCAGTTCAGGTGGCCTCCACACTCTCCTGCATGGAATTCTTGTTTAATCCTCCCTACCTCGTCTTCAGGAAAAAATTTAAGCAATAGGCCAGTTGGGTTCTTCCAGTATAAGCAGTTATTCAATATGCAATAGCTCCTGGCTTTTAGCTTTAAGAATCTAGCCTTAGTCTTTGACAGTTCAGGTGGAGCATTGAGGTGTGTAAGCACATACAGAATGTCAGAATACCAAGGAGAGCTCTGAAAATTTTCCTCAACAGTGGGATCAGGAAATTCTTGTTGCTCATCCAAGGTGTTTACCATGTTAATGTCTAGGACTTGCAAGTTTGATTTAGCCATTAATTTAGCTAAGCCCTGACCTTTAATCAGTTTGGTGGGTTTTATCTCAAGGTCATATTCTAAAATCACAGCAATCCATTTGCCCCTCTTTCCATCAGGATCTTGGGACAATATATCTTTGACTATGATTTTGGGCACATAGGCTATGGTGTGAGAATTCAATATGTACACCCTGAAGTCCTTTAAGGCCTTAATCAGAGCATAGGCCTGTTTTTCCATAATGTTGTATTTCAAGGGTGCATCTCTGAGCGCTTTTCTAAAGAAAGAAATGGGCTGTTCCATTCCCTCTGAATTTTTCTGCAATAGAACTGCAGCTATTGTATGCTTGGAGGCAAATGAAAAAATTAGGAAATCCTTTGAGAAATATGGGCTGATTAGAACAGGAGCTTGGGTGAGTGCGAGTTTTACTGATTCAAAATATTTCCTAGCTTCAACAGTCCATTTAACTCCTACACCTTTTTTCAGCATGTTAGTCATGTTCCTAAGGTGTTCAGCCAAATTTGGAATAAACCTCCTCAGGAAGTTAATCTTCTCAATGAAGGACTGTAACTCCTTGATGTTTCTTGGGTGCATGATCTGTAATATTCCCTCAACTCTCTGTGGGTCTATCCTAATTCCCTTCTCGGATACGATATGGCCTAGAATTTTACCTTCCTGCAGCCCGAATACAGTCTTTTTAGGATTCAGTGACAGACCAAACCTTCTACATTTTTCAAGCACTTTCCTCAGATGTTCTAGGTGTTCTTCCTCAGTCTTGGAGTAGACTGTTATGTCATCCAGATAGATGACAATGAAGTGTCCTATTTCATCTGCAAAATCTATATCCATTGCTCTCTGGAAGGTTGCACCAGCGTTCATCAATCCAAAGGGCATCTTCACATACATAAAGGTACCCCATGGAGTGGTAAAGGTCGTCTTGAGTTGATCTTCTGGGATTACTAGGACTTGGTTGTAACCTGAAAAACCATCTAGCAAGGAGATCCTTTTAGAGCCTACTACCCTCTGAATAATATGTTCCATTTTTGGCAAAGGGTAATTTTCTTTGAGTGAGGCTATATTAATATTTCTGAAGTCTATACACAGCCTAATATCCCCTGTTTTCTTTCTTACAGCCACTAAATTCGAAACCCAATCGGAAAACCTTACGGGAACTGTTATGCCTGCCTCATACATATTTTTAATCTCATTTTCCACTACAGGCAACTGTTTCAGATTTATCCTATGGAGTTTCTACCTAAAAGGTGTATGATTCTCTTTTAAAGGTATTTTGTGTTGTATAATGTTGGTGTCATAAGCCTTTAGGTCTTCGTAACTCCAAGAAAACACATCAATGAATTCTTTGAATAGGTCAATGTACTTATTTTTCATGTTTTCCGGGAGAGACTTGGCCAATTTAATCATTTTGGGCTTTTCCTTTGTGCCTATGTTGCATTCTTCAACGTCAGAGTCTGCGTGCTCTATGGTAGGATTTTTGGCTACATCGTCAAAGTCAAAAAGGTCTTCTAAAGGCGCCAGACCTCGAGGTAAGTTCTTATATTTGGCCTGCAGCACCTCTACTTCTTTACTGTCTGCGTTTTCACAATTTCCATTTGAATTTCCAGTTTCTTCGTTCAAAGCGTTTATTTCTATGTTACGGGGTGTAGTTTCTTCTTCGTCTGAGGATTCTTCACTTAGGTAGATATTGTCAGATTTGGAATCTGAATCAGAAAATTCAAACTCATTTATGCCTATCAGAAAATCTTCAATCTGTTTATCTCCTTCAAAAACCTGCCAATATTTTTCGTTGTCCGGCACTGCAGGTCTGAATTTGGTCTGAATGATGATCTGTTGGTCACTTGGAGTCTTAGGGTACGAACTAGCTAAGCAAGCTAATCCGTTTGCAACGACATTTTGACTCCTAGGAATAAACACTAATTCGTATTCAACAAATGTTTTCAATAAATCCATTGTGTCATTCCTGTAAGCTCTCAGTCTAGGATGTTTCACTGTGTATTCACCATTCACCTGTTTGATAATCAGTTCAGAGTCCCCGTGCACAGTTATCCTACGGGATCCTAATTTTCTCAGCAGGTTCAAACCTAGGATAAGGGCCTCGTATTCTGTAACATTGTTTGTACATTTGAAGTGCAGGTTGCAGGCATGTATTTCTACGTAATCACTCTCTGTGTTATGTATCCACACTCCTGCCCCAGCAGTTCTCCTTGTGCAGGACCCATCAAAGCTCATTTCCCACAGGGGTTCACTCTTGTTTTCGTTATCACTCCTTTCCCTATAGCTGGGTTTGCCATTATGCTGTGTTGCAGGGTCTGCACCATGCTATGTGTTGTTTTGTTTTTCATCATGGGTGTAGGAATCAGAGAGGTGACTAGTTGGCTGATTGCATTCTGTTTCTGGTTTGTTAGTCATCAGTATTTTTCACTTGTTAGTGATGACTAGATCCATAGCTGATTTTTCTAGAAGCTGATCTCCATATGTCAATTTGTCATCTAGAAAACCCTCATAAAACTTTTTTTCGCCCTCCTACTTTTCAGTCCGCCCATGTCAAGGTTAAACCTCATTATCACTATCCTATCTAGCTTTAGCCCTACTGGTCTGCCTATCAGCTCTAAAAAGACAATCCAAGTCTGTTTCAAAACCTCCCCTAAGTTAGGAAGTGGAGCTTTAAGGCATTTTACCCTTGGCAACCATCAAAAGGCAAAAAAAACCTCCATCTGCTACAGACCATTCATGACAGACCTCCCACTCTACAAATGAAATTGATAACAGCCCTAAGTCGCGCCACTTACACACCCCTAAGTCTCAGCAATGCATAGACCACAGTCTCAAGCTGATTTTAGGTGTTTTACAGTGTTTCATGGATTTTTACAAAGACAGGAAACATGTCATCATCTCAGGAGAAAATTCTTGAATCCACATTTAGAAGAACAACTGCTTCTCAATGTAAACATGAGCCTGAGATACATCTGCAAGGTAAGGAGTTACTCATCAAACTCTTACAGCTTCATTCAGCCTGATAGCACAGTAAAAGAAAGACAACACTGTCAAACAGACTTGTAATTTGTCATGGCCAAGAACCTCCTTCATCTATAAGCAGAGGGTTAAACGTGCCTCCTTCATCTATAAGCAGAGGGCAAGGGTCAAAGTTTGACTTGAAGAACTGCAACTGACTAAAATTAAGGTTTGTTTTAATAAACAGTGGGACAGTGACACAAATTTTCTGAAGTACAGTGATGATCGAAGGCTGAGGTAACAGCATTAATGTTTTCAATATTGTTTGTTTACCATCATGTGTAAGAAGAACCCTTGTCAAGCATGCTCATCAAATAACATCAGGCATTTTGTCAAGAAAGGCCTTTTTCATCCATAAGCAAAGGGCCAAAGCAGGGATTGATTCCAGGTTTTGATCAACCAAGAGACAAGTGATAAGAACAACAGAGGATACTGAAAGCTTCTGAAAAGGGAAAGTCATGTCAAAGTTACAAAAAACTCACCTCCTTAACAAACTTTGTTGTTGGTTAAAAGACAGGTCATTGCACAAGCGAAAGGACATGATAATGATTATGTTTGAAAAGGTACTCAGCTTCCTGATGCATAAAAGAATGTCTCTCAAACAGCTCATCACAATGGACAAAGGAAAATTATGTTTACTGCATTTTACACCCACAGTCAGAAAATAAGATTGGAAGACATCTGACAGTCAAGTCATTTTTACAGTAGGGCCTTATCACTTTTTAAAAAACATTCAGAGAAAACACTTCAGTTTAAGGTTCAAAAGAGTGAATTCACCTCCTTGCAAAATGGCAAAGATATTTCACAAATCATTGGCCCTCACCAAGTAGTGATTAGCCTTCAAAGTGGCCTGCTCATGGTAAAAGAAGAGTCACAAGCATAAAACCTCCAAAACAGTCACCCACTGTTTTGTCAAATTAGCTTGGTCAAGTTTGGGTATGTTTCATTCTTTGAGAAAAATGCAAATGATGAAAAGTTCATATGTTGTTTCAAACCGTCGTTGTTCTGTCAAAAAGGGAGATTTACAAGAAACCCCCACTAAAGAAACCCAAGGATGATCGACTTGAAGAGCTAAAAGGATCATGGCCCATGCCTTGTTGCATTTCAAAAAGCTTGAGAAGTACTCCCTTTTGTTGTTCTCTGACCGAAATAATGAGTTTTCGAGCTAGTTTTCATAAGTTTGGATTTTTTGGCCTGCGCGGCGCGTTCAAGAAATATTTTTACAAAGGAATACACAGGCGCGCGGCGCGCCTGTAAGTTTGGGTCCTGTCGGCCCGACAGGTGACCCGAAAACATTTCTTGAGCGGCACTCTTCCCTTCAAACGCGTCGTGCCTATTTATAAGCCCTAAAAACGCCTCCAAATCATTTCAAAATAACTCCAAATTGCAAACAAAGGATTGAAATGATGTTTCAAGGGACTTTTTGGGTTTTCATCCCCTTGAATCAAATTACTAGACGGGGTTATGAAGCTGTAAAGGTCATGGTGTAAGTCAAATGTGTTAAGTGCCATTTTTGAAAGAAGGTATCAGTTGGTTGATAATGAGGTGTTATTTCTAGTCTTCAGAAGCCTAAAGCTGCCCTCAACTGCCCTCCAAACAACATTAAAAGGTACAGAACAGTGCCCAAGGAGAGGAACACAGTATCTAAAATAAACAGAACAGTGGGTTTAATTCCATGAAAGTGATCATTATATAAGTTTTGTTGATTCAAAAGGCAGCTTTGTGGGTTAAAAAAGGGGAAAATAACCACTGTTGCCTCTTTATTCTATAAAGCTGATTTCCGTAAGTAGAGCTACCATTTCATTTGGAGGTTGTTCTTGTTTGACTGTGGGTAAGAAATATTGGATACAGGGGCAGTGTTTTGGTTAAAGGAGTTTTGCTGTCTGACTGCCACAGGGCTGTTGTGCTCACATCAACACAAGGAGTTTGATGACTCTCCCTATAACACAGTGACCTTTTTGACTGTGTTTATTCCTTTTGTTGACTATGTGATGGTTGTTGACTCTACCTTTTGAGTGATATACACAGGAAGGAAAAACGGTGTTTTGGGAAGAGATAAAAACCTAATAGCAAGGAGGGCATCTCACACAGCATCTGAAACCATTTTACCTTGATTGAAACAGTGATGGATAGTGAAGGTGAAGCAGAGCAGGAGCAGCAGCATGACAAGTAATGAACAAGGAGGCTAAAGGGAAGCACCCGGCACGGAAAGTGAGAAAAGACACTTCAGGACTTCATAGTTTGGCTTCTGCTTCAGGACATGTTGCCAAGGACCCTTGAGGGTCATACACACCAATTCTGGGCGCATTTTGACATATTTTGGTTTCTTGGCATTTTTGAGTTTTTGGTCAAAACTCATGAAATTCGCCATTTCATTTTGGGGTTTCGACAAAGGAGGAGGATGGTATCATTGGATGCCCTAATTTCATGAGCACACCCTTAGTTATTTTCAGACCATTTGGAGATCATTTGCCTCCTCAAAGCGGCGAAAAATGCTCACTTTTTGCACACTCTGCCCGGTCTATCAGCAGATTGCAATTTTCTGGATTTTTGCACATAGGTGTATATTTGGAGGACTTCCAGGCATCCGATCTGGAAATTTTCAGTTGCTCTGGAAAGTAGACACTCAGAGCTTTCCAACGAGCTATCATGAGCCTTGTTTCGACATCAGGAAGGCTGCCAAATGTTTCCGGAAAGTCAGGGGACTTTTTGCTGATGAAAATTTGAAGTATTTTTGTAATTTTTGAACCTCTAAAATCTGCGTTTTCCAAATGTGCGTTTAGCTATTTTTGCACATGGAAAATTATGCAAAGTCAATTATTTTTCCTTTTTTAGCACTTTTTAGATATTTTATGAGATATTTTTGTGCCTTAGGCTTTGCAAAGCCTCAAGGACAAGTTTAGATATTTTGAGTAGGCCAATAGGAGAGGAGGTTGAACCATGAGGTTTTCCTCACTTGAGCCTATTTATTCCACAAGCTCTCATTGTAAAGAAGGCTGGACTTGAGAAGAGAAGCAATATATTGGTCATATGAGCTTTGAAGGAAATACTTGTGTTATGCTTATGGATTGACTCTTGGATGTTCTTGGATGAATGAAGAAGGATTGTTGATGGATTCCATGACTTGGTAGAATGGTATAGTGTCTCTTGCTTTGTTGTTGTCTTCTAGTTTTCATTCATGATACATGTTTCTTGCTTGCTATAGATCATTAGAGAGTAACTTTGAGATATGCCCATGAAGGCACCTCAAATTTCCTGAATCTTCATAGCTTTTATGTTTTCTTCTTCCTTAGTTGCATTAAATAATTCTTAACTGCTCTTTAACAACTTGAGGATATTGTTGCTAGTTTCATTCATGGTTCTATGCATGTTGAGTAGGATGTATGGTGTGCCCTGCTTACCTATGACTGTCCATAGTCCCATCCATGAAACTATCTCTTTGACTGATTAGATTATCATTTTGTTTGAACCAAGGAGGCCTAGTCCCGATCTAGCCCTTTGCCTAAAACTATGAAAGCTTGTTTGTCAAAGTGCCCAATAACTTAAAGACTCTGTTTAGGCATTCCGGCATAGTAGTTTGAGTTTTTAGTCCGTCTTATGTGTTTTTCCCCAAAGTCTGATAGCCATTTCCCAAAGTTAGAGGGTCTTACACTTCTATGCATGGCTTGAATGTCTATTTCTATGTATTATTTAGCTTGTAGTTACATTTTGCATGATTAATGGCTTGTCGTACCATGTTTATGTCTGCTATCAAACTAGTTATGCTTGAAATCCTTCGTCTTTCACAAACTTAATGTCCATTTACTCCATTTTGCCCAAAGATCCTTTCTACCTTGAATCAAATCGGCCCTACTGCAGCCTTGTATCATCATCTAATAGCTTTCTTGACCTTTTGACCCCATAGCCCAGTTAATCTAACATCTTGTTATCTATTTTATATCTTTGATCAGTTTCATCCCTCACAACTTAAAAAACAAAAATCAAAAACTTACTTCATAACTAGCCTAAAATCATAACACAATAAACAAACACACAGATATCCCTTACGCGTATAGAGAGAGCCCTCTCTGAGTCCAGGAAGGCTAGGTCCTCGGGCTCCAAAGCTTGGTTTGATGTTACACTGTCATTTGGCTTGCCAATCAGCCAAATCACAGGACCCTAACATGGTTCATTTTGAGCTTTTGTTTTAGTGCACTGCTCTGAGTTTTCTACGTCTTCCTCCTCTAAGTCTAGGGTAGCCATTATGTTAAAGTCCATTGGCTTTGTTTTCTCGTTTGTATCTTTGTTTTGGGACGTAGACCCTTCTAAGGAATCATCATTACAAAGGATGAAGGAGTCAAGGTATGTATGTATAGAGTATAAAGGAGAGTTTTCAGGCTTTTCGGGGCTACTGACTAGGAATTTCATCTATGTCTCCGTATACAGTTTTCTAAGTTGGCCGAAGATAGGAATCGTGGCATATGAGCCATCCATCTACATTGTACCCTGCAGCTTGGCTCCCCATGATCTCGATAATAACATGCCATACTTGGGTGGCACATCTGCCACCACAACATCCATGACCATACATTTAGCAGGAATCTGAGTAAGTCTCACACACAGGTCTTTAATTAGGCCAAGGCATTTTACTCTGCTAGAGTCGAATGAATATAGATCTTTATATGGTCGAGTTATCTCCAGGCCTAGTCTCTTCATCACTACCTTAGGCATTAGATTGTGTGATGCTCCAGAGTCATGCGTGGCATTGTGAAGGATCTTGTCATGAATGCTAAGACTGATATAAAAAGGTGGAACTACCCCTTCCTGAAACTTTCCCTCGATCTTTCGACCAAACAGAAGGGCGGGTTGGTCATCACTCATATTTACAGTGTCACTGTTTTCACCTAAATTTAATGCTCTCAAAATTTGGCCTTTATATACATCCTGAGTGGCCAGCTCAGAGAGTGGGACAGAGATTTTAATTTTTGCAATCTCACTCTCCAAATTGAAAGTGGACTGATTCTTAGAAATGTTCAACTCCGTTTTGTTTGCCACTGCCTTAGTGGCTAAATCAGTGGGATGATTCTCATTATGTACAGTTTTAGTGACAGATTTATCAGGAGCACTAACTGTGGTGCTAGTGCTGCTAGTGGGTTTACCTTGTGTGTCAGTGTTTTGGTTGTATTTTTCTTTGTTCTTTCCAGAACTCTCAGCTGTTGATTTGTTACTTTCAGTAGTCCCTTTAGGATATTTCTCAGGCCTTTTCTTAATGGCGACCTCAGAAGTCTTGGCTTTGGAATTGTCTTGACTCTTCTTGCTTCTGAGTTCATATTGTTCTCTGACCTGCATCATGGCATTTTCAAATCCTAATCTGTAATCTTTAGTTTCTAACCATTCCTCATCCTAGTATGAAGGTGAGGGTTGATCTTCCTCTGAATCACAGTTATGGATTGAGTCCTCTGTTTCAAACATGTTTATCGTATTTCCCTCAGACTCCTCTATGATTCCCTCATCCTCGTCAAGAAAGTTTTGGAATGGGGGAATAACTTGTTGATCTGATTCTTTTTGTCTGTTGGGAGTGTTATTGTTCCTTCTAAAGTTTTGGTTCTGGTTCTGGGTTTGATTTCTATTTTGGTTACTGACTGTGACAACCATTTTTTCCATCATTTGTTGTAACCTTTCCACATTTTTGGACAATTTTTCATAATTTGGGTCAAATTTGGAAGCTACATTGTCCTCTTTGTATGTTACCCTCTTCTCAGATCTCAGTCTTGCTCTTTTCTCAATCAGATTTGCCTCGATGTTCACTGCTCCTTTCTGCATATCCTCCAATGTGTTGTATTCTTTATCCCTAAGCTCATAGGCCATTTCAGCATCAAAGCCTTCAGGTTATTTTGCTAGAGCCATGCCTTGTGGAGGTTTCATATGTGGGGGAAGAGCATTGTAAATGCTATTGAATCTTGTTGTGTAATAGTGGACACTCTCTCCTACGTTTCTTTTAAGGCTCATGTATTCTGCCAAGAGTTGGCGAGGGTTAGCCTTAGTTTCCCATTTGTTTATGAAAGTCTGATATAAGGCTAGAAGATCATTGATGCTACCTGGAGGTAGGCCTTTAAACCATTTCTTCACATCAGCCCTAAGCTCTGGGCAAAGATTCTCATTTTGACTGTATCATCATCTATTTCCATGTAGTCAAAAGAATCTTCCATCTTATCCACATGTTGTTGGGCTGTGATGGACTCTTTAGCAGTGAAGTGTGAAATCTTTAACTGATAATCATTTGGTAAGGGTACTAGAGGCTGAGGTAAAACCAGGGGTGCATACCAGGCTGCCATGATGATGTTCTGATGAGGTAAAGGGTTAACTTGAGCAGCTGGTATGTGGATGACAGGGATACTAGGACCAGCAGAGGTCTGATGAGCAGATCTAGGGTGACTTAGCCCCAAGTTTTGAATGAAGTGAATATCAGGGGGTGTAGATGGAGGGGTTTGTCTATCCCTAATGGGTTGACCGCTATGAGATGGTGAACCAGGGAATCCAAGGTCTGGCTGGTCTAAGATATTGAATGACCTAGTTCTAGGTAAGCTATTAGGTAGGTCTAGGTCAAAGTGAAAGTGTGATAGCGCTGTAAGATCTTCTGGTGCAGAGTTAGCTCTATGGATGAGGTTGGAAATAGTTGGTTGTTTATGTGTATGAGATCCTTTGAGGATGCTCTCAGGGTTGTCAACTATTTCAGGTGAGTCTGGGTTAGGGTAAGCTCTTGTATGAATGGTTCTTAAAGCCAGAATGTCGTTTTCCAACCAAGCAGCTTAACCCTACTTGTTACTTCTACCGTGGTTGATGTTTTTATGGAGGCTGGTCTCCCAGTGGAGTCTTATGTGAAACCAACATAATCAGCAGGCCTACTGATCACCAGTGGAGTATTTAATCGTTTAGGAATTATGGAGTCGCCAGGTGGAAGGTTTAGGATGCTTCTGGAGGGTACACTGTCCACCACAGTGCTTATAAGATGTCCCCTTTCAAGGATATCTTCCGAACACAGCAAAACTCTAACCAGAGATTGACTGGGAAGGCTTTTACCGGATATGTCACCTCTGAAAGAGGATGAGATCCGGAGGCTACCTGGCTCTTTCCAGACTCTGTCTAAGAGTATGGGGTAAAACACTCAAGAGGTAAGTGGAATTTAAATACAAGTGTTTTACTACCAACCTAACCAGAGATTGTAGGGTTTCTAAGGTTCTTGTGATGTTGAGTGGTAACTGCTTAGAATTTCCCCACCGGAGTCGCCATTATGTTGGGGTTCCCATGTTTTGGCAAGGTTGGCAATACCAAAAGATGAGACAACATCATAACCACTTTCAGACCTCAGGATCTAGCCCTCCTGGGTCCAGAGAGGGATCTCTCTATGATAGTCAAAGTATATATGTCTTTGAGGCTCAATGTTAAGATGTTAGGCTAGTTATAAGGCTTGAGGTTTGTTTGTTTGATTTGTTTTGATTTGGTTGCTGGTTATCAGGAAGGAAGGGTTCAATGTAAGACAAAGGTGAGCAAATATGGATAAGGCAAAGGTGAATTATTCCAAGAAATATTCAAAACCATTGGGCAATGGATTCAGGAAAGGATTTGCTTACTATCCAATGTGCAAGCTTTCAATTGCGTTATTCATCTAAAACGTTGGATCTTAAAGATGATTGTGTGATATGGAATGGTAGGAGAGGAGGAGATAACACAGATTCAGAGCACAAAGTTAAATACCAGCTGGTCGCACAAGGATCCTAGTGGACAGGGCTAACTCTAATCCCCAGTGTTCCCAAATCTTCTAACTAAATCCTTAACAAGAAACATCTAAGAACTGAATTCATTTAATTCATACATCAGAGAGCAGGCAATGACATCCACTACACTGGTTAAATCAACTGAAATCACTTCTCAGATAATAAATTCAGAATAAAAACATCAATGGCAAGGAGAGCAGAAACATAGGGTACCTAACAAGGGTAAATCCTATGCCAATATTCTGATGCAAGCCATTAGAAATGAAATGAAATGAATTAAACACAGAGATAGGAAAACATCACCGCTACTTTAGATCAGGATCCAAAGAAATGTGCTTGTCATATTGAACAGCAATACCAGTCAAGTACAACATTGCCAATAGCAGAATACTCAGTCTGAAATCATATTCCTCAGCCTATCTTACAACTTTACACAGAGACTGTGTCTCAAAGAAACTACTTGCAATTCTCTGATAACTTATCAACAACCTTTTACAATGAGTTTCTTCCTGAATTTATAGCTCCAGAGGAGCAGAGGAGGTAGGTGAAGAACTAAATGCAGCATTAAAACCTTTGAAAAGAAAGAGGGCCGAAGCCCATTCTGTTTAAATCCTATGCATTAATCTCTGGTGTTCTTTGGGTGAATGACCTTCTTCAGACTTCAGATTACTCTGATATGACTTTGGTGTACTCTAACTGCAGTACTGTAGTACTTTGATGCATGAACAAATGGTAAATAAATGACTGAATGGACTTCCATACTTGTGAAACGAATGCTTCTGACAGCATAGGATTGCAGTAGGGGCGGGGGGGGGGGGGGACTTTGCTTGGACACAATATAAACTGAAACAATAATGTGTACTGTGTCCTTGCTCTGGAAGAAACATTATGCTGATTTGAACCCTGATTTCATTGTTTTCTGCGTGCTGGACCTCCTGTGTGATCCTCGGGATTCTCGATTTGGTACTTTGTCTCTAAACTGCTGCATTAAGGCCCAAAACCTTCAATACTGAGCGCTAAAATCCTTGATCATAAGCTGTTTTTTCCCACTGCTCCATAAATGTCTCGATTCTGCAAGATCTGAGCTTTGATGGCGCCGGATAGGGTTTGCGAAGTTTCAAACCCTGTCCTTTGATGTAATTTATATTGTCGCCAACTTTCTTGACATTTCCCTGTAGTACCAGCTTCCAAATCCAACTCTCTGCCTGCGCAACATGCCATTAAAGAAGTACGTATACACCATGGTGGTTTTCTGCCTCTTTGAAGCCCTGCAAAATACGAAAACATGTTAAGAAAACAATGGAGGTGGTGGACGCAACAGGGGGTGGCTAGACTGACCATGCAGACTGGTTAGATGGCGAAAATATCGTGGAGGACCTATAGTGAGGTGAAAACGGTGAAGATTACAGTCAGAAGGTGGCGCAAAAGGAAAAATGAATGAAAAACCTCTGAATCTTCGACCTTTGACTGGAAAATATAAAACGAGAGGGGTGGAAGTACGGTGAGATGCGTGGAGGTGACGTGGCGGGACCGGTCGATAGCGGAATAGTCAACAATGGGGGGAAGACAAATCTGGACCGTCAGATCTCAAAGGAGATCAACGGTGGGAAACACGGCGGAGGGCAATGGACAGTGGGCCTGGGTTACGGAGACCATAAATTAAACCCCGCGCAGCTTCGTTGAGCGATGACCGTTGGATGGGCAAGGGCAGATCTGACGGCTGATATGCATATCGCTGCGCGTCCTGTACCAAAAGATAACGTGCGATGAGCAAGCGGTTTTGGAATCATACAGGAGCCACGCATTGGAAGCTGTATGGAATCGTTGGGCAATCGGAGAATACTGCCCTCTGCCCAAAGGTGGTGCGATATAAACCGGATGGTTTACGAACAGTGAAAACGGGCGGGGACCACCAGGACTGGTAAACTTCGAACCGTCGGATCTGCATGTAAATGGACGGCGATGGCGCGGTCAGGAGTTTGAACGGGGAAGCACAGGCGCTATGGAGTCCACGATCACCGTCCGATCAACCAAGATCAACGGTTAATGCTGCACTCGATAAACGAATACGACTAGCGCCTTTCGGGCTGTTGGATGGTTCTAGTGCTAGATCACGTGGAGGAAGAGGTGTGGGCTTAGTGGGAAAGGGGCTAGGCCCTATTGCAAAGTTATAAAGTGGGTTTTGGGCCCATTTTAATGAATTTTGATGCCAAAGGAGGATAATGATAAGGGGATAGAGGGGAAACTTGAGGAAACAAAAGGCAAGGGTGGGACTTCATGGGAATCTTGGGAAAATTTAGGGAATTAGAGGGGAATTTGACAAGGGAAGACATAGGTTAAAAATGGGTACTCTGCAGGATTTCATGGGTAAAGGGAGGCCTTCAGCAGCAGAATTTTCACAATCAGAGAGGTTTCTTGTATGGATATAGCAGAGGGGATTTCATCACAGGGCAAAGGCACAGGAGACTTCAAGGATGATGTGTCTCCAGGGGAGATGAATTCCTTTAGGTCTCAAAAAAAATTTAGCCCCCTACTTTTCCTGTCAAAAATTTACAAGGGGGCTAACACAACTTTGTGACTGACTCCCTCCCTCTCTGTTTCTCTCTCTCCCCTTCTCTCACTCTCCATCTTTGCATCCCACTCTCTTTCCACCTCTATCTCTCTATGTATTTTTTCTTCTGTCCCTCTAACTCCAAATTCTCTCCATCCCTCTCCCCTTCTCTCTCTCTTCCTTTTTCTCTATCCCTCTCTCTCTAATCTAAACTCCCTCTCTCTCCCCCCATAACCCATTCTCTCTCTCTCCCCTCCAACTCTATCACTGTTTCTCTCCCTCTCTCCTTCTCTCCCCCCACTCTCCTCCTCTTCCCTCTCTTTGTCTCTCTCTCTTTTCCTCTCTCTCCTATGAAAATTCATCTAACCTCGAATCCTACTGCAAAAACTAATTAAGTTTCTTCTATTTGTTAAATCAACTGAAGAAATCATTTGTTTTGTTTTACGGTAAATATCGAAACTAATATGTTGCAGCCTTCACAAATAAAATATTATGGAAAAAAAATAATGTTGGAAAGATAGATGCACACACACACAAATAACATTGTTATTTTTGGACTAAGTCCCAAAAAAACCCAACTCGGGAAAACTAGTGCAGCAGCTGATGGTTTTATTATTATGCAATAGTAAATCAGAGTACAAATTTATGGTTGCTTAAATCTAGCAAACCATACAAAGAAATAACTGACAAAGAGTCTAGTGAGAAAAATCTCACTCTCACTGGAAATCTGACACTGATCTTGGCTCAAGATGAGATGCTTTGCGCTGCCTCTACACAGTCATTGTGTCTGCCTACACAGTATTGTGTCTCAACAACTTGGAACAACTTTCCCTCTCATTATCTGATCAGTTGTTTTCTAGAAGATTGAACATCCTGGCATTCAGTCTCTCTCTCTGACCTCTGGCACTGAATCACTGCTTCTCCCCAGTAAAAATACGGATCTCCTCTAAAGCATTGTGTTGCCTTTCTGTGGCACTCACTGCCTCTCTGCTATGCACCCACCATATCTCAAAAATATTCCTCCCGCCTTACTATCTCTGCCCCTCTCTCACTAGCTCTCTCTCTGACAACTCGGCGTTGCTACTCAGGAAATCGATCTAGCAGTGAAATTGAATTGCTCAAGTGTGTTCTCCAAGCCCCATCGACTTTCTTCTTATAATATCTCATTGAGACTTCAACGGCCATGATTAAAACTTAGTCGATGGTTGAGATTAACTAGAACTCGATCCATGTCTTTTTCTAGAATATTCACATCATGACTTAATTAATATTAAAAGTTTAGACTTAAGAAATATTAAAAATTGATTAATTATTTTAATTAAGTCATCTCTAGAAACAATTTATGGGTTTTAGAGAATACATGTATTCTAACCTCTCTGCAAAATCTCGAGGCTAAAACAAATCCAATGCTACAAAAAATAACACTCCCTCTTAGCGAGGAAAGTGGTCTAGTACTGCAACTGCAATACAATGTCTCTGCACCATCTCATGTTGCGCTGCTAATTCCTGGCTACCGCTACCCACCACCTACTACGCAACTCTAATATGTGTTGCATCTATGTTGTTGTTGACCCTGCTGAACTGCTGCCAACTATTGCATATGAATTGCAACTCTGTTGTTGCTTCTACTGCAACATCTGCAATTGTTTCTCATTTGCTACTACTGCAACTGATAAATATCCATCATACTAAACCAACTATTGTCAGCATGATGCATTTATCACCTGAGTCCTGACTGTTGCTAGTGTCTGCGCTCTCACTGAAGCCTTTGCGTTGTTGTTGACTCTGCACTGTGCCAACTGCACTGTTGGAAACTCTGCATTGCTTAGTCTCTGACCGCTATAAGCTACTACATATATCACTCTGGCACCTGATTGCACCAACTACCATTTTTCCATCCTGCTACTACTGTTATGGGATCTCGTAGCAAGGTATTGATCCAATAGGTAGACTCCTTAAGGATCCTGCCCAATTGTAGCTCTCTAGGGATACAAAACCAAATCACCCCACCTCACTCCTAGAGGTATGTCGGTGATCATGGAAAACTCTTCCTCTAGTCTGGAGGACAGCCTATCAATATCCACGGATGCAGCCTACTGAGCATGATTCTTTTCTTTTTCCTTCTTTTTTAGAGTACATTGAGTGTTGTAGTGACAAAGTTAACCACATCTAAAACACTTGACCTTGTAAATTTCCTTCTTTCCCCTGCATTGATCCTGCTACCCCTTTCATGTGAGGGTTGCATTCTCCTCTTCCTTCACTTCCTCCATATCACTGTTGTTGTTGCCACTGATGGTGCTCTTCACCAAGTCTTGCCTCATCTCCTCCTGTTGCAGATCAACCCACATTTTGTCCCAATCAAGCAATTTTTCTCTGCCCAAGATACTCTGGTCGAACACTTGCCACTCCTCAGAAACGTTGTTCAAGTCTAACCGCACTAATTCTATGGGTTGGGGCGCTGACCCGATTGTAGACAACTGATCTCGGACATCATAAAGTTTAGAAAGGAAGGGGTCTATACGCTCCCATTTCACCCTGGTATACCTCATCTTCTCCTCAAAATACATCTTTCGTTGCTCGAAATATCTCTGGTACAGCGTGGAAATAGCATCCCACGTATGTTTGGAAGTATCTTTTCCAGCTATGTCAGACACCATGTGATCACAAACTCTGTCAAGAATCAGCCTCTTTGCCTTCGCCATCTCCTTCTTGTAGGCCTTCATCTGAACTTGATCTATGGGTACATCTACCATGTTAGTAATATAGGCCTTGAGATCGTATTTATCTAGAAGACAATAAATTCTTGCCTTCCAGATCACATAGTTAGAAAAACTGTCCAATCGATCATGATCTCTCAACCATGTTGATTCCATCTCTGCAAAGATGTAGAACTCTTCCTCTTCACCTTTGCGCAACTTCTACTAGGCTCTACGCACTCCTACTAGAGTGGGAAAATCAGCTCACAAATATTTCTGCTCTACAGTGAGAAATCAAATTTCTGGGCTAGAAATTCCATGAGGAAAGAATTCCCTTAGTGTGTGCTCTTATTTCATTCTGTCGTTATTATGCTCTAGCAAACTACTGCAAAATAACTGCATTCGAGCTTAATATCTTCTCTCCAAGAAAAATATTGTGGCTCCCTCTGCCTCTAACAATCTTCGATCTGGAAAATTTATTCTCTATCTACTCACTCAGAGAAACAATTTTTCCTCAAAAAAAAATCCCTCCTAGCCAATGGACTGCGTAGCCTCCTGGGGTTTTGAGCAGCTGCTTATGAAATGCTTCGAATCTTCCTCTTTCTGTCTGCAACTGAGCTCTTCTAGCTTCTATCTACACTCTGATACCATGTGAAAATTTGGCTAACGCGAATCCTACTGCAGCAACTGATTAAGTTTCCTCTATTTTTTAAAATCAACTAAACAAATTATTTACTTGTTTTATGGTAAATATCAAAACTAATACGTTACAGCCTTCACAAATAAAATATTGAGGAATAAAAATAACAATAGAAAGATAGATTCGCACACACACAAATAACACTGTTATTTTCAGACTAATTCCCCAAAAAACCTAACTCAGGTTAACTGGTGAGCAGCTAAGGGTTTGATTATTATGTAGTAGTAAATCTGAGTACAAATATATGGTTGCTTAAATATAGAAAACCATACAGAGAAATAACTGACAAAGAGTCTAGTGATAAAAATCTCACTCCCACTGGCGATCTAACATTGACCTTAGCTCAAGATGAGTTTCTCTGCAATACCTCTGTGTAGTCACAGTGTTTGCCTACGTAGTACTTCATCCCCACTACTTGGAAAAACTTTCCCTCTCATTATATGATCAACTGTTGTCTAGAATATGGACCGTCCTTGCCTCCGGACTCTTTCTCTAGCCTCTAGAACTGAATCATTACTTCTCCCGAGCAAAAATATGAATCTCCTCTAAAGCACTGTGTTGCTTCTGTGTGGCCTCTACGTTGCCTCTCTGTGGCACTTACTAGATCTGGAAAATATTCCTTCGGCCTCACTATCTATGCCCCTCTCTCATTGCTTCGAGCTCACTATCTCTCTCTCTAGCAACTCAGTGTTGCTACTGAGGAAATTGATCTTCCAGTGAAATCGAAATGCTCAAGTGTGTTCTCCAAGCCCCATCAAGTTTCTTCTGATAATATCTCATTGATACATCAACGGCCACGATTGAAACTTAATCAATGGCTAATATTAACTAGAACTCAATCCATGTATTTTTCTAGAAGATTCACAACATGACTTAATTAATACCTTTAATTAATCATATTTCCTAAGTTTAGACTTAGGAAATATTAAAAATTGATTAATTATTTTAATTAAGTCGTCTCTAGATGGAATTTCTAGAAATGATTTATGGGTTTTGGAGAATACATATATTCTAACCTCTCTACCAAATCTCAAGGCTAGAACACATTCGATGCTACAAAAACTAACATCTCCCCCCTCCATCCATATCATCGAGAATTGTCACTTTGTGTAATCAATAATATATGTAAGGTCTAAAATAATAATATCTACAATAGAGATGATTATTATTATAATATATTTGAATAATAATATTCAATATTATTGATTATCAGAAAATTGGAAGAACAAATACTCTCATACATACATAGTGTTGCTAGTTAGACTCATTATTTTTTGTTTCTGGATGGCATATTTTGTGGTTAGGTGGCTAATAGACTTGGTTTCCCTCAGGCAGATTGAGGCCACCTAATCTTCAGACATATGGATGTAACCTGCTTGATTTTCGAAAATTAATGGAAAGGTACTACCAAGCTTACAACAAAAAAATATTATTGATTATCATACCAATAATAATTTAAAAAAAAAAAAAACAATATTATGTTAACTTTACAAAATAGGAAGACCAATTTATTATGATCAAATTGGTAGCTCTATGAATTATATTTTAATTTGTATTTTACATTTTACATATTTCATTATGTTACATTTACATTTTACATTTTACATTATATTTTACATTTTAAATTACATTACATTTTACGTTTTACATTTTACATTTATTATGCTTTGATTAGAATATTAAATAAAACATATGAAGTCGGAGTTACATTAATAAATGATTTTTCATACTCATGCTAAATGTTTACAATCATTTTCACACTACAACATCACCCCCATATCGGGTTGTGGAGTGCCTCTCGGCGCAATAAATCAATTTAAATACTAAGTTATTGATTTATATTTGGAAAGATTTTCTTGGGCATGAGGATACAAATATAATTTTAATTGTTTAAATTTAAATTTTATTTTTGAAATTTTAATACTTAAATATTAATACGATCATTTATAGGATTAATATAGTAATATATTCAATATTAAAAATTTATTAAAGATTAATTTGGTTTAATTTATTAGTTGTGATTTTAGTTTGTTTTTTTGTGAGTTTTTGTACATTAGTTATTTGATGATCACCAACTTACCATGCGCTAGACTTTATTTGTATCTCGTTACCTCATTGGTTTATGATCTCTATCTACATATTATGTTATTTGTATCTCGTTACCTCATTGGTTTATGATCTCTATCTACATACTATGTAAGATTTCTTGTCCATGGTAGATGAAAATAAAAAATGTATTGGATGTCAAATTTTTGAGAAAAAAATATATCGCTTCTATTACTCCATCGATTTTCCTTTCTATGATAGTTTTACCATAACTTCTTGATCTTTGATCAATGTGGGTTATTTTTCTTCGGTTTTTGTCTTTGTGATTTTCCCACCTATGATTCCCAACATGATATTAGAATGTGTGGTAGTTCAAATATTGTTTTGATCGAATATCAAGGTAGCTTGGGATAACTGTGAATGCCTTTTGAGTGGAAGCATGAGATCCATTGACGGTGTGAATATAGTCACTCATAAATTTAGGCCTATTCACATTTTCATATCATTTATTTTTCAACCCAAGGTCTTGTAATATCTAATGAGGAATGTGATGCAGTATGCATTGAAAGATAAACCATTCTAGTCACACATACGCAATTTTAATATATCCGTTGAAAAGGAAATAAGAAAGAAACACACTCAATTAAAAAAAAGCAAGAATCAACAGTGCTCTAAATTGAATACTTCCTTGTTTGCACCACAAGTGATGGAGCCCTTGAGAACATGAACATGAATCCTCATCACTTAGATATGTTTCCCAAGCAAAATAGAGAACATATCAATTTGTAGCAAAACTTAAAAATCTTAAGAAAGTAAATTAACATAGAAAACTTGAAAGTAAATAAAGACTAAAAATAATCATCTTATAACATATAAATAAACTCATTGATATATATACATTGGATAAAGGAAAAATACCTCATCTCAAGTAGGCCCTACTCAAGATTCATTTTGTACCAAAACACACATACAATCACCAAATAAAAAAAGCTATTATATACCACGCATCTAAGTCGAGCAATGAATATATAGAAATAACAAAGAGTTTCAATTAAAACGTGATTTTTTGCATACATTGACACTGAGTTTTATGAATATATAGAGAGAGAGAGAGAGGAGGGGGTGGGGGGAGGGTATGGTAGCTTTATGAATGAGACGACATATCCCCGTGATCTTTTATTTTAGTTCAAATGACTATACTCTTTTAAAGAGACATTATAATAATAACTAATCGTGTCTAATAAGTAGCCAAAAAGGTGACAATTGGTTGACCAAGTGGTTTGGTGGCTTGTTCACCATGGTTAGGAATTTATCCTCCACTTGAAAATCCATGTTGTGTTTGCATCTATGAGAAGCCTCTAGATACCAGTTGAGGTCTGACTACAACCTACTCATGTACGTTCATTGATTTAGCACACGAGGGATTCTAATAATGGCTATAGCCATGTGTGTTGAGTTAGTTTAAAAGATCCCCCCTACGTTTGTACTGCTACCAAAATCTTGGATACTACATTGAGTAAAATATTAATGCATGCATTTCATTTCTACTTGCATAAGTGTATTTACTACTCTGAGTTAAGAATTTCGTGGTTGCATACTATGCCTCCATTTATCTTAAAATACTTGAGGGTTATCATAAATGAGCCTTTCACAAACATGTGACTGAACACCTTTATCATAACTAGATTAGTAATGTTAATAAAAATGTGTAATACACAATAGAATGGGCACTCCTTTCAATATACTCAATTTTTTTTTAACTATAAAAGAAAATGAGGGAACAGTATTATTATTTTATATACTTTGAGTCCAAAACCATAATAGAGAAAAAAGTGAGTCTTATGTACAAAAAGGAAGAATAGGTTGATTTGCATTAACATATAATGGGGTGTTTCATGACAAAAAGATGACTAAACATCTTTCCCTGACTGGTTTTGTTGCATGTCCCCATGTAACTTCAATTTACTCTAACTTTGGGACTCTGACATTTAGCTCCCCCTGGTCAAAGTCTAGGTGCCCATATTCTTTTCGGTTATGATAGCACATAGATCCACTGAGTACTCTCTTCTTATTCTCCCCACTTTACAGGTGCATTGTAGAATAGTGTAAGACACCAAATTATCGAAAAATGGATTATAAACCTAATCCATCAAGGTCCAAACCTCATTAATGAGCAAGCATAAAAAGATACCCAGTTAAGGGCTAGACTAAAGTAGGGATATATCATGGGATTCTTACAAATTAGATAGATGGGTTACTTCTCTCACATATCATGGGAGGCCAATACAACTTATAAGGCCTGGTTTTGATCCAATTCTTGATACTCAATGACCGCTTAACTTTAATAATGGAATATGGTCATAGAATCCCTAGGGTTTTTGCCTGTTTCTATGATAGTCATCCATAATAACCCATGGAATGGGTAATTCATCATTAACCATAAGTCTAGCTTTTTCCACTACCCAAGATTATAAATCAATCCTTTTATTCCATTTTACAAAGTTAAGGATATAAGAAATGAATTTTCTGAGCTATGCATTCCTAACTTACAAATTGGGATTCCAACGAGAATTATCTTGAAGAAGAAAGTTAAATTGATATAACTGACATAGTAAATTATGTTCCATGAGGTTGTCCAGTTGATATCTTCTTTATTTTGAAGACAATCCATTGATCATGCACAAAAATGGGTACACCCTAGAGAGTGTCCTAAATGATATCCCTTATAGAGTCGATTCACAAGCAACTTGCCTTTTTTCTTGTGCTTGTGCCAAGTGTTCTTTGTATTATTTAATCTTTTCCTTCATCCTGTCCTCTTGTGTGAGATATATTGAAAACCATCTTTGTCTAATTTTCTCAATGATTTGTATATGACTCTTCTTGTTTGTAATCCCAAGGTCGAGAAGTTCATCCCTAAGTCACTATTGAGGAAAATTGGGCTTTATTTGAATGATCGCATATGCATTAGTAATGATGTCATCTAAAATGACATTTATAGTATATTGGTCTTCTAAAAGATACTGCTATGAATAGTTCTAAGCTCTAATATTAGGCCCCTCAGCTTGTCCTGTTGCTTCTAATATTGTGTAAAATACTAATTTTTGTTTGGCCTATTAGAATTTGGCCATAGGCTTTTGGTTTTTGCAATAAAGATCTTTTTTTTTCTTAGAGCTTGGTAGCTCGGGCTACAAAAACAAAAAGGCTTAGGCCTAAGGGACTTACCTTTCTTCTTTCTTATCTCTCAACATGGCTTCAACTTGGCTAGGCCCAAGTTTTTCATGCCCTATGGTGAAGCTGGGATGTTGAGTTTCTTCTTCCATAAATTGCTCTATTTGTATTTGTGCTGAAGGTGTAGACTCAAGGGTCCTAAATGCACCAATCACCTCAAAAAACAAGATTCCTTGAAACTCTTCCTTTAACCATTTATTTGTTTGAGCTAGTGGTGAATCGAGATCTTCATCAAACTCCTAATGGATTCTTTCAATTGATGGTCCTTGCTACTCATCTTGAACCAATTACCCTAAATCCCTATGAATTTCAACAATATCTACCTCATCGAATTCCACATCAACTCTAACATCAAGGACAACATCTCATTCCCTTCGTATTCCTTGCTAGTGTGACCTAGTTTAATAGAAATAATTCAAACTTGGATTTGGGGTGGAGGTTGGTGATTACCTCTAGCCTAATTCCCTTTTTGGGGATGAAACCCATATCCCTTAGCAACATCCTTCCAAGGAATGTTTAATTTCTTCAACTCCATTACAATCAAAAAATTTATAAGCTCTTGATAGTATAACCCTATATTGAGGTTCATTCACTTCTTAATGATTGCGGTTATTTTTTTCAAGCTCGTGATTAGATAAGATGGTCTATTGAGTAGTTTCCCTTCATTAAGGTGTGAATGTGATAGTGATAAACCATGTTGTACCTACCCTTGTAGTTTATTAACTTTTGAATGATGAAAATCACATATTTCCATAGTTGAGCTAGAGCATCTCTACAAATTCCCTTTCGAAGTTTTGGAATTAGGGATGGCTTATAGAAGAACTATACCCAACTATCACATGAATTTTTGAAACATTTCAACCATTTTTCCCCCTGCTAGGGAATAGGGTGACTAGACTAAGAGTATCCCTTATAACAACATAAAGTGGGATATGATTACATGCTTTGAAATGTTTTGGATTTAACCTTTGGCGTCATAATCTCATAAAGAGTCTTAACATAACCTTATAACACTATGATATTATACTGTGGATCACAAGTAACTTTTGTAGCCACAATGGAGTGCATTTGCAATGTACATATGGAAATATAATAGTTATAAAATGCACCATGGTTATACAGAGTCTACAAAAGGAATTAATATCGTACAGAATGTTACAAAATGGTAATCATTGCACAAGATGCTATGAAATGGTTGATATCGCATAGGATGTTGAAAAATGACTAACATTTCAAACCTACAACAAAATTATTAATGTTGCATAGGTGCTTAAAATTATTAACATTGCAAGTTGTTACATAATTATTAATGTTACATAGGTGGCTACATAATAAACGATATTTGCACAAACTACTACAGAATGATGGGTATGTGCACAGACTACTACAAAATAAGTTGAGGTTAGATAGGATAGATCATTATATATATAAAAGCTCCCAAATTGACCTCTTCAAGTAACATATTGACACAAGTGCTATAAAATGGTCTTGGGATTAATTCCCATGTTACTAAATATTATCGTCATAGTATATATAGCCTTATCTTTATGATCATGGTATCCATGTGTCTATTCAAATGAATGAGTATATACATTAGACTCCATGTATGTGGGTTAGATGAGTTTTAGAGCTATAATGGCATTAAAAAAAACATCAGTTTGACCATTTATATTTTATTTATATAAAAAAAGGAGTGCATTCAAAGAGCACCTAGTCATTGCGAAGTACATACACTTGCTACCATTGTTGATTATTTATGAACGTTGAAGTTATCCAATCTTAAGTCTTGAGTAAGATTCTTAGATAGGGACAATGTCGTCCCTCACCCTAAAAAATCATCCATTATAAGTCGATTGCCAGAAGAAAGGTGCCATTGATAATATTGTGCTCTTTATTAAACATACCTGAAAGTTGTAAGAAATTATCAAAATAAAACTGGCGTCCATTTTTTTCTTTTTTCTTCTTCTTCCAAAATTTGCTCGCTAAAAATTATTTTTCAAACAAAGGTTTGTCTACTTGTGCCCCGAGAGGTTCTCATAACTAGAGTTTTTTTTCTTTTTACTTGGTGATGTTGACCATTTAATTGGTTTTCTAGCATGGACCAAGGCCAATGGCACCTTAAATTAGGTTTTTTCCACTAGATCGTTATTCCATTCTATTTTTTCTCTTATTTTTTCTTCTTCATTTTCTTCTTTTTTTCTTTTCACTCTATATATATATATATATATCATGGACAAGATTAAGGATCTGAAAGTATTGGTGGTGGAACCACCTTGCTTATAACCTCCAAATGTGCATATTGAACCATATCTTGTATAAATTATTCCTTTAACCTTGGTTTTTGGTATAACCTCAACCAATGGCCTTTAACCATTAGCAAAGTTTTATCTTTTTTAATAGTAAAAAGCTTTACTAGCCCATTATCATAGACTATATCAACCTCATATGGTCCCAACCATTAGGTATAAAATTCCCCTTTAAATTCCATGTATTTGCAATTGAAAATGAGTTCCCAATTTCCTTCTTGAACTTCTTATTATTAATGAATTCGTCATGCCACCTAACTCTTTGTTATCGAGCAAGGGTGATTTGTTCGATGGTGTCCCATCAGAATTATTCTAATTCGTTGATTTGTTTTAGTTGGTGCTTTGGGGCCTCCAAAATATCCAGACCTACTTACAATATAGTCCTCAATGTCTTGATTTAAAATTCTATCGAGAGGAATACATGCTTCTAATATAAAAGTTCATAAGGTGTAAAATTGAAAATATCGTTGTGTTTCTCCAAGTAGTCCTATAGGCCCATATGGGTTTTGGAAGTTTGTATGCCAAATCCCTATGGTTTTGCCAGACTTTCTTTGTCAATATAGCCTTTAATACTTTATTAATTACCTCCAAATTCCCTTTAGCCTGTGGATGGTACAAGGTGGATATTTTGTGATTGATTTTGAATAACTTGGTAATATACTAGATCAGATTAGAAGTAAATTGTGTGCATTGGTTGGTGATGATCTGAGGAAACCTTGAAACAAACGAAAATATTCTAGTATAAAAATTTAGCCACTAATTTTTTTGTTTCTTTTGGTAGAGCCTTAGTTACAAACCATTTGGTCACATAATCGATGCACACAAGGATGTGCGCCTTTGGTTTAAATATGGGATTGAATGGCCCTGTTGTAGCTCCTAGAGACATCCTTGAGTTGCAAAATACCATTGCTTAGGACATCTTGAAATCAGAGGTTATATGTACACAATTATAAGGATGCCTCTGACAGAATATGGATAAAGAGAATAATGGTTTTGGTGGTTCAGGAATGGTGAAGACCTTGGAGTCTGATTCATGTGAATTACCCTATACTGCGAGAGGGCTCAAGAAGCTGTATGGCTGGGTGGTTTTCAAATGGGCCAAGTATGAAACAATGACCACAAGCTTTCAAAATATGCAGAGGTGTTGAGAAGTAACGGAGGAGGAGGAACCCACGAGAGACAGGCTTAAAAGTCTTAAGAATTTGTCTCTCGTGAACTCAGAGGAAGTGGATGTAAGTGGAATATGACCAACAACAAAGATTCGTGGAGCACGAATTAAGGGAGCACACCAAATTTAACATATGAGTGTTACACATACACGAATTCATGGATAAACATGCATACCACCGGAAGCTACATTACACGAATCGTCAAAGCAGTAGAACATTGAAAGATGATTATACATAAACAGAAGATGACTGATAAACAAGAGAATACAGATACATACTACTCATTTCTCCATCTGGAATCCAAATAAATAGCGTTGTATATCATATTATGTTCAAAACAGGGCTCCCAAATGTGTGTCTCGGAGCATAAAGAGCACAGTCATACAGAACTACAGTAAAATTTCTCCAAAATTCCAAACCTTTCTTTCATCTCTGGACTCTCTACATATAGAGTTCTACTGAGGGTTTACGATCAAATAAACTTCCATGATCAACCCACACATGTGAAAATCAAAATATCTTAACCAACTAGCAGAGCGTGCATCAAGAAATCACTCTCGTAATCAGAAAATCAAAACAGAATCGAGTGAAATCGAGATTTCACCAGCAAGACATCATAATCAAACAGTAAAAGAAAAACATAGTTGGCCATGGAGGCTAAATCCTGGAATCTTAAAAATGGGGAGGCGAGGAGTGGCTATGAACAGGTGGGGTGTCTGGCTTCCATCACATGATTCCACCTATTGTGGGAAGCCTCCACTCCCTCGTTCTCATGATTCACATTAACCATTATGAAATGGCCAATCGTGTCACGCGTGCCTCGCTCTTTAGCGGAGATTTCCTTGACAAACTGAATCAACCATAGCTATGTTTGTTCCACCAAAAACCCATGTTCTTAACTCGCAAAACCAAATACTGGGCTTAAGAAGGGGGCCTGTGACATTAACACATAGCGGGACGGTTTAACACTGAAAAGGGAGGGACAAAGGCCATGGAAGGGCTATTGATGACGTGTCAAGGAGGTGGGGCCCAAACTGATATCGCAAATCGAAATCAAGAGTCAGGGAGTTTTCTTATGAGAAGCAGGAGGTAAGTGTTAAAACTTGCGAAGTGCGATGGGCAGAGGTGACGTGGCAAGGAGGTGGGCTCGCCCACAGATCTAAAATCGACGTTTTTGTTATGAGTAGCGAGGAGGTAAGTGTTAAAACTTGCGAAGTGCGAAGTGCGATGGGCAGAGGTGACATGGCAAGGAGGTGGGCCCGCCCGCAAGTCGCAAATCGACGTTTTTGTTATGAGCTGCGGGGAGGTAAGTGTTAAAACTTGCGAAGTGTGAAGTGAGATAGGCAAAGGTGACATGACAAGGAGGTGGGCCTACCCACAAATTTCAAATAGGAATTTTTGTTATGAGAAACGGGGAGGTAAGTGTTAAAACTTGCGAAGTGCGAAGTGCGATGGCCGGAGGTGACATGGCAAGGAGGTCGGCCCGCCCGCAGATCACAAATTGGTGTTTTTGTTATGAGAAGTGGGAAGGTAAGTATTAAAACTTGTGAAGTGTGAAGTGAGGAGGTGACGTGGCAAGGAGGTTGGCCCACTCGCAGATCGCAAATCAGTGTTTTTGTTATGAGAAGTGGGGAGGTAAGTGTTAAAATTTGCGAAATGTGAAGTGCGATGGGCAGAGGTGACGTGGCAAGGAGGTGGGACCCAACTTATATCACAAATCACATATCAAGAGTGTTTAGATATGAGAAAGTGGGAGTAAAGGTTATGGTTAGTGAAGTGAGAAGTGTGATGGGCGGAAGGCGACGTGGCATGGCGGAGGTGGGGCCCAAATTATATCGCAAATCACAAGTTGGGGAGTTTAGTTATGAGAAATCGAGGGTAAAGGTTAAGATCTACGATGTGTGATTTGCGATGAGCGGAGAGGTTGGTGATGCAAAAAGGTAAGTGGTAAGATCTCTTTCTTCTTTTGACCACGGGGTGTCCGCCGACCCGCGCTTAGAGTGTTTGGATTTCACTTCAGCCATTCTCACTCTTCATTTCCTTAGCTTCCCATGTTGCCTTATCATTCATAGAAACCACAAGCCAACAGGCCCCACAAAATCAAGGGCCCATTTTTCAAATGGTTGTATCAAGAGCCAAGGTTGAAGTGCCATCTCATCAAATTATATTGGTATTCCCATCTGTTAACATGTATCACATCTCTTGACATAATTTTTAGCATCTCTTAAGATGGTTGGTCAGTAATATCCTAATTGTAGTACTTTATTTATTGTAAGTTTGTAAGCAAAATGTCCTCCACAATCTCAACATGAAAAGCCTTAAGGATATAGTAAACGTCATCCTCTCTCACACATTGCGTGATAACAATCTTTGGTCCCATACGAAAGAGATATCCTTGTACCGAAGAGTACATGGCACTTTGATTGGTAAGATTTTGGCAGATGAAGCTTGACGAAATTTCCATGTATCCAAATAGTTAGCAATGTTTTCAAACCACAAAGTGTTAGTGGACAAGGAAAACAATTTCTCATCTAGAAAAAAATTATTCAACAAGGATAGTTTATCCCTTACTATTAAGCCTATAGAGAAAGGCAAGAACCACATTCTCCTTTCCGAGTTTGTCTTGTCATTCTACCGTTACTAATAGGTGTATTCATTGACCATGAAGATGATTAGGTAGCTTCAAGTATTGGTGGTGGAGCCACCTTGCTTACAACCTCCAAACTTGCTTATTGAACCATATCTTGAATACATTCTTCCTTTGACCTTGGCTTTTGGTATAACCTCAACCAATGGAGAGTAGCCATTAGTAAATTTCTATCTTTGTCAATAATGCAAAGCTTTACCACCCATTATCATAGACTATATCAACCACATATGGCCCCAACCATTAGGTATAAAATTCCCCTTTAAATTCGATGTATCTCGAATTGAAAATGAGTGCCCAATTTCCTTCCTTCAACTTATTTTTCTTAATGAATTTTTCATGCCACCTAACTCTTTTCTATTGAAAAAGGGTGCTATGTTCGATGGTGGCCCATCATAATTCATCTAATTCATTGATTTGTTTTAGTCAGTGCTTCTGGGCCTTTGAAAGATCCAGTCCTACTTGTAATTTGGTCCTCAATATCTGCATTTCAAATTCTCTTTGCAGGACTACATCCTTCATATATACAAGTTCATAAGGTGTAAATCTCGTTGTGTTTCTCTAGGAAATCCTGTAGACCCAAAAGGTTTTTGGAATTTTTCCTTCCCAATCTGTATGGTTTTTTTGGACTGTCTTTGCCAAGATAGCCTCTAATACTTTATTAGTGATCTCCACTTTCCGATTAGCCTATGGATGGTACGGGGTGGATATTATGTGCATGATTTTGAAATACTCGATAATATAAGATAAGTTTAGAATTAATTAATTGTGTGCATTTGTCAGTGACGATATTAGCGAACCCTGAAACAAAAGAAAATCTCCTTGTATAAAAATTTAGCTGCTACTTTCTTTGTATATTTTGGTAGAGCCTTAGTTATGACCCATTTGGTCACATAATCGATGCACACAAGGATGTACACTTTTGTCTAGAAAAAGGGTTGATTTGCCCCACAAAATCAAGGGCCCATTGTTCAATGGTTTTATCAAGAGCTAAGGTTGAAGTGGCATCTTGTCAGACTGTATTGGTATTCCCATCCATTAACACTTATCACATCTTTTGAAATAATTTTTAGCATCTCTTAATATGGTTGGTTAGTAATATCCTAATTGTAGTACTTTATTTATAGTGAGGTTGTCAGCAAAATGTCCTCCACATTTTTAACATGACAAGACTTAAGGATATCATAAATGTCATCCTCCCTCACACATAATTTGATAACAATATTTGGTCCCATACGAAAGAGGTATCCCTATACCCAAGAGTACAAAGCACTTTTCTTGATAAAATTTTGGAATTCTCTAGGTGATAAAGGTTGAGGAAGTTTCCATATTGCCAAATAGTTAGAAATGTTTTGCAAACCACAAAGTGTTATTGGACAAGGAAAGAAAATGTTCATATGGAAAAATGTATTCGGCGGGGATAGTTTATCCCTTATTATTAAGCCCAGAGAAAAAGTCAACAATCGCTTTCTATTTTCCAAGTTTGTCAAGGATGGTGATATCAAATTCCTATAATAAAATTAGTCATCTATTCACTCTAACATTATTAATAGGCGTATTCATAATATAATGAATGTAAGAGTGGTTGATATGTATAAGCACGAGATATGTAGTAATATAATAACATAATTTACTAATAGAAATGACAACAAAAAGGAATCTTTTTTAGTAACTGTATATTTTTTTCTCTATTGGGGTAAGAGTTTTACTGATAAAATAGATTGCACAAGGTTGTTGCTCCTCTTTTTGACATAATATATCCCTGAAATTTGTATCGGAGGCATCTATGTATATGTGAAAAGGTACAGACCAGTTAGAGCCTCTCAAGGCAAGAGCTTTTGACAATTTTTATTTTAATGTTTCAAATGCAACCTAACACTTATCAATCCAATAAAACCCGATTATCTTTGTTAATAATTAGAATGAGGGTGATGCCATCTTGGTAAAAATTTCAATAAATATCCAAGAATATCCAACATATCCTAGGAAGTTATGAACATATTTCTAGGTGGTCAAAGTTGGAAGTTTAAGAATGACTTCTATTTTAGTAGGGTCTACCTAATCCCAGTAGGTGATATATTATGACCTAAAAAAATTCCCTTAGTCGGTAAAATTTGACATTTTCATGAGTAAGGGAAAGTTTTGTCTCCTAACATCTAGCAAGCACCTATTTTATATTATCTAGGGTCTCCTGAAAAGTATCTCCATATACCATAAAGTCATCAATCTAAATTTCCACACAATCATTGGTTAAGTCAAAGGATATCCCTAGGATGACCCTTTGGAAATCGGTTGGAGTATTGAATAATACAAAGGGGAGTAATGAATATGGCCAAGTTTTGCAAGGGAAGGGAAAAGTGCTACTTTCCTAGTTTTTAGGGACCACCTAAATTTGGTTGTATCCATTGAATCCATCAAAAAGAAAATATTTTTTTCCTGGCTAGGGTATCAAGGACTTGGTCAAAGGAAAGATATTTTTAGGGTGGTTTTATTCATTTTTACTTGGTACAATAACCAATGGTGAAACCCACTTGTTATCTGAAATTGGTTATATAAATTTTGCATTAAGTAATGTTTGGAGTTCTTCATTAACTACATCCTTATAACAAGGTTCATTCTTCATTGGGGTTTCCTAATAGGCTGGGAGCCTTCTTTAAGATAGATGTGATAATATGGTCCCAAACAAATGCGCTACTATGTTACTATGGAATTAAGATAAGTTTTGAAAAGCTAATCCATATAGGTGAAGTAGATTTGAAAACAAAGGAATAACCTGTTCAGATTTTTTTAGTAACCCAACGTTTCGGACTTCAAAAGTGAGTCCATCATCAGGGGTGAACGCCAAATGATTTTTGGGAAGATTTGAGAGAATTAGGGCAAATAAATAAAATTGTGTATAGTGATTAGTAAGAGATTTTTAAGTTCGGTTGGAAGAAATACAAATTTTAATTAATTATTTATTTATTTATTTATTTATATATTTATTTTTAAATGATCTGGGGATTGTTGAAGAACAAAATTAATGTGATTGTTATTATTCCTAAGGTTTTTAACCATTATGAAAAAATTAATAAGAGAATTTTTTATTAAAATATTAAATAAATGATGAGAGGATTGTTGAAGTAAAAAATTTAAGTAATTGTTATAAAAACATTTTGTTATACCTAAGATTTTAAACTATTATCACAAATTAATAAGGGAATTTTATTTTATTACATTTTGTTTTATTTATTTTAATATTTCTTTATTTAATAAGATAAGAGAATTAATATAAGAGAAAAAATAAGAATTAGGAAAAGTGACAAAATAAACATTTGAATTTATTTATTTTTATTTAGTGTCGAGAGAGGTAAGGTTTATTAAGGGTTTCCAAGTATTGCTAATGATAAGGCCATCTTCATGATTTATATTATTTTTTCTTTTTTCGATTTCTATGGCCTCTTTGATTTTTCTTTTTAGGTAGTGATCTTCTTTGGAGATTATTTTGGCATCTTCCATCCAGATGTAGTGAGAGGATGAGAAAGCATGTTCTGCCAAAGCTAATTTTGAAGCTATGTTTCTAGATATGTCAGCAGCATGTTCTTTAAGTCTAATGTTGAGGGATCTGCTAGTTTCTCCAATGTATTCTTTTCCACAAGAACACGGTATAATATAAACTCCTTTTTGTAACCTAGGGTTTATAGGGTCCATAGCGGAGTCTACAATATTTCTAATTGTATTAGGGGGAGTGAAAGAAATCTTAATGTTGTGTTTGTTGAGGATTATGGAAATTTTATCAGTTGTTCCTTTTATGTAAGGTAAAGAGATTTTAGGAATGTCGAAATTTTTCTTTACGTTATTTTTATTAAGGGTTTGGTGAATAGTTTTGTTGATGTTGTTTTTATTATAACCATTAAATTGAAAGACTTGGTGAAGGTGGTTTAGCTCATGTTCTAGGTGGTGGGAGTCAGAAATTCTGGAAGCCCTAGTAGTTAGGGTTTTAATGATGCCATATTTTTGCTGGGGATGGTGATGTGAGTTAGCGTGAAGGTATCTTCCAGTGTGATTTTTCTTTCTATAAACTTTGGTGCTAAGTTTTCCATCTTTTTTGGTTAAAAGGATATCTAGGAAAGGTAATTGGTTATATTTTTCAATTTCAATGGTAAATTTAATGTGACTAGAGAGAGTTTTAATGTGAGTTAAAAAATAATTTAGTTTTGATTTACCATGAGACCATTTGGCGAAAATATCATCTACATATATTTTCCATTCTTCCGGGGTGAAAGAAAAGATAAGTTTTTCCTGCTAACAAAGCTCCAGTTTAGTATTGATGCGAAATTTTTCCCTAGATAGATTTTGAAAATTGAGCTATGGCTTTTGGTTATGGTAGTTAATAAGTTTGTAGTGTCACGATATTGTATTAGCTTCCCAGAAGCTTGTTGAAACTCTTCTTCTAATTCCTATCCAAATGTTTGGAAATTAGAATTTTTTTGTACAAAGAAAAATTAAGTGCACTTTACAACCCAACTCGGATGAAATGTGTAACCTAAAGTAACACTAATCAATTAAAATAAAATAAAATTTAAGCTTTATGATGTAAAAATGAATGAAAAAAAACACTAACCATAACAATAAAAAATAATATAAGCCCCTAGGAATAGCTCAGTTGGATGAGTCCCAACCGTTAAAGTACCTCTCCTATTGAGAGGTCACGGGTTCAATTCTCTTGACTCTCTCAGAGTCAGGCTTTGTGGCTGAGTCAGTAGGAAGTGATCCTTTTGGGTAGATCTTCCTGGTACAATTATTTCATGGGCGTAGCGGTCATCGATCTCTAGGGATCTTGAACCACATAAAAATAATAATAATAGCAATATTAATATATAAAATAATACATAAAAACAACCACAAAAACAATAGATAATATAATAGCAAAATAGATTAATACAAATATATTTGAACTCCAATCTTCTAAGTACTAAGAATTCCCAAGGATGTGGTCCAACAGTTAGGTGGGGAGGTTTGGTTCCCATAGGTCTTGTGGTCCAATCCTGAGCAGGACTATGTACACCTAAGAGTTGCTCCAAGCATGATTTCTTCAAGTGAAAAAAAAAAGGTACTAAGAATTCCATATTTATATTGGGGCTTTATCTTTGGAACTAAGATGAATTTACAATTGTGCAAATGTCAATTGTAAACTAAAATGAAATAAAAGTTAAATTATATGATGTAAACATGAGTGAAAAAAGAAACATTAACCATAATAATAAATACAATATAGAAAAAAAATATATATAAATAATAGATATTATAATAGAAAAAAATAATAGCGCAATTTTATTTGCACTCCACTCTTTTTTTGCGGGGTGGTGTTGCGTAAATAAGAATTACATGAAAGTATTGAAATTTTTAGTCGGTTGGTCACTAGGAAACTCAACTAAATCCAAAAATTCACCCTTTGTAGGGAGGCAAAATACATCAAAGTGCCCACGAGTTAAAAATATACATTACAAAGACTAAAATACAAGCCTTTTCGGCCATGGAGACAAACTGGGAAAAAAAAACTGGAGAAGAATCAACCAAGGACATAGCAAGAGACTAAATAGATGGTTCTAAATTAGTAGCTATGACCTTCTAAGTATCGGGATAGCAAGTATTTTTGTATCAATTTCTTGCACATTTTTGTGAAAGGAGAGTCCTATAGAAGGCTCCAAGTGGATGGAGTTCTAGGTGAGGAATCCATACTGCCATAATTAGCCAACATATCAACAACCTTATTCCCTAATCTGTGGACATGGGAGGGAATAGTTATTGTTATTTTGATGATTAGGGAGTACACCCTAGGTAATATCTCTTCCAACCACCAACTTTTGGAAATTTTTGGCACAGGAGTGCCATTTTGGAGTTTGTGGAGCCTGTTTACAATAAGTTGGGATTCCCCTTACACAAATAGCTTAGATAAGCCTTAATTTTATCTATTTCCAATCCTTTTATGAGTTTATTGAGTTATGTAGTGTTTTTGTTGCTTCGTCCAAGCATACCAAAGTATATGAAGAGTGGAAGACCGCAGTGTTTTATTAAAACACCACCATAACCTGTTGGATCCGCATTCCCTTTTGAAGCACCATAAAAATTCAATTTGAGGAAGGAGAGGGATGAGGGAGACTAGGAGTTAGGGATAGAAAAATCAGGTGGATGATCATATGCATGGGATAGGGAATGGGAGAATGAACAAGGTCCCATTTGTTGAGGTGTTGGGCTTCTTAACCATATGCTTGCTAATATTAGTAGGACTAAAAGTGGGTGAAAATGGTTTCTTTTATATTTTTAGTATGGAATACGAAAGATAGTCGATGGGAATACAATAATCCTTGAAGATAGGATGGTTACACCTGAAGGGAGCTGCTCTCGAGGTTAGGGTTTGCTCTGCGCATGGCGGAATCCTAAGCTTCTGCAGGTAAGCCCTGCCTCAGGCCACGAGGGAAGAGTGACGTGACAGGCGTACCCTCGATGTCAGAGGCCTGCACACACCTGGACCTCCCTGGGCCAGCCACGAGCAGCACATTTCGAGGTTGGAAGAGTCTTTGTTTTTAACCGACAGCAGGATGAAGGCAAAGAATTTTTTAGGCTCTGTTACCTCGCGACGGGGTTTCTTTACTGAATAGCTGCGGGTTTCTAGTTGTAGCGATGTCGGGCTAGGGTTTTGTGTAAGCCACAGCGATGGGTTTTGAGTGTGATGATGTGGACGTAGAGCCGGCGCCGGAAGACCTACTTATTATTTGGGGTCATGAAGTTTCTGCTCAGAATCTAGACCGGTTTTTTCCGAAATCGACTGTGAAAGTTGTCTTTCCGAGCAAGGAGGAAGGAGTCGGACCTTTTTCCAACAGACTCGCTATGCTTGAAAAGTCATTTCAAAACTCGAAAGGAGGTGCTTGGAAGGCTTATAACGCTGATCTTTTGGGTCATGGTGGTATTCATTGCGTTGGAGAGGATGGTAGCGGCCAACTTCGTGCTTACGGTTCAAATACTCCACCTTCGGGGCCAGGTAATCTGGTTTTCCCTACTCTTATGAGTGGTTTAGAAGATGTAGTGTCTAGCTGTGGCATGCATGTGCAGAAACGGTCTAAAGCCACAAGGGAAGCAGGTTATAGAGGGCTTGAATCTGGTGGGGTGGTTTTTAGAGGCGAGGGTTGTGATAAAAGGAATCTGGTCCTGAGTCAGATCTTGGTCACAAATTCAGCCTTTCCTACTTTTAATTCAGCACAGGCGGGCTTGATCCCGCCACAAAAGGAAACTCGGATTTGGGGTGTTGCTCTCAGGTCTGGGCAGAAGAGTCACACGAACACTCCCGCGGCAGGTGAAGGGAAAACTCAGTCGGTGGAAGTTGATCTTGGGCTCGAATCAGTTCAGGCGAGCGGTCAGATCGATAGGGAGGCCATGGATAAGGGTTTGGCGGATCGAGCCACATGTTACTCGGAGGTAAGGCGACAGGAGTCGCCTGAAGCTGAGGAAGCAGATGCCCAGATGGCTCAGGATTTGGGGGAGGGTGAAAGGCAGACAGAGGCAGTGGGAGGAAAACGCAAGAAGCAGAACCCCATTAAGAAAAAGGAGACCCGCCCTAGTTGTGTCCTCGGGGTGGACATCCTCGTTGAAGAAGTGATGGCAGCATCAGAAACAAGGTTAGTCGGCAGAGTGCATGGAAGAAAATACACGGTCGATTACATAAGGGATTGGGTTCAGACAGAATGGGGAAAAGACCCTGGGAAACCAGCGGAGATAAAATTCTTGGACAGAGGGTGGCTCACCCTAAGATTCGATCTCAAGGACCATGTTGATTGGGTGCTTGAACGGAATTGGTGTTTTGGAAAATGACCAATCCTCTTCTGTAGATGGACCCCTATGTTCGATGCCCAAACAGAAAAAAATGAATGAATCCCTTGTCTGGGTAAAATTGCTGCGGTTTCCTATTCAGTTTTGGACCGACTCTGTCTTCATATCCATTGGGAACACGCTAGGTAAATATTTGGAAGTTAACAGGTCCTTTATTCAAACCAATGACCTCAGTGAAGCAAGGATCCTTGTAATCATTAACCCCAGAGAAGGTCTTACGAATGCCATGACCCTAAAATACAGAGACTTGGAATTCCTACAAAATCTGGACTATGAAAATTTGTCGTTTCGATGCCACAGATGTCACAAATATGGTCACCTGGCTAAAGAATTTCCATTGGGCCATCGTCGCAGAAGAAGCCACTACAAATTTACAAGGAAACCGACGGTTTATCCGGTTCCAGAACCAGCTAAGGCGGCTTCGCAGACTCCTATGGAGGAGGTTACAAGGGTCGGCCTGGAGAATGTGACTCCTATCGACCTGACTCAGCAGGCTGCCCCAGCTCCCATCACTAAGAAATCTCCTGCGTTGTTGGCCTCTCTGGCTCCCTCAGCAGCTGAGACAGAAGGGGCTTCACAGGCAGGTATGCTTTTCTCTTCCCCCTCTTCCCTCTGTTTTTATGCTTCTTTATCTGATTTGATCATTTCTGAGCCTAGTCCCTCCAGGCAGTTACAGATGGAGTTATCTTTTTTAAATTTAAACCAACCTCCTGTCGACAGCTTGGTTGTTTCGGTGCCTCCGCCCTCTGAGAACCCTCCCATTCCTTTTGATGATCCTCTGTTCCCTAGCAGCCCTATGGCGCGTCCTCCCATTCCTAATGCCCCCCCCTATAACCTGAGATCACTGGTAAACCACCTTGGGAAAGGAATTTCTCTTGGAGGATTAGAGCCGGATCCTGTGCCTATTGGGCCTAGAAAAATGAGAGGTAGAAAATCTGATATCTCAAAGGCACAGCTTAAAGCAAATATAGATATTGTAGATGGGAAACAGAAATCCTTGACTGGGGTGCTTAGAGAAGCAAAGCCACCCCCTGATGTTCTGAGATGATTTTTCTTTCCTACAACTGTAGGGGGTTAGCTAGTCAACCCAAAAAACTAGCCCTGAGGGAGTTGGTCAGAGTTCATAGCCCGGACATCCTTATTCTACAAGATACCCTCGGTAAAGGAGAGGAAGTCATAGGCCTTCTTATGAAATTGTTTCTTGGATGGCTCTTTTAGGCCCTTGATGCTAATGGCCGCTCTGGTGGTGTGGTCACTTAATATAAAGCAGGGAATCTAAGAGAAATGTCATCCTGGGGATTTGAAAACACTCTGGCAATGGAATTATATTCAAAGGAGTTATGCCTCCCTCTCCTCCTTCTTAATGTGTATGGGCCTTGCCAGGAGAGGGAGTTGTTCTGGACTTCTTTTTTTCTGAAACCTTGCCTAGCCCATCCCAATCTGATCATTGGAGGTGACCTCAATTTCTCCCTATGGGTCTCGGAATCTTGGGGAGCCAATGCTCGAGTTGATCCCTTGACTGATTAATTTCTCTCCAAGATTGCCTCCTCTCACCTGGTGGATGCCTCGTTGCTTAAACCCAGACCTACCTGGAGGAATAAAAGAGTGGGGGAGAACTAGGTGGGAAAGAAACTGGATCATTTCCTTATGGGTGAAGAGTTGGCGGAAAAACTGTCTATTTTCAGGCATTAGGTGGGTGAGGGGGGACTGTATGACCATTTTCCTATCCTGTTGGAGGCAAAAGGGGCCTTCAAAAAACCGGGGTCTCCCTTTAAGTTTAAATCTTCTTGGTTGTCTGATGACTCCTTCATTTCTCTATTCCACTCAACTTGGAGGAGGGATTGGTCAGGAGTTGGAGAAGGTCTGAGTCAAAGCAAGGCTTTCATGAATAACCTCAAAAGGCTGAAGGCTGCAACTAAGGAATGGGTTATCCAAAAATCCTTAAAGGAAGATGAAGAGATGAGGGCTATTAATGCAGAAATAGGTCTTTTGGAAGATCCAAAAGGGGAAGGCTATGCCACCTTAGAATTTCGAGATAGAATCTGGGAATTAGAAGCGGCAAGAAGGAAAATTATTCAGATGAAGGAGGAAAGCTAGCGCTTAAAGAGCAGGGCTATCTGGCTCCAAGCCGGGGACGAAAATACAAGGTTCTTTTAGAATTATGCCAAAGGAAGGAAAAATTTAAACACAATCTGGGAAATGCCAAAATAAAATGGGGAAAAGGCACAGTCTTTTGAAGATTTAGCCTCCCTTGGGGTAGCCCATTTCAAAGAACTTTTCAGAGCCCCGGAAGAAGCCACTATTGCAGAAGTTATAAGAGTAGCACAATTCTTTCCAAGCTTCATTGATGAGGAAGGAAATGAAAGTCTGATGTCTTCGGTATCAAAAGATGAAGTGGAAGCTATCCTTAAGTCGATGCAGAAAGAGAAAAGTCCAAGGCCGGATGGATGGACTGTGCAATTCTTCCTTCACTTCTTTGATTCACTTGGTGACGATATGGCCGTGGTTGTTGAAGAGTCCAGGACCTTAGGCTCGGTCTATCAACCCTTTAATGCCACTTTCCTGACCATCATCCCTAAGTCTGACCACCCTTCTTCCTTCAATGATTTTCGCCCCGTTTCTTTGTGTAACTGCTTATATAAGATCATAGCTAAAGTCATTGCCTCCAGACTGAAACCTTTTCTTTCCAAGAATATCTCTGCAGAACAATTTGGCTTTTTAGATGGACGGAAAATCCATGAAGCAATGGGGGTAGCCCAGGAAACTCTTCATAGCCTTAAGAAGAGCCGGAAAAAAGGAACCATTATTAAAATTGATCTCTCCAATGCTTTTGATAGAATCAGTTGGATGTACCTGAGGCTTCTCCTGACGCACCTTGGTTTCAGATATGACTTTGTAAGATGGATTATGGGCTGTGTCACTTCCACTTCGATCGTTGTTCTAATAAACGGTGCAACTTTTGATTTTTTCAATCCTCAAAGAGGCCTACGTCAAGGGTGCCCTCTCTCTCCCCTGTTGTTTCTCTTTGCTGCTAAGGGAATTAGTTTAATGATCAAAGAGGCAAAGAGACAAGGGGAGCTGAAAGGGATCGAAGTCGCGCTCAATCTTTGGGTGACTCACCTTCTCTTTGTAGACGACATTCTCCTATTTTGTGACGGGAGCATGGAAGATTTTCGGTGTCTAAAAAGGATATTAGACCTCTTTCTAAAAGCCACAGGTTTGTGCATAAATGAAAAAAAATCATCCATAACAACTGCATGGCTCTCAAATGTGGAAGTGGATGGAGCAAAAGAAGTTCTCCCTTTTGAAGCCAAATCTTTACAGGACTTATTTAAGTATCTCGGTTTTTTTCTCAAGCCTGATAATTATAGGATACAGGATTGGTCCTGGCTTCTTGCAAAAATAGAGAACAGGATGAAGCATTGGAGCTTTAAATGGCTGTCAATGGCAGGCCGGTTAATTTTAATCAAATCAGTTGTGATGGCAATCCTGGTTTATTGGGCTAGCCTCATCTGGGTGCCGAAAAGTATTCTGCTGAAGATCAACAAAATCTGTAGCAGGTTTTTATGGGCTGGATCAAAGAAGGATCATGTAACCCTATGGGTTGCATGGGAAAAAATAGTCAGACCAAAATGTTGGGGTGGATGGGGCATAAAGGACTTGCATCCTTTCTCAAGGTCCTTAGCTGCCAAATTAGCTTGGAGACTGATTTCCTCGGAAAACCTTTGGACCTCAGTAACAAGGAGAAAGTATATATATCCAATGGTGACTCTGGTTTGGATTAGATTGCCTCAAAAATCATCAAAAAACTCCTCGGTGGTGTGGAAAGCTTTGGTGGTAGCTGTCCAAATAATAGAACAAGGGCTGGCATGGAATGTTGGATATGGCAGATCGGTCAGGCTGGGAAGAGATCCATGGGTGGGCTGCTCGGATTCATTTTCCCTGTCAAGAGATCTAATCGAGCATCTTAACAACAGAGGGCTACTTCTCCTTAACCAAATTGTTGACATTGGAAACTCCTCAATTTGGCGACAAGAGTGGCTCTCAGGGGATACTCTCTTATTGGAAGGAAGATGGCACGAGGAATGGGGGAACTATCGAGCAGCCTCGTTGAACTCCCATATTCGCATTTCTGACAAACCAGATGAACTGAGATGGGTGCATTCTCAGACATGTGTCTATTCTCCAAATATGGGATATGATTGGCTAATGGCACAAAAAGGGTGGGAGGAGCCAAGCTGGTGGGCAAAACCTCTATGGAAACTTAAAGGACCAGCAAAAACCCGTTTGTTCTTTTGGTGTATTCTTCAGAAGAAAGTTCCCACATGGGACTTCCTTCATAAAAGAGGGAAAATTGGTCCTGGGTGGTGCTCCTTGTGCAAAGAGAGTGAGGAATCTGTCCATCATGTTTTTCTCTCCTGCCCCTTCACGAAAATTCTATGGAATGAAATGTTGAGGATGACTAATATCCCCCAAAGGTGGGAAGGCGAGAGCTTTCTGAAGCCTGGAAAAGATGGTGGCAGGAGGCTCCAAATGATAAAGTCAAAGAAATTCCCCTGTTGGTTGCTTGGGGCACTTGGCTTGCCAGAAATCACCTGATCTTTAAAGACACTCCTTTCCCTATTTCCAGTTTAGCAGCAGAAGGGGTGGCCATTTATGAGAATATCCCAAATCCATCTATCTCTCAGCACACCAGACCAGTTCAGAGGGAAGAGGTTAAGGGCTCCATACCCTGGGCTTATTTTTATGGGGCCTCAGATCAAAACAGGAGGTGTGGAGCTGGCCTGGTTATATTCTTTCCCTCTGGGGAACTCTTGAAATCTTCCATTGGCCTTGGCACCGGAACAAACAATTTTGCTGAGCTTAAAGCCTTACACCTTCTTCTTTGCTGGCTATCCCTATGTAATGAGCGTGAGGCACAGATTTTTGGTGATTCTTTGAATATATTAAAGTGGACCAATGGAACGCAACAATGCAGAAACTATATTTTAATTCCTTTGCTTAATGAGATCATCCGTCTTAAAAGGTTTTTTTTTCTGAGCTCACTATTTGCCATATTTTCAGGGAGCGGAACACAGAAGCAGACCGCCTTTCTAAAGAAGGCATTGAACGGGTTCTGGGTGCATGGACAGTAGAAGAAGTGGTTGATGGGGTGGCAAGGCCACTTGCACCTCCAGTTTTTGCTTAACTTTTGAGTTGTTTACGGCTTTTCTTTACTATTTCTGTTGTTATGTCTTTATGTATATTCAGCAATGTGAAAAACTATTATGATCATGAAAAACATTATGACAGGACTCAATTATGTTTTCCTTTTCAAAGGAGGCCTGATTCCTTGTCCATTTTTGAACTTCATATACTTTTTGTAAAATGCCAGGACAGTGTCTACTAACTGGCACATTTTGATACTGTGGTTTTCTTCAAATCTTTGTTTCGGCTGTTTTCCTAATAAGAAGCCAGGAGGTTGGAAAACGACAGAAACTTGTTTATTCCTAGAGGCCATATTTGCCTGGACTATTTTGGGGGATCACTTGGAAGTTCCTACAAACAGTTGTCTTTGGTTTCTCTGTCTGCAAAGAGAGAAATGGAAATACTTCGCATATGCTATGTAACCTTTCTATTTTAATAGACGGTTCGATTTTTTTCTGCGGAAAAAAGGATGGTTACACTCCATAAAAATCGCCCATAGTAGAAAAGATGAGTCATAGTGTCCAAATATGATTTTGAAGGGGATTGGAGAAGGTATGAATCCTCTAATGTGTGATCACATTATGAATACGAAGAGCGTCCCAATTATATTTTTTGATGCATTCTTCCAAAATAATCCAATGGGAGTTGGAAAAGACACAATTATTGAATAAATGTTCAATACTTTCCAAGTTGAGAATATAGAGGGGACATCTAGAAGGTCCTTGATGGTTGCGTTTTTGTATGCATGTCATGTTAAAGTCTTGTTTTGAACCAGAGGCCATAGAAAAATGGATATTTTTGTGCATGTGTTTTACTGCCAAATTTTGTTTCTGATCTCATAATTTGGAATTTCTATATGCTTGGTGTCCAAATGATAAGATTTATGAATGGAAAAGGAGCCTTTTGAACTATAACCCATGAAGTTTATCTACCTAGGAGGAGTAGGGTAATATTATTTGTCGTAGATTATGCTATAATTGTTACCAAAATTCTCCATCTGGCTTGGAATGTCGATATTATGATGGTAACCATTGTCTCATTGTTGATTTATGTCTGCTCTAATCTAGTGATCAATTAGCTTTGTTAATCCTCGATTTTTCATCTGTATATGAATATTTTCCAGTTGTTGTTGATCTCAGATTCTACGGAGTTGCTGCCATGAGAAATCCTAAAATAAATAACTACAACCATCCTTGACTTCCCAAAATCATTGTTGTCAAATTAGGTGCACTCCTTTTTTGGCCAGGGTCCATATGGATGAGTCAGAGAGTTTAGAGTGGATTTAGATAAGTTGTGGGGAAGTGTGGGGGTTGATATTTTCTACGACGTGTGCATTTCTAGAGATAGGAGCCTCCTTGTATCCACATCCACCATGGTTTTTCTCCTAATACTATTTCCATGGTGGTGGGGTCGTGAAATTCCAATCCTCTTGTAGTTTTGTCCAACAAATTTTGTCCCATGTAACAAAGGAACATTTTTTTCTAAGTCGACACCTCCCTAAAGGAAGGGGTGTTATATTCAAAGAAGTTCTTGTAAGATCAAGGTTGGTGCCATGAATGTTAAGCATAAGTAAATGGGAAGGGCTTCGAGTGCTAGTTTTAGAAGAACTAAACTCCCAAAAAATTGAGGGAACGGAAAGCCCAACTTGCCAATTTGTTATTAATTTTGAATAATAGTTCCTCCCACAAGTTCCATTTGAGGGAGATATCAACTAATGGATAACATAGGTACTTTGAGGGGAGTTTTCTTATTTAGAACCCCAAGATTCTTGAAATATGTCTCCAAAAAAAGAGAGGAGTATTAAAAAACAATACTTGAGACTTGGTTTTATTGATTTACATACCTAAAGCTTGTGCAAACTCCTCCAACATTTGCATAAAATTTCTTGCCTCGTGAATGGTGGGAGATCCCATTCCCATGGTATCATGAAAAAAATGTTCATGAGTGTTGCCGCTACTAAAAGACCCTCCAAAATTTCGGCCTATGCTCAATTTCGGAGCCTTCCTTGCTATTTTACATTGTCTTCGCAAACTTTTAAACTCATTCCATGTGTTTTATTGAAGAGTTTTGGTCCCTTTTGCAATATAGGAAAAATGTCGTCTTTCCGCATGTTATTTTCCACATCATGTAAATAAGCTTGTTTTGGTGGTTTCAAGAGGTCATATTTTTGTAAATGAGTTGTTCTAACCATGTAAACATTCATCACACTCATTTCCAAATTTTTAAGCATTTTTGCACAAGTGTCATCACGGTCATCGCAAAGTGTATCTTAAGCGTCGCACTTGTCGTGAGTTGTCATAAAGATGTCACACGGAGGGAAATGCGTTGTTCACGTGTCATGGACGATCTATGTTGTTGTGTTTTCAATTATTATAACTGTGTTATCATAGTTTAAGTCTTATCATTTTTCACGTCAGTCTCACTGATCTCGCACTAGCCATTTCTGGAAAAGCTTCCCAACCATGCAACATAGATTAACCTAGCCTCCCTGAATTGTACATTGCACATTCTTAGTCCTCTAGTTGTGACCTTGCCTCTTGGCATCCTGCAATGCACGGTTTCTGCCTTTGAGGACTGCTGCATTGTGCAATTCCAATGCTCAAGCCCCGACCTTGGCTTTCAGAATTATGTAATTCCTCTTCTCATCCTGGCCCTAACTGTGCATCGTGTAGTCACTAGACTCAAGCTCATCCCTTGAGCCCTTGATATGTGCGATGAGCCCCTAATATGTGCAATGTACAAGCCTCCCTTGTCTCCCGAAACTGCGCAATGTGCTCACCTAGTGCTCATCCCCTCATCCTGTCACACTAGCCTCCAAGGTTGTGCAGTTTTCTCCCTCAATCCTATTTGGACTATGCATTGTGTAGTATCAAGGCTCAATTCTCACTCTTAACTACTTGAAATGCGCAATTGTGCATTCACTAAGCCCATTTCCTAGATTTTCATCTGGTTTTGGCTCAGTCAATGGATCAATATACACAATATTGGAATAGGGGTTTTCGGACTGATTTCGTCTTATCACGAGTGAATTGCAGATGCAGGTACCTTATCATGCCATAGGGAGATGATTAATAAGGAGATGAAGGAGGGAAACATGTTGAAATACATTCTTGTAGCTGAGTATGCAAGTTGGTCAATCAAGAGAAAGCAAAGGGACACCAGTTTTCAATCATCGCTTAAGACTTGAGATCATTGAAGGTTCCTTAACACCAAGCCATGCGGAGATGAAAAGAAAAGTGTTCTCAAGTATACACTCAGGACACAGCAGCAGCAATGGCTGGACATTTCCACATCATCAAGAAGTTCATGTCAACAATTTCATGTCATGATTTTTCACATGCCACACCATATTGTGGATGATGTAAATAATATTTCGAAAATGTATTATAAAGAGGAAGTCCAAAGGACATGTGTGGAATATTAAGATTCATATAAAGTTGAAAATTCATAGGAATTCAAACAGTCATGAGGGTAGATAAAGAGTCCCAAGGAAGGTGAAGCATCACCTCCTCCTTGTTATATATACACCCTCATTGAAAGAGCAAAGGAATTTTCACCTTGGCTCCTCCTGCAAGGCATTAGAGAGATAAGTTGGTTCTTTTGGGGAAAAAGGAGTGGCTCCAACACTCCACTATTGGAGTTAGTGATGTTCATTGTACACATGTGTCTTATAACTTTTAATTGATAACAGAAGCCTTCAAGGCCATCATGTTCTTAATTCATGGATTAGGAATGTTTGTAATACTATTATGTGAATGTTTTTATTTCATGTTTGCTTTCATATGTGCTAAAGTAGTTGAAATATTTCAGTATTTTAGTAATTAAGTTATTCAGAATGTATTTTAATGTTTGTTATTGTTGACCCATCCTTGTGAACTCTTTCGCATGATACTGGACATATATTTTTCATTCATTGTTTGTAACAACTGTCACATCTCTTGTGGACTATTTCGTTGGATGTTAGGCAGATCCTTCTTGTTTGTGTGTGTCTATTATTAGGTGGTACTATTACCTCTCTCTTAGAGGCTCACTTTTCTCACTCCTTCCGCAATAGAAGAACTTCGACACATTTACAACTGAACACTCACTAGGCACACCTTCTTGATTTTTGAAGGAACCATTACACCCCTCTCTCTTGCTGAAAATTAGAGCCAAGGAAAATCCTTAAGAATTCGGAAACCAGGCTGTATTTTGGATGGGACTCCTACACCAATTGGTGTGTTCTAATTGGGAATTAATATCGTTGATATCCCTTGAATGTTGGAAGTTCCAACACCGTCAACAATGAGTTATTGGGAGATCCTATCCAAATAGATGTAGACCTTTGATTATATTTTGTATAGTTGCTACTTCGATAGCTCTCCACATCCCTTCCATCGCTACTATGAAGAGGAAAGGTGAGATCAGGTCTCTCTGTCGAATGCCTCAAGATGATTTAAATGGATTGGTGGGGGAACCATTTACTAGAATGGAGAAGAAGGTCGGTGATAATAAATTGCTAATCCAGTCAATCAATTATTGACTAAATCCAAAATCCATGAGAATGTTGAAGAGGTACTACCAATTTATCTTTTCAAAATCTTTTTAAAGGTATAACTTAAGCAGCATACCAATTTTATTTGGGATTTTTATAGTGTATGGTTTTTTTTTCCAAAGAAAAAATCAACAACTTTTTATTTATAAAATGAAAAGTTACATGTAGTATATTCAATTAAGAATTCAAAAAAGTGCCCTTAGGGCTCATGTGCTCTCGCACACACGATGCTAACATTACATTCAGTAAAAAATAAAAATGAAAAAATATGAATCGATAGAGGAGAGAAGATAAAAACTAAACTGACGTCCCCAAAAGAAACCTCAGCTGCCAGAGAGTAGGTAGATGTCCCACAACTCAGGTTTTCCTCCCTTTCTTCTTCTCGACCTTGTGCCACTCACCTTGAGATGGCACAACAGTTGCAAGGACAATCTGATTATCTGCTATTTGGGTTCCTGTGTCCTTGTCTAAGTCTAAAGTATCTGATGGATGGTGTTGTTTGATCCCTCCATTACCCGTGTCCTCTGTAGTCCTTTCTGATTGGTTTGGGTGAAGTTGTGAATCCATGTGTGCTGGTGTGTCCTTGCTTTATATCTCTGATCCCTGTGTAGGTTGATTGTTTCCCGTGGGAGATGTTTCCTTCTCTTCTTCTGACTCATCCTCCTATGACTCTAGAGGGGGATATTGCCAACTTTTCTTTGTTTCCCTTTCTGTTTCTTTTTGTTGTTTTCTTTCTTAGCTTCTGGACATGTGTTTTGTAAATGTCTTTTCATCCTACAAATTCTGCATCTGAATGCAGTGTTTTCATAGTCTAGTGGTTGCAGCCAGTTTTGTTGCTTGTAGATCATCATAATATTTTCCGGTAATCCTTTGCTTAGATCTACTTCCATGCAGATCTGTGCAAATTTGTAGATCCTCTCCTCTATTCTCTTCATGTCTGTTTTGATGTATCACCCGATACTATTCCCAATACCCTCGAAGAACTGGTCATTCCAAAAAATAAGGGGGAGGTTATATAATCTAACCCATACCGGCATTCTAGAGACTGTCATAGTGTTTGCGTCAAAGTCTGGAAACCATGGGGTGATGAAGAGAACCGTGGTTCCCCAAAACCAAGGCCCCTCTTTGATGATAAGATCTTTGTCCTCCAAGGATTTAAATTTGATGATAAAAAACCCCTTGGATCAGAGGTTAATTTCACATTCTATGGTCCATTGAGTGAAGATCCAATGGAAGAGGTCCATTGGTTTTGGCCAGAAGCAATTAAACCGGCATATTAACGCCTGGGCTTCATATGTCTTGACGTACTCCTCTCTTTCTGGGATATCGATCTTTAGTGTTGGAGTTTGTCTAAGATGTTCTACTATGTATGGCCTTGGGGCATTTCCTGCTTGTTCTAGAGGTGATCCTGAGGCTTTTTTCCCCTGTAGAAAATTTTTGTAGGATGGGCCTCCATTTGATTGTTGCTGGTTTATGGGTTTTTTCCTTTTGTCTCCCCCTGCAAATATTGATGTGCCCTAGTTCGCAGCGCCCCCTCTCAAGCGAAGATTTAGGGATATAGTAATTTCTGTAATTATAGCATAGTCCTTCAGAGCCCTGCTGCCCTGAAGAGAGCGGCAGCCACTGACCAGATATTGAAAAAAGACTGGGTACCCCAGTAGTCCCCATATTTTTTGTTTTAGTTGCAGAATAGTGTTGTCTTCTTGTACCCAAACTAATATGGATTTACCCACAGGGTGTCTGATAAAAATCTGAAAGCGATTGGAAATTACCTGTTGTGAGGGGTTACCTGTTAACTCAGGGTAAGGAATCGTGCGATGGGTTGAAGAAGCAGCGTGTGGACTGCCCTTTTGTTTCCCATCTCGCGTCGACCCTGCCTCCCCTACCTTCTGTGCCACCAGAAAAATCTTCTGTTCAAACCCTAGCACCGCCATTCGCATTCGATCTAGACGGAGGTCCACATTCTCCTTCCCCACTGTGTAATGGCCACGAGCCAAATTGTTGGCAGTGTCCTCTTTTCCCAAGATCAGCTATTCAGGGTGGAAGAAAAGGTTGTATGCCCTTGTTCGAACCTCATCAATGACCATGGGTTCCAGATCTATGATCGCAGATCTCAACACATATTTGTCTGCTCCTGTCTCACGGAAAAGAGTGTTGAATGCATCGTCTCCAACACCCACAAAGGTATAGTTGTGCATCATACCATCGGGCTACATGCCATGCTCGAGACAGTAGAGCTCCCAGCACGAATTCCTGGCCTCAATGCTAAACATGTTTCGACCCTTCCAATAATAGACCACAAAAAAATTTGAGGCTAGGAGCCAGATCTCAGAGCCAAGGGAAATAGCCAGAACAGTCTCTCGGGTGGCGAGGAACTTTGAAACGACGGCGACCTCTGAGGCATCATGATCGATTGTGTAGACGGCAACGGCTGTATCGAGAGAAACCCTCTCTGGATCTGTATCCTCGAGGTCGGCTTCGATGGCAGCAGAAAAACTTCTCAAAACCCTAGTAGAAGCCATCCCAACCATTTTCCGCATTCCCGACCCAAAATCATATAGTGTATGGTTTTGTGGGAAACCATGATGCTATTTAATATTTGGAAACCTTCGACATATACTGTTTTCTTCGGTGAATGAGCTTTGGAAGGAGATTTTTGAGTCTGTCTTCAATGATTTTAGTGGTGAATTTATAAATGACATTGCAGAGAGTGATGGTTTTCTATCCATTAGGATCCTTCATTTTATATTTCTTCGGCACTAGCACGAGAAAAATGGCATCAAAGGCTTTTAAAATTGACCGTGTTTGTCTGCATTCCTCCATTTCCTCCCAACATCTTAATCTAATGTGGACGAACATATCTGAAAGAATTATATTGTGAATCATTCTAGTTTAGGGGCTTTGTTACCTAGCATTGCTTTAATTTTTTCTTCCACTTATTCAAAAGATATTTCTCTGAGCAAAGCCTCATTTTGTTCTTATGTTACCATGGAAGGGATGTGCTTAGTGATTTATTAGATCGCCTATTATCTATTAGTAATGGGATCTGTAATAATATATTGCTACTAACAAATTATCTCCTAAGTTATATCTTGATGTTCCTGCAATTTCACTCCTTCGGGGTTTTTTAGGGAGGAAATGTGATTAAGATGGATATGTTGAAGCATATATTTGTGGAAAAATGTTGTGTTTTTCCCCTTCCTTGACCCATCATACCCTTGATTTGTGTTTCCAAATAAGTTCTTCCTACTTCTAGCGTTCCTCAAAATCAATAGCGGTAAAAACTTCTTCTTTAATTAATGCCTTTCATCAACCACATAGAATGGATTCCTATTGTATTTCCTCCATATTTTTTTCTAGTCAATGCTTTTCCTCCAAAATGTTACCGAATTTTTTTTTGTTCCAAAATTTAAGTTGTCATTTAATGTATTTAAGTTTCTATTGGAGCTTTTAGATTGGTGTACCTTCTAATGCTTCTTGTTCCTCCCACCACTACTTTATGTTATCTTGAAATTTTGGATCTTGTAGAAAAAAATTCTCTAAGCGAAAGGTCATGTTATGAGGTCAAGAGTTTATGTCAATATTTATACTTATATTCCAATGGTATAGCTATGTCTCGCGAGTATGGATGCTTCTAAGAATATATCACAATTCATAATGTATTTCAAGACTAAGAAAATCTAGTTTATAATCCAGTTGTTGTGCTCCTCCTCATCTATATTTCCAAGTGAAAGTTCCATTTATAGTTTCTATATCAACTAGGTGAGAATATGCCATTGTTTCCTGAAACTAGATGGAATTTCCATCAATTATTCCTATTCTTCCTTGCTTTTCTTCTAGGGTTTTTAAGAGTTTGAAATCTCCCCCAAGGATCAAGTGTAATGTACCAAAGCTAATAATTGTGCAAATTTTCTTCACAAATTACAAGCTTTCTCTTTAACAACTTTCTACAAACAATTGGTGTGAAATAATTTCGACAAACACTTGATAAGTATAGTAGAAGATACCTTCAACAAACACTAATAGGCACAGATTTTTTCAAACAATTCATAAACAAACAGTCAGTAAAGATGATTTAGGAAATATGAGATTTATTAAGATTGATCTTTCAAGAGTTTACAAACAAAAACATACTGATGAACCTAAAACTCGCTCCAACAGAGTTCTGGACCAATTAGACCCACTAAAAATATTAATGTAATTCACCAGCACGTTGTTTTGTCTCAAGAGAATACTTGACCTGTCTGAAGCAACTTGACCCTTGTAAACAAGTTATAAAATATAACTCAGCCTCACTAAATATGAAAAAAAAATTCAACCAAACTCAGATTCAGACTCCTAGCAAACTCGTCCCAAATACAAGTGAATTCATACCTGTTAATGAAGAGGTTGGGCCACCAAAAGACTGAGTGTTGTAGCAAAAAAAATGATAGATACCTTTGAGCGATAATTTTTGTAGCGATAAGTCTTGGTTCTCTGCCAATGTGCAAGAACAAAATGTCAAGTTCGTCCTCTAATTTCTGATGGATTCAACCCACTAAATATAGTCTCTACCTCTTCTGAAAATGAGCAATGAAGGAATGGATGCAGCCTCCACCTATGGCTTATCACGCCCCCTTTTTGGCACTATTATTAAATAAAACTCAACCTCATTTATATTATAAATTCGGCCCTCCATCTCCACAATAATATGGCCACTATCGATGAATCTTACATAGGAAATCAACCTTAAATGGTTCTGAGATAGCAAGAGTATGTGGTAATCAAACTCAGCCTCTTTTTTATGAAAATAATCAGAAATTTGGTATGTTGGAACTTAGATCTTTTAATGGTTGAATTCAACCTTCAAACAATAACTTCACCCTTCAATAATTCAACCCTCACGCTTTAGATTTGGAGATGGAATTAGACCCTCCTTTTATCACCAACTTTCCCTCCTTTGGAGATATAATCTCATCCTCTTTCACATAAAAAAATATGCTCATGGGTATTGAAAATTTCCAAAAATTTTATTATATCTTCAAAATAACCTTTGGATATAATCCAACTAGGGTGGCAATGTTGTCCACCGAAAATGGATGGCAGCTAGCTAGGGTGGCAATGAAATCCACCAAAACTAGTGTGAGAATCTTTCTTGAAACCCTCGTTGTGGAAACTCACTTGAGATCCAATCCAAATGATGATGAGAATTCATAAGATAAGATGATGAGAAATTTTCTCCAAACTCCTTTTATAATATTTCATTGAGTTTTATCTAGGCTTCTAAAACTCCTTTTAATATTATTTTATTGGTGAAGTTACTTTTTCCCTCTAAGTGAATTTTTGCCCCCATTCTAGTAAAAATAATTTTCCCCCTTTAATCAAACATAATTCACCCTTTTTAATATATAATATCATCAAAATTTGGAAAATATATTTTTGTCTCCTTGATAATTCCTTCTTGCTAGCCTAAAGGAGACAACCTAGTGAGCAGAAATAATAGCTCCAAGATCAAGAAACGGGGGACATTGCCATCCTCCATGCCCAAAATTGCTTGTTCTCAAGCAATTTGAGCTCTGGGTGCTACAATATATGTTCTCCTTCCCACATAGCATCTTCTAAGGGTAGATATTTACACCGCACAAGATATTATCTGATAATTATGCTCCTAAACCTTCTCTCCATCACCTCCAATATCTCCCCATGTATCAACAGTAAATGTCCCTCCTCATCCAAGGTAGGTAGCTCAGATGAAATAACAATTTGCTTTCCAACTGCCATTTTCAACAAATATGCTTGGAATAAATTGTGTATCTTACTTCCTTTCGAAAGCTCCAACTCATAGGCCACTTCTCCTACTCTCTTGATAACCCGGTAAGGCCCATAAAACCATGGCCTAATATTTTTTGCACCTTTTTCTTGAGGGTAGACTACCTATATGGATACAAGCACAAGTATATTGTGTCTCTTACTTAGAATTTCCTCTCTATATGATTTCGATCAACACATAGCTTCTACCAGTTCTGAGTTGTTATAAGGTTATCATTGACTGCCTTAAGCATATCCCGACACTCCTAGACCCAATCTCTATCAATTGGGGCTCGACTATTTATGAACACCATGTCTACAAAGGATAATGCGTCATAGCCATATAGCACTCTAAATGGTACCATCCGAATAAAGTGGTATGAAGAGTTGTAGTTATACTCGCCCAAGTGTAGCCATTTCACCCATTCCCTTTGTTGTCTTGATACATAATTCCTCAAGTAACCCTCTAGCCATTTATTTACTATCTCTACTTGTGGGTGATACCTCGTACTAGGGGTAATTTTTGTGCCCACCAATTTGAATAATTCCTGTCAAAATCCTCCCATAAATATGTTGTCCCTATCACTAATTATATTCTTGGGTAGACCATGTAGCTTCAAGACCTCCTGAAAGAATAACTCTTCCACCTAAGATGTTGATATCCTGCAGAGATTGCAAAGAAGTGAGCAGACTTAGTTAGTTGATCCACCAGCACATAGATATAATCCTTTCCTTGCACTAATGTAAATCTCGTGATGAAGTCAATATAAATCCTCTCCCACTTTTTTAAGGATTAGGAAATGGTTGCAACAAGCATGTTGGATGTGTATGATCCTCCTTATTATGCTACCAAATGCTACATTTGCATACCTCAAAACATCCTCCTTTAGACTCTTCCAAGAGAATCTATCCCAAATTTCCCTGTAGACCTTAAGGTAGCTAGGATGTCCTGCAAGTGGAGAATCATGTACTGCCTGTATAAATGTATCCTTCAACTTTGATTCCAGTACCAAGTAATTTTTTTTTCTAATAGTAGATGATATCATGAACCACCATATATTTGTTATCTTATAACTTCCCATACAAGATTCTACATGCAATCTTGTTCTTTAAATACTCCCCCAATAGTTTGGACTTCCAATCCGATGAGGTGTCCATAAAAGAGAATGTCGTGGGTATCCTAGAAAGTGCATCGATGACCACATTATTTTTCCCCTTGACATTTTCTTGTTGGAAATACTGAGGGGGGGTGTGAACCGGTATTTCTTATCAATTAGTGCATTATTAACCTTTTTCAGAGAATTATTTAATCTTCATAAATATTATTATTCAATATCATATAGAAAAATTAGTAAACAACACCATACAACAATGCATAAAAATAGAGACCATAGAGACAAAAATTTATAGGTGGAAAACCCCTTTTGGGTCAAAAACCACCGAACACTTCTTAGTAATTGTCTTATTCTCTTACAAATAAATAAATACATCACATATTAAGCTCCAACAGAAGGAGGATCCAACCCCCTGATTTACAGGCTATAACTTGTAGGACTCTACTACATGCTAATAACTTGTTGCAACTGGAAGGAGTATGTGATGCACTGTAAGTAAAACCACAACCTCATGACTGCCACGTCACTTTTTTACCAGTTTTTTTCAAAAGGATGTTGCAACAACCTTGCGTTAAAATTTCATGTCATAAAGGATAACAAAAGTAAAATAAGACCAAGGTCATGCGACACATATTCCAAGCTTAATCCTAGTGGGTGTCACTTTCAGTTTATTTATGACTAAGGAAATTGGCAAAGGCATTGGCAAAGGAAAAGTCGCAATAATTGGCATTTTATTTATGAAACAAAATAAAATAGGAGAAAAGGGAGGTAAAGAGACACATATTTGCATGAGAGGTAAAATGAAGGAAAAATGAAGAAAATAGAAGCATCAATGATAAAAAGGCTTCTAAGGATCAGTTGCTAGCTTTTTGAGAGCTTTTGGGTGTATTTCTCTTCTATTCTCTTGTTCTCTCCTACTCTTGCACACGTAGAGCATTCTTGGAGAATTATAGTTTCACTTGGATTGGATAAATAAGGAAAAGGAAAGAAGGAAAGCGTAAGGTAACGGGTGGATAAACAACTACAGTTGGATTGCTTTGAAGGTAACAAGTTGGATGTATGATCTCCTTGTTGATTTCTGGATAAATGGTATATGCATGTGATTTTCTGGTTATGTGTTGTCATTGGCATGGAGGATTTCCTGGATTGACAGTGGTTTTAACCTTTCCTTTCCATTTCTTTGACATCCATGGTGTTGAGGGTTTTTACACTTAATTGGTGTTCATATTTCCTTATGGTTTTGGGTTGGAACAAATGTTCTGGAAGCCCTACAACAAATTGGGTTGAGTTAAAAGTCCTAGAGCCTAGGTTGGGACAAACGCTCTAGAAACCTTGGTGGGTTGAATTGCTAGTCCTTGGAACCAGGTTGGACAAATGATTTGGAGCCCTCAAAGGTTGTGGGTTGAGTTACTAGGTCCTGCAGCCCTAGCCAACTTGGGTAGATACCAATATGGTTGGTGTTAGTTGTTGTGGATGGTTTTGTCACCCTCCTAGAGACAGCCTAGAGTTTCCATAGACCAGTGCCTAGGACATCTTAATATAGCAAGGAGTCCTTTATAGTTTGGGTTGTCAGTCCAAGGGACTCACTTACTATCTCTTGTTTTAAACAAGGAAATTGAAATAGGATGAATTGGTCCCAATTCTCTTTCAGTGGCTGATACACGGATAGGAATAAAGTAAAGACATCAGGTAAAACTTCAGCATGATAGTATCAGACAACTAAGAGACCGTTTTACTGTAATGAGGGCCGATTCAAGTAATATATTACAGAAATCAGATATCAAGGAGTGCGGGCAGGAAGGAAACATGAGAAGATATTATTGACAAAAGGGCGCACCAATTTACGAATCCTTAAGCCATTAATATAGCAGAAGTTATGGAAGGAGTGAACATGGAACAGCATATCACTTCTAGGCCTATTTAAAGCGCTTGACCAATTCCAGAAAGGGCACCATTTAAGATGAATCCTTACTGCAAACTAGTGAGCCACTCGCATTCTAGAACATGATACAAGAAGAAAGTTTGCATGAAAAGGATGATATATTAACATATGAAAGAAATTACATACTGCAATATACCAAAGACCAGAATCCTCAATACAGTCATAACCCCTCCTCACTGAGACCCAACGGGCTCTGAAACTTCATACAGAAATGTCACAAGATGAATACAATAGTCTTCTCGCTGCACAACTTGCTTACAGAAATCTGGAACCCTAACAATGTCTTCTTTTTTGATATTTATAGAAAGAAGAGAAACTTCTGGAGGGAGAGGTAGGTATCCACACTTATTACTCTAACTTGAAAAAGAAAGGCGGGGAACCTTCACGCCTTCATCATGAATGACTAGCTATAAATGAATATACCTAACATCCTGTATACAAAAATTAATGCCGGGAGATAAAAATCTCCTTATGTACAAAATGAAAATAATAAAATATATACATCGGGATGCTTTAGCTGAAGAAAAATCTGATGCTGTGAGGGGCCTGAGCTGGCCTGCAACTCTGGTACTGTACTCTTGGCCTTTGAGCTCTGAATTTGAATTCTGAATCTTAAATGCGGGGCGAAATTCTCTGGAGGGTTCTGTAACTCTCTGTCTGTGCTTTCTTTAATAGCAGTCATTTCGTGTACCGGCATTAGCTCTTTTTATTTAATTTTGCCCACAGGAGATCATCTTCTAGTATGTTCTTGATCCTCTGAAATGGAGGCGACAGAGTGATATGCCCCCTTACGCTTGATTCGAAAACCTGCAAAAAACCTGAAAGTGTTAGGAAAAACACGATTAGGGTAAAGGCGGGGAGTGATGAAGGTGAGAATGGATGAGATGACGCAAACACGGGTCAAAAACGGGAACATACAGGGAGGCGAGAGCAGACAATGGAGGTTTTTGTGAACGGGCGCAATAAGACACAGTATGGTCGTAAAGGAAGAATAGCGGTGAATTATGAATCAAACATGTAAAACACATGCATATATATACATATCGGCGCGAGGGTATAATATGAGTGCACGGGGGGAGAGACATGTAGGCGGGCGGAGGACACACAAGAGACGACGTGGTGGGTAAATTGATGGGCAGGGGGCGTGAAACAATGACACGGTGGTAGACAGTGGGACGCGGCAGGACGCAGCGATGAACGATCAACTCCAGGACACATCAACCGTCGGATGGAGGTAGGCAGATCGGACGGAGCGGGTGGATCCCGCTGACCGGACATTGGCCGAAGATTAATGCGCGGGGAGAGAGCAGTTTCCCGCTCGTACAAAGGACGCGTGGCATTTCTTGTGTGGGATCGCTGGCCCCGCGGTAAATACCGCCAGCCGACAAGAGCGGTGCGGGGGAATACCACCGGTTTTGCTGTGCGCCAGGGCCGTAGGCAGGGCCCACACTCCTGACGATCTGTGCCGTTGATTGAACATTGATCGGACGGCTGTGACGGCGCCCAGGATTTGAATGATAAGCCCTCTTTTCTCCTAGCCCGTGGTCCTGTAGCTCGGGTCACATGAACGTCAAAGTGGGAGGAGCTGAGGTTTAAGGGGCTTCGGCCCGATATATAAAACATATATTTTAAACGTTATAAAACAGATTTTCGGGCAGGGATGATAGAATTAAACGGGGCCCAGGGGTTTTTCTCTCAAAAACATTAGAAATGGATTTTAGAGAAGGTGGTGGCCGAATTTTAATTGGGAAAAGGGGATATGTACAACACTGGCTCCATTTGGGGACGGCATGCTCATCCTCGGGCATGTCGAGAACACGCAGACCATTCAAAACTTTCATTCCGCTGTTCAATTCCTGCTGCGCTTTCTCTCCAGGTAACTATCAGCATCCCCCTTTTTCCCTTATAGAAGTTAGGAACCAAAACAAATTATGTACAGTATATACAGTGGAGTGTTTCCGAATTAGGTCAGAATTGAAAATACGGCTTGAGGAATTGGCCGTTCACGGGGGCATCCAACATTTCACCCTGTAGATTTTCTAAATAGAAAGTGTTGTTACCTCCCAGCTTGATTATTTTGAACGGCCCGAACCATAATGGATCGAATTTAGCATGCTTGCCCTTTTCTGCTCTGCGAACATCCCACCTAAGGACCAGGTCTCCAATTTGGAAATTTTTGTCCTTTGCGTGCTGATCAAAGACCTTTTTCATTTTTTCCTGGTATTCTATCAGTCTCTGGTCTACCTGGTTTCTCGTCTCCTCCAATTCTACCAACTGATAAATTCTCCTAATCATCTCGTCTGGTTCCTCTTGGTTTTCCTGCATGAAACGTGCTACTGGCAGTGCCAATTGCACAGGAAACACTGCGGCCCGCCCATACACCAGCTCATATGGAGACTTGCCTGTTGCTCTTTTGCTTGTTATCCTATTTGCCCACAGAGCAAACTTTAACTGAGAGTCCCAGTTCTTCTGATTTTCAGCTATTGTTTTCTTGAGGGCCCTCACCAGGGTTTTATTGGATGATTCTGCTAAACCGTTCCCCTGGGGGTAATACGCTGTGGAGTGAGTTAATACAATATTATATCTTTGGCAGAAATTTACAAATCTGGCAGACTTAAAAGCTTGAGCATTATCAGTTACAATTCTTGCAGGACAGCCAAACCTAGATATGATATTGTCTTCTAAAAAATTCATGATTACAGCATCTGTAGCCCTTCTTGTAGGTATGGCCTCCACCCATTTAGTAAAATAATCTGTAGCTGTCAGTATCCATTTATGTTGGCCTCTTGATGGGGGGTGTATTTCTCCTATAAAGTCTAATCCCCATTTCTGGAAGGGTTCATTTACATGCACGGGAATCAAGGGCAAAGATGCTAACTTCTGTCTTTCTGCAAACCTTTGACATTTGTCACATGTTCTGACCCAAGTGAAGGTATCTGAATATAATTTTGGCCAGTAGAAACCAGCCTTCAAGATTTTATTGGTAGTAGCTCTCCAGCTGTAGTGTCCTCCACATATTCCTTCATGGAATTCTGTCATTATATTCTGCACTTCATTTTCTGTGAGACATAGCAGTAATATACCCAAAGGGTCTCTCCAATAGAGCTGTCCATTGGCAATGACATACTTCTGGGATCTCATCCTTACAGCTCTGTAGTTTGCCTTGTTACATCCTGGAGGACAACTAAGTTTCAACAGGTATTCAACTATTTGCTTGTACCATGAACTAGTCAGATACTTCACTTGTACTCTTTGCGTGGCCATTTCTAGTCCATGTTGCTCCTCTTCTTTTTCTGATTCTTCATTTGCCATCATGGATAAATTAATGCCCAGAGCTTGATGATTAGATTCAGATAAAATTTTAGCTAGTCCCTGTCCTTTGATCAATTTAGTAGGCTTTATGTCTAAATCATACTCCTGGATTTTTGCAATCCATCTTCCCCTTCTGCCCTCACTGTCTCCTTGAACCAGAATGTCTTTTACAGCTGTTGTGGGAACATAAGCAGTAATATGAGATTGCAAAATATAAACTCTGAAAGCTTTAAGGGACTTTACCAGGGCATATGCCTGCTTCTCCAGTATATTATACTTTAGTTCAGCATCATACAACACCTGACTGAAGAATGCTATGGGTTGTTCATATCCTTCTTCATTTTTCTGCAATAACACTCCAGCAATCGTGTGTGGTGAAGCGAAGGAAAATACCATGAATGGCTTGCTGTAATCTGGTCCTGCTAACACAGGAGCTTCGGCAAATGCTTGTTTAATTCTTGTAAATGCATCTCTGGACTCCTGGGACCACTTAACTTCATTGTCTTTTTTCAACATATTGGTAATGTGCCTAACTATCTCTGCATAGTTAGGAATGAATCTCCTTAAAAAGTTTATCCGCCCCAAAAACACCTGTACTTCTTTCTTATTTCTTGGCAGAGAAATGCTATTTATTACTTCGACTCTCTTAGGATCAATTTTTACACCATCCTTAGTCACAATATGTCCTAAGAGTTTCCCTTCGTCTAAAGCAAATAGAGATTTTTGAGGATTAAGAGAAAGGTCGTACCTTCTGCATTTTTCAAAAGTTCTTCTTAGATGCCCAATATGCTCATCATCATTCTTTGAGAACACCGTGATATCATCGAGATATACTACCAGAAACTTGTCCTGTTCTCCAACAAAGGCTATGTCCATTGCCCTTTGAAAAGTAGCACCTGCATTGATCAGTCCAAATGGCATCCTTGCATACATAAAGGTTCCCCATGGCGTGGTGAACGCGGTCTTCTTCTGATCTTCTGGGAAAACAGCTACCTGATTGTAGCATGAAAATCCATCCATCATTGACATTCCGGATGCTCCCACCACTTTCTGCAGGATGTGGTCCATTTTAGGTAGTGGGTAATTATCTTTGAGAGATGCTCTATTCAAATTTCTGAAGTCTACACATAGCCTGATTTCTCCATTCTTTTTTCTGACAGGAACAAGATTCGCTATCCATTCTGAGTACCTCAAGGGTATGATTATTTTGGCCTTCAACAATTTTTTAATTTCTTTCTCAATTGAGGGAAGAAGTAGAGGATTAATCTGTCTGAGCTTTTGTTTGTATGGCTTCGTATCTTCCCTAAGTGGGATCTTGTGCTGTATGATATTTACATCAAAAGTTTTTAGGTCCTCATAGGACCAAGCAAAAACATCTTTATAAGACTGAAATAACTTCAAATACTTTTCTTTATATTCTTCTGAGATTCTTTTAGATAATCTAACAATTTTGGGATCAGTAGCGGTACCCAAATTTAAATCTCTCATTTGATCTTCTTCTACTGCTTTGTTTGGCTGCATGGGGACATCATTCTTGTTGAATAGTCTTTCTAGAGGTACTAGTCCTCTAGGGATGACATTTCCTTTTAACTGCAATACTCTGTTTCCTGCAATATTCTCTTCCCATTTACCTTCAGCAATATTTTCAGCTTCTTCCTCCTCCTCATCATCAATTTCCATACCTGTGAATTCTCCCACTGTCTCCATGAATCTCTTCATCTGTTCGTCATCTTCAAAGACCTGCCAATGCTTAATATTGTCTGGGATAGATGGTCTGTAACGTACCTCTACTTCATATCTTAACAATGGGTTCTGAGGAGGTCGGAACGTACTAGCAGCCACAGCAAGAGAGTCTGCTATTCTGTTATGCTCCCGGGGCATGAACTGTATATTAAATGCTAAGAATAAATTTTCTATCATGTCCCATACTTCGTTTCTATATGCTCTGAGCCGAGGATGCTTAGTTTGGCATTCGTTCTTAATCTGTCTCACTACTAGCTCAGAGTCTCCAAACACTTTCAGACATTGAATGCCCATGTTTCTAGATGTCTGTAGGCCCAATAGCAAAGCTTCGTACTCAGCTACATTGTTTGTAGCTTCATACTCTAATTTGAAAGACAGCGGCACCCATTTTCCTGTGGGGGAGATTAGCAATACCCCAGCCCCGTTACCTTCTCTGGAATTTGCTCCATCGAAATGCAAAGTCCATACTTTTGATTTCTGGCCTTTCTTGGATTGCTCGGCTTGGAATTGACCAGAGGGGGACTCATGTGCATAGTCTTGACTCTCTTCTAACACAAAACATGAGAAGTCACCCTCTTTATTATAAACTGGAGAATTGTCTGAGCAATCAGCAGTGGTCACCATTTTAACAAATCTAGTCTCCCTATACAGCCTCCTCTCCTGACCACCAAAGACTGGGACAGTGGCATATGTCAAGTCTAGTTTAATTGATCCCCCAATCTTAGTACCCCAAGACCTTGACAACAGCATGCCAAAGCGAGCTGGGATATCAGCGACCACAATATCCATGACCACACTTTTTGCTGGGATTTGAGCTAGATTGACCACTAGATCTTTAATCATTCCCAAGCATTTGACCCTTTTCGAATCAAATGAATATAGATCTTTATATGGTCTTGTAATTTGCAGCCCTAGTTGCTCCATGACGGACAGAGGCATAAGATTGTGGGAGGCTCCAGAATCTAGCATACAATTATGAAGCAGCAGGTCATGAATGACTAGGGACACATAAAAGGGAGGAGTTGAAGGGTCTATCTCCTCAACGTGTGGGCCAAAGACTACCATAGGTCTTTCTTCTTGAAGATTTAGACTATCAGGTACAATTTGTGGTTCAGGAATAGGTATCAAAGAGGTGACCTGAGACTAATATACAGGCTGTTTCAACAATTCAGTCAGAGGAACAGGAATCTTAATCTTTTCGAGCTCTTTTTGCAGATTAAAAGCAGATGTGGACTTTTCTATTATTACTTCTTTTGACTCCTTATTCTCAACTGAGGACTTGACTTCTTGGGACACTGGCTCAGCATTAGAAGGACTGCCTACTTTTGAAGAGGAAGGAATTTGATCATTTGACTGCAAGGGGGTATTTAGGAAATTCTTACCTTTTTCAACATTCTTTTTGGTTGCTGACTCCTTCTGAGCAGATGCTTCTTTCTGAGGTATTTCTTCCTCTTGCTCCTGAGTTCTGGTCCTCTTCCTTGAGGACCTGAGGTCATATCTGACGTTGAACTGGGCTTCCATGAAATCAGCAAACTGCTTGCAGTAATGGTCAATCTCAGCTTCTTCATCTTCTGCTTGCACTGGGCACTCCATATCATCATTATTTGAAAAGGCCGGATTCGAATCTTCTAACCCATAAGCTGCATTTCCAGTGGAGTCATCTGCTGGTCCTTCCAGGTACAAGGGGTGAGGTACCTGATCTTGCTGCTCCCTTGTCTCTCTTGGTAGTATTTGCAATGGAGGCTTTCTATACTGAGGATTATATCCTCTGTTTGGAGCATTGTAATAGTTTTTAGGAGCTACATTTTTGGCTTCCAGCTCCATCTTGACCATCTTCTTTATCATCTTACTTATTTCATCCATTTTATCTGAATCCTTTTCTTGATTAGAGGTAGAAACCTCTTCTTTGCCTTTTCTTCTGGCATCTGGTTCAATTTTCCCTTTTAACTTTCCTGTGGAGGAAAAGTTCGCTTCTAGCTCCAGAGCATCTGCTTGTGCATCATCTAAATTGGCAGGCTTTCTTTCTCTTAAGGAGAATCCAAAGTCAAAATCAAAGGCTGCTATGAAAACTATCTTGGCAGCAGCTTCATTTGGCTTCATTTCTGGGGGCAAGCTTAGATATAACTTGTTGAATCTTTTGATGAATTCTTATACCCCTTCATTCTGTTTCTTCTTGATGGTATTTAGCTCAGTAAGGCACATTCCAAAATCCTTCTTTTCTCCCCACTTCCTGAGGAAAACGTTTTCCATCTGATCCCAGGTTGTTACAGAACGATTACCCAATGTTTTAAACCATTTTCTAGCTTCACCTTTTAAAGACTGCACAAATAATCTCAAAACCACATCCAGGTGTACAACATTCAAATTTTCTGCAAAAGAGCAGAAGGTCTCGAGATGTTTCTGAGCATCCACGTCGTTTTCACCATTGAACCTTGGCAGAATCTTCAGATAATCCTGTGGCATATCGTTCAACACTTGGGGTAAGGCCAGAGGAGCGTATTTGTTCAGGAGAAAAGCAGGAACATTGGCCATTGGAGGCGGTGGGGGTTGCACAACAATCTGAGAAACAAAAGAAGGGAGAGGGGTAGTGGGCAGCGGAGTGTGAATGACAATGGGAATATATTGGACCGAGGTCTGAGGTGTGGACGGGAATAGTTCTCGGTTGACGGGAGCTACTTCAGTGACCTCTTTAATTTCCTCAGCCTCGGGAACAGAATAAGGTTCTTCCCCAAATGGAGTATTTCCCCTACGTGGGGTTTCTAGATAAACTTCGGGATTTTCTGTTCCAACTTCTTGAGAAGAAGAGGGTGGATAATCTTCAACAGAACACTCAGGATTTTCAGCACGGGCTGACTTCCTCTCCTTCCAGACTTTTTTATGAATAATTTTCTCTGGGTCAGACACGTAGGGTGTTTTCGGTTGGGCTGTATCTGACCTCAAATGCGGCCTACGAGGAGCCAGGACTACTAATGAGATTTATCAAATAAGGACCAGTGGAGTCGCCAAGGTGAGAAATCTGCAACTCTTCACCTCTCTGTGCTCACCTGATTAGAGAGTGAAATAAAATGTCGAAAACCCAGGGAAACTGATGTTCTTGAATTCGTTCCCCGGCAACGACGCCAGAAAGATGTTGTAGGTGATTTTGTCACCCTCCTAGAGACAGCCTAGAGTTGCCATAGACCAGTGCCTAGGACATCTTAATATAGCAAGGAGTCCTTTATAGTTTGGGTTGTCAGTCCAAGGGACTCACTTACTATCTCTTGTTTTAAACAAGGAAATTGAAATAGGATGGATTGGTCCCAATTCTCTTTCAGTGACTGATACACGGATAGGAATAAAGTAAAGACATCAGGTAAAACTTCAGTATGATAGTATCAGACAGCTAAGAGACCGCTTTATTGTAATGAGGGCCGATTCAAGTAATATATTACAGAAATCAGATATCAAGGCGTGCGTGAAGGAAGGAAACATGAGAAGATATTATTGACAAAAGGGCGCACCAATTTACGAATCCTTAAGCCATTAATATAGCAGAAGTTATGGAAGGAGTGAACTTGGAACAGCATATCACTTCTAGGCCTATTTAAAGCGCTTGACCAATTCCAGGAAGGGCACCATTTAAGATGAATCCTTACTGCAAATTAGTGAGCCACTCGCATTCTAGAACATGATACAAGAAGAAAGTTTGCATGAAAATGATGATATATTAACACATGAGAGAAATTACATACTGTAATATACCAAAGTCCAGAATCCTCAATACAATCATAACCCCTCCTCACTGAGACCCAACGGGCTCTGAAACCTCACACAGAAACGCCACAAGATGCATACAATAGTCTTCTCACTGCACAGCTCGCTTACAGAAATCTGGAACCTTAACAATGTCTTCTTTTTTGATATTTGTAGAGAGAAGAGAAACTTCTGGAGGGAGAGGTAGGTATCCACACTTATTACTCTAAATTGAAAAAGAAAGGCGGGGAACCATCACGCCTTCTTCATGAATGACTAGCTATAAATGAATATACCTAACAACCTGTATACAGAAATTAATGCTGGAAGATAAAAATCTCCTTATGTACAAAACGAAAATAATAAAATATATACATCGGGATGCTTTTAGCTGAAGAAAAATCTGATGCCGTGAGGGGCCTGAGCTGGCCTGCAACTCCGGTACTGTACTCTTGGCCTTTGAGCTCAGAATTTGAATCCTGAATCTTAAATGCGGGGCGAAATTCTCTGGAGGGTTCTGTGACTCTCTGTCTGTGTTTTCTTTAATAACAGTCATTTCATGTACCGGCTTCAGCTCTTTTTATTTAATTTCGCCCACAGGAGATCATCTTCTGGTATGTTCTTGCTCCTCTGAAATGGAGGCGACAGATTGATATGCCCCCTTATGCTTGATTTGAAAACCTGCAAAAAACCCTGAAAATGTTAGAAAAACCCAACTAGGGTGAAGGCGGGGGGTGATAGAAGTGGGAATGGATGAGACGACGCAAACACAGGTCAAAAACGGGAACATACAGGGAGGCGGGAGCAGACAATGGAGGTTTTTGTGAACGGGCGCAATAAGACACAGTATGGTCGTGAAGGAAGAATATCGGTGGATTATGAATCAAACATATAAAACGCACGCATATATATACATATCGGCGCGAGGATATAATATGAGTGCACGGGGGGGAGAGACATATAGGCGGGCGGAGGACACACAAGACACGACGTGGCGAGTGAATTGATGGACAGGGGGCGTGAAACAATGACACGGTGGCAGACTGTGGTACGCGGCGAAACGCAGCGATGAATGATCAACTCCAGGACACACCAACCGTCGGATGGAGGTAGGCAGATCGGACGGAGCGGGTGGATCCCGCTGACCGGACATCGGCCGAAGATTAACACGCGGGGAGAGAGCGGTTTCCCGCTCGTACAAAGGACGCGTGGCATTTCTTGTGTGGGATCGCTGGCCTCGCGGTAAATACCGCCAGCCGACAAGAGCGGTGCGGGGGAAGACCGCTAGTTTTACTGTGCGCCGGGGCCAAAGGCAGGGCCCACACTCCTGACGATCTGCGTCGTTGATTGAACATGGATCGGACGGCTGTGACGGCACCCGGGATATAAGTGGTAAGCCCCTGCTTCTCCCAGCCCGTGGTCCTGTGGCTCGGGTCATATGAAAACTAAGGCGGGAGGGGCTAAGCTCTAAGGGGCTTCGGCCCGATATATAAAATGTACATTTTAAACGTTACAAAGCAGATTTTCGGGCGGAAGTGATAGAATGAAACGGGGCCTAGGGGTTTTATTCATTAAAACACTAGAAATGGATTTTGAAGAAGGTGGTGGCCGAATTTTAAATAGGGAAAGGAGATGTGCACAACATTAGTGATGTTTGTTCATGGAGGTGGAATCACTGTGGATGAGAATTGAGGTGGTTTGGCCTCTGGAAGACCTTGTTTGGTTTTATCTTGGTTTATTCCATGAGATCCCACATTCATGTTTGGAATATGGCGTGAGGGTGATTGGTTGAAAGAGAGATTTGGTTCAGACCAATATATAGTCGAGTGGTACATGGAAGTCCCTTAATTGGTTGGTATTTTCCTATGTTAATATGAGACATTTACTTATTGTGATCTATGAGCATTTGTACTATTATATTCATGATATTATGGCTGAGTTTCCATGGTTTCTATGTTCGTTATTTTTTGGTTATATGCTGGTTATATGATGTGTACCAGCTACGACTCTTGTCATGAAAACTTTAGTTATCGATTGATTAATGAATGAATGGAGTAAGAAGTGTTGTTGAATCTATGTAGAGAGGGCATACTACCTTCTTGGTCATTCTCAGATGAATATCAAACTATTATGATCATATATGCATTCATTACATGTAGCTTCTTTGTTTTCCATGTGTTTGATGAAATGCCTAGCGTGTTCTAGGTGGTCTAGGTAAATTTCTTGATTTGAGTTTGAATGTTTAGCTTTGTACGCATGTTAATAATGATTCTAGAAAGTCTTAGATAGTTTTTGGCAGTGGTGTGGAGACTAGAGTAGAATTGTGGCTCAAATATCAAGACTGCACCTTCTAAACTAGATATTTTGGGCTATAAACACATGGAAGAAATGTCATGCATGTGTTTGGAGCCCTAAAACCACACCCTTGCCTTTTTTTGCATGTGGTTGGGACTTGAGATGTGATAAAAGCAATCCCGGGTCAGGATTTTGTCACTTGGAATGGTCCTTTGGTCCCTAAGTGTCTTGTAGCCCTGAGTGATGTTTGTGAGAAGTTCACTTGTCAGCCCCACTTTCATAAATGAAGCTCGGAGATCGGGTCATGTCATAGTAACTCTTTGTCTCATGTTTACCCTAGTAGGATTGTAAATTGAGTAAATTTAGGAGGAGGGTGGTTACATATTGGTATTAGAGCTTCCAGGTTCAAACGCTTGGACTATATGGTCTAAATGTATATGGTTATACATGCATAGCAGGTCATACATGCATCGTGGTGGTCATTATACAGTTTTTGTCATCATGATGTTGTTGGTATGTTATGAGGCTGATATGTTGGCCGAGATGGAGTAGGAGATGCAGATCATTAGATAGAGGTTGCATCACTAGACCTCAGGGTAAGAGAAAATCATCATACAAGTTTATATGTTGGGCATGCACGTATGTTGGTTAATGGTTATTATAATAATTATGGTTATGTACATGCTTGTTATTCTATTTTTGTTGTGGTCACATGCATGATAGATGTTAGTTAATTAGTGTGGCATATGCACATGCGCCAGATAGTCATGAATGATAGTAACTTGTTATATGACTGAGGGTTGAGGCGATTTAGTATTTGGATTCCCTTGTTTCAAATACTAAGGGTTGATTTGGTTTAGTCTCGGGATACCCTTGTTGTTGATATTGAGGGAAGACGTAGTTTAGTCTCTGGATTCCCTTGTTGCTTTGAATAGAAGGTACTAGGTACTTGCCAGGTTTGGAAACTGATCTAGTGTGTGTACGATGTTGAAGAGAAGAGAAGACACTAGGTGCTTGTTGGGTTTAGAAATCGATCCAGTGTGTGTATGTGATTGAAGAGAAGAGAAGAGAAGGCACTGGGTGCTTTCATGGTTTGGAAACCAATTAAGTGTGTGTACGGAAAGGACAAAGAATAAAGGCAGAAGCAAAGAATCATTTGAAAGATAAGTATACGTATTTTATTTCAGTTTTTAATTATGAATGTGATCTATGATTCAAATTTATGATGGCTGCATGTGATCTATGATTCTGATTTATGATGGCTGCATGTGATCTATGATTCTGATTTATGATGATTTTGTTTTGAGATAACCATATGTGATATGTTTATACATGATGATTTGATCAAAGAGCTAGTTTTACTTGTTGTGATAAGAAGTAAATAGAATTTCAAATGTACCTTATTAACAAGCCACCAATGAGGTATGTTTTGAATTTATTTCAATTCCTTTTTTAGTCTAACGGTAATTATGTGCTTGGTACAGGAAATAGGGGAAATCTCTGGTTTGGTTGGTTGAAATTGACTGCAAGAATTATCAACAACAACAACAAAAGGAATTAGAACAGGCAACATTATGTTGGTAAAGCACTTCAGGAGCAGGGTCATTGTGGGACACTGGTACCCAATAGTGTCCATTGATTTCCATGAGCATGCTATGACTGGTATGATGGTTTTTAGGTATGAACATGCCTTGATTTTTGGACCTTCCGATGCGATGAAACCTTTCCAAGGGATGGATCACCTAAGGGACTGTGTAGTAAAGAAGGGGATGTCAGGGAACTTGGAAGGTGAGTGACTCCACAAAAGGGGGTGACCAGATTTCCCAAGGGATTGTTTATCAGAGAAGGGAAGGATAGGGAATGAATTTTTTTTGGTCATTAGCATTGCCAAATAAAATAAGAATCACATTGCAAGTGTGCCCTGGAACAATGAGCCAGTAACTATTCACTAAGAGAAAAATTAGTGCAAGGATTGTAGCGCTAGACACTGGATGCAGGTTTGACTTTGGTAGTGGATTCTGGATTCCTAGGAAGGAGGTGAATCCTAGTATTACTTTTAACGTGGAGGTGTGAGCCTCTGGACTCCCTTGTTATGGATGCAAGCATCATATCCTTTGATTTTCTATTTAAAGCAAATGTCGTATATATATATATATATATTTGTGTGTGTGTCTGTGTGTCTGTGTGTGTGTGTGTGTGTGTTTTATTGGGAATAATTCATAAATTTGGATTTATAAAGCTCCATGGACAATATTTTTATTTGCAGGTTGAAGAAAATTTGCATAATTATATGTGGTTGTTATTATAAATACCATAATGAGTTGTGTTATAAAGCTCCAGTAAATGGTATTATTTTCATGTTTTCAGCAGGATGTAATTGTAAATACTACAATAAGTTGGGTTATAAAGCTCCATGGGAAGTGTTATAGCATCATTTATCACCTCTATATACTTGATGACTTGTGCATTGGCCTTGGGAAACCCTTCCATTCAGACTTGGTCACATTTCTCCAAAAAACAATATTTTAAAATCCATACGCGACTCTGGTTAGTTTTTTCCACGTGCACATGTGGGTCCATCCATAGCTAACCCACATATACTATTTAAAATATTAAAAAATATAAAATTTCCCTATTATTGAGGCGGGGTTTATGGTTTTTCCTGTAACTTAACTACCCCAGCCCGTGGCCTAACTGTTCCCCAACTAAAAAAACTAATTTGAGGAAGTATAAATACACCTCAAGGGAATGGCCTAAGGGAGGAGAGAAAGAATATTATTGATATTATAGCCTGTTATAGCCTTGATCAAACCTAATATTTACCCTGTGCCTCCTGCACTTCCCAGGTTTTCAGGAAACCCTTGTTTCCTTGTGATGATCACCCTCATTCTATGTGACATCCTTTGTGCACCACTTATGGAAGAAGCTTTGTAAGGCTAGGGCTGGACGAATCTAGAGGACAGTTTTGCTCAAGGTCGTGGCAGATCTCACATGATTTCTCCACTATTAATTTCTATACATGTTATCAATAAAAGAAGCACCATCATGTTCCTGATGTTCATGTGTCATATGTCTCTTATACATGCTTAATAATCTTGAATATTTTATTTGATGTTATCTTTATGAGATCATGTATGTTAATTTTCTAACATCTAGGACATATATGTTGTACAACTAGGTGTTGTGCTTGTTCTTGACTGATTTGCAGGTTTTGGAGCATGAGGAGTTGCATGGCGTTTGAACCCTACGGGATATACTGCAAACTAAGGATAAACGGGTAAGATCTACAATCCTCACTTTCTAGTTGAAAGCATAGAAGTTGGTAATTAGAGTCCTTCTTGTGATGACATGCCCCTAATCTGTGAGGTTTTTCAACCCAGGACCTTAGGGAAAATTTTCCCGTAACAAAACTGGCGACTTCGTTGGGGATTACATCTGTGTAATTCCTAGTTTGGGTTGTTTTATCTGTCTTGTGGGTTCCCTGGCAGTTTAATCACATTTGCAATCTAGTAAGTCTTTTTCCCAACCTGGCAAAAGCCCTAATCTTCTGATCATGCCCAAGTCTTTCTTTTTTTCCTTATTTATATTTATATACGCTACTTCGGTTGTACACAATCGTGTATGCCCTCTATTTTCTCCAAAATAACATGTGTATAAGTGTGTTTCTTCGGTTATAATTGCATATACACGCGTGTTGCACACAGCAGACCTGCATATGCTTAAGAAATTTTGAAAAACCAAATTTTGAGGCCCTGTAAGCCTTTCCTGTCTGTGGTTGGCCACTCCTGTGGTACCTTTTAGGTGTCTAGACTATGTTTCTTGTGGTTGTATGTCAGTTTCTCTCTTTTTCTTGTGAATACCTAGTCATTTTATGGTCTTGCCTCTTTTGTGAAGTTGCAATTGCAGTTGTAGCACCAAGACCTCTTCCTAGATTTCTTAGTTGTTCTGGCCACTCAAAACAGTGAGCCTTTATGTGTTTGCTCATTTTTTCCTTATGCATTGCTTCAATTTTGGTTTTTGCCTCTTTTGACTTCTTTGGTTTTCTTGACTTCTTAGGACTAGCCTTCTAGTGAATCTTGAAGTGGCCTTTTCTTGGTTTTTTGAGTTTTTGTTCCCTAGAAGTGTTTGCTACTGTTCTAAATCAATTTCTTGAGTCTTTTTCTTCTTATTTCTTGTTTGAGTCCCGCTACGAAAGTAGCATAGTTGGCTTATGGTTTTGAAGTCTCTTTGTGGCTCATTTTCTCGATTCAGGTCCTTGAATAGTTTTGTGCTTGTCTATTTGAAATCTTTTTGTTTCCCTTAAAAGTGAAAAGCCAAAAAAACATTTATTGTTTTCCGTTGCTCTTGCTTTGGTTTCCTTTTTACGGTTTTCATACATTTTGAATCAGTTTCTTATTTTCTTGTTTTTGGTTCGTTTCTTGGTCTTGAAAGGAGTCTTTCTCTAGATTTCTCTCTCTTTTATATCAAGTGTATTTTGGCATTTTTTGTGCAAAGGATTTCTTGTTGGGACTTGCCTTGCTTGTCTGTCAAAAGTGATTGAACCATTTCTCCCTAGAAAATATTTTTGATTCCTTAGTGAGTAATCTTATAATTTGCATATCATTGGTAGTTTTTGCACTAGTTGCACTGAAGAATTTTAGTCTTTTCTGATAGTTTTTTGAAGTGTGTGAAAAGTGATAATTGAAAAGAAAAACAATTTTTCCCATTTTAGTTTCATAGAACCCATTTAGAAATTTCTTTTCATCGAAATAAAAATATTTCATTTTCATGTAGTAGGTTTTCATTAATTTCTTTTGCGTCAATAAATACTATCATTTTCACTTCCGTATACCTTTGACTTAAGTAATAGTCATTTTAAAATCAAGCGCTATAATTAAAATTAACTAGAATTTTTTGTATTTGTCATTAATCATACACCAACTATCTAGGTCATAGGGCCTTGTAATAGGTGAGTGGAGAGTTAACTCTCCAAGGCCACTCAAAATTCTCAAACATAGAAATTTGATTAATGAACGAAATCCAATGTCGTTAACTGGACCGGGAAAGTTCTACTTACAAAGAGTTAAGCGCGAGGGAGATTGAAGGCATAGAAGAGAGATACCCCCTCTCCTATTTGCTGAATCTTGACCTAAGACCGTTCCACCCGGCTGTCGATACGGGTTGGTGCCCTTAGTTGCCTCTCCTAGGGACCACACAGGTGGCTGCCAGGGGGAATACCCGTGGTACCTGAGATAGACGTTGCATCACTTTCATCATTACTTCTCGAGGGTGCCCTTGCGAAGCTCGGGGACTTACACTGAAAAAGGTTGTTGTCAGGAGGTCAGTGTAACTTTTTTTGTTACCTTCGCTAGTAGGCTTGGGGCGTAACTGCCCCAGACTATTTTCGGAAGGTCCTCTTTTTTGCTTTCTTGTATTTTTGTGTCTAGTCCTAATCACCCGGAGTGGAAATACCTGAAGGCCGCTTGATTGACTGTATCCTAGGGAATTTTTATAGTGTGCTCTTTTCTAATAGATTTATTAGATTCTAATATTTTTTTAGTCTAATTAATCTCATAAAGTAGTTGATCGATCGCCTCGTCGGTCGAGGAGGCTTCGTGGCCTTTCCCATACAAGTGTCCAGCCTTCTTCAAAAAGGCGTAGGAGTAATTCAGTGGGTGATTTTTATCCTATGGTTTCGAACGCAACAGAGAGTGATCCTCCATCTAGGCTTGTTGTTTATGTGGGTGGTCCTAGTACTAGTGCTATTGTAGAGAGGAGAAGTCCACTCATCTCTAGAGTCTTGTTTCTGGAAGAAGAAGTTGAAGTTCAAGAAGTTCCTCAGTCTCCTAAGACTCCTTCATCTCCTCTTCCTGCTAGTTTTCCTGACATCTTTTTGTACATTGGGCCTGAGTCTCAAAGACCAGCTAGCCCTTTTCCTTCATATCCCTTTCTTTATATGGCCACAGCTGGGAACACAGCTTCGGCTATGAGCATTACAAGTGTTCATACTCATCTTTCAGTCGAAGGAGTAGGTACTATTTCCATTTCGACAATCACTTCTATTGCTGCTATGTTCGGCTCTACTTCTATTCTGTCTTCGAGTGGAAGCACTCAATAATATGCTTCTTAATCTGGCCCCTTTTATTTTGGAATGCCATCTAGTGGGATTCCTTCTATCTCCTTTTCTGTTGCTTCAGCTGTCTCTGCACCTGTGTAATTTATGGCAAGTGGATCAACTTCATTTCAGGGTTTCCCCTTTGGAATCGGGCATATTCCTCATTCAAACCCTTCCTTAGGATCTCTCCCTTTCACCTCTCAAAATCAAGGATTCAATCCTTTCACCATAGGTCAAGGCTCTAATGTTTTTTTCCAGATGGAACCCTGATTTTACAGGGATAGGAGCTGGGAGTCAGTTTCTCTTTAGTTAGCAAGGGAATGCTCCTTTCCCTTCGGTAGGTGCTTCTCAGTGATTTTCTCCATTCGCTAATTCTTGGAACCCTTACCAAGGGGTTTCTTCCTCTTTTAACACTTAGATTTGAGGGAATATCCCTGTATATTATAACCCTACGATGGGAGGGGGTCCTTATCCGAATGTTGGGTCACAAGGCTTCTCTTATGGCTCAGCATTTTCTACGAACAACATCTGGAAACCTGGTGCCTCAAAAAATCTAGGCTATTCTTTTCAGAATGTGGGGAATCCTTCCTATGGGGGATGGAATTCCCAGGCTCCTCTGTGCTTACCATTCCTGGCAACTTTAAACTTTTCAGATCTATTGAAATTGAAAAACGATCCTATTCGGTATAGTCAGGGTTGGCCTCTAGTCCCCACTAAACTACCCTCATACATTCCAAAGTTTGAAGGGAAGACTCGTGATTATCTGGCAGACCATGTCACCACTTTCCACTTATGGTGTTCGTCGAACTCCCTTATCGACGATTCCATTACGTTGAGGCTATTTCAACGAACCCTATCTGGGAATGTAGTGAAATGGTACATTGAGCTGACACGGGGCAGTTTTTCTACTTTTGATGAGTTGGCTACTATGTTCTTAAACCATTTTCATTTCCATGTTCATTATGATGTCGGGACTGATCTCTTGGCCAATTTCCAGCAGGACAAAGCAACTCACATTTCTAATCATATTCAGGAATGGAGGAGAAGGAAGAGGCTAATCAAAGCCCAAATTATAAATGAGTTACTTCTCAAATGGTTTCTGAAATCTCTGCAGCCATAAATCTCAAAGGATGTATCCCTTTCAAGGGTATTTTCTAAAGAGCAGGCTATTTTTAGGGCTCAACAGCTAGAACTGATATATTCTCAGTCTGGGGTCCTTAATAAAATCTTGCTGGATGCTCCTCACTCCAAGCTAGATTTAGCCAAAACCAAACCCAGTCCTCATGGTGACGGACTTATTGGTACGATCGATAGTGGTATAGCTAACCTACTAAATCAATTGGAGCAGTTGTCTATACAATCTGCTCCTTCTGGTCAGGCTACGCCTTAAGTGTCAACTCCTTCTCAGCCCTTGGCTATTAATGTCGTTTAATCTTCTAACCCCAAAGGAAATCAACAATATGATGGGAAGAAGAAGGGATGGAATAAGAAGAAGAAAGACAAGGATGGGAAGGTGAATGCAAACAAATCCAAGGATCATGTTGGAGAGAGTAAGAGGGATAATAAAAAGAAGGATTTTCATGTACAAGTCTCGTTGATCTCAATGTGATCGATTAAGTGTTGAGGTAGTTTGATTAGTTTGTCATTAAGATTGAATGTTAACTGAAGAAAGCTTTAAAGTGAAAGGCGACACAAACCAGTAGAAAATAAATGATTAAAACATAGAATAAAACGGAGAGAAGAAGAAGCAAACAGTTGATTACAAAGTTCGTCCCTGGTGGACTACATCTCTAGGTACACTTTCAAGTGGGCATCCACTTTGTTAGGATTGAGCCGAGGAAGTATTTACACAGCAAAAACACCAGATTGACTATGCTCGCAGGCACTTCTAGTATCTGAAAACAGGAAGCTCTCTCTCTCAACTTTCCAATGCTTGTCTCTACGCTCAATTTTGCCTCTGGACGGTGGAGCTATGCTGAAAACAAAACTGCCTCTATCCTTATGAAACTGAACTCAAATACCACAATGTCTTCAATCAAAGAAGTCTTGCTTTAAATAAGAAAGCATTCGAACCACTAATTATCAATTTAGCAGGTGGTTGAGTCTTTTGTGTGATAAGTGTCTCGTATCCCTCATGAAACTGGCACCTAGTGATAATGATAAGGTGGTCATAATAATCCTTAGCGTTGTTTAAACATAAAAACCAAAAATAGCACCATAGGATAAAGTATAACCCGACGGTTTGGCTAACTGCGTAGAGTTGATTAACTGTCGGCATGTGAACAGGAAATTCTGGCGGTTACAGTGGCTCCGGCGGTCATGGTAGCTCTAGCGGTCACGGCAACAGCTATCACATGACTTTTCAATCCACGTGGTTCTAGCTGGCGGCTTGACATTTTCTGCTGCGGTCTTAAAACTATTACCCTTTTCCGCCGCGGTCTAAAAAAACCTGTCACATGTCTTTACACGCAACTCCGATACGGTTTAAGGCTGGCGGTTATGACTTGGTTGTTTAAAATTTGTTTTGGGTTTTAATACAAAGTCTGAAACCCATTAATTTTTAAATGTTTTACACCATAGTATTTTGCACTAGGTTTTGCACCTTAGGTTTTTAAACTTAGATGTTAGGTTTTAGGTCTAGGTCTTTAGGTTTTAGATCTAAGTTATATTTTTAACCTTAGACCTTTTACATGTTTAAGGTATTTCACATTTTAGACCATATTAACCATTTTACATGCCATTTCTTCAATGTCTTAGGCGAAACTGGCAGATTGAAGACTGAACTGGACTTTGAAATGTTGGAGCTGACGAAACTTCTCTGCTGAACTGTAATGAACAATATCCTCCTGGATCAATCCTCTCCACTTGAAAGATTTTGGACCACAAAAGTTTGATTTTAAGCAGATAATAAGTGAGGATACAGCTCCCTCACTTTTTCGATCTTTATCCATTTTTCCTTACTCGGATTCATGCCCTTGAGTCCCACTCGAATATATTCCACATCTCCTCGCCTGGAAGTACAAACTCTTCTGTCCTAGATGGTATCTTCCTGCAACTCTATCATGTACTCAGGTGATAAGTCATCAATAGAAGTAATCTGTGTATCATCCTCGGGATCAAAAATCATTGTAGGTTCATACAATTTTAGATTTTCAACATTCACAACTGAGTAAATATGCATGTAAGGTAGTAAATCTAATCAGAATGCATTATTTCCAATCTTCTCCATAATTTTAAAGGGACAATACCTGATATACTTCAGTTTCTTACCTTCCCCTTTTAACCTGACTTTGCTGATATACAACCATACCTGATTGTCGACTTGAAAATAATGATCGACTCGATGCTTGTCATGGCGCAATTTGTACTTGGCTTGACTCAATGATTTTCGTGGCATAGTTAGAGAAGAATGTAAGGCTTGATTGTAAGCTTGATGCACATAAGGTAAAAATTCATCCCACAACTTAGGATGTTTACTGCAGTAACCTCGAATAATATGTATCCCGGTCCTGTTCACCATTTCTGTCTGTCCTTGAAAAAAATCCATGCTGCCCCATGGTTGCAAAAGAACTGGAAGTGGCATGTGCAAACCAATCTTTAATTTACTTGGCTTGCTTTTCGAACACATTACACATCCCTTAATGTGCTTCACAATTGTTTCATACATATGAGGCCAGTAACAATACCTTTGACTTTGCGCCATAGTTTTACTTACGCCAAAATGCCCTGCTATCTGAGAAGAATGAGCTTCCCGAATGACTTGAGATCTTTCTGTCTATGGTACACATAACTTACCCAGATGATATAACAACCTGTCATGAATATGATAATTGATTTCTTCTATCTGAGTTTCATGAGTTAGTGATTCATAAATATCTTTAGAATCATTATCAACACTATATTTTTCTACATAGCTTTCATGTTTCAATGAAATATTATGTAGTACTACTGAAGCATCAAAGAAGGTCTAGATAGCATATCAACTACTTTACTTGTTACACCTTTATTGTCCTTAATTACTAAGTGAATTTGCTGAATAAATCTCATCCATCTGTAGTGGCAATATTGTTGAAACTTAGTATGTGATTGAAGGTATTGAATTTGCAGATGATCTATGTGAATCATTGTTTTCTTTGCATAACCACTAGCATCTGTTTTAACTTGAAATGGTTGTTGATGATCTAATAACGCTGTGAAATTTTTCTGCTTAAATGAATCAAAAACTTTAAAATCGACACACATTCCCCATGTCGCGTTTTTCTTAGGAACCAAAATTATGGGTGAACCACAAGGAGATGAACTGGGTCACATGATTTTTTTTCCAACCATCCCTGGAATTTGTTGCTTTAATTCTTTGTGCTCTATAACTGACTTGTGATACATTCCAAGATTAAGAAGAAGGGCATCAGATATCAATTGCATCTCATGTTGTATTTCCTTTTTATGAAGTAGATTTTTTGGTTCTTTAACTAGATCTTGAAATGAATCTACATTTTTAACCAAATTACCTTCATACTGAAACTCACAACCTGAACAAGCATCATTAAGATTCTTATGTTGATCTTTTACCGACATGAGTATGTATCTATTACTTGAACTTATTAAGCACTTCATCAGATTAGCATTAATTAAATTAAAGTGATTTTTTATTTTATGTGCCCGAATGATGCATTTAATCCTATCTTTCTTGAGATGATAGATATGCTCTTTCCTATAAAATATTGCATCACGAACATAGAGATAAGGGCTTCCTAAGACAATTCCACATATGTCTAACGGTATCACATCTAGCTCCACTTCATCGATATAGTTAAATGCGATTACAAATTTTAACCGACACTGTTTGGTAACATGAATTTGAGTTTGTTCCTTTAACCAACCTAAAGGATATGGTTTTGGATGATTATGTGTTTTCAAACCCAATCTGTTAACCAATGATTCAGAAATAAAATTTTCTTGTGATCTTGTATCAAACAATGTATCTATCTTTATATGTTTATAAGTTACCCTTATATGAAATAACTCGATTCTTTTATCTTCATTCAATTGTGTGATGTTTGAAGAAGCAGAAGTACTAGCTTCAGAAGTTTTACCTGTTGTAACCATAGCAGTGATTTTGCCTTCATCACCTAAATCGGATCCCAAGTCCTGTTGAATTGCTGTCGAAGCCTTCTTGTCACCCTTCTTCTTTTGGAACTTTTTTGGCTTAAGTTCTGGATGAAGTTTCCAACACCTAGCTTCAATATGGTCGATCCTTTGGCAATGTGTACAGGTAGGTCTTTCATCTTCCTTATGAGTGGTGGCAGTCTTATTTCCCTTTGACTTGCCCTTCTTTTTGTTGTCTTTGGTTTCCATCTGCTTGGATGTCTTTGGTGTAAACTTGGAAGGTCTACCACCTTATTCGACATGAATAGCTTGAACACAAACTTCATCAAAATCATTAGGACTGAACATTAATAATGTATGCTAAAAATATGAATGTAAACTACCAATATACTTCAAAAAAGTTTCTTTTGGGTCCAAAGGAATACCAAATGCTAACGCTTTCTTTCTGAATTCATGTGTGAACTCTTGAACATTTTGTCCCTTACCTTGTCGCAAGCTCTACCAATCAATAATAGCTTGTTGTGTGTGACCCAACGGATAGATTTGTTTCATTAGAGCTTTTATAAACTTAGTCTGTGAGGTGATAACTTTTCCTTTACGCTTTAAATCTACCTATGTCTTACTTTCCCACCAGATCAGAGCAGTACACCCCATTCTAAGAGTAGCTAATTGGATCTTTGTCTTATCATCAGTAATATTTTGAATACGACAATAGACTTCTAACTGTTTTACCCAATTATCTAGTTTCTCAGGGTTTATTTCACCATCATACACAGGTAATTCAAACTTAACATCAAGTTTCAAAAGTGAAATCTTAGGTTTCTTTTCTATTTCTGATTCAGAACTAGAAGTAGAAGAGGAAGAAGAAGATGGTGGAGATGATGGAGGACAAGGATTTTTATTTGCCTTGCCTTTACCATTATCCTTCTTTGATGCCTTCGAAGATGAGGCTACATCTCTCGTCTTCTTATCTTCATATAATTCTGCCAAAATCTATTGCATGTTTAAAAACATTTGATGGATTTGATTCTCATCCATGGGTTTCGATTCAGTAGCTTCAGGAGTCTCAACGTTCTTACTCCCTGTCATCGTTAATTGATAAACGACTTTCCGATCTGTGGATCGAATTCCTCAAGCTCTCCTTTTCCACGTTGCAATCCCAACCTAGTTAACATCCACTGACAAAAAAACTACAAATCACAACCTGCTCTGATACCAAAAATGATTTGAATGTGATCGATTAAGTGCTGAGGTAGTTTGATTAGTTTGTCATTAATATTGATTGTTAACTGAAGAGAGCTTTAAAGTGAAAGACGACATAAACCAACAACAAATAAATGATTAAAACACAGCATAAAATAGAGAGAAGAAGAAGCAAACAGTTGATTACTGAGTTCGTCCTTGGTGAACTACATCTCCGGGTCCGATTTCAAGTGGGCGTCTGCTTTATTAGGATTGAATCGAGGAAGTATTTACACAACAAAAACACCAGAATGAATGTGCTCGCAGGCACTTCTAGTCTCTTAAAACATGAAGTTCTCTCTCTCAGCTTTCCAATGCCTATCTCTGTGCTCAATTCCACCTCCGGACGGTGGAGCTATGCTGAAAACAAAACTGCCTCTATCCTTATGAAACTGAACTTAAATACCAAAATGTCTTCAATCAAAGATGTCTTGCTTTAAATAAGAAAGCATTCTAACCACTGATTCTCAATTTAGCAGGTGGTTGAGTCTTTTATGTGATAAGGTTCTTGAATCCCTCATGAAACTGACACCTATTGATAATGATAAGTTGGTCATAATAATCCTTAGCGTTGTTTAAACATAAAAACCCAAAATAGCACCATACGATAAAATATATCCTGACGGTTTGGCTAATTGTGCGGAGTTAATTTACTGTTGGCATGTGAACAGTCAATTCCGGCGGTTGGCTCTGGCGATCACGATGGCTCCAGCGGTCATGGCAACAGCTATCACATGACTTTTAAATCCACGCGGTTCCAGTTGGCGGCTTGACATTTTCCGCCACAGTCTTAAAACTGTTACCCTTTTCCGCCGCAGTCTAAACAAACCTGTTACATGTCTTTACACGCAGCTCCGACACGGTTTAAGGCTGGTGGTTATGACTGCGTTGTTTAACATTTTTTTTGGGTTTTAATACAAAGTCTGAAACCCATTAATTTTTAAATGTTTTACACCATAGTATTTTGCACTAGGTTTTGCACCTTAGGTTTTTAAACTTAGATGTTAGGTTTTAGGTCTAGGTCTTTAGGTTTTATATCTAAGTTAGATTTTTAACCTTAGACCTTTTACATGTATAAGTTATTTCACCTTTTAGACCATATTAACCATTTTACATGCCATTTTTCAATGTCTTAGACGAAACTGGCGGATTGAAGACTGAACTGGACTTTGAACAGCTGGAGCTGATGGAACTTCTCTGTTGAACTGTAATGAACAAGATCCTCCTAGATCACCCGTACATATTTGATTGGGATCTGAGTCCACACCTTCTTTGCACCATCTATACAGTATACCTAAACAGAGTCATCTACATTAAGCCCTCTAGTGGGCTTACCGTCCAAATCAACCGGTTCTCCCCTCTGGGAAAGTCCAGTGATAAAATAGATGTCTTCCAGCTCAATCCTCAATGGCATCTGATCAATCATAAAACGGTCTTCATCTGGTTCCCAATAATTGACCAACATATCGAGTATTTGTTTTCATATTTGGCATTTTGAAAAAATTCAATAAACCACAGCACCGAAGTATATCTAATGATTGCTTTTCCTCCATAATTTCATTATCAATTGTATTGTACTCTATTTCCCTCCAACTGATAGTCATCCTGGACAATTTCATCCATTAACCCATTAGATATTAGTTTTTTAATTCCGCTCTGCGCATACACGACTTCATTCGGACACAGTCACGTCTATACGCGAGTTCCTCATGACGAACCCGCATATACGTAGAGGGTTTCAAGAAAAATATATTTCCTAAGGTCAAAAATATAAAAAATTGCTTGAAATAGGAATGAAATCGATAAACAAGATGAGTACAAGGCTTACCTGACTGGTTTGAGTTGATTCGGTGGTCGGTTGCTCTATTTGCAAGAAGGGGGTTTTTTGCTCCAGAGCTCTTTTTCCACTTCTGCACTGCACAAATGACCAAAATGTGAGTCTAAATGCTTATTTATGCCCAGAATTTGAAATTTTTTCACAAATTTTGTTTGTGTATATTTTTTGAATTTGATTAAGGTTGTTTAACCTTTTGGTTTGTAAGTGTTGGGAAAAGTTATTTTTCAGGTACATTCTAGTGAATTTGAGATATTTCCAATTTTCCTTCAAATCCATGACCTTTGACCTGTCATGGTAGGTATTTGATTCTGAACTGGCATATAGGTTAGGGAATTCACTTTCTATTTCATTTCTGTATACTAGCCTCCATTCTGATCACTTTCCATAGGGTCGACCCCATCATGTCATGACTATTTAACCAATTTCACTCACCAATTTTAAAATTATGACTTGGTGGTAGATCCATCCTTTACATAGGCTTCCTAGTTAGTTCCTCACTAGCATTTGTCTCCCATTCTGCAATCTATGTAGGCTCGGGAGTCCTCTTTAGTCCTGCCATGACTTATGTGTTGAAGCTTCATTCATATTCTTCTTCGCTATCTTTATTCTGGCTATTTACCTTAGAGGCTCTCATTGTTGTTGAGTTGTATTACTGCATTGCATATTGACTACTTGTTTATCTTAGCCTTTAGCCAAATTCATTTGGACTCATGTTTAAGCCCTCTTTTGACCATATCTTTCTGTACAAGTTAACCATGCAATCACTTAGCCTTTGCGACTTGACACCTTTACCCATGGATGTAACATCCCTCTGAGTGTCACTTACCAGTTTTTGCCACCTTGCATTGAGCATAGGATTGTTCCTATCCCAGGAAACAGAGCATATGTTTACCGACACTCGTTCTATCCATTGTACTATAGGCATTCTTTTATTCTTTTTCAGGCTTTGAAATATGAAAAAATAAAAAATTGAAAAAGAGTGGGAACGGCACAATACTTCCATACTTGATGGCAGCTACAGTGTCAGTTGTGTTGCCCTTGAACAAAGCACAAAAAATATAAGTCTTTTCTCCAATGGGATGGTTTTATTTTTTAACTTAGGAGAAGCCATAACCTTGTTATCGAATCAGTACTCCCCCGGTTGGTTATCTCTTCCAATCATATGGATGGTTTGTTTATGCCTCCTGCATAACAGACTTATACAAAGTTATCATTTGTTGCCATATTCAAAATGAGTCATGCTTTTGTTCAAGGGAAGTTAACCTGAGTCGGCCTTTTTTGCAATGTCTCTTCACTCATTTTTCAGTTGGCCATCCTAGTTTTGTCAGTATATGGTTCTATCACATCAGCTATTTGGTCCTTTTCTCATGCTCGTTTAAGAAGGTCTTCATTGACTTCTTATTGGCGGGTTTGTCTCTTATCGACTTCGACACATTGCTCTGAGAGTAAACCTAGAGCCGCACCCTGGCTCTATTTACATCATTGATAGGTAACCTTGTGTTCAGCATTTGTCAACATCATGGGTCTTTAACTGAGTGGTTTCCCTTGTGTTCGACTTCAGCTTACATTCTCACACCTAGGATTCATGTAGTACCTTGATTTCCATTTGACCCTATCAGTGGATATCTCGCCTCTTTGTCAGCTTTCATTGTTGGTTGGTTCATAGGGTTTCTACCATGCGCTAGCTACATTTTTTGCATGTCGTAAATGTACTTCAGGTTGGTTACTTCACTTTTCTTGATCCAATTCCTTCCAAATATTGGCATGTAGGTTACACTCGCGCTGGACTGATGTGGGATGCCTTAATGCCTTCCTTCCAGCAAATATTTTCCCATCGAATCTAACTCATTGCTCTCAGAATAAGGAATAGAGTCGTTTTGTCAATACCTTAGGGTTTGCAGTCATCAGTGGCAGACTCCTTCGCTATCGAAAGTGAGAATACATCAATGTCTCCTGATTGATATATTATCTCAAGTGTTCGACTTCAACTCATTTATTCACACTTATTAGATTGTATTGGGGCACCTTGACACTCATTATCATTATCAGTGGGTTGTCTCGCATTTGTTAACGATATACATCAATGACCGGTAATCAAACAACTTCTCACATGGTTGAACTCAGCTCATTTATTCCCATTATGTAGAATTGTGCCATGGTGATCGGTGAAGACGTCGGGTTTGCATCAGAATTATTTCGTTCACTTTGACAGCTCCTTCATTTTTCTGCCAGTGACACTATCCACCCTTATATGTTGCAATTTCATCACAGCAACATATTATATGTTGGTGCCCAAGTTGCGTGTTGTACCATTTGTTCCACCACTTATGATTTGGTACTTCGAGATTCAGTTGTGACTTCAGTGATAATATATCTATGCAACATCATTGATCAGTCTTCTATATGTGATACTTGGACATGATTTTGACTTATACTTCCGGGCAGTGATCAGATGATTCACTATGTACTTTACATTTCAGTTATACTTGTATAAATATTGGATCCGCTCCATACTTGATATGCGGACATGATTTTCTTTCACTGCGCATGGGTATGCCCGCCTCAGACATGAGCTATCTTTCCAATTTATATCATTTTTTTTTGGCAGGCTGAAATCTGGTGAAGTCCTCTCTAGTCCTCACAGGGTTCTTTCTATGCACATAATACATTTCACCCATCATGTATGCCTTCTGACCTCATATATTAGGGGGCATCTGTTATAGCATAATTTATCACCTCTATATACTTGATGACTTATGCATTGGCCTTGGGCAGCCCTTCCATTTAGACTTGGTCACATTTCTCCAAAAAACAATATTTTAAAATCCATACACGACTCTGGCCAGTTTTTTCCGCATGCACATGCGGATCCTTCCATAGTTGACCCGCATATGCTATTTAAAATATTAAAAAATATAAAATTTCCCTATTCTTGAGGCGGGGTTTACGGTTTTTTCTATAACTTAACTACCCCAGCCTATGGCCTAACTGTTCCCCAAATGAAAAAACTAATTTGAGGAAGTATAAATACACCTCAAGGGAATGGCCTAAGGGAGGAGAGAGAGAATATTATTGATATTATAGCCTGTTATAGCCCTGATCAAGTCTGATATTTACCCTGTGCCTCCTGCACTTCCCAGGTTTTCAGGAAACCCTTGTTTCCATGTGATGATCACCCTCATTCTATGTGACAACATTTGTGCACCACTTATGGAAGAAGCTTTGTGAGGCTAGGGTTGGACGAATCCAGAGGACAATTTTGCTCAAGGCCATGGCAGATCTTAGGTGATTTCTCCATTATTATTTTCTGTACATGTTATCAATTGGAGCATTCTAGTTTAATGCAAAGTGAAGAAGGAAAGTGCAAGGGAATAGGTTGATCAAAAGCTACAGGTGTGTTATCACAGTTTACTTTCAGGGGTAATGGCTGAGAGAAATTGTTTAAAGTTTTTCAAAAACAATTCAGTAGTGGGGTTATGGCTGAGAGCAATTGTTTGAAGTCTTTCACAAACAATTTAGGAGCGCTGACAAATACTTTGTCTGCGTTGGTTCAAAGATTTTAAAGGAAACGCACTAAAAAATTATTTGGAAGCACTCAGTTTTACACTCTTTTTTCCTCTAAAATACAGTAACTTCGGGAATGGTTTTTGAATCGATACGAACAAATTTTTGAAAACCAAAAGAGGTTTTTGTCCTATTTAGTGAAAAATATGCTTCAAAATTAAATGTGGAGAGTTTCTGAATAGGACAAATGGTACGATATCTCTAGGCACAACTCAACAAATAAAAATCAATTTGAGCTCTCTTAGTTTCAACATCAACAGGGATTGAAGATAAGATACCACCCGCTCAAACAATTCGAGATTTTTGCAATCATATTTGTTTTAGTTTGATTTTTCTATTACTATTTGATTTTATTTCCATCCAAATTTGGAACATATTATTTTATTGTTTGATTATTTAAACAGTAATTTTGTAATAAATGAAGGATTCGATCCAGCTCTTAAGGTGGAATGATGGGGTACAAATGGCAGATGATTAAAAGACAAGTGGTAGAGGATCATTACAAATCTAAAGGATTGGACCCAAACTTCCAACAACTTCAACTATTCAAGCCTTTTTGCAACCTGTTTTAGTTTTTATTTTTATTCATTATTTAATTTTATTAATAGGTGGATTATCTATTTTATTTTTATTTTACAAAAATATGTTTTATTAAAAATGGAGCCTTGTAATTTGGCCTATTTATTCATAAGTTTGTAAGTAACAATGGTTTGGAAATTTTTGAATAATAAGTATTTTGTGTCAGCTCTGATATTAATATAATATGTTATCAACAGGTTTACATGTGAAATTTTCTGAGTCATGTGTGGGTGTTTTTCTCTCGGTGTTTCTAGTGTGTATTTTTTCTTCTAATCCATAAATTTGATCTATAACCCTTATGTATTTGAAAAAAATGATTGAATTGGAATTCTTTTCAAAAGCTCAAATTTATAATTTCAATTAATTATATGTTCTTCAACTTAAAGATCATTAGCATAATTTTACTTGCTCTAATTTTTTATATTTATTTTCCACATTCTCATACCATGCTTAGCTAATGAATTGTCTAAAAAACCATAAGCTATATTTCCTTTGTTAAATTGTTTATGTATCATGTGGTTTTTGGCCTTTACACCAGACTCCATACCCAATGGTACTTGTTCTATTCTTTCCAAACCAATTTCATCTCATCAATTAAATCTAGCCAACGAGCTGATAAACCTATTGCTAAAGTGACTGTGAGTGGTAGATTCTTGAGGAGATATCCCTCTCTTGATTGAAGGGCCAACTTTCAATACAAATTGGTTAGAGGTTAACTTAGTTTTTCCCCTCTACACCCGGGGTTTTTTCTAAGTGATAATATTTTCGCCTCGTTGTCAGGGAGGTGAAAGCTTCAAGAAAATATCTGAGAAGAATGACAATGATCAAATTTGAATTATAATTGTGAACAAAGGTCAAACACAAATAATTTGTACATCTTTCACCTGGTGACTCCATTGTCCGAAGAATTCAGAGCTTGAAGTGCATATCTAGTTTCCTAGTGAATCGAGATGACGAGGTATGTTGAAGATCCTTTGTCTATTGAAGGTTTTAGAGAGTATTTTGATATTTTTGATGATGAATTTTTAGAATCATTTATTGAAAAGGTTTTGAAAGATATTGAGGTTTTAGAGGCTCAAATACAATCCCATAATTTCCAAATTCAGAATCAGTCATTTGAAAACCTTATTCATCAAAAATAAAAGGAGGCGGTGCTACCCTTTGATATCGATATTAAGGAATGTTTTATTTTTGGGAATGTGCTTGATGACTCACAACTAAAACCATATGTTGGAAAAGAGAGCACATGTGGATTGTACAACCATGACAATCAAATTGTAGAATGCTTTAAGGATCAACAACCAAACTATGACATTTGTGCCTTTTATGATCCTATATCTATCTATATGGAAGGAATTTTCAAACTTTCAACTATGTTTCCACTATGAGGACCAAATGTATTATCAGTTGCCTTTGCTATTATATAGTTCAATTTTGATTATGTTCAAGCATGGTTAAGAAGTCCAATGGGTTGATCAAGTACTTAATTGACTGCATTGGAAGTTTAAAATTACTTTATCAGATAGTTTTTCAGCGATTTAGAGTAGCTGGGTGTGATGAATCAGCTAAGAATTTTGAGCATATTTTGCAGCATTTTTAGTTTGGTATGCAATTCAGTTTGTACAGTTTAAGTATGGGTTTATTTCAAGAAAATATATTGGTTTCAGAAAGATTGGGAGCAACCCAATGAATTAGGCACTTGGTCTATGGGTTCTTTGTTGCCTCGCACGAAGGAAAACATCCCCACTATAGTCGGTTGCTATCATGGTTTACTTTCAGGGGTTATATTTGATAAGTATTAAAAGACTCAAATAAGTCATCATAATCATCATCCTCTTGAAGGAAGTGCCTAATCTTTACTTGAGTTGTAACATTTAGAGCAACTTATTTGGATCAAATTGTCTATTAGGAATTTTAAATAATTTCAAACATTGGATTTGATCAATTTCCATTCTATCATGTTTGAAATTTTCCAATGCATAAACACCATAGTGAATGGGAAAGGTATGCCATGAAGTTTTCTTTGCCTCTTTCAAGGCTTTTGTCAATCCCTGCCCCACTATCTGGTAAGAGATTTCTCTGCCTAGAAGTTTGTCTAACACATATAGTGGGAGTACATGGGGTTCAACAATGCTTCCATAAACTTTGACGTAAGTAAATAACTCTTCACCAAACCATTTCCCTATGCTTGTAAAGTCGGCTTGGGCTTCCAAGACTTGGGGCTTTTTCATTAAAAAAAGCTTGGAAGAGTGGCAGAATAAATCCATGACAAATATTGTAAAAATTGAATTCATATTTACATTCCCATAGAATATCATGGTAAACATGAATAGGGGTGGGAGCTTGGATGGTCCATTTCCAACCCATGGTTGGAAAATTAGAGGTAAAACAGACAACATCCATGATGTACACACTCATAAAGAATGGGGGGATTTTCTTGGAAGTAAAAGAGGAATTTTTTCTATATTCAAGGATTTGGGAAGCAATATTGTTTGAAAAAATGGTATCCCAATCCATAATGTAGGAGTCTGTGACGACATCCATAAGAGGGACCCATTCAATGGAAAATTTAGTGGTATTAGGTGAACCGAATAGTCTACACATCATAGCATAAACATAACAGTAGGGACCAACTAGAGAAGTAGTGGAATACATACCATTGTCATCATGCTTGTGTTTTCTGGGACTATTCCTCCATTGTTTTATAGGGTCTGACTGTAGATTGTTTTCTTTTGCAGATTGCTCAAGGAAAAATTTGTCATACACCTTCTGGGGGTCCGGTATATGGTACATTCTCCTCAAATCCTCTACTTGGAATAATCCTCTCATTATGCCTCTTGTTGTTAGAAAGATTATGTCGCCAATGTTAAGATTATCAGTAATCCATTTCACCATATCCAAATATGGTAAAATCTTAGGGCGCGTAGCAATTATATGAAGAAAAGAGTTGGTTCCATCATAAGTATTGGATTCTGAGGTGTTAGGGGCATATTTTGTAGCTATCCTTTTGATTATGCGGGGTTTTTCATCGTTGAAAATCCTCTACATTGATTCCCATGAAGCGGAACCACTTTCTATAGCACATGCACTATCTGAAAACAGGGGTGGCACCTTGGTTACTTCGGCACTGGAAAGTGTAGGATTAGCAGGAGCCATAGCTTTCTTTGATTTTTTAGCAGCCTTAAACATCTTGGAGAAATACTATTTTTCTGGACTTGCCTGTGAATAAGAAGAACAAGTGGTGAAAGAAAAACAATATGTCGGAGCGATGTAATAGTTAAACCAAAATGATGAAGAATATAGTGTCGCATGGGAAGAAATCTAAAATATTGATTAACCGTCAATAAAATCACGTTTGGAGGCTCAGAGCTATCATACCATTATGATTATGCATTTATGGAAAATGTGGATTCATGTGCCTGCATGGACACTTAAACATTTTAAATTAAACATCCGGCATCACAGTTTCATATGTATCTCAAGGTCTCAAAACATCGAGCACACTTTGTTTTCCAATTGCGATTGAACAGTTTCCCTTTTCAAATGATGCTTTAATATATGAAATGAGTTTTTAAGCTTTGAAACGTTGGTGGGGAAAGAGAAGGATGAAGGAAGTTGCGATGCGATATTGCATTGCAATCACAATCTCGGCGAAATTTGGAAGGCGGAAAGGATGATGGATGGCGAAGATGTGATGCGGTGTATCGCATCAGAGAAATGAAAGCGAGGTGGAATATATGATAGCGGGCGCAATTACAATCTTGCGATTGCGATCGGTGACATGGAAAATTCGGGTCCCGCTAATGTGGAGCAGCTTAGCAAGTTGCTTACTTTATTTGCGATTTGCGATTGCAATTTAGGATTTTTTGGGTTTTCCGCTTAAGTGTATAAGGAAACAAGATTATGACTTTGATTCATATTTCAATTTATAATTCACAACAATTTTATTTTATTATCCTAAAAATTTAGAAGGATCCACGTTATTTTCTCTAAGGCATTTATTCTAAAATAATGGGGGTTGTTGAATAGCACAAAAATTGGCGATTCATTGGAAGAACCGGTTATCTCTGCTTTATATAAGAATGAAATCTCTTATACTTTAAATAAGTAAGAATAATTAAGGAAATGAAAACTATTTTTGAAATATTTGGGTAAGTAGAACTACTCTGAATATATTTATTTAAAAAAAAAAAAAAAAAAACTCATCTTACTGTGATCCTAACAAAAACCTTTTATATATGAAAATATTTATTTCCCTATATCAGTCTTTAATAGTTAAAGAGATAAAGGAGGGGGTTGTTTGCAACTTAGCCTTTTGATATACTCATTTTTTCATAGGTAGAGCCATTGCTGCTAGCCGATTTTCATAGCCTTGACAGGGTTACATTTTAACCATCAATGATTCAATATCCCATCCATTTATCATTGAATTATTTAGAGATAAATTCAACATCATATATATATATATATATATATATATATATATATATATATATATATATATATATATATATATATATATATATATATTTTAACCATCAATGATTCAATATCCCATCCATTTATCATTGCAATATTTAGAGATAAATTCAACATCATATATATATATATACACTTTATTTATTATTTTATTTATTTTTACTCTTAAAATCCATAATCCTGGTTGGGTGGCCAGGTAGTGACAATGCCATTCACTGGTTGTAATTGGAATGCATGAGCTGGCTCATGATGAGACCCCTTGTCTTATGGTTATAAAAAATCATAAGCCATTACCATGTTTTGATATGCAGTAGTGGTAATGTCAGCCTATTATTTTCCTATGATCATGGTAAGCAGGCTCATGATGAGACCTCTTATCTTTTAAGTTTTATATATTTTTGAATTACACTCTAAAAAAAGTTTAATTAATGGATGGGGAGAACCATTGACTCATTAAGAGTTTTGGATGACAATTTAGTGTTAGAGATGCTTAGTAACAAATAGTCTTTACTTTGTAAAGGTAAAAAAAATCTGACCGATAATGAAGTAAAACGAATTTATTAAGTTTAAGATTTCTAAAAGAATTTACAATTACAATGGAAACAAAATTTCAGATTTATATAATATTTATCCACATTTTCAAGTTTGTGATAATTTCTTTTAAATATTCATATTTCTTCAAGACGAAAAGTCATAAAATGATTTCAGAGATATTGATAAAAAGCCAAGAGTATGTTATCTAACATTATTCTTTTATTAACCTAAAAATTCAAATACAACTATCTTACATTAGAAGAAATGTTCTTCTAAGATTATTTTTTTTCAAAATAAGCCCATTGACAGGGAGAGAACCTCTCTTCCCTTATACATCTTGCAATATGAAGGTTGATGGGCCTACTTTTTCAATAATTGGATATGGTCCAAGCAACATTTTCTGGAATTTGGTATGCTTACCTTTTTCCTCATGTGCCTTGTCCCATTTAAGGGCAAGGTCTCCAACTTGAAAATATTTTTTGGCAACAGAACTTGCATCAAAAGAAGATTTGGCAATCTCTTGATGTCAAGCATGTGTAAGTTTAGCCTTTTCCCTTTATTCTTCTAGTTTAAAGATTTGGGACATTCTTAGCTATAAAGAAGAGGAAGGTACTTCATCAATGAATTGGACTAGGGATAATGAGGGAAGGGCTAAATTTGATGGAATTACAACTTTTTTCCCATATACTAGATTGAATGGAGAAGTGTCTATAGAGGACTTCTGAGTTATTTGATCTACCCATAGAGAAAATATTAAAGTTTTATGCCATTTCTTTTGGCTTTGATCAACAGTTCTTTTTATGATTCTTATGAAGTTTTTATTGGTCGACTCTGCTAAACCATTTCCTTGGGGATAGTAATTAGCATAATATTTGAGTTTAAAACCTCTTTTAAGAGAAAATTCAATCATACTATTACCCGAAAAGTAAGATTCACTGTCGAACATAAGTTAATTAGGTAAGCCAAATCTGGTAATATTAAACTGATCGGTAAATTCCATAATGGCTTAAGAATTAGCTACCTTTATTGGAACAGCCTCCACCCATTTAGTAAAGTAGTATGTTGCAGTAAGAATGTATTTGTGTTGTTTGGAAGAGTTAGGAACAATCTCACCTATGATGTCAAGTCCCAATTATTCAAAGCGTTGTTCAATGTTGACTCGTTGCAAAGGTAAGGCTGGCTTTCTTTGTCTTCCAGTAGCAGTTTGACATGTCTTGCATTTTATTACATATGCATGAGTATCTTACTATTACCCGAAAAGTAAGATTCATTGTCGAACATAAGTTAATTAGGTAAGCCAAATCTGGTAATATTAAACTGATCGGTAAATTCCATAATGGCTTAAGAATTAGCTACCTTTATTGGAACAGCCTCCACCCATTTAGTAAAGTAGTATGTTGCAGTAAGAATGTATTTGTGTTGTTTGGAAGAGTTAGGAACAATCTCACCTATGATGTCAAGTCCCAATTATTCAAAGCGTTGTTCAATGTTGACTCGTTGCAAAGGTAAGGCTGGCTTTCTTTGTCTTCCAGTAGCAGTTTGACATGTCTTGCATTTTATTACATATGCATGAGTATCTTTGAATAAGGTTGGCCAATAATACCCTGCATGAAAGATTTTGTTAGCGATGGTATCTCCTCTAAAATGTCCACCTTCAGGTTCATCGTGGAGTTCCTGCAAAACATTTTGTGCTTCAGACTTTTCAAGGCATCTTAATAATACAAAGTCATATTTTTTTTCTGAACAATCCATCATTAATGATTTGATATTCATTAGCTTTTAATCTTAAAACTCTTTTCCTTTTATGATTGAGTTCTATGGGAGCATATCCATTTTTTAAATAAAAAATAAGATCAACATATTGTGATTCAAAGTCTACCAGGCTTACCTCAGATATTTGTACAGTATTACCTGAATCCTCATTACCTGGTATGTTGGATTCTCCAGTCAGCAATCTAAAAAAACCTTGTCCTCTGATAATTTTAGTTTATTTAATGTCAATATCATATTCTTGCAGGGTTGTAACCCAATTTTCCCTTTTTTCTCCTAGTTCATTTTGCACAAGCAGTTGTCTTATTGTTTGGAATAGTACTATTACCTTGGTATGTGTCTTTAGGAGAAAATGTCTAAAATGATTTAAATATTTGTAAATATAAAAATCTTGTTTCTCCACCTATGAATAATTTAGTTCAACGCCTTGAAAAATTGAACTAAAGAAAGAGATAGGTGCTTCTATTTGTTGATCATTAACTTGTGTTAGAACAATAGCATAAGATGTTTCAGAAGTGAAAGTGTATAAAATAAACAGATCAGAAAAAATTGGAGTAGTTAGATAAGGGGAATTTATGATAGCTTGCTTGATTAAATCAAAAGCTTCTCTTTCATTGTGTCCCCATTTAAAGACCGAATTTTTCTTGATCATGGCTTGCAATTGTGAAACAATCTGGGAAAAGTCAGGAACAAATCTCTTAACAAAATTTATCTGTCCCAAAAAGGACTTCATGGATTTCTTGTTATGGGGTAAAGAGATTTCATAGATTTCCTTTATCCTATCAGGATCTATACAAATGCCTTCTTTTGATACAATAAATCCTAGAAATTTTCCTTCACTAAGAGCGAAGTAAGACTTTCTTGGATTTAATGAAATCCCATATTTTTGGCAGCGTTCAAAGATTTTTTTGAGGTCATGATAATGGTTGTTTCTCTTTTTGGAATAAATGGTTATGTCATCTAAGTATACAACCATATTTTTTTTTATTAGACCTCTAAAAGCAATATACATAGCTCTCTAAAAAGGTGCTCCTGCATTTATTAAACAAAAAGGAATATTATGATAGTCATAAGTGCCCCATTTGGTTCTAAATGTAGTCTTCAACCTATCCTCAGGATGAACTAGAATCTTATTATAACCTGAAAAACCATCAAGGAAAGACATTAATTCAGAGCCAGCAACTAATTGTAGGATTTGTCCATAGGTGGTAATGGGAAATTGTCTTTCAGGCAAGCTTTATTAAGATTTCTAAAATCTATACAAATGTGGATGTCACCATTTTTCTTTATAACATGGACTAAATTTGATACCCACTTTGAATGCCTAACGAGAAAGATAGTTTTAGCTTTAAGGAGTTTATTCAAGTTAGATTTTATTTGGTTATCCAAATTGGGGTGAATTTTCCTTAACTTATGTTATATCAGCTTATCAGTAGATGTCATTGGGATAGTATGTTGGATAATGGAGGTATCATATGTCTTGAGATCTTCATAACTCCATGCAAAAGCACTCTTATATTTTTTCAATAAATGGATGAAGGCTAATCTCCGACGAGAGACCAAGTCCTAGATTGATGTTCTGGTTTCTGAGATCAGTTCCAAGTTTTACTAGTTCAAATCTCAAGGTTGAACTTTGGATTTTAGAATTAGTAACCCTTTTAAATCTGTCTTTTAATTCATAAAGATCTTCAAGCTTTACTACAGATCTAGGTATGGAATTTTCATCAGCTTTTTGCTTCAACTATCTTCCATGCTCATCCTCATCAATCAGTTGATCATCATATGATCCTTCAGATGTTAGACAACTTAGAATGTCTTCATCATCATTAAATACTCTCCAATTGATGACATTATCAGGAATAGATGGGCGAAAAATTAATTGTATGGAAAATCGGTCTAGAATATAATCCTCGGATGGAATAAGTCTAGATGCTACATTAGCCAGGAGATCTGCATTTTCATTTTGAAGCCTTGGGATGGGGGAGATATTGAATGCTAAGAAATGTGAGGTAATAGCTTGCACTAATGACTAATAATGTTTGAGATGGTCATAAACACAGTGAATAGTATTTCTAACTTGTTTAATAACAGTTTCATAATCTCCATATACTTAAAGGTATTTGACATCAAGATATTTTTCCTTATACAAGCCTTGGACTAGTGCCTCATACTCTGCAGTATTGATTGTGCATTCAAATTGTGATCTACATGTCAGCATTGTCTTTTCTCCTTATGGATTAATTAATATGCAACCTGCTATTGCACCATCATTAGATCTATATCCATCAAAATAAAAAGTCAAAAATAAAGTTTTAACAAAAGGTTTTTCTACAATATTTATACATTTGGAAGAATCTGATTAAGGAAAGTTTTCAATTTGAGAAGTAATTGTTAGGGCCCTATTACTAGTGTAGTCCCTTATTGTTGCTAGTGTAGCCCCCTTATTTTTATTGTTGTGCCCATGTAGTCCCCATATTGTTATTATTGTGCCCCAGAATAGCCCACTATTTTTATTGTTGTGCCATTACATTATTATTGTTAGGTCGGCTAGGATCATATTGTGACACCATGGACTCCTATATATAGAAAGGAGTTTTTTTCATTTGAATCATCTAAGAATTGTTCATTTATGTAATGTAAAAGAGTTTTCCCCCTCGAAGTGGTTGATTTATAAGTCGTTGATCTCTCTTTTCTTCTATTTTGTGAGTCGGTTTCATAACATTTCGTATCAGAGCTTTGGATTCTAGGGTTTCGCTACTTCAAACAGGTCATCGTGCATTTTCGCTATAATTTTTTTTCTACGAAGGTTCAGAAGCTAAAAACACCCATTTGCGAAGGAATTTTGTGGAAAAAATTTAGATCTTGGTTCACAATATTGTCGAAGATATGATCTGTGGAAGTTAGGGTTTTTTAAGGCTCTTGAATTTCATCTCAAAGAGGTGACCTTGGGAAAATCGTCATAACTCTCTCTCTTTGAGCATCGAATTGGAATTCTGTAAGAGGTGGCCAAAAGTACACAGACTGTATTTTCCTTTGTATCGATTTAAGAGCTGAAGAATGAAACAGTGATACGTGGCACATCATACAAGTTTGCTCTACTGAACTAATCCATAATTAGGTCAATGTGGGAGATTGGGCATAACATTGTCTTGAAGAATCCAAATCAAGTCAAACGTGTGGCATTGGAAAGAAGATTCATAGGGATACTAAAAGACCGAAGATAAAATATTGGGGATCCGAAATTACAGAGATACATCAGTTTCAATATCTAGCTCCTCAAAATCAAGAAAAAGGTTTGTATTTTTTTGAATTGCATAAGTCTTGTTTGAAAAATCAGTTTGAAGTGATTCCAAAGGCATATTGAAGCATAGATATCAGTATTCGGTTCTAAAACTCCCCCCTAAAAATAATTCAACACCCATTATGCCCTCAGAAGGCTCTATTATGACTCATGAAGAGGAAGAAGTGCAACATGATATATTAAAACTACAAGACCAAGTGCAACAAATTTCGCTCTCGCAAAGAGTAATAAAAAATGAAATGGAAGCTAAGATGGATGGTTTGAAGAAAGGCATGGAAACTACGATGAATGGTTTCAAGAATGGCATGGAATCTAAGATGGATGGCGTGGAATCTAAGATGGATGGCATGGAAGCTAAGATCGATGGTATAGAAGGCAACATGGAAGATTTGAAGAAAGACATGGAAGGTTTGAAGGAAGGTTTGGAACATTTGCTACAAGAAAAGCTTCCTAATGGCGAAAAGGTAGTAGAGGAAACTCATGATGAGAAAAAAAGAAATGTTAATCATGATTTCATAGAGTCTAATGTTGGATTTAAGATCCACCATATTCCAGATATAGATATGAGGAAGTTTGATGGCAAGGATCTGATAACTTGGATACTACAAATGGAGCAATACTTTGAGATCCATAATACACAAAACACACAAAAGGTACGCATTTCAACTTTATATTTAGAAAAAAATCAGTTTGTATGGTATCGATGGCTTTGTTCTTGTAAAACACTGGTTACTTGGTCAATTTTTACGGAGGAAATGATAGCACATTATGAGAATACAAAGAGAAACACCTTCTTTAGCAAATTGATAAATCTCAAACAAAAGGGTTCAATGATGGAGCACATTGAGGATTTCCAAAAATTGAATATAAGGGTAAATAATATTCCAGAGGAACATAGGATTGATGTATTCATAGGGACTCTAAAGGATAACATCCAACATGAGGTTTGCCTTTGGGAACCTGATACATTGGAGAGGGAATTCAGGTTGGCAAGAAAAATTGAAAGAAAAATTATGGCGACAAGGAAGCCTACCACTCACAACTATAAAGATGGAAGTGTTACACTAGGACTTCCATGAACTCATGACAAATCACAACAATTGGAAGAAAAAAGAGCAAAAGGGCTTTGCTATAGTTGTGATATAAAATACACTAAAGGTCATAAGTGTGTTGAGAAGAAGTTATTTTACATAGATTATGAAGAGGAGGAAGAAAAGAAACAAGAAACTTCAAAAGAAGAGGACATACACCAATAACCAACCCTAAAGGAAGAGGAAATGAATCCGACCATATCCTGTATTGCATTGGTAATAATTACCACTCCTCAAACTCTCAATATAGAAGTACATATCAAGAAGAAAAATGTAATAGTGCTTATTGATTCGGGTTGTACCCATAATTTTATTCATAGTAAGGTAGCCAAGGAATTGAATTGCTTCCTATACCCAGCGCAAGAGTGCCATAATACCAAGCTAACCATGGTGTAATATGTATTTAATAGTCCAATTCTTTCCATTCCAATGGGTGGTGTTGATGTTTTACTAGGATTACAATGGTTACAATCTTTGGGGACGGTAGATTTTAATTTTCAAGAAATTTTCTTGAAATTTTTTCGGAAGGAAACAAAGTTGAATTAAGGGGTATCACAGGGAAGCCAGGAAATATAATAAGCTCTAATCTCATGAAAAAGACTCTTAATAAATAACAATGAGGCATAATTTCTGCAATTATGATCACTAGAGGTTCCAACATCAAAATCATCTATTTCTCCATATCTCCAAACAGTCTTGGACAATCATTCCAAGGTGTTTGAAACTCCCAAAGTACTCCCACCTATTCATGATCATGATCATGCTATTCATTTGATTCCAGAAAGTGTTCCTCCAAACATCAAGCCTTACAGATATCCTTATGTCCAAAAGAGCGAAATTGAACGTATTATTGCAGAAATGCTAGAGGCTGGTATAATTCAACCTAGTCAAAGTTCTTTCTCTGCTCCAGTAGTATTGGTGCACAAGAAAGATGTATCATGGCACATGTGTCCGAATTATAAGGAGCTCAATAAGCTCACTATTAAAGGTAAATTTCCCATTCCTATGATTGATGAATTATTGGATCAATTACATGGATCAATTTATTTCACCAAGATGGATCTGCGTTTAGCATATAATCAAATTAGAATGAAGACTAAAGACATTCTGAAAACAGTATTTCGAACTCATGAGGGTCATTATGAATTTTTGGTCATGCCTTTTGGCCTTACCAATGCACCTTCTACATTTCAAGGGTTGATGAATTCCATTTTCAAACCCTTCCTTCAAAAATTTGTGTTAGTATTTTTTGATGATATACTAATATATAATAGGTCTTGGAAGGATCATGTTCAACATGTTGACAGGGTGCTCAAACTATTGCAGGAGAAACAATTATATGAAAAAGTGTCCAAATTTTTCTTTGGAGTATAGGAGGTGGAATATCTAGGTCATATTGTATCTAAGGAGGGTGTTAAGGTAGACCCTAACAAAATTAAATCCATCAAGGAATGGAAAGTACTCACAACCATAAAGCAGTTACGAGTATTTATCGGGTTAATAGGGTATTATCGCAAGTTTGTTAAGAATTATGGGAGAATACCAGCACCTCTAACAACATTATTGAAGAAAGATGCATTTTCATGGACTCCTGAAGAAACTAAGGACTTTGAACATCTTAAAGAGGCAATGTGACAAGCACCGGTCTTAGCTACCCACTGAATATTCCACATGGAAGGATTAGAATTTTATACAGAAGCATACATAACTACTCAAGCATTGAGGACAACATTTTTTTGAAGCAGAGGGGCATGTTAGGGCTCTATATTACTAGTGTGGTCCCTTATTGTTGTTAATGTAGCCCCCTTATTGTTATTGTTGTAGCCCTGTAGTCCCCATATTGTTATTATTGTGCCCCATAATAGCCCACTATTGTTATTGTTGAGATCTTACATTATTATTGTTAGGTAGACTAGCATTATACTGTGACCCCATGGACTCTTATATATAAAAAGGAGGTTTTGTCATTTGAATCGGTTTCCCCTTTGAAGTGGTTGATTTCTAAGTCGTTGATATCTCTTTTCTTCTATTTTGTGAATTGGTTTCATAACAGTAACTGAAGTAATTATAAATGGAGATTGTTGTGCATTTAAATTTCCCAAGAATGATTCATAAGAGTAATTTCTAAGGATGTTATTGGTAAAGGCCATTGGTTCATTTTCATTCTCAAAATAAATTACTGAGTATTTCATGGTCAACTTGAATTTTATTTGGCTTACCATTGTAGGGAAGCCACATATGAGACCAGTCTGTGGAAAAATAATAGTGAAGCTTTTCAAACCAATCTCTACTAAGAATCAAACCGTAAAATTTAGGGATATCATCAACTAGAATATCAATTGCTTGGTGAACTTTTGAATTAGATGCGAATCTAATAAGGACGGAATTCATTTCTCCCAAAACCTTGACTTTGGTTCTATCCTATTGAACAATGTGTACAATAGACTTTTTGGGTGAGTGATCTCAATATGGGCAAACTATTTTTGATGTGCTAGCTCCCTCATCAGTTTAAAATAAATGTGTTTAGGATCATCTCAAGTTAGCCAATTGTGAAGGGGTTTATGTGTCAAGTTTTAAGTGTATTTGATGAGAAATTTATGAGTTAATTAGTTGTTAAAAACATAAGTACAACAACTAAATTGCAAAGATAAAACACAACAAACACATTAGACAATAGATGATAACGAATTTCACCCCTCCTGGGCTACATCTCCATGGACATTCTTCAATTGGTTATGCCCTCTTTGGATTAATGGTCAATTCTCTGATTACATTCACCTACAATGCTCCAATGGCTTTGGAACCTACTCCATTGGCTTCAGAAGACCCAAAAACCTCAAAGTAGACTCTTCAAGCTCTAAAATGGTCCTCAAATGGTCTAGGCATGACCCCCTCTCCTGGTGGCCCTAGGCTTCTTTAATCTTCAAAGTGGCAGAAACACTTATAAAAGTGCTCCAACGCCTCTGCAACCTGCACCATCATGCTTAGAGCAGCAAAAAAATCTAGGAATGACTCTTCTTGAGCCAAAATTGGTCGAAAAATGCCAAAGTTATGGCTCATTCAGTTTTCCCTAGGAAAACTCCTCCAAATCTGGAACATCTCTAGTTAAGACCGCCAAAATTGGTAGTGGCACCGAAAATGGTGGCTCCGCCAAACATGCCGCCATATTAAACTCCAATTTAATTAAAGTTAATTGTGATTAACTTTGGATAAGTGTGAGTTAGCACTATAAGCGTGTTTTAATAAACTGCGCGTTAACAATAAAGATTAGCGCTTAACAATGGTTATGAGTTGAAATAAACCCACATTAAAAAACCTTAATCCTGCGCATTAGTGAATCTTTGCCACGTACGTATTGTAAATTTCATGTGGGGAGGGGGTTGGCCTACGAGGCTGGCGCCCTCCATACCCCTGCCGGTCTAACCATAAGAATTAAAATATAAACCGCAGACTTATAATGTTAAGTCATAAAGCGATGGCATAGTGGTAAGAGAGGCGCGTTGTATGGAGAGGTCACGAGGTCGAGCCCTGGCCTCCGCCTAGCCTCTATGTAAATCTTTTACACCGCCATATAAAAATTATATCCAATCTTTGAATTATATCTGGCCTTTGAATTCATAAAATTCCTACTTTAGATATGTTGCCAACCTTTGAAATTTGAAATGCGGTCATTGAAAAATGCATATCCAACCTTTGACCTTGATCCACCAGAGGGGGCATGTGGTGGCCCCTAGCTACGGTCATTGAAAAATGCATATCCAACCTTTGACCTTGGTCCACCAGAAGGGGCGTGTGGCAGCCCTTAGCTTCACCACGTGTCCACCTCTGGTTGGACTATCCCAACCATTTAAAAAAAAAAAATCATTCCACCATTAAAATGTGAAATTCAACCTTAGGAGACAACATAAAAACAAATTTCACCTTCCATACTTTCCTACGAATCCTGCAGTGAGACTTTTCATAGTGTCATTGGGCGAAAATGGAGGAAAACACAAATTTTTTTCCTTTGACCCTATTTGACACTTTTTTTCAAAAATTCATCTGTCTGGCATGACGATCAGCGGGTTCTAACTTCCTCATACGGACTCTATTTTTATTGAAATGAAGTGCGTCAGATTCCTGGCGACGGGCCCGATCCGTTCGTTCTAGTTTGGTGCGATTCTGAGCAATTTGAAATTTTGGCAAATTTTTGCTCCCAATCCATATTTCAATCACTCATTGCCACTAACAAGATTTTGGACCCACAAAAGTTGGTTATCTGATAAGAGCTGAATACTCTTATCTTCCCAAGTTCAATCATCTTGATTCTACTTGGAAAAATCTCCATGACAACCACTTGGGTTCATTGACATTCCTTGCCTTGCAAATGGCTTGCCACTTCAACCAGTGTTCTCCTTTTGCTGTTGAACCCATCCAACACTTGTTGGCTACTTGATGACTGATAAAACACTTTTTTGTACCAAAGCGATCCCTCAGTGCTTGGAAAACTGACTAATGGCCTTCCCACTAAGAATCATATTCCTCCTTAGAACAAACATGCATTTGATGCAAGTTTCTCCTTGGAAACCACTTTTCCAAGTTAAGCCCATCTAAATGAAATACAGCAATGAGTTCTAATATCAGTAATCACAAGAAAATAAATGACCATTATTTTACCTCCACGGTACCAAATTCCACATCTGGAAGAATGCATTCGCCATCTTTTCCACTTCTTGACATCAACACATCAAATGGTCTACAATGGATGTTGTTTTGGCTGAACAAATTTTGGCATCTTGTCCCTCTTGTCCTTCATCCTCCAGTTCAACATGCTGCTCATGCCACAATTTGAGAATTAAGGCTAATCATGAGCCTCTCGCTCAAGGGTGGACCTTCCCAAAATCCTGCAACATCTTCTCACAAATACAACCATCAATATGAAAAACACATCATGCAAGAAACATAACTTGACAACATATCATTTTTCTCCTTCAAAGCAACAAATGTCACATCATGCGAACATCACCATGTACTCTTACATATCTGTGTACAAACCATCGACCAAACACAAGTCGACAAAACATGCCTCTTCAAACAACTAACTCTCAAGTAAAACAAAAACATGTACAAATTGCAATCTTTGCTGCACCTAAGTGAGTCAACATAACTCTAGTTTTAAAACACCTTGCTTCATGCAACATGCAACATACTTCCAGTAGGAAATATGCATTCAATTGGCAAAGAAATGCGTCAATCACCAAAATAAATTCAAGACCTTAATTGGTTAAGAAATCTAACCATCTCTTTCCAAACCACTTCAATGGTGCTTCTTTCAGCAACACTTCATCATGTGAATCATCCTGACCCACATCAATTATGGAATCCTCTTTTACATTATTTTCAACATCTCTCTCCACCTTCTTCAAATTTCATGGATTACTTGTTGGATACAAAGTCCAACGCTTGTGTACAATATGACCTTGCTTATGGCAATGAGTGCAAAACAATTGCATCTTCTTTTCAACATGGTTTTCCTTGTCCAATGGACCTTTGGTTTCCTGTCTCCTTTGTTTAGAAGGTTTCCTGTGCATATTTATCTTCTTCCAACATCTTGAAACATTATGGTTATTCAAACGACAAAAGGGACATGTAAACTTTCTCCAAATCTTCTGTGAAGATTTACCATGTCTATCATAATAAAAAGCAAATTGATTAAAGGAATATTTATACCTTGAACATACACCTTTGTTGCCTTCTTGAGGAGGCGAATTTGATGAGGTAGTGGCTCTCTTCGGAATACCGACAATGGCTTCGATGACTTTAGAGCTTTCAACATCCTCTTGTTTGCCATTCTCATTAATTACATGCTTATGAGCATATTATTGCAAAGTGGGTGTAAAAAATTTTCATTCCTCATGAACACAATCTTCATAAGATTGAGGTAATGAACATGTAATGAAAGTCCTTCTTGGAACACCTTCATGTGCGTCCTTGGATTTTGAGCAATCTCCTCATGTTGTCCATAACAAACACCCAAATATCTAGGCCTTTCCTCAACAACAATTGCCTCAACTATGCCTTGTGCACGTTTTCCCAATCCTTTACCTTCATAGCCCATTTTCATCAATAATTTGGACCCTATTCCTCTAGTGTGTCTTTCAAAATCACCTACACATTCATCTCGAGAATAAATAGAATATAAAATTGATTTTCATACCTCTTTTTCATGCACTTACATGGCTAAGGCTTCCTTTGGAATATGGAGCTGAGTCTCCATCTCATGCATCTTTTCAAGGGTTTTATTTGAAATATGGAGTTGAGTCTCCATCTTATGCATCTTTTCAAGAAGCTCTTGCTTCTCCTCCTTCATGGCAATCAATTGCTCTTGAATTATAATGATCTCCCTCTTATCTTCATACATCTCTTGCACCATATCATTCATGATGTAGAGCTTCTTCAACATCTATTTATTAAAGAGTCTTGATAAGGAAGATTGACTAGAAGAAATTCTTGATGAAGTTGCCATCACACTTGTAATGCACAAAAAACTTCTTTGTTGTGATTTGAGAACTGAGCTCTTAATCTTGACCTTCTCTTCATACACATAAACTTTCTCACAGTTAAATTCTCCTTGCACAAATTCAAAACCAAATACTAATCTTCTAGCTAACCTTAGCTAAAATGAGCTAAACTGTGCTCCGATACCAACTTGACCTGAATATGGGAAAACTATTTTTGTTGTGCTAGCTCCCTCATTAATTTAAAATAAATGTGTTTAGGATCATCTCAAGTTAGCCAATTGTGAAGAGGTTTATGTGTCAAGTTTTAAATGTCTTTGATGAGAAATTTATGAGTTAATCAGATGTTAAAAACACATGTACAACAACTAAATTGCAGAGAAATAAAACACAACAAGCACATTACACAATAGTTGATAATGAAGTTCACCCCTCCTGGGCTACATATCCATGGACCTGCTTCAACTAGTCAATTCTCTTATTACATGCACCTATAGTGCTCCAATGGCTTTGCAACCTGCTCCATTGGCTTCAAAAGACCTAAAAACCTCAAAATAGACTCTTCAAGCTATGAAAATGGTCTTCAATTGATCTAGGCATGACCCCCTCTCCTGGTGGCCCTAGGATTCTTTAATATTCAAAGTGGAAAAAACACTTACAGAAGTGCTCCAACGCCTCTACAAACCTGCACCATCATTCTCAGAGCATCAAAAAAATATGGGAATGACTCTTCTTGAGCCAAAATTGGTCGAAAAATACCAAAGTTATGGCTCACTCAGTTTTCCCTAGGAAAACTCCTCCAAATCTGGAACATCTCCAATTAAGTCCACCAAAATTGGTAGTGGCACCAAAAATGGTGGCTTCGCCAAACATGTCGTCGTATTAAACTCCAGTTTAATTAAATTTAAGTGTGATTAAATTTGGATAAGTGTGAGTTAGCGCTATAAGCACGTTTTAAAAAACGTTTCATTAACAATAAAGTTTATCGCTTAACAATGGTTATGAGTTGAAATAAACCCACATTAAAAAACCTTAATCCCGCGCATTAGTGAATCTCCGCCACAGACATATTGGAAAGGTCATGTGGGTAGGGAGTTGGCCCTCTCCATACCCCCATCAGTCTAACCATAAGAATTGAAATATAAAACGCGGACTTATAATGTTAAGTCATAAAGTGGTGGCATAGTGGTAAGAGAAGCGTGTTGTATGGGGGATGTCGCGGGGTCGAACACCGACCTCTGCCCAGCCTCTATGTAAAGCTTTTACATTTCCATATAAAAATTATATCCAACCTTTGAATTATATCTCACTTTTGAATTCATAAAATTCGTAATTTGGATATGTTGCCAACCTTTGAAATTTAAAATGGGGCCATTGATAAATGCATATCCAACCTTTGACCTAGGTCCACCAAAGGGCGCACATGGCGGCTCATGGCTGCACCATGTGTCCACCTCTGGTTGGACTATCCCAACCATTTAAAAAAAAATCATTCCACCATTAGAATGTGAAATTCCACCATAGGAGACAACATAGAGAAAAAACTATAAAATAAATAAATAAAAAATTCAACTTCCAAACTTTCCGGGGAATCCGGCATTGACACTTGTCACAGTGTCATCGGGAGAAAATGGAGGAAAACCCAAATATTTGGCCTTTGACCCTATTTGACCCTTTTTTTCAAAAATTCCCCTGTTTGTCACTGCGATCAGTAGGCTCTAACTTCCTCATACGGACTCTGTTTTGAGTGAAACGTAGTGCGTCGGATTCTTGGCGACGGGCTCGATCCGATCATTCTTGTTTGGTGTGATTCTGAGCAATTTGAACATTTGGAAAAAAAATTCTCCTAATCCAGATTCTTATCAGTAAGTATGAATTTATAGGGTAAGTTCCTTAGATCAAACACCAAATTTCACTGCTCACAAACAGATCACAAATCAGTACACCAGTATTTGATGTGGTTAAAACCATCGAAGAGGGAAACATTCCACGACCTGAGCCAACGCAGCCACTTAAGGAAATTTACTAATATAAAAAGAAAATTTACACAAGCTTCTCTCATAAACAGTTACCTGACAAATGACCCTCCATGCTCTTTAAATAGAGATCATGCACCAATCGAGTGTTAAGCCATCGATAAAGTGTCGGAAATACTGAGGAGAGAGTGAACCGTCGGATCACTACATATCGTGACCGTCGGATTATAAGTTACAAATCTACATAGTAAAGAAACACACTTTACCTAACTCTACGTTAGACCAAGTTATACTTTACTATTTCCTATGTGTCAAAATATCCTAACATCCCCCCTTAATAACAACATGGGATAGGATTGAAGGATTTACAAAGGTGACACAAAGGGAGACTATTTCCTATGTGTCGAAATATCCTAACATCCCCCCTTAAGAACAACTTGGGATAGGATTGAAGGATTTACAAAGGTGACACAATAGCATAAGGAAGGAGGCATTAGATCCTATCCCCCCTTAATGATAAATTTCCTGAAGTACAAGCATATATCGAAGTTTCGTAAACTTTGCTTCTGTGAGAGCCTTGTAAAGGTATCAACAACTTGATCATTGATTGAACAATACTGCACTTCAAGAACACGATCTTTAATGAGATTTTTGATCAAGTGTATATGGAGCTCAATGTGTTTCATACGCTGATGTTGAACTGGATCTTTCATATCCTAATGGCACTCTAATTATCACACTGAAGTGTATTTGGATGTTGCTGATGAAGACCAAATTCAGACAAGATTTGACAAAACCACTTGGCTTCCTTGTTGGCTTCAACTACACCATGATACTCTGCTTCTGCCGAAGAAGGAGAGATGGCACTTTGTTTCTTACAAGACCATGTAATAGGTCTTGAACCAAGAGTGAATACATATCCTGTAGTAGAATTTCGATCATCACGGTCACCAGCCCAATCAGAATCAATGAGACCAATCAACAATGGAGATGCTCCTGCACTGTAAATAATCTCGAACTGAATTGTACCTCGAATATATTGAAGTATTCTTTTAGCTTCTTTCCAGTGACTCTCATGAGGTTAGTGCATAAATCAAGAAACAAGACCAACGGCAAAGGAAAGGTCAGGACGGGTATGCGTGAGATACAAAACTTTACTAACAATTTGACGGTATAAGGTAGCATCAACTTCAGCAGTAGTACAAGTGACTAAAAGCTTGACTCTAAACTGAAAGGGAGAAGGGGCTCGCTTATAGTCTTCCATGTGAAAGTGGCATAGAATATCACAGATATACTTGGACTGAGAAAGAGTAATACCTTCTTTGGATTGCAAGACTTGAAGACCAAGGAAATAATGCAAGTGTCCTAAGTCTGTCACTTAAAACTTCTTTTTGAGGCTAGAATTCACATGGTTTATATGGTTGGGATCACTACCAGTAAGGATAATATCATCAACATAAAGAACAAGGATGATGAAGGACTTACCCACTTTCTTGGTGTAGACAGTGTTGTCAGAATGACACCTAGAAAAGCCATTATCTAAGAGAAATCTATCCATTTTGGCATACCAAGCCCAAGGAGCTTGTTTGAGACCATAGAGAGACTTCCTAAGGTGACAAACAAGGCTAGAGTCATTTTGGATAAATCCAGGGGGTTGTTCCATGTATATTTCTTCATGTAAATCTCCATGTAAGAAAACGGATTTAACATCCATCTGATGGACTTCCCATTTAAAGGAGGCAGCAAGGGAAAGAACAAGGCGGATAGAATTCATTTTGGAAACAGGGGAGAAGGTTTCAGTATAGTCAATGCCTTAAACTTGTGAAAATCCTTTAGCAACAAGACTAGCTTTATGTCTATCCACTTTTCCATCTTGTCCAAACTTTGTTTTGCAAACCCATTTGCATCTGACAAGTTTTCTTCCCTTTGGAAGAGGGACAAGATCCCAAGTATCGTTTTCCAATAAGGAAAGATATTTTTCATTCATAACTTCATCCCAATATGGATGACTTGAAGCTTCTTCAAAGGTGTCTGGATCAATATTTTCTAGAACTTGATCCAATAAGGAAGAAGCTCTTTCGAACTGAGAACGTGTACGACATTGATCTGCAGGGTCACCTACCAGAGAACCTGCTGCATCCTGAGTCGAGCGGACCCATCTTGGAAGTTGCGGAGCTGAAGGAATATCTTGAGGAGGTGTAGGAGGATTATCATCCTTGTTGTCATCATCCGAACTAGAAGTAATGTTGTCAAAAAAATAAGAGATAGAGAGAGGTGGCACATATGTCGAATTAGGCTCGCAGGCCAAGGTGGCACACCAGCCGAACTATGCTTGCAGGCCGATATATTTTCATCAAATTTTACATCTCTTCTAATGATTAAATTTTTTTATTTTGGTTGAAGAATTCTATATCCTTTGACATCTTCAGAATATCCAACAAAAAATCATTTTTCACTTATAGGTTCTAAGGCTTTATGTTTTGCATCTGGAATATGGGCCCAAGCTTCACTTCCAAAAACACGAAAGTGACTTACATCTGGTTTTATTGAGCTCCAGGCTTCTTCTGGAGTTATATTCCTTAAAACCTTAGTAGGAGTGTGATTCACGATGTAATTTGCATAGTTAATTGCTTCTGCCCAAAAATTAAGATTAAGTCCTTTAGATTGAATCATACAATTAGTGATTTCTTTTAAGGTGTGATTCTTCCTTTCAGCTACACCATTTTGTTGTGGAGTATATGGAACAATATGTTGCAATTGAATGTCATTCTCAGTGCAAAAGTTGATAAATTTGTTGTTAACATATTCTCCTCCATTGTCTGATCTTAACTTAAGAATTTGATGTCGAGAATGTTTCTCAATAAAGGCCTTAAAGGCCAAGAACATGTTAAAAAATTCACTCTTGAGTTTTAAGAAGTATACCCAAGTGCGTCTGGAAAAAGCATCAATGAAAGTTAAGAATTATTTGTAGCTAAAGAAAGAAACAACAAGAAGTGGACCACGTAAATCACTATGCAAAAGCTACAAAGGGGTTGAAGCGTGCCAAGGGGCATGTTTGTCAAAACTATCACGATGATGTTTTCCGAGTACACATCCAGAACAAACACCATCTCAGCAAGATACCATAGGAAGACATGTCACCATATTTTCTTTACATAGAGTTTGGAGAGAGTGATATTTTTAAGTGACCAAATCGCTCATGCCAAAGTTTCCTCACTTCATCATTATGAGCAACAAAAACGGAGGGAAGACATGATGACCCAAAGTTGTCAAACTTATACAACCTTGTGGAATCATCAGCAATGTCAGTAGCTAAAATATGTCTAGGATATTTGAGGTCCTTAATTACAACATCATGAGGTGAGAATACTATTGTTTTCCCTTCACCTTAATGAGTTATCTGATAAACAGATAGAAGGTTGCAAGACAATTTAGGAACACATAATACATCATTAAAATAACCATTATCTAGATGAATGGTTCTAGATCCTACAACACTAAGAGATATATCATCAGCAACATAAATATTTTTGGTGTTACAATCATTTAAAGAAGAAAACATGGCTTTATTTTTGGCCATGTGGTAAGAGGCTCCGGAATCAATGAGACTCTCATGAGAATGAGAAGAAGAAGATACATTTAATCCATAACCAGATCTTGATGCTTGACAACCACAAGCAGAAAGTGCCATTCTTGAAGATGAAGTTGAATATTTCTCCAAATTGATGTGGTGTTTCTTCATTACTGCTTCCAAGGCTTCCATCTTCTTCAAACATTTGGACTCTACATGGACATCACGATTACAAAAGTTGCAATGTCTATCTATTTTCTTCCCTTTGTTTTTATTTTCCTTATCAATTTGTTGAGTTGCTTTTTCAGTTTGCAGCTGAAATTTCTGAAGACCCTTGTTTGGTTTAGGACCATTCTTTTTAGGATACTGGTTCTTGGGATTCTTTTGATATGGTTGTTGTTGGGCTGCTAAGGCTTTCTTAGAAGAGTTTCCAGTATTAATAAGACCAAGGTGTAAGATTTTTTCTTGTTCTCCTATCAAAAAATCACAAAAGGCATCAAAATAGGGTGGCTTGTAGGTTGTTCCTTGAGAAATGAGGGCTTCTCTAGTGGAATGGAAGGTGGAAATAGACGCTCCAGACACAATAGAGCAATTCTCTCACCCCGAAAGTGTTTAGAAATAGTATATCTAGAAAACGACAGTCGCATGTAGTCAAACTGGCTTCGGATTTGGATCAACAATGGATGTGGCCCTCAAAATGGCTTTGATATCATGTAGGAAATTACAAGGTAAGTTCCTTAGATCAAACACCAAAGGTCACTGCTCACAAACAGATCACAAATCAGTACACCAGTATTTTACATGGTTAAAACCCTCGAAGAGGGAAACAGTCCACGACCTAAGCCAACACAGCCACTTCAGGTAATTTATTAATATAAAAATAAAATTTACATAAGCTTCTCTCATAAACGATTACCCGACAAATGACCCTCCATGCTCTTTAAATAGAGATCATAGACCAATCGGGTGTTAAGCCACGAATCAAGTTTCGCTAATACAAAGGAGAGAATGAACCGTCGGATCACTACATATCGTGACCATCAGATTATAAGTTCCAAATGTACATAGTAAAGAAACACACTTTTCCTAACTCTACACTAGACCAAATTATACTTAAATATTTCCTATGTGTCAGAATATCCTAACAGTGAGATGTTTAAATTAAAACAAACAGAATATGGCATTATATTTGAAGAAGCCCCAGAGTCTATCAAGAAATTGTTCACATTTTCATTAAAAACTTCAAAAGTTAGAAGGAACGAAGGAGTATGAGAATTAGATCTGTCTCCAATTAGGATAGCATCAGAGGCATCAATATTTTCTGATGAATCTGTGGGAGGTTTACCTACTCCTCTTGAAACTTTAGAAGTGACAAGAGCAGGTAAAGGAGAGGCAAGAACTGCACTCAATTCCTTGAGTAGGATTTTCTACTACTTCTTTAATTTACTCACATCATGCATGGAGATGTTTGCTTTGAATTTCTTCGTATATTCCACTATATTATACTCAATGGTATTTGAAACCAATAAGGTCTTTGATGTATATGTAGAGTTAGAAGAGGTTGGGCTTATTTTAGGAGATGTAGAAGGAGTATTTTTATTAACAATTTTGTTTTTTGCAACAGGAGTTGATGATTTCTTCTTTTGAGAAGATTGTGGTAGATCAGCAAGGCTTTTGCTTCTAGTGCTAAATGGAAATGCCCCTTGATCATCTTCATTATCGGATGTAGGAAGGATTAAATCCCAAAATCCATGAACTTCAACCAGTTCTTCATCCTAAGATGCATCTGCATACAATATTGTTTCATCCTCATCTTCATCTTGATATGATTCAGCATTAGATATTATATTTGGAGGTTGAGGATTCGAAGTGTGAGTTTTATTGAAAGATCTAAAAGGTTTCTTTGAAGAGGACTCTAATACTTGTTTTTTTATTTCTACCATCTCGTTAGACATGGTTTTGAGAACTTTTTGTAAACTGTCAAGATAGAAGGGATCCTTAGGTGTTTTCTTTTTGGGCTCATCCTTAAATGTGACTTTTCTAGACTTTCTATCTTCCTGGAGAGTCTTTTTCTCTAGAACAAGAATTCTCTTTTCTATAGATAGGGCTTCTTTCATGTTTTATACCAAGGTAGCCTTATTGGCTCTATCTACAAAAATTTCTATATTAGAAGGGAGAGAGGATATGTACCATTCGATTTGTACATCTACACCAGGTTTGGATGTAATTGGGATTTTATCTAGCAATTTATCAAATCTGGAATTGACATCTTTGATATTTTCTTTTGAATTTGCTTTAAGATTTGAAAGATCATTTATGAGAGTAAAAGTAGTATGATCATCAAAAAATTTAGTTAAAAATTTCTCTTTAAATATGTCCCAACTAGTAATAGTACCTGATGGTAATGAAAAGTACCGTGATCTAGCTGATCCTTGAAAAGTATATGGAAACAACCTTACTACACAATATTCTTCTGAGACTGCATTTAGGTTCATTGCAAGCATAAAATTGTGGAGGTGCTCTTCAGCAGGGACACCATCATCGGGATTATACTTAGGCAACCATCTTTCTCGATTTTTGGGTAAATTGTGGAGAGGACATGCTAATTGAACAACTCCTGGATTGTTCCATGGTCTATTTGCCATTGTATGACCTGTAGGATTGTTTTTTCCTGAAGGATTGGTTTTTCCAGAAGGAGAATTCGAAGAATAAGAAGTAGTTCCAGAGGTGGATGTAGTTGAAGAAGAAAAAACCACGGAAATAGTATTTCTTGAGGCAGCACTAGATGACTGAGGTGAAGAGATATGAATGGATGAGGAAATTGGTTGGGAGGATGTAAATGAAGAAGGAATAAATTATGGAGTTTGTGGAGGATAATATGAGAGAATCTCACTAGCATATGTTTGAGTTTCAGATGTTGGAGTTTTCCTGCGATGGGAATGAATAGGAAATTCAAATGGATTTACCTCTGAGAACGATTCAATACACCAATACCTTGAAAAATTGAAGTAATACTTCCTTCGGAAGTTTCAGAAAGCAAGGGATTTTCTACTGAAATAGAAATTTCTTCTATTTTCTTTATCAAAGACTGTACTTATAGTGATGCTGGAGTATAGTCAGGCAAGAGTTCTTTGGGAATTGAACTAGGAGACTTGGGAGGAGATTGAACAATTTCTAATCTAGAGGTAGGAGATTTTGAGTGTGGGCTTGAAGTTGTAGGAGATTTGGAGGGGGATTTACTCTTTTGATGTTATTTAATTTTAGGGTTAGGATTTGGTGTCATTCATAGTCTAGTGACCCTCCTTTTGGCGCCAAAAATGTTGATGCCTTGAAAATCGCTGCAACAACATCAGGGAAAACCACCTAGTTTGGAACTTAAAAATTGTCCCTTATTTGTTTGAGATAGTGGCTCTGACTGAGATTATGGGACCATTTTCCTAATGAAATATAATTGAGTGGATGGGTGGTATTTATAACTAACTGTGACTTGATGAATGAGAGTAACAAAAAGTATTAAAAGTATATAAACCTATCTCTATCTCGGGATGAATTATCTTTCTCTTATATGTGATTTAAAAGATTATCTTACGTGTATGTAAATGAAGATCTATCAGGCACTTATATAAATGTAAAAAAATTTAAGATAATTGACTTGATTAAATAGCTAATCAAATCAATTGATTAAGCACAATTTGCATTTAATAATTGCATGTATTTGTTCATGTATTAAAAATGGAAATCTAAGCATGTTCAAAAGTGAATTAATGTTGGAATGTGTTTAAAAAGATACATATAACAAAAACATCATAAGGAAATTAAACTATTTATCATATGAAACAGGACATCAACATAAAGATGAAAATACCATATATATCTTAACTCTGCTCATTTGAAAAATAGTCCTTGGTCAAGTTGTTAGTGTGAATTCTAATCGCAAGCATATGAAAAAATTTCACTTTAGCTGTGCATAACAAACAACCCTAACATCAAAGATCATTGTCAATTTCCTTAGATCTACAGTTAGTGATCAGAATAAATGCTACAGAAATCCAGATCTATGCAGTTAAATATATTAAACAACAAATAATAAGCAAGAGTTGCTCCATGCATCCAATGAACAAGACAAGAATTTTTAAAGTATTTTTTGTATTATGACACCTGGGAAGGGAACATAAAAAGATGTTACCAATACCCCTCAATGGCATGGGTTCTTGTATGTCCTCAGTGCTTCAGATCTAAGATCTCTCTCTCTCTTGATGGTGCAGAAAGCCCAGACAAAATGGAACTCAAAAGGAGCTCACAAGCAAAAATTAGAAAAATATGGCAATGATGGGAGGATCAAAGTCAAACCAAAAGTATACATCAAGAGTGATCTCTAGGCAAAAAAAGGTAGTGAATGAATGGAAAAACCCTTCTATTTATAATAAAATATTGAGTTAGTCTAGATATTGGTGCATAGTTAAAATATTATTAACCAAATCTAGATCCAACTTTTATGGAATATTTTATTATTTTTGTTGGAGGGAAAAGGAATTTGAAATTGGTCAAATCCCTTTATTTATAAATAATAATAAAATAAATGATTTATTTATTATTTTAAGAATGTTGTTAAGTAATAATTAAATAATAGTGATTTATTCAATTATTTATAAATGATTTAGTCAAATTTAACGAGGAATATTATTAAATAATGTTTTAAATAATTATTCCTAGAAAATAATAAGATAAATAATGATTTATCTAATTAATTTTCTTGTCTTGGATTAAATATGACCAAGAATATTAATTAAACAATGGTTTAATTAATTATCCCTTGAGAAAAATTAAACAAATAAGGATTTATTTAATTATTCCTCATGGGGTTTTCTGTTTAGACCAGAAATAACTTAATAAACTATGGGTTATTAAATTATTTTTCATAGTGAAAGCAACTTTACTATGGTAAAATTAGTCTTACATGGTGTACTTTAGTCCATCTAATAGTAACAGACTAAATGACCAAAAATTGGTGTAACATCAGCCTTTCTATTAAGAGAAACTTTAAGAGTACAAAAGTGCAACTTCTGTAAAGTCTTCTTTTCACAATTTCGAGACCCTTTCTTCAAAGACATGAAAGGGTCTATATAGTAAAATAAAAAGTACAAAAATAGCAAATACAAAAAGTGTTGAGGATGTTTAAACAACTCTCATTAAAATAAGTAAAATAAAAACAGAAATAGATTTTTTTGGGATGACTCGCTTCATGAGTGTTGTGTTGTCTATATTGTCATTTGTTCCTTGAGCTTAGGGATTTCTATCATAGGCTGAACTTCAAGAGTTTGGCCTAGCTTGACACGCATCTGTCCTGTATAGACCGCATCTGATAGTGGAGGCATCATGTAAGAAGAAGTGTCGGTTAGACAACGCATCATTAACCATTGACTATGTGGCTTGACTAAGTGCTTCCAGTACTTGTCCCAATCAAGCTTCACCAATTTTCTGATGCTTTATTCCTTCATTTTAGACATATCTTGCCACTATCTTATCAAATTTTCAAAAACGAGTAGAGAACCAGGTGGACATTTATCCATTAAATTGGCAGCAATGAGGTTTTGGCTAATTGTTTCAATAAGGGACACACTAAAGTGTTGCTTCCTAGTTAATGAATGAAGAAGAGACATGGTAGATCGACCTACCTTAGGTCTAGAGGGGTCGCCTTTGTTCGCATAGGGGATTTACCTGCATAACAATCTTTTTCCTTGTTAAAATTACCCTTTTGCCCTGCTTTAATTATATATCCCAATCAGTGAACAAGATTTCATTTTTTGAATCTTTGATCCTAGGAAAATTGGCCTTTTGGCCTTCTACAATATCTTTCCAGGTGACATATTGGGAGACTTTATCAGCAATTTCATCAAACTTGATTCTTTGGTCAGCTACTTGATTCATTAGTGAATCACTCTTCTCACACAACTTATTTATGTTAGACAGTTTTTGATAAAACACCACTTGTTTCTGAGCCAAAAAAGTGTTTAGTTCCAGTGCTTCCTTTTTAAAATCATCCAATTTTGGATTATCTTTTAACTGTTCTGTATTAAATTGCAGTTGGTGGATTTGGGCATCCTTGGCACCAATTTCAGATTGATCTTGTAGTTTTATTTGATCCATACTTTACTAGAGTTGTGTGACTTGTGCTTGCAGCTGAAGGTTAATACTCTACTTTTCTGCCAGCAGTTCTTGTTCTAGATGAAGGATTTTCTCATCCTTCTCCTTTACTAGTTGTTGCAATTCCATGGCTCTATCAATTGAGGCAGATGCATAAGCACCTGTGAACTGAGTTAACCTTGATAGATCCTAACATGGATATGATTGATGGTCTTTCCAAACTATCTCCATGGGCAGATCACCAGGAACTAGAGCTTTTGATTGTTCAATTCTCCTCCTTTTCCTTTGTCTGCTCATGACAACAATATATTTTGGGTTATAAAAGATATATAAAGGAGGGATTTCCTCTATCTTCAATACAATTTTAGATGTTGGGTAGGTCGGGATGAATTCAAATCCTTATGTGCTAACAAATTTGTCAATAGACCCAGCAGTGAACGGGCTCTAACTTTTGTCATGAGGTGTTTCGGTTGTCTCTGGATGACCAGTGATCACCACTTCTTGATCTCCCTTAAGTTGTTGATTGAATTCTTTCCAGACTTCTTGTAAATCACTGGAAAATAGTGGACTGTTAGTCTGTAATTTTGTGGGATTAACTTCTTCTGATCTACTAAGGATTTGAGTATCCTTAGGAGGCTGCTCTTTTTCTTGTTATGTCTGTTGAAATTTTTGAGTAATAGGTTGGGATACCTCTAAAATGTCTATAGGAATACCTTCCAACCTATTTTTGTTGTATTCTTTGAACTGTTCCATTTGTTCAGGGTTGACACACATGGCTATTGACTTTTCAACATCTAGATAAGTATTAGCGGACTTGTTGAAGCCTAGAAGATCTCTGCTTCAAACATTGGGGAAAACCACCCGGTCGGGACCTTAAGACAGCTCCTTTTCCGTTTGGAATGGTGGCTCCGACTGGATTTAAAGGACCAGTTTCCTTATAACTAAGTGGATTGGATTGGATGAGTGAAAATGGGACTAAATTAACAGAAATAAAATTATCTAATCTAAGCTAAATACTGATAAAGAAATTCTAATACTAACCCGGGTAATTATATGTGAATACAACTTAAGATTGTTTCAATCTAATAATAACCATGAAAATGTATTATTAGTCAAATTGAAATGTGCAGAAACGAATAAAGATAACTCTGTTTAAGAAATTAAACAGAGTTATATTAGCATATTGCATTCATCATGTATACCATTTATATATGCTTATAAAAGATAACATTTCAATTATACTCAGAAATGATATATAAAAGGAAACGTTATGAAAACCAAATATATAAATGATAGCAAATTCTTCAAACGAATACCATATAATAGAGAAAATCAACAGTGAACAGATAGAAATACCTCATTCATCTTGAAGACTGTCAAATGAAATGTGATACTCTGATCTAGTAACTCCGATGTAAAATTAAATCCAAAGGTACAGAAATGCAACACTTCAAAGATAATTTCAGCACAAAAATCATCAGATGTGATCCTTCATAAAATATAATAAGGAATGGAGTACAGAAATGTTAGCTCCAAGTCCAAAAAATATTACAACTTCAGATCCCTCTCTAAATGCATGAGAGGGATTTAAATAAGGAATTATATAACAAAATCCTATTACTACTGCTACAATCTATCAAATTAAAAACTGAAAAGCTATCTTGAATGAAACTGATTCATTGTTTCTCTCTCTCGCTTGATGAAGCCAAGTTGCAAATCTTCAACATATCTTGGAGTCTCGGTGGATGACTCATTTCGGAATGCAGTTGTCCAGCATAGGTGGCATCGGAAAATTCTGGAATTAAACAATCAACGGCATTTGAAAGGAATTTGATAGCCATTTTTTGATTGTTTGGTTTGATTAAATGAGTCCACATACTGTCCCAGGATATGGTTTGGAGTTTGTTGATTTGTTGACTTTTCTTCTCCATTTCTTCTCTCCATCTATTTTCAGTTTCTTTTACTTTTGGCAAACTGCCAGGAACACAGTCTGAAATGAGATTGATTGAGTATAAGTTGTCATTTATGAATTGCGTGATATTATTCATCATACTCCTGGCCCTTGATATTGCTCTCTCAGCTTTCATTATTTGATGTTCCCATTCTGTAAATAAGATTTCTTTGTGTTTTTCCTCTATTCTAGGAAGATTGGCTTCTTTTCCCTTTTCTGTGTCTTGCCAATTGAGAAATTCGGAAATCTTTTCATCAGCATCATCTATTTCTTGTCTGAGAGAAATAACATTTTGGATCAAAGATGAGGTAATATCACAAAAAGGTTCTGCCTGTGATAGCTTTGCACAAAATTCATTCAATTTCTGAGATAATAGTTTATTAGCCTCAAGGGCTTCTGTTTTGAATTCATTTAACTTCGGGAAATCTTTAAATTTATCCAAAGTTGCTTGAAATTCCTTTTCTTGAATCATTTTTGCATTTTTCTCATTTTGTAACAGACTTTGTAACTTAGAAATTTCTTCATTTAGTTGTTGTTGTTTGCCCAAGAGCTGTTCAGCCAGCTGTTTTTCCAACTCTTCGGACCTGAGTGTCTGATTTTGTAGTTGTTGTTGCAATTGGGTAATCTGTTGCTGACTTTCCTTAGCTTGCTCTTCAAGTGAAGCTATGTGGAGATCTTTCTGAGTTATCAGCTGAGAAACTTCTACAACTTTATCCACTGTCGCAGCACTATAAGCTCCTATATACTGGGACAATTTTGTGAGGTCTTCGAATGGATTCACCTCATTGTTTTTATAAACAATATTCATAAATTCCTCTGATGGAGTAGAAAATATGTCATGTTCTGTCTTCCTTCTTTTCCTTTGTCTTCTAACAACAGCCTTATGTTTGGGGCTGTAAAATACATCTAGAGGAGGGATCTCCTCAACCTTCAATACAATCTGCCCTGTTGGATGTTCAGGAATGATTTCAACATCCTGCTCTATTTGATCTTTATCTTTATCTTGCAATCCCAGCTGTTGAGCAAATTGATCATATTGTTTTAATAACTGAGGAGAAACATTAAGATCAGTAGAAACCATAATCTCCTTAGTTGTTTCTTTTCCTTTTTCTGTATCTATATTCTGCTCAGTGCTTTTGCCATCCGATCCACCTTTTTTATTATGCACATCATCATCGGTACTTGTGCATTTTTCTATTATCTGAGCAGTAGACTGCTGACCAGTATTTTGATCGGATTTATCATCAGTATTTCCCTTTTGGGCATCAGGCTTGTCGATAGCGACCACCTTTTGAGTAAGTACAGTTGGCTGGTTAACAGCCGATTGTGTAATGACTTTGCCAGTAGATGTTTCTACTAGCATTTTGCTGAATGTACCTTCTGACTCTGACCCTTGTGTTGGAATTCTTAATTGGTCCAGAGGAACTCTTAACAATCTCTGGCTTCTGAATAACAAAAATTTATTCATTTCCTCTTTTTGAAATTTAGACTTGGCTAAGTCATAAATTTGAGGGAAATTATCCAAAGAAACAAACAAATCATCAAACGGATCTGGCTCATGCTCAAATCGAGCAATTGAAACTGAAGCAGTAACATTAAAGGCTATTTGTCGCGGATCATATTGCCTTCCAGGAATGGTTGCAAATTTACAACCTTTTATCTTGGAGACTTCTTTTTCAGCATGCTTGAAATCATTTAAAGTAAACTGACCACAATTGAGCGGGAATTGAGGCCACATTCTCTTCTTACTGTTATTCAAAGACCTAGATATTCCTTCAACTGTTAATTGATAAGAAATTTCTTGAGCAAGAAGTTTGTCTGGAACAATAAGAGGAAGAACATGTGGTTCCACAATACTACCAAAAACCCTGATGTATGTAAATTTCTCCTCCCCAAACCAATCTCCTATTGCAGATAAGTCGGACTTAGCTTTATCAGAGAATCTAGGAGGAAAACGATTAAAAATGGTTTTGAAAACAGGGATAAGGAAACCATGGCAGATTCTATATACATTATCTTGGAAATGAACCTTCCAAAGTAGTTTATGATAAATATGAATTGGGGTAGGGTCTTTGGGAGTCCATTTCCATCCAAATAAGGGAAACTTGGAATTGAAACAAAGAGCATCAAGAATATAGGCACAAAAGAAAAAGGGAGTGGAATTTCCAGCGGTTTTTTCTTGTCTGTATTCAAGTATCCTATTGGCCATTCTATCAGAAAGAATAACAGCCCAGTCCATAATGTAGGAATTCACAGCAGCTAGGATTAATGGGATCATTTGTATAGAAAACCTAGCTGAATTATCATTGCCAAATAATCTACACATCATGGCAGCGGCATAGCAATATGGAGGTAAAAGAGAATCTACAGAATACATACCGGACGCTTCATTTCGGTGCTTCTCTGGATTTTTCTTCCAATCTCTGATAGGGTCAGATTGGACTTTGTTATTATCAGCAAAGTCTTTGATAAACTCCTTGTTATACACCTTCTGCGGGTCTGGAAGGTGATACATTGCCTTTAGGTCTTCTGCTTTAAACGAGCCAAAAGACACTCCAGATGCTGAAACAAACATTCTGTCTTGTATCTTCACACTGTCAATAACCCATCGAACTGCATCATAATAAGGCATGATGCTCGCTCTGGCTGCAATTCGATGCAAAAATGAATTTGCAAGTGATTTTTCAGTGATCTCAGAGTCAGAATCTGAGCTATCTTCGTCCGGAACCGATGCCTTTTCCACTGTGACCTTGGGGTTTTCTCTTTCTAATAGGTTGTAGACTCCTTCCCACGTCATACTCCCAAGCCCCTGGCATGATGTATCTGTGACTAATCTTAGTTTTGTGGGCTTTTCTTTTGAAACCGTAGGAGTCTCAACAAACTTAACTGGAACAGCAGTCTTGTTTCTTCTTGCTCTCTTCGACATTTCTGCGTTTGTTATTGCTTCCCTTTGTCTGTGAACGAACGGGCTTAGTGTTCTTTGGCTCTGCAAGACAATAAACTCTCAGTCGTGACAAACAAGCAGCTCAAACGGGATGATTTATGAACTTATGATTTCTTATTTATTTGTTTCGTATACCGCGTAAATGCTCCTTTTGGGTCACACTCATGTATTAAAAACCAAATCATTAACAATATTCATTTGATTCGTTATTGAATGCCCTCGTACAAATTGAGATTTGGCGCTTGTGAAATATTAAAATATTCATCCATTCTGAACTTTACGCATGCAATGAATGACATTTATCAATCGCATCGAAAGTTTTCGAATGGCACATAAAGATCACAATACGTTTTTCCCGATTGGTCGATTCCGATTGAAAACTTTTCCGATCTCTAATGGTGGGGTCTACCATATAAGATTTTAAACGAACAAATTTTTAATTTTCTTTTGAAAGTGTTTATTGTAATAACGCGCGTCGGATCGGGGAATTTAAATTGACCGTAAAGAGTTTACTAAAGAATATCCCGATTATTCGATTGCGACTGGCCGCATCGCATCGGAAGTTATACAAACAAACAAATTAAACTCTCAGCGATTGAAGATTTCCGATCGAACTAATCGCATCGAAGGATAAGTATATAAAACTTCTTTTAAGGGTTATCTCCGATTCTCCGATTGCGATTGGACTTTTAAACTTGATTTGTTTTTTATGATAAGGCCTTCTATATTGGATCGGATCATAAGTTTTGAATGTTGAATTTGTCTAGTAAACACAAGATGAGTTTTTCCAAAACAATGAATTTTTATTTCCAAGTCTTCTATTTCTATAAAAAGGGAAAGGGACCCTTTTTCTAAATGAATTTTATTTCTAAAATTTTAAGAAAAAGGGAGGGTTGTTGTATAGTACAACAGGACTAAAATAAGTCATCATAATAATAATACTCATGAAGGAAGTGTCTGATCTTTACCTAAGTTGTAAAATTTAGAGTAAATTTATTTGGATCAAATTGTCTATTAGGAATTGTAAATAATTTCAAACATTGGATTTGATCAATTTCTAATCCAACATGTTTGAAATTGTCCAATGCATAAACACCATAGTGAATGGAAAAGGTAGGTCATGAAGCTTTATTTGCACCTTTCAAGGCTTTAGTCAATCCATGCCCCACTATCTGGTAACCAATTTCTCTGTCTAGAAGTTTTTCTCACACATATAGTGGGAGTACATGGTGTTCAACAATGCTTCCATAAACTTTGACGTAAGTAAATAACTCCTCACCAAACCATTTCCATATGCTTGTAAAGTCAACATGGGCTTCCTTAGACAATCTTGGGGATTTTTCATTAAAGACACCTTGGAAGAGTGGCAGAATAAATCCATGACAAATCTTGTAAAAATTGGATTCATATTTAGATTCCCACAGAATATCATGGTAAACATGAATAGGGGTGGGATCTTGGATGGCCAATTTCCAACCCATGGTTGGAAAATCAAAGGTAAAACAAAAAAATTCCATGATGTACGCACTCATAAAGAATGGGGGGATTTTCTTCGAAGTAAAAGAACAATTTTTTCTGTATTCAAGCATTTGGGAAGTGTATTGTTTGACAAAATGGTACCCAAATCCATAATATAGGAGTCTATGATGGCATCCATAAGAGGGAGCCATTGAATGGAAACTTTAGTGGTATTGGGTGAATTGAATAGTATACACATCATAAAAAAAAAAGATAACGGTAGGGACCAGCCAGAGAAGTAATGGAATACATACCCTTTTCATCATGCTTGTGTTTGTTTGGGTCATTCCTCCACTGTTTTATAGGGTCTGACTGGAACTTGTTTTATTTTTCAAATTGCTCAAGGAAATATTTGCCATACACCTTCTGGGGGTCTGGTATATGGTACATTCTCTTCAAATCCTCTACTCGGAATGACCTTACCATTGTGCCTCTTGTTGTCAAAAAGGTTTTGTCACCAATGTTAATATTATATATAATTTATTTCACCATATCCGAATATGGTAAAATCTTATGGCGTGTAGCAATTCTATGAAGAAAACAGTTGGCTACATCATAAATAGAATATTCTGAGGTGTTAGGGGCATCCATTGTAGCTATCCTTTTGATTATGCGAGGTTTTTTCATCTTCGAAAAACATGTACATTTATTCCCATGAAGTGGAACCGCTTTCTGTAGCGCATGCAGTATCTGAAAATAGGGGCGACATCTCAGTGACTTCAGTGACGGAAGGTGTAGGATTAGCATGAGCCATGGGTTTCTTTGATTTTTTAGAAACCTTAGACATCGCAAAGAAATATTGTTTTTCTAGACTTGCCTACGAATAAGAAGAACAAGTAGTGAAAAAAACAATATGTGTGAGCGATGTAACATTTAAACTGAAATGATCAAGAATATAGTGTCGCATGTGACGAAATCTAAAATATTGATTAATCGTCAACCAGATCTCGTTTGGAGGCTCATATCTATCATATCGTTATGATTATGCATTTATTGAAAACGTGGATTCACGTGCCTGAATGGACACTTAAACATTTTAAATTAAACATTCTGCATCACTCTTTCATATGTGTGTCAAAGTCTCAAAACACCGAGCGCACTTTGTTTTTCCGATTGTGATTGAACTGTTTCCCTTTTCAAACGATGCTTTAATATATGAAATGATTTTTTAAGCTTCGAAACGTTGGTGGGGTAAGAGAAGGATGGATGATGTTGCGATGCGATATTTTATCGCAATCGCAATCTCGACGAAATTTGGAAGGCAGGAAGGATGATAGATGGCGAAGATGTGATGCGATGTATCACATCGGTGAAATGAAAGCGGGGTGGAATATATGATAGCGGGAGAAATTGTGATCTTGTGATTGCGATCGGTGACATGGCAAAGGCGGGTCTTGCTAATCATTCTTTATAATGTATATATTCATCACGGATCATTTTCCTTTATTATTTCTTTTTCTGCCTTTATCGGCCTTTTTCCCATGTTTCGAGCTTTTGGGCAATATCGCATCACAAAGTTCATGTGGAGTAGCTTAGAATGTTGCTTGTTGTATTTGAAATTGTGATTTAGGTTTTTCGGTTTTCCGCTTAATTGTATAAGGCAACAAGCTTATGACTTTGATTCATATTTTTGTTTATAAGTAACAACAATTTTATTGTCCTATCCTAAAAATTTAGAAGGGTCCCCATTATTTTCTATAAGGCATCTATTCTAAAATAATGGGGGTTGTTGAATAGGACAACACAATGGTTGGGAAATTTCTGAAGAAGAAGTATTGTGTGTTAGCTCTGATATTAATATAACTTGTTTCAATGGGTTTACATGTGCAATTTTCTGAGATTCATGTGTGGGTGATTTTTTGTCAGTGTTTCTAGTATGTATTTTTTCTTCTAAGCCATAACTTTGATCCATAAGTCTTTTGTATTTGGAAAAAAGTGATTGATTTTGAATTCTTTCTAAAAGCTTATGTTTATAATTTCCAAATTATTTATATGTTGTTCAACTTAAATATCATTAGCAAAATTCTTCTTGCTTTGTTTTTTATATTTATTTTCCACTTTCTCCTACCATGCTTCGCTAATGAATTGTCTAAAAAACCATAAGTTACCTTGCGTTTGTTAAATTGTTTATGTATCATGTGGTTAGTGGCCTTTACACTAGACTCCATGCCCAATGGTTCTTGTTCTATTCTTTCCAAACTAATTTCATCTCATCAAGTAAATATATCCAATGAGCTTATAAACCTACAGCTAAAGTGACAATGATTGGTAGAGTCTTAAGAAGATATCCCTCTCCAGATTGAAGAGTTGACTTTCAACCCAAAGTGGTTATAGGTTACCTTAGTTTTTCCCTCGACACCCGAGATTTTTTCTAAGTGATAACAAGTTGAATTGCTTTGTAGGTAAGATTTTGCATGTATAATCTCCTTGTTGATTTCTGGATTCATGGTATATGCATGTGATTTTCTGGTTATGTGTTGTCATTGGCTTGGATGATTTCTTGGATTGACATTTTTTTTAGCCTTGCCTTGACGTTTCCTGGACAACCATGGTGTTGTGGGTTGGAACAAACACTCTGGAATCCCTGGAACAACTTGGGTTGAGTTACTAGTCCTGGAGCCTAGCTTGGGACAAATTCTTTGGAGCACTTGGTGGGGTGAGTTACTAGTCCCTGGAGTCGGGTTGGACAAATTCTTTGGAGCCCTGGAAGGTTGTGGGTTGAGTTACTAGTTCCTGGATCCCTGGACAGCTTGGGTAGAGACCAATATGGTTGGTGTTAGTGATGTCCGACCGTGGAGGTGGAATCACTGTGGTTGAGGGTTGAGGTGTTTTGGCCTCGTGAAGCCTTGGTTTGGTATTTTCTTAGTTCATTCCATGAGATCCCACATTCATGCTTATAATATGGTGCGAGGGTGATTAGTTGAAAGAGATATTTCGTTCAGCCCAATCTATGGTCGGGTGGTACATGGAAGTCCCTGACTTGGTTGGGATTTTCCTATGTCAGTATGAGGCATTTCCTTATTATTATCTATGAGCATTTGTAGTATTATATTTGTGATATTGTGGCCGAGTTACCATGGTTTCTATGTTGTTTATTTTCTAGTTATATGATGTGTACCAACCATGTTTATTGTCATGAATCGTTTAGTTATTGATTTGTTGATGAATGTATGGACTAATAAGTGTTTTTGCAGCTATATGTAGAGGGCATAGAGAATTCTTGGTCATTCTCAGATGAATCTTAGAGTATTATGATCGGATATGAATTCATGACATATAGGTTCTATGTTTTCCATGTCTTTGACGAAATGTCTAGCATGTTCTGGGCAGTCTAGGTCAAGTTATTGATTTGAGTTTGAATGTTTAGCTTTTTCCTCATGTCAATAATGATTTCATAAAGTCTTGTATAGTTATGGGCAATGGTCTAGAGACTAGCCTTGAATTGTAGCTCAAACCTCGGGACCGCACCCTCTGAACGAGATATTTTGGGCTATAACTGCATGGAAACAGTTTCATGCGTGCATTTGGAGCCCTATAACCACACCCTTTCCTTGTTATGCATCCAGTTGGGACTTAATATGAGAAAAAAATAAACCCTAGATCAAAATTTGGTCACTTGTGGTATTCCTTTGGTCCTCGAGTGTCTTGTATCCCTGAGTGATGTTTCTGATAAGTCTAGTTGTTGACCCCACTTTCATATGTAAAAGTTGGAGGTCAAGTCATGTCATAGTAACTCTTCATCTCATGTTTACCCTGGAAAGATTGTAAATTGGGTAAATGTGGGAGGAGGGTGGTTACAGATGCTTCGCCGCCCTGTAGTTTATCATCCCGAAGTGAAAGGATGCCCCAACACCCTGTGATTTATCAGCACCAACTGAAAGGACACCATAACACCTTGTGCAGGCTATGACCTTGCCTAGCACTGCCCTACTGCCTTGAAGTGTTTTCAGGCCACAACTTGAAGGTGACTCCAATCACCCTGAAGAGTCAACAGACCACGTTTCGCAATTTTGAGACTAGATCCCCCTATTCTCTGAATTAATATAAGAAAGTTTAATAGAAGATATTATTGTACTGTGTATCCTGTCAAATCTTGGTATCCACTGACCACACTAAACAATATTTTCCAAATTGATCATTGCACTATGTTGCACAAACTTATCACTTCATTGCAAATCAAACACTGACAGTCAACGTTGCTAAATCAACTGACAATTGCACAAGCTAACCATTGTTCATCACTATACAAACTGCTACCACTTATAATTGCACCTCACTACACGTCACTACTCAAATAGGCCATTGCACATTACTACTGAATCAATGCATTGCACAAGAATAGATGAGCGTTCAAGTGCTCACAACGTTGGCTACTAACATCACTGAATCAAACGCCCTGTACAGCTGCAAATGTTGAACCGAGATGTCTGATAATGGAATACTCCAAGATGTCTCAGGTCATCCGTATGACCTACTTCTAATGTTCTCAAGTACTACCCACTGAGAGCTACCGACATATGTCTTTTCACTTCTATTGTTGATCATAGGTCATATGTTGTTGTCCATGCCCCATGTCAATAAGTTGTACGATAAGCTTATTAACACTTCTCAAGAGTCATGTCTATGTGTCAAGTCAAGTCACTACAAGTATATAAGTGTATTTCAAAATAGGTTCATTGTAGTCTATAAGTCAGGTCTAATAGATCAAGCTTGAATATGATATGTCATATCTTAATTAGTTCAACTCACTGATAAGTGTCTCATTAATTGAGGTCTCAATATCGTTGTCAAATTATAAGGTATATAGTCATACCATCAATTCTTTATGTGAAAAGTTAAGTCATGGAAAAGTTTGTCACAATTTGTCAAAAAGTCAAATTTGTCTCTTGAGGATATTGTCTATGTCAAAATTGTCAACTCATTATTAGGTGTCACCAGGTCAAGTCAAACTAAAGTCAAAATATCAGAAAATATATGTCAAGTCTTGTTACTATTTTGTGTATATTGTTAATCTCATTGTCACTAAACAACAAGTGTCACTTGTTGTATAATTAATCGATGTTATTATTATACTAGATCATTTGAAACATGTTATCAATTAAAAAAAAAAACATTCAATACACACATGAAGAAATGTCACACAGTATTATACATTCAAATGACAAAGATCATGTGATTTTTTGTGTTACTATACCAAGTATTACATACACCTTTATTTCATAGTCAAATTATATTTATCGTCACTGTTTCGTAAGGTCGTCAAGTTGTTGTTATGTCAAGCAAATCTCTGTATTTTTGCACGAAGTGTCACTATCAGTGTCACATCACATTCACCTTGTTAATTCAAGCCAAGTTTATATGTATCTAGTCAATCCTTAGATTAGTGCATGACTAAAATAATGAACCCCTTAATACCAATGTCTTATGGTGAGAATTAATGTCATATATTGACAGTCATATAACTAACAAAGGTGTTTCTAACAAATCTAAGAAATTGACTTTTGGATAGATAAACAAGTATTCTCCAATTTCACACTTGTTCACAAGACAGACCTAATAATTAACCTATAAACAATCTTAAAATTTGACACCCCTGAACAATTCCTAAGTTTCTAAAGACAAGCCCTAATAAGGTCTGTAACATAGCTTAAATCGGGTTTGGAAGGTCTTCTTAACCAATCACCAAAGGCTTTAAATTTATTTTTTCATGAGATGAATCTAAGCTACAAGTATTAAAAAAATACAGTGGAGGAGAATTGAGATGCACTAACAACCCTGTGGAAACCCTAGGAGGGGATCGAATTTCAAAGGCTTATCCACAAGAAAATACAAGGAATATGGAGCAAAAATTACTTTAGTAACATCACTCTTCAAATGCCAACGAACCTCCAAGATACCATAAAATAAACAAAGCCCTATTTCTTGTACCTTTCATTGCCTTTATGCCTCAAGTAGGTTGAACTATTTTGTTTGCCTCAGAGCTTCTCGGCTAGTTCGAAAGTTTAAAATGTAGAGGTTTAGAATGATGTGTTTTTGGAAGAGGATTATATCTTGTTTTTTATATTTTGTTTAGGCTAATAAGGGGCTTTATGAGTGACCATTAGACGGAAATTTAGGAGCTTCAAGGTAAAGTTATAATATTAAATATTTTATTAAGTTATGGCTTGTGTGCAAAATAAGAAAGGTCATGAGCATTATTAGGGATAAAAATTTAAGTTTAAGGCATGGGGGATTTATTTAATACTCTTACTAATAATTAGTGGATTTACCTTAATATATTTTAGTTATCTATTTATCGACCACTGACCAATATATGTGTGACATGACACAAACTATGAGGTTTTAGCCCACAAAATGGGGACCCTAACTTCAACTATGAATATCTCACAAACCATGAGGAACTACGTGGCATGTTACATACAATTGAAAACATATTTCCAAGGAGAATCCAATGACATGGATCTACAATACAAACTCAAATATTTTCCACTCCAAAAAACTTCGACAAAGTCAAGGTGTGTCCTTAGTCCAAGGAACCCAAACCCTAGGACCTGGGTTTTCAACCATCCAATAGTCGAGCTTCTAAATTGATGCAATCCAGACAATTATAAGAAGAATTCATTGTCAATTTGACATCAATGACTAGTGTTTTAGTCAAATTCAAACCCAATAAAACCCCAAGGTTAACATCAATGAAAAAAACATCCAACATTGATCACCCACATTTGTTGTCAATCATTCATTTCCTTATAATCTAAGAAAAAATTGAGGTTGTTGTGATTAGTCTTAAATTTGAATTGGTTTGCCACCAAATATGGCTTGAACTTGGCCAATGCATGCATGATGGTGAGCATCTCTTTGTCATATATAGAGGAGTGGTGCTTGTTCCCTAAGCTTGATGCTCTCAAAAGAAATAGGGTGGTCGTTATGCATAAATATTCATCTAATCTTTTCGCATGGAGCATCACACTCCAAAATAAAATGCTGCGAAAAATCACATAAAGCTAAAACAGGACAAGTGCTCATTACCTCCGTAAGTCACACAAAAGCCTCCTCTATTGCATCTATCCACACAAAGGCTTATTTCTTGGTCACATCTGTGAGTCGTGCTACGAGCTAATAAAACCCCTTGACGAACCACCTATAGTAGGTTCAAATGCCCAAGAATCCCTCAACATCATTACATTCTTGGGAGTATGCCATTTTATGATGGCTCAAATCTTCTCCTGATGGAATTGCACCCTTTCTCCACCAATCGCATGCCCCAAATAAAGCATCTAATTAAAACCAAACTCACACTTGGATAACTTTGCATAAAATAATTGTTCCTCCAATATCCTCAACACCTCCCCCCAATTTCAAATGTTCCTCCAATATCCTCAACACCTCCCCCCAATTTCAAATGTTCCTCCAATATCCTCAACAGCTCCCCCCAAGTTCAAATGTTCCTCCCAAGTTCTATTTATACCAAAATGTCATCAAAGAAGACTAACACATATTTGTGGAACTACTTATTAAAACCATGGTTCATATAGGGCTAGAAGGTAGCAGGCACGTTGGCCAACCCAAAATTCATAACCAAAAACTCATAATGGTTATTGTAACAACCCCAGGGTAAAATTTCATGTAATACAAGTCAATAAAGGAAAAAGAATAAGACCAAGGTCATGGGACACGTATTCCAAGATGAATGTTGGGAAAAACATCCTAGTGGGTGTCACTTTCGTTTATTTATGGCTAAAAAAATTGGCAAAGGCATTAGAAAAAGGAAAATAGGCATTAACTGGCATTTATTTATGAAAATAAAGGAAATATGAGAAAAGGGAGATGAAGGGTCACATATTTGCATGAGAGGGAAATTGAAGGAAAAATAGAGGAAAATGAAGAAAATAGAGGCCTCGATGATAAAAATGCTTATGAGGCTCAGTTCACAACCTTTTGTAATATTTAATTTGGAATTAGTTCAGAGAGAGAAGAGCACCAAGAGGATAAAGACATGAAGCAAGCAAAGGAAGGCAAAGGAAGAACAAGCAAGGAAGGTTGGATAAAGTAGCTTCAACATGAGGATTTTTCACGTAACAAGTAGCATGTGTGATTTCCTATCTTAGGTGTAAATGCATGGTACATTCATTTGTTCATTTGGTTCATTTGTTGTCATTGGCATGGGTTTTTCTAGGTTTGATAGTGGTTTCAGCCTTGCCTTGCCATTTCCGAATAGCCATGGTGTGATGAGAATCTTTTCCTGGTTGAGCTTTGGAGAACCAAGTGAGGCAGTCTCAGGAAAATTCCCAAGGGTTGGGGGTGGAGGTGGTTTAATCTCCAAGAAGCCCTCGACAGGTGGGTGGAGACTAGAAAATTCCTCAAGGTAATGGTGAAGAAACTCTGAGGTATTAAGTCTTGTTTTGGTCTTTGTGATCTCTTGACCAATTTTGGTGAGATAACGGTAGCCTGAGCGTGGAGGCGGTTTAATCTTTGGGAAGCCCTAGTTTTCTATGTCTTGAGTTCGCACATTCATGCTTGGAATATGGCGTGGGGGTGATTTAATAAAAGAAATAATTGGTTCAACCCAATCTATGGTCAGGTGGTACGTGGAATTCCCTGACTAGGTTGGTTTTTTCATATGTTAATAAGAGTTATTTTCCTATTGTAATCTATGAGCGCTTGCACTTGTTGTTATGATTATTTGATGTTTGTTTTTTCATGGTTAATAATCTAGTTATATGTTGGCTATAAGCCTGGATTGGTAATGTGCTCTAGCTATGTCTTATTCGATATTTGATAAGTATTTGATGGTTAATGAATGCATGGGCTAACAAGTGGTATTGCAACTATTATGAGAGGGAATTAGACCTTCTTGGTGATTCTCATATAATTTTCGGACTCGTATGATCATATATGCACTCGTGACCTGTATTTTACATGTTCACCATATTTTTGACGAAATTATTGCCATGGTTAGGCCTGGCTAGGTCAAGTCCTTATTCAAGTTTTATATGTTTAACATCGTCCTTATGTCATTTATCATTTTGAGAAGTCTCGGGGATTTATGGGCAAAGGTCTTGAGGTTGGCCTGGGATTGTGGCTCAGGTCTTGGGACTGTAGGAACTGAACTGAGCAATTTCGGTCACAACCGCATGGAGCAAGGCTTGTGAGTGTGGTTGGAGGCCTTCCACTGCATGCAAGCAATGTTAAGGGTGCGGTTAGGACTCTAGGTCACTGAAACAAATTTATAGCTCGGGGATTGACTACCTGGGGTGTTTCTTCAACTCTTGGGTGAACTATAGTCCCTGTAGGATGTCAACTTGTGGAAAATAAGTCTCAGTTGTAGGCCCCACTTCCTTAAATAAATCTAGGAGGTCGGGTCATATCATAGTGGCACTTTTCTTCACATTTACCCAAAGGGCTTGTAAAAGCAAGTAAATGTGGGGAGGAGTCATTACAGATTGGTATCAGAGCATGGTTCAAATACTTGGACTAGATGGGCTAGATGCATGTCGTCATGCATGCATTGCCATGATTATGGTTATAGTGCATGAGGTCATTGTATGCAGTTAGTTTTATCATGCATGATGTCAATATATTGCTATGATTATGATTATACATGTATCGTACTAATATGGATTGATTTTGCAGACGACATAGCCTCCCTTAAACTTCACTGAGGTATGTTTATTATGTTTATATTTGGTTATCTGACATGGTATATTTGCAGGAAGAATAAGATAAGAGATGACTAGCAGAATGGTGGATTACAGTTCATGAGACTCTCCTTACAGATGAGATGAGTAGCACAGAGATGAGTACTCTCCTGACATAGCATATACCTTGAGAAGTCTAAAGGTAGAAATCAGAAGTTGCAAGGTGGATAATGACATAATTAATCAATTACAAGATATACTTTCCAGGTCATAGGAAGAACAATTAGAAGTCAATGCATTTATCCTTCAGATTTTGTTATATTAGTGGAGACGGGGACAACCACAAATCAATTATGGACATGAGGATAGGACTAATGGGGCATAAGGTAGCAGATCTCGATGAGGGCATAGGTCGGACAGGGATGACGCAGTCATAGATGGTAGATTCTTAGATACACCTGACATGAGAGGCAATGGTTATGGGTTCTATTCTACTCTTGGTTCAGACATGTATCACGGTCACCATCGCTACCATCCTTACAGGAGGAGTGAGACGGGATACTTGAAAAATGAGTTCAAGAAAGTCAAGCCACCTACATTCAATGGAGATTTGAAGCAACCAAAGGATGAAGAAGCATGGTTGTTTGGGATGAAAAAATTCTTTGAGCTGCATGATACATAAAGAACATGAAGGCCACGATAACTATTTTCAGCCTTAAAGGGAAGGCAAACATTTGGTGGGAAGATGTGAAATGTGTCAGAGACATCAAGATGAAGGAGTTGAGTTGGCGTGAGTTTAAAAGACTCTTCTGAAAGAAGTATTTGTCAAAGAGATAATATGACAGAAAGGCCAAGGAGTTCTGTGAGTTGAAGATGGGATCTATGATAGATGAGGAGTACATGACTAAGTTTTTGGAGTTATTAAGGTATGTTCCTTACCTCAAGGATGAGAACACAAAATTTCAAAGATTTACAAGTGGAATGCCATCAGAATTTAAGGATCATATTCACTATGATGAGCCTAGGTCACTGGAAGAAGTCATTGGAAAGTTGAAGCACTGTTATGAGTAATCGAATCGTAATTCCGAATCTAAGCAGGGTTGGAAAGGGAATGACAAGAATAAAGGAAAGTGGTCATTGAAGCCGGGAAGACCTTAGGTTGTAGTTGAGAAAGAGAATGTGGCTTCTTACAATAATTTTAATGCAATTGAGAAGGGACATGAAACTCAGCCTCACAAGAAGCACAATAAGGGAAGTGGAAGAGAACCATTGTAGTGTTGGATATGTGGAAAGGATCATCACATGAAGGATTGTTCATTGATTCAGGATGGAAAACCTTATATTTACAGTGCTCAAGAGGTGCATATAGTTGGGGATGTGGGCGAGAGCATTCATCGGATCTATGCAACATTTGATAACAAGCAAACGGATCACCAGGCATCCATTATTAAGATGAAAGGTAAGATTTGTGCTCAAGTTGTTTCCATTTTGATTGACTTTGGACCTAATTATAATTATGTCAATCCTGGCCTGGTGGATAGGTGAGGTTTGAGAAAATAAGTGCATGAAGAGTCTTGGTTGGTGAAGTTGGTTACAGGCTAAGAAAAAATTTCATCATTGGCTAAGATATTTTGTATTTGAGCTGAATGGTATGCCTACATTAGCACATCTAAATGTTCTTCCATTGGGATCATACAATAGGCTTCGAGGTATGGATTGGTTGTACCTTCACAAGAATAAGGTGGATTATTATGAAAAGGCTATCGATTGCTTGGATGATGATGGAGAGAAGAGAATATTGCAGGGTAAGAAGAAGCATACCTCGGTGAGAATGGTTACAACTATGCAAGAAAAGCGTAGATGCAGGAAAGGGTTTATATTGTTCATAATGCATGTTTCCAGTGATAAAGTTAAGGATGTTGAGGTTGCGGAAGTCTTGAAGAGGTATCTCATTTTTCAATAGTTTAAGGATTTATTTCCAACATAGATTTCAAATTTTCTTCCTCATAAGGAAGCGGAATTTTCTATTGAGTTGGTACCAGGAGCAACACAGACATCAACGGCACCTTAAAGGATGATCACTCTATAGTTAATGGAACTGAAGTTGTAGTTGAAGGAAATGATTGACAAGGGATGCATAAGGCCAAGTGTGTCGCCTAGGGGTGCACCAGTGTTGTTTGTGAATAAAAAGGACGGTACTCTTAGGTTTTGCATTGATTACAGGCAATTGAACGAGGTGATGATCAAGAACATGTATTTGATACCGAGGATTGATGATTTTTTAATCAGTAAAAGGGAGCAACATTGTTCTCAAAGATTGATTTGAGATCGGGGTATCATAAGGTACACATTAAAGAAGAGCACATCTACAATACTACTTTTCGGACCAGGTATAGGCATTATGAGTTTGTTGTGGTTCCTTTTGGTTTGACTAATGCTCCAACTACTTTCATGTGTTTTATGAATAGTGTGTTGTGTCCTTATCTGGTCAAGTTTTTGATAGTATTCATTGATGACATATTGATATATTCTAAGAATGAGGAAGAGCAATTTGAACACCTGGAAACAATGTTAATACTGTTGAGAAAACATCAGTTGCATGCCAAGCTTAGTAAGTGCAATTTCTTTCAAAAAAAAGTTCATTACTTGGGACATGTTGTTTCCAAGGAAGGAATAACAGTCAATCCAGAAAAGATCAGAGCTATCATGGAACGGGAAGCTCCTAGGAATGTGGATGAATTAAAATCATTCATTCGGTTAGAGGGTTATTCAGTAGGTTCATCAGGAACTTATCATGGATTGTCTATCCTATTACATCCTTGCAGAGGAAAATAAAGAAATTTGAATGGATAGAGGAATGCACAACTAATTTTGAGAAGTTGAAGCAGTTGCTTAACAACACTCTAGTTCCAAAGATTGCAGATTAAACTAAAGAGTTTACGGTCTGTACAAATGCTCGAAAGAGAGGACTTGGAGGAGTCTTTATGCAATAGGGACATGTGGTATGCTACAAGTCAGGGAAACAGAATGACCACGAGCATAAACATGTGAACAATGATCTTGAGTTGGCATCGATCATTCATGCATTGAAGATGTGGAGGCATTATCTTCTTGGAAGGAGGTTTGTGTTGACGAGTGATCAGAGTGGGTTGAGATACTTGTTTTACTAACCTAATATGAATGCCAGACAAGCTAGATGGTTGGCCACACTCAATGAGTTTGACTTTGAGATCAGGTACATTAAGGGAAAGGAGAGAAGTGTTGTAGATGCTTTTAGTAGAAGAGTGCAGGTGAATCACATCACAAAAGTAAGTTCTTATGGGTCAAACTTGCAGGAGTGGATCATGCAGGTAGGGAAGCAGAATAACAAGTATCGGCAGCTTAAGCACAGGTTACAACAACAGGGTGTAGGTGAATAGGATATGGATTATCATCTCATGAAAAATGGGTTGGTGAGATTTAAAGACAAGATATATGTGTCAAACAATAATGAACTCGAGAATATTATCTTGAGGGAATTTAATGTTAAGCCATATTAAGGTCACCTGGGATATCATAAGACATTGAGAGATGTGAAGAAGTTCTACGATTGGTTGAATTTAAAGAAAGAGGTGGATTAGTTCATCGTAAGGTGTTTGGGTTATCAACAGGTAAAAGTAGAGTGCAAGCATCTAGGTGGTTTATTGCAATCGATTCTGATTCCAGAATGGAAATGGAGGTCATTTCCATGGATTTCATTATAGGTTTGTCAAAGACATCTAGATAGCATGATTCCATCATGGTTTTGGTTGAAAGGTTGATATAATATCTTTTAACTTCAAGGATGCATTCAAAGTCGCATATAACAGAGCATATTAACCAGGTAATTTAAACCACATGAAAATAAGCGGAAAATCATAAGCAAACATGAGATCAAAGACACAACGATTTGATTACGGAGTTCACCAAATGTGGGCTATGTCTTCGGGCCCTGATCAACAATGGGGAGGCCTTCTTTCATTAAGTGGCATCAAAGAAATCAATTACAAACAACTTTACAAAAATGACCCTTATACCTCCAATATGGATGATGACCTAAAAATGGAGAGCTCTGCTAGAGAAACACATGTCATCACTGGATTTGTGCCACAAAATCATGCAAAATCGACTATAAATTTGTTGAATTCTGGCACTGTCACCTCTGGCCCTCTAAGGGAATCTTTTTGGTATATTTGCAGATCTCTTGCTCATGGTTCTGCTGCCTCCTCTTCTCAGGGTTTCGCACACGTCCTACGCCGGCCTGCCTAGTTTAAATGCATAATAGGTTTATATATATTGAAGTCGGGCATATATACCAACGTGGATCATGTGGTCTGTTCGAAAAAACGCTTAAATTGTTTGTGGGTGGTCGGGGGTTCCAACCCCACCGACCCCCAAATAGAATGCACGTTTGTTTTCATAACCATCATCGGTTTAAAAATATGGTGGCAATCCATTATCGATTGGCGGTTAGCATATTTTATTTTTGGCGTTTGTTCCACCGGTGAACCGTTCGACTATTCATCTGCGCATATTCAACGCCCACCAAAACATAAACATGTATATCACTCTGGAATATGTTTAGAGCAGTGGTTACATATTGCGTTGACAATTGGTGTGTGGGGGCGGGTCGACTCGCGGGTGGCCAACCCGCCACGGTATATTATGTATATAATACAACAATTTCCTAAGATGTGGCAGCGGTGGTAGCCCGCCACCCCGACTTGATTTTTAATATATATAATACAATATGACTGTTGCGGAGGTGGTAGCCCACCACCCCTAATTTATATTTTATTTTTATTTTTTAATCATAATGGTTCAAAATCTTCGGTAAGAAAATAAGGGATATTAGGAAAATTAAGTAGGAAATAATTTCGCTCGTTCTAGTGGCCGGATTCCATGCATTAGGTCGCTACCAAATTGTTGTCTCTTTAAGACTACCACTTGGCCAAGTTTGACCAGAACTTTGACCAACTGTAACTTGAGCATGCGAACTCGAATTTGAGTGTCGTTCGTACTATTGGAATTAGGGTGATGAGAACTACGATCTGGTCCTAGTTTCACTTCCATATGATGACTTTTATTTTTGAGCTATTTTCAAGGCCACTTATATTTTTGGATCCTCTCGTATCATTCTTCCCCACTAAGGAGCTTTTGGTCCTCCAAAATCATGAACACATCCTTCACATTGTCTATGCCTTTGTCAAGCCACACTTCAACATCTGCATTGCATGCAAAGCTGGTACATTATTTGCAGTCACATAAAAAACCACACATGACTCCAACAACCCCATACTTTCCAAGAATTAATAACACACACTCATTGGTCAAGTTTACATTATAATATAAACCAATACCCCAACTATCAACAAAAGGCCAAAAACATCATCGTTGCTTTAATAAGTGACAGAAAACACATCATCACCTTTACAATTATTCATAACTCATGATTTACAATTTATGGCCATGACAAGCGACTATACCTAGTAAAACCATCTCTTACTCAACAAAGTGAATGGGTCATCTCCCTGTGGTGGATTCACTTGTTGAATATCTTCACCAGTTGGTTTCTTCATAGGTGCTTCCTGGGCCTAGAGTGTCTGACACATGGCTTTCTGGTGTTCATCCTCGTCGCAGTAACTATAATGATTATTTCTCCTCCAAACTTTATGAGTCAACTTGGAACGCTTTCTCCTAGTGCACCTCTGATAAGTGCCTGTGGAATCCTCACTATCACGGGAATGCAATGAGGTGATTTCATCGTCTGTCGTTAGTTGGTCACTAGCTATCTTGAAGCATTCCCCAACCTCTTTTCTGACATATCCAAGTCCTGTATAATGAGGAAATTCCTCCACTTTGATGTGGGTCACAATTCCCTGGCCATTAATGTCGAGGCCCTTTCCTTGATATCCCATTTTCTTCGACAATTTTGATCCAATTCTTGTAGTATGTTTCTCAAAAGCAGCGAAATCATCATCATAAAAAGTAAATGAAATTGACGAATCACTTTTTACCTCAGGCTTGTCATGTTGTAACTTCTCTAAGGCCTCCTCCTTGGCTTGTAGTTGTTGTTTCAACCTTTGTTTCTCTTTCTCTACTTCTTGTAGGAGTCTCCTTAGTTCAACATTCTCCATTTGAATGCTTTGGTTGATTTCTTCGAGTTCTTGGATCCATGCCGCATTTGGTGCCCTTTTCATCTTTGGTACAACATCTGTTGAAATCTTTGTCTCATGGCCTAAATCGGAACCCAAGTCGATGGGTCCATATGTTGCAATCCCAAGAGTTGAAATCTTCATTTCGTCACCTGAATCTAATCCCAAGTAAATTGGTCCACCGCTTACAACTCCCGCAGCTATGTTCCTGTCATCCTCTTCTGATTCAGATTCTTGGTCTTGTTGCACGGTTGCAACTGTCTTCTGCTTCTCCTTTTTGTCATTCCTCTTATGTCTCAATTATGGATGTAGTTTCCAAAAATTTTGCTCATCATGCCCTTCTTTCACACAGTGAGTACAAGAGGGCTTTGTTCCTCTTCTCTTAGTTGTTGTTGCCCTCTTTAGGTGGTCATCTTGTTCATGATTCCCCCTGATTTCAAGGTGCACAACCTTCAAACTAGCTTCATCAAGAGTCTTAGGTTCAAATAATAATAATGAGTGACCCAAATAACTATGCAAAGAGTTGATATATTTCATCAATGTCTCAAGAGTGTCTAGTGGAACATTCAATGCTAGTGCTTGTTTCCTAAACTCCTTTGTAAAATTTTGAACATTTTTACCTTTACTTTGTTTCATATGTTTTCATTCCACCATGGATTTTTGTCTATAACCCAATGGGTAAAATTGTCCCATTAAAGTAGAAATGAACTCAAACCAAGATGAAAGAAGTTTATGGCTATTCTTACCACCTTGCTGCAACTTGCCTTCCCACCACATGAGAGCAGTGCCACTCGATCGAAGGGATGCTAGCTTGATCTTGGCTTCATCCTCTTTGATTTGCTATATGCAAAAATACACTTCAACTTGTCTGATCTAGTTATCTAGCTTTTCTGCATTAGATTCTCCACTAAATATGTGTAAATCAAAATTGATATCCAGCTTGAAAAAGGGCTTATTAGATGCATTCCTCTGGTTCCTGTTAGAATAATGAGAAGAGGAAGAAGAATAACTTTCACTGGAGGACGGAGAGGGAGGAGGATATCCTCCTCCACCTTCATAGTGTATCGATGCATGATCTTATGGCTCTTTCTTCTCATTCTTGATTGTCTTCTCATATTCTGCAAATAGCTTGTCCACTGTGTCTACCATGTTGAATAAGATCTTGTGAAAATTTCTCTCTTCTTCATCTCGTGCATCATCGTCTGCCATGTTTTGTCATCGTGGTGGATGCCCCGCTTCGGGATCAAAGGATTTGAGTTATTCTTCACCTTTTTGGAGCTTGTTCCTGGTTAGCATTCACTCACACAATTCGTATCAAGAAGACCTACTTTTATACCAAACTTGATCCAATATATTTTAACTTCAAGGATGAATTCAAAGTTGCATATAACATAGCATATTAACCAAGTAACTTAAACCACAAGAAAAGAAGTGGAAAAACATAAGCAAACATGATATTAAAGACACAATGATTTTATTATGGAGTTCACCCAATGTGGGCTATGTCTTCGGGCTCTACTCAATAGTGGGGAGGCCTTTTTTCATTAAGGGGCATCAAAGAAATCAATTACAAGCAACTTTATAAAAATTACCCTTATACCTCCAATCTGGATTATGTCCTGAAAATTAAGAGCTTTGCTGGATAAATGAACGTTACCACTGGATTTTTGTCGTGAAATCGTGCAAAATCGACTATAAATTTGTTTAATTCTGACATTGGGACCTTTGGCCCTCTAAGGGAATATTTTTGGCATATTTGCAGATCCCTTGGACATGGTTCCGTTGCCTTCTCAGCTTAGGGTTCCGCTCCCGCCCTCCGCTGGCCTACCTGGTTTGAATGGGAAACTCAATTTATATATATTGAAGTCAGGCGTGTTATTGCCTAAATCTACCTCAGGCTGAAGGAAGGCAGAGTTCAGGGTAACATCAAACCACGCTCAATCTGGTAGCTAGCCCTACCAGAACAGGAGAGGGCTCTCTCCGGGTCAATCTCAGCAAAAAGTAAATCAATAGGCTAGGTATATAAGTGAAGGAGTTTGATTGTGTTTTTGGGGTTTTTGTTGGACCCATTGTTTGATGGCACTCCTCAAAGTGTTCCTGCTCAGCAACATATTGACAGAATGGCAGATTTCTTCGATCTTCATGAAATTGATGCGGAAAATGTGACCATGAGATTGTTTGTGCAAACTTTTGGAGGTGAAATAAGAAAGTGGTTCAGAGCTTTGTAGCCTAGAAGTATTGCTACATTGGATGAGCTTCAGAGACAATTCCTGGATTGGTGGGAAGTAAAGAAATATCCTCTCCAGATCACTTCTGAATATACCAAGATCAAGCGCAACGCTGGTGAGTCAGTCCAAGACTATTGTATTAGATTTAATGTGGTTTACAATGCAATTCCTGATGATTTAAGGCCATCTAAGAAGTCAGCTTTGCTTAAGTTTCCGGATGGTTTTGATCCGGACATGGCCTATCAATTACGAGAAAGAGATCCAGCCACTTTGGAGAAGATGCAGAAAATCGCAGTGAGTGTTGAAGCTAATTTGAATGACAAGAGAGCTAGATTGAGAGCAGAAAAGAAAGTCACAATAAAGGAAGAAGCTTCTAATGAGACTGAAAACCCTAAAAAGACTCTTTGCCCACCAAAAGACCAAACATTGACTGTCAATGACTGGAAATGATTTTGATGGACTTTGATGAACAGATACGGACCAGCAGGTACATGACATGAGGGATATGAGTGAAAAGACCCTTCCGTCAGATGATCCATGCTCCTAATGGAATGCAGCTGACTGAACTGAATGAGACACCTAAAATGAAATGCAACAAAAGAGATTTTGATCTCTGACGGAGGAATGAAGAGACCGACTCTAACAAGGCGAATATACCAACATGGACCGTTTGGTCCATTGGAAAAAACACTTAGATTGGTTGTGGGTGGTTGGGGGTTGCAACCCCACGGACCCCTAAATAGAAAGTGTGTTTTTTTCATAATCGTTGACGGTTTAAAAATACAATGGCAAGTCATTACCAGTCGGCGGTTAGAATATTTTAGTTTTGTTGTTTGTTCTGCTGGTGGACCGGTCGGCTGTTAAGTCGGGCGATTTCAACACCTGTCGGAACATATATATCACCGTGGTATATGTTTAGAGCAACGATTAGATATTTTGTTGACAGTTGGTGTGTGGGGGCAGGTCCACCGGTGGGTGGCCCACCCGACACAATATTTTATATATATATACAACAATTTCATGGGGTGTGGCGGGGGTGGCGGACCGCCACCCCGACTTGAATTTTTAATATATATAATACAATATGATTGTTGCGGGGGTGGCAACCCGCCACCCCTAATTTTTATTTTTATTTTTATTTTTATTTTTTAATCACAATGGTTCAAAATCTCCCACTAAAAAATAAGGTATATTAGGCAAATTAAGTAGGAAATAAATCCTCCCACTTCAGTGGTCGGATTTCGTGCGTTGGGTCGCTGCCAAATTGTTGCCTCGTTAAGACTCCCACTTGACGAAGTTTGACCAGCTATAACTTGAGCATACGAACTCATATTTGAGTGTCGTTCACATCGTTGGAACCAGGGAAACGAGCACTACGATATGGTCCTAGTTTCACTTCCATCTGATGACTTTGATTTTAAAGCTATTTTCAAGGCCACTTGTATTTCTGGATCCTCCTGGATCACAGGTTGACCAAGGTAGCTAACTTCATTCCAATGAAGTCTACTAATTCAGCTGGTGAGGTAGCTCATATTTTCATGAGGGAGAGAGTGAGATTTCATGGTGTTCCTAAAAAGATTGTATCTGACAAAGATGCCAAGTTCACTTCTAGGTTTTGGAAGGAGTTGTTTGTAGGTTTGGGTACATAGTTGGCTTTTAGTACAACCTATCATTCGCGGATAGATGGATAGACAGAGAGGTTCAACAAGATTCTGGAGGATGTGTTGAGGATATATGTTATGCATCAATAGAGGAGGTCAGAGGATTATCTTCCATTGGTATATCTTACGTACAATAATGGGTATCAGGATTCATTGAGGATGAGTCTGTTTGAGGCATTTTATGTGTGTAGTTGTAATACTCCCATCAGCTGGAGTGATCCAGTGAACATGGTATTGATTGGACCAGACATATTGGCTTAGATGGAACAAGAAATGAAAGTTATCAAGAAGAATTTAAGAGCAGCACAATATAGACAGAAGAGTTATGCAGAACAACACAGGGCATTTAAGGAGTTTCAAGTTGGGAAGCATGTGTACTTGTGCATCAAGCCCAAAAATATCTCCTTGAGTATTGGGTCATGTGCCAAGTTGGCACTTTGGTATTACGGGCCTTTCGAGATCCTTGGGAGGATAAACCAATGGCCTACAGACTTGCACTACCCCTGAAAATGAAATTCCATGATGTTTTCCATGTTTCATTGATTAAGATATATGTGAAGGATGTTGATAATGTGATTGATTGGTTTGTATTGTAGGTGGATCCAGAAGGATAATTCCAGCAAGAACCTTAGTGCATACTGCAACAGAAATAACCCATGCCCCAAAAAAAAACAATCAAGCAAGTTAAAGTGCAGTGGAAGCACTTTGGGCCCGATGAAGCTACATGGGAGATGGTTGATCAAATGTGGGCTATGTATCCTTCATTATTTGTTGGTTGAGGCAAAGGAGTTTTGGTATATGTACATACCTATGTATGGTTTTTATTGTAAATACCGCAATGATCTATATTATAAAGCTCCAACAAGTGGTATGTTTGTCATGTTGGTCATGGTTTTCATTAGTTTCCTATTGTAAATACTGCATCGAGCTATGTTATAAAGCTCCATAGGCAGTATGTTTTGTTTTTAGTGATTTTTGGTCATAGGTGTCATAGAACACTGAGGACGATGTTCCCCCAAGGGGGGGGGTTTGTAATAGCCCTGGGTTAAAACTTCATGTAATAGAAGTAAATAAAGGAAAAAGAATAAGGCCAAGGTTATGGGACACGTATTCCAAGCTAAATGTTGGGCAGCTCATCGTAGTGGGTGTCACTTCAGTATATTTATGGCTAAGGAAATTGGCAAAGGAATTAGCAAAAGGAAAAGAGGCATTAATTGAAATTTACTTAAGAAAACAAAGGAAAATATGAGAAAAGGGTCGCAGATTTGCATGAGAGGGAAATTGAAGGAAAAATAGAGCAAAATGAAGAAAATAGAGGCCTTAGTAATAAAAATTCTTATGAAAATAAATTCACATTTTTTGTCTGTTTGGCTTTGGAATTAGTTCAGAGAGAGAAGAGCACCAAGAGTAGAAATCAAGAGAGCAATCAAAGGAAGGCAAAGGAAGGATAAGGAAAGAAAAGGACAAGCAAGGAAGGTTGGATCAAGCAGCTTCAACAAGATGATTTTGTAGGTAATAGGTTTCATGTGTGATTTCATAGCTGGGGTGTGAATGTATGGTACATGCATTTGCTCATTTGGTTCATTTTTTGTCATTGGCATGGGTCTTGTCAGGTTTGACATTGGTTTCAACCTTGCCTTTCCATTTTCGGATAGCGATGGTGTGATGATATTCTTTTCTTGGTTGAGCTTTCGATTGTCAAGAGGTTTTGGAATAGGGTGAGGTGCTCTCAGGAAAATTCCAAAGGGTTGGGGGTGGAGGTGGTTTAATCTCTGAGAAGCCCTAGACAGGTGGGTGGAGACAAGCGAATTCCTCAAGGTAATGGTGAAGAAACTCTGAGGCATCCAAGCTTGCTTTGGTATTTGTGATCTCTTGACTATTTTTGGCGAGATCTGGTATCCTAAGGGTGGAGCTGGTTTAATTTTTGGGAAGCCCCCTTTTTTAATGTCTCGAGTTCCCACATTCATGCTTAGAATATGGCATGGGGGTAATTGGCTGAAAGAAAGATTTGGTTCAACCCAATCTATGGTCGGGTGCTACATGGAAGTCCCTGACTTGGTTGGATTTTTCATAAGTTAATAAGATTTATTTTCCTATTCTAATATATGAGCACTTTCACTCGTTGTTATGATAATTTGATGGTTTTTTTGTCGTGGTTAATAATTATATGCTAGGTATAAGCATGGATTGGTAATGTGCTCTAGCTATGTCTTATTTGAGATCTGATAAGTATTTAATGGTTAATGAATGCATGCGCTAACAAGTGTTATTGCAACTATTATGAGAGGACATTAGACCTTCTTGGTGATTCTCAAATAAGTTTCAAACTCCTATGATCAGATATGCATTCATGACTTGTATTTTACATGTTCACCATATGTTTGACGAAATGACTGTAATGGTTAGGTCAAGTTCTTATTAAATTTTTGTATGTCTAGCATCTTCCTTATGTCATTTATCATTCTGAGAAGTCTCAGGTAGTTTTGGGAAGGGGTATTGAGGCTGGCCTCGAATTATGGCTCAGATCTCGGGACCACATGCACTGAACTCAGTGATTTAGATCACAATTGCATGGAGCAAGGCTTGTGAGTGCAATTGGAGGCCTTCAACCACATGCATGCAATGTCAAGGGCGTGATTGGGAGCCTAGGTCACTGAAAAAAAGTTCCAGGTCAAGGGTTAGCTACCTGGGGTGTTTCTTCAGTTCCTGGATGATCAGTAGTCCCTGTAGGATGTCAGCTTGTGGTCAATGAGTCTCAGTTGTAGTCCCCACTTCCTTAGATGGAGCGAGGAGGTCAGGTCATGTCATAGTGGTGCTCTGCTTCACATTTACCTGGAGGGATGGTAAAATAAGGTAAATGTGGGTAGGGGGCATTACAACTGTAGTGACATCTGAAAGCATTTTTTGGAATATCTTGCTCTCTGACTCTAATCTAGTGGTAGCCCGAGCAGAGATGAATCTTGGAAAAATATATGGCCCTCTATAATTTTTCCATCAATTAATTAATTATAGGAATGGGTATCAATTTTTTATAGTCTTCATATTCAATTCCATATAATCAATACACATCCTTTGGGATCCATCCTTCTTTTTTATTAGGATCACCGAAGAACCAAATGGGCTAGAACTAGGGCGAATGTGGCCTAGTGCAAGAAAATCCTAAATAGTCTTCTCGATCTCATTTTTATACGCCTTGGGATGCCTGTATGGATGGTGATGACCTCCTAAACCCCCTCTTCCAACTTAATGATATGCTCAAAGCTCCTATCAGGTGGCCTACCTAGAGGAATATCCCCAAACACCTTTTGATATTTATGCAGTAAAGCTACAATATGTTGGATAATGTTGATGATGATTTGTTGACTTATTTTCCGAAACTCTGCACTTCACTACCAACTCAATTTCTCCATGTCAAAAGATTGCTTTCGTCTTGTTTAACGTCACCACCTTGGGAGGATAGGTGTGCATGCCTCTTGGCACCATCTTCTCGCCATCTTGCATAAACTCCATCTCCATTTTCTTGTATGTTGTAGTGTAACGCCCAATAGAGATGAGCCATTGAACTCCCAACACTATGTTACTGTGATGAACATTGGTCCAAAAAAAGTCATTTGTAACGATGTAGTTCACCATTGTCAAGCTCATCTTGGGGATCATCTTGGTGCTCTACATAAATTTGTTTCCCGGTATGACTATGGAAAACCCCTCAAACTTTGTGGTGGCTAACCATCTTCTAGATATAAAACTGACATCTATAAAATTGTGAGTGTCCCCAGCATCAACCAAAATTGTCTCCCTCTACCTTTTTCTAGTACCTCGAACCCTAAGTGTGATATATCAAGGAATCCTAGTGAGTGTCGCAATGACGCTACTCTTATCTCACTCCTTGGGTTGCTTGCCCTCCAACTGTCGAAGATCCTCTTGTGGTTGTTCCTGCTCATCCTCCTCGTTCTCACTGTTGGAGAACACCTCAATATAGTGAGCCTTCCCATTTGTTGTACATCTATTCCCTGGTGCCCAAGGTTCTTGACAAGTGAAGCATAACTTCCTACTCCTAATATCTCTTCTACTCTCCTCATCCAATTGTTTTCTATCGTTCCACTCCTTTTTAGGAGGCTTGATGTATTTCCCCTTTGGTGGGAAGGTTGATTTTGTTGGCACTCTAATCTTTGGAATTACATACCGCAAATCCCGGGTTCTACTGACTGCATCCTGCAAAGAAGTGGGTATGTAAGACCTTACTAGCCCTCGTAGATACTCAACCAATCCCTCAACAAATAAGATAATTCTCCTAGCTTCTTACATATATGTTACCATCATGGATTGTCTCAAAAATTTTGATATATAATGCTCTGGGTTTCCTATTTGTTTGAGTTGTGTCAATTCTCAAAAATATATTTCCAAATCTTTTCAATCAAATTGCTCTAGGAAAGTCATCATAAGAGGTCACGTTGGCGTGTCCCAAAGTATTTAAGCTATGGTACCACCAATCATGTGCTTCTCCTTCTAGGTGTAGAGTGGCCAATTCAATAGCATCAACCTCAGTTACTTGGTTAATTGAAAATAGGTGTTAAGCTTCTAGATCGATGCCCTCATTGTGCATCTAGTAGAGCCATCAAAGTTTGGGAGGGTTAACTTCCTAATAGTATGTTGTAATTATGTGCTTTGTGTGGGTGCTCCCCAGGACCCTTGCTTTTGTTGCCACTCTTCAAAAGACAAAAAACTTTGAAAGTGATTGCATCTTGAAATCCATCTCCCATTAACTGATATTCCTGAAAATAATCTCCCATTGGCATGTCTTTTTGATCTGTTGGTTCTATCTGACTGGTAGGAATAAATCTAGGCTTAGTGGGTCAAGATATTCTGGTATAGATATGGGGGTGGCTTTGGGGATTTGTTATGAGAATATTTTGATATGTTACTACCCTTCACTGGCATATGATTCTCCATTGTTGCCTTTGTTAAAGTTTTGTTGTCTCGTTTCTTCAACCATTTCTTTATGGCAGTTTATGAAAATGTTTAGTGTTAGTTTTTGTAGCATCGGATATGTTCTATCCATGAAATTTGGTGGAGAGGCTAGAATAAATGAGATATCAAAAACCTAGAAATCGATTCTGGAAATTCCACCTAGAGATTGCTTAATTAGATTATTAACTAGTTTTTAAATATTTCCTAATTATAAACTTAGGGAATATGGTTAATTAATCATAATTAATTCAATCAAGGTGTGAATCATCTAGAAACTCACATGGATAGACTCCAAGATGATCCTAGCCATTGATTAAGTTTTAATATTGGACGTTGGTGCTCCAACCCTAGATTATAAGAGGAAGTTGGTGGGAACTTGGACAAGATACACCAAACACACCAAAAGTTTGATTTCCTTGGCCGATTTCCAAAGAGCAACAACAATTGCCGGAGAGCCAAAGATCAAAGAAAAGATAGTGAGGAGCAAGGACAGTGGGTTCAAAGGAGATTTTTCCAGATCTGAAGAGTCAGATACAGGAGGGTTGAGTTTCCTCGGTGAGCTTGCAAAAAAGCTTTATAGGTAGAGTGCGATTTGGCCAGATAGAGGGTCAATTCAGTTGTTGGAGGCCAGGAAGATTTTCAGAAGGGGTCAACGAGTCATTCTTAGAGGCTAGATTGAGAAGATGGCTTGATTAGTTATGGTTCCAGGAAGAGCGTTCTAGTGCTTGCGTAGGGTTGACGCAGGGTTTCATGGAGCCCATTCAAAGCCAGTTTCAGAGTTGGATTAATGTCGAGCGAGACAAAATTTGTCTCACTAATTTTTTGTGGCTAGTTTCTCCTGTAATGGATTTTCGGTTTGTGCATTCATATTGTACTAATATTTTCACTGCTGCATAATAATAAAAACTCTTAGATGTTGCACCAGTTTTCCCAAGTTGGGATTTTGCGGGGACAATTGTCCAAAAATAACAATGTCATTTTTATGTGTGTGTATGCTAGTATTTTCTCAGTTTCCAGTGGTATTGTTTTCCGCAGTTTTATTTGAGAAGGTTGCAGTGTGATTCATTTAGTATTTGTCATAGAAAACTGCAAATAAATTGTTAAATTAATTAACAATTAGAAGAATAATTTCTAGTTACTGCAATAGTACTTCAGATTTGAAATTTTCACATGGTATCAAAGGGTAAGTGATTAGTCGGGAAGCTCAGAAGCGGATGAGAGAATTTCCCTGGTCAGAGGGAGAAGCAGGCCAAAATTCCTAGAGGTAATGTTATGCTCAACTAGGTAGTGTGAATTGTTGGGAAGAATTTGATTTTCAGTTGCAGGAGGTAGAAAAAGTTCGAATTTCCAAGTATAGTGATTCCAGCAGGTAGAGGGAGCAACAACAACTTAGTTTTTTGTTGAGCAGATTGTTGGTTGGACGTATAGTGTTTTGCAACAATAGAACCAATGTCGTGTGCAAGAGAAAAGCACACACAACAAAGGGAAAAAATTCTCTCAAGGAACTTTGAGTCTCAAAAGTTTGATTTTTTTAGGTAGATTGGTAGTAGCAACTAGCAGATCTGCGCATTCTAGAAAGGAGTGCCAGTAGCATAGCAACAACCGAGCAGACGAAAAGAAGGAGTTTTCCACTTGATCAGATATGGCCACAACAAGACTTAGAGATCAGGATAGCTAGGATGGATCATTCAACTACGTCATATGGAAGGATAGGATGTCCTTCCTTCTAGATGAATATGACCTGAAAGGATACATAGATAATGTAGTGGTAGTTCCTCAGGATGCAGATCAACATAAAGGATACATGAAGGAGATGGAGAAGGCGAAGCGATTGATTCTGGATGGAGTCTGGGACCATATTTTCTGACATATAGCAACCAAGGGAATGACCAAAGAGATGTGGATTCTATCTCCATGCTATATCAAGGTACTTCCAAGCAACAGAAGATGTTCCTGGAAGAGAAGCTGAGATGCATCAAGCTGCAGAAAGGGGAAGGCATAGATCCCTTCCTCACCAGGATTCAGGAGGTCCGAGACCAACTTGCAGCTGTTGGGGAAGCACCTCAACCATCAGAGCTAGTGTGATTGGATCTAAACAGTGTCTCAGAGGGTTGAAAGTATTCGTCCAAAGTATATTGGGCAGAAATACTTTTCCACAATGTGATAGGATTTAGGTCAATTTACAGCAAGAGGAATTAAGGAGAGATTTTCTAAAGAGTTCCATCAGTGGCAACAACAATAAGGGATCAAAGGTGGTGAAAGAGGAGGACAATGTGGCCCTCACATCAAAGGGTCTCAGCCAAGGGCAGGGGGAGAAAAGAAGGAAGAATAAGGACCTGTTAAAGGTCAAGTGCTTCAGGTGTGGTGAGCTTGGTCACTACATCACGCAATTTCCTCCCAGAAAGAAGAACAAGTCGAAGAAGCAGAACCAATAGGCAACATTAGCCAAGATCGACAAGTTGTCCTCCAGGTTTAAGGAAGACTTTGTGATGATGGCAACCATACCTCCGAGAATGAGGTGGGGTGACTTGGATTTGTAGCCCCAAATAGATACAAATTTGGGTAGGTTCCATTGAGGAGTCCACCTCATGGATCATTACCTCGCTATGGGGGTCCACAATATTCAGTATCAGGATGGATTAGTGTTAGGAGATGTAGTCATATATCATAGTGATAGTTGCAAACTTATTGTAGTCAGATGCTGGAGAGCAGAGTGCAGAGTTGGCAATAGTGCAAATTCAACAACAACACAGATTATTCAGAGACAGTGTAGAGGCTAGTACCAGTCAGAGACTCGGGAGACAGATGCATCATACTGAACACAGTTGATTCAGTATTTCAGATGCTTCTCAGTTGCAGTTGTTGCAGTTGCAACATCAACATATGAGAGGGAGTTGCAGTGCAGATGCAGTGTTGGAAACAATACAATAGGGTCAGCAACAGTAAGGATGCAACACCAGAGTTGTGCAGTGGTAGGCAGTCACAGTGGCCAGATATCAGTAGCATGACAAGAGGTGATACAAAGATAGGGTGTTGTGGTAGAATGTGCAGCACTAAAGAGAACACAATCCTCATTAAGAGGGAGCGTTATATTTTGTAGCATTAGATGTGTTCTAGCCTTGAAATTTGGTGGAGAGGCTAGAATACATGATATCTCCAAAACCCATAAATCGTTTCTGGAAATTCCACCTAGAGATGGCTTAATTAGATTATTAACTAGTTTTTAAATATTTCTTAAGTCTAAACTTAGGGAATATGGTTAATTAATAAAACTTAAATAATTCAAGGTGTGAATCATCTAGAAACTCGCAAGGATAAAATATAAGATGATCCTAGCCATTGATTAAGTTTTAATCTTGGTCGTTGGTGCTCTAACAATGGATTATAAGAGGAATTCAACGGGCACTTGGAGAAGATACACCAGGCATACCAAAAGTTTGATTTCCTTGGCAGATCAATTTCCAGAGAGCAGTAGCAGTTGCCAGAGAGCCAAAGATCGAAGCAAAGACAGTGAGGGGTAGGGACAGTGAGTTCGGAGGAGATTTTTCTAGATCCAGAGAGTTAACTATAGGAGGGTCGAGTTTCCTTCGTGAGGCTGCACAAAAGCTTTAGAGGTAGAGTTTGATTTGGCTAGACAAAGGGTCGTTTGAGTTGTTGGAGGTCGGGAATATTTTTGGAAGGGGCCAACGAGTCATTCTCAAAGGCTAGATTGGGTAGACGGCTTGCTTAGTTGCAGTTCCAGGCAGAGCGTTCTAGTGTCTGCGCAAGGTTGACAAAGAGGCTGACGTAGGGGTTTCATGGAGCCCATTCAGAGCCAATTTCAGAGTTGGATCAGTGTCGGGTGAGACAAAATTTGTCTCACTAATCTTTTATGGCAAGTTTCTCCTATAGTGGACTGCCAGTTTGTGCATCCAAATTGTACTTAGATTTTCACTATTGCATAATAATAAAATCTCTCAGTTGTTGCATGAGTTTTCCCAAGTAGTGTTTTTCCGGGGACAATTGTCAAAAAATAATGGTATCATTTATATGTGTGCTAGTATTTTCTCAGTTTCCAACGCTATTATTTTCCGCAGTTTTATTTGTGAAGTTTGCAGTGTGATTTATTTAGTATTTGCCATAGCAAACTACAAATAAATTGTTAAATTAATTAACAATTAGAAGAATAATTTGCCATTGTTGTAATAGGATTTCAGATTTGAAATTTTCACATTTAGATCTTTTAAAAAGCTTTGAAATGTTGCTTCTTCCTTATTTAAACCTCCCTTGTTGACTTCTTTTGATGTATTAAGTATTTTTTCTATATAATGGAGAGTTTGGTTTTGGATCAATTTGCAACTCCCTTTCTTTGCTCTTGTACCTTTGTCTTCTATATGTCATGTTCTGAAATTTTTCTGAGCTTATATGTATTGATAACACAGATGGCTAAGACCATGTTCTGATACCACTGTAATGTACCAAAGTTAAGAAATTTGTAAATTTTCTTCGCAAGTTACAAACTTTCTCTTTGACAACTTTCTATAAACAATTGGCCTGCAATAATTTCATCAAGCACTTGATAAGCATACTAGAATATACCTTCAACAGACACTTAATATGAATGAATTTCATCAAACAATTCACAGACAATTAATGGGTAAATATGACACAGGCAATATGAGCTTTATTAAGATTGATATTTCAGGAGTTTACAAACAAAAACTCAATGATGAACCTGGATCTCGTTCCAATAGATTTATGGACTAATTCAACCCACTGAAAATATTATTGTAATTCACCAACACTCCATTTTCTCTTGATTCGATGTCTGAAGAAAATCGGCTCTTGTAAACAAGCGGGAACACATAACTCAACCTCATTAAATATGTAGAAAAAGTTCAGCCAAACTCTACTACAGACCCCTGGAAAACTCGTCCCAAATAAAACAGTGACTTCGGACGTGTTAATAAAGAGGTTGGGCCACCAAAATACTGAGAGTTGTAGCGACAAAAATTATGGATACCTTAAGCAATAATTGTTGTAGCAGTAAGTATTCAGTCTCTGCCAATGTGTAACAACAAATTGCCAAGTTCATCCTCTGATTTCTGATGGATTCGACCCACTAAATATAGTCCTTGCCTCTTCATAAAATTATCTGTAACGAAGGAATGAATGTGACTTCCAACCATGGTTTATCTCGTCCTCCCTTTGGCACTCTTATTCGATGAAACTCGACCTTATTTATATCAGAAATTCGGCCCTTTGTATCCACAATAATATGGCATTGATATAGCTTACATAGGAATCAACCTTTAATGGTTCTGAGATAGCAAGAGTAGGTGGTGATCAAACTCGGCCTCTTTTTAAGACAATAAACAGACCTCTGGAGCGTTGGAACTTGGACCGCTGAATGGTTTAATTCAACCTTCAAACAATAACTTGAACCTTAAATAATTTATCCCTCACGCTTCAGATTTGGGGATGGAATTGGACCCTCCTTTTATTACCAACTTAGCCTCCTTGGGAAATATAAACTCGTCTTCCTGCAAATAAACAAAATAAGCTCTTGGTTATTGAAAATGTCCTGCAATCAAACTTGATTTGATCTTAAAAATAACCTCTTGAGATAATCCAAGTAGGGTTGCATGACAACAAGCTAGGGTGGCAATGAAATCCATTGTAACTAGTGTGAGGTTCTCGCTTGACAGCATCATTGATGAAACTTGCTTGAGATCCAATCCAAATGATGATGAGAAGTCATAAGATAGGATGATGAGAAATGTTCTCCAATCTCCTTTTATAAGGTTTCGTTGAGTTTTCTCTAAGCTTCTATAAATCTTTTTAATATTATTTTATTAGTGAAGTTACTTTTTCTCTCTATGTGACTTTTTTTTGTCTTTTTGTAAAAACAAATTCCCCCTTTAATTATTTAGAATTTACCCTTTTTAATATACAATACCATCAAAATTGGGAAAATATATTTTGCCTCCTTGATCATTTTCCTTCTCGCTAGCCTAAAGGAGACAATTAAGTGAGTGGAAATAATAGCTCCAAGCTCAAGAAATGGGTAACATTACATCCAGGGAGATGGGAAGACGAGATTGTAAGTGCTAGAAATGGATTGGAGGAAGAGGGATTTGTCCTTAGGCGAGGGTGACCCCTAAATGTTAGGCAGGTAGCAAGTCTTGGTTGAGCCAATGAGTTGAAATTGGATGGAAAGCATTCAAAAGGGGGTGAACAAGTTAAGAATGAGAATTTCTAGAGCATTCCATGCAATGGAAAGGGCGATGGATTGTCTCTAAGCATCAATAACAATCGCTCTATAGCCTCATCCCCATTTTCTTGTTAGTTTGGTAATTACATCACTTGAAATTTTGGTTTCTTAAATCATCATGACTACGGGGATTTCTGAGTACCATTTTGTCTTAAGGAGCTTATGTTTACCTTCACAATTGAGGCCTCTAATATCCAAGAGATAATTTTCATGTCAAGGGTTATGCTGGAAGTGGGGAAAACCTTTGAAATTACTTTGATTCGTCTCGATTTGACCAACATATCTCCCAATTCATCTAGGAACAACTGATTGCTTTTCCAACCCTTTTTGTTTTCTTCCCTATGGGGTTTAACGGGGTCCTTCATTGGTTGGGATTGAACTCCTAATGAGCTTGTGTTAGATTTCCTTAATGCCAATTTTAAGGCAGATTGGTGAAATTTGAAATATGCTCAGCCTAATTCCTTGACTTGATGTTCCAGAAGAGTTTGTGGGTCTTTTTCTTTCTAAGATTTGGTGATTTTGGAAGGTCGAGTGAATCTAAATCCATATCCTCATTAAAATATAAGGACTGATTTGGGCCTCCTTCTAAGGTATCTTGATGCAGGGGTGGGAGAGGTAGGGACGTGGATGAAAAGGGGGGGGAGATCTGTATAAGATGGCAAAGGTGACTTGGAATCTTGCATAGTAATGTCAAGGGATGAAGAGGTCAGGGGAGGGTCGAGAGACTCCAAGGATGAGAGCGACTCAAAGCGAATGTTAGTGGAAGGTTTCTTCCTCGAGGGGTTAGGTTGTGAGGCAAGGATTTTAGGGCCAACTTTTATGAAGCCATCATCATCAAGAGAAGAGATAGGGTCATGGTTAAAATTTACAACTAGAAGAGGGCAATTATGGTAAATATGGCCATATTCGTGGCACCTTTGACAATGAAAGGGGATATGCTTATGATTCATCATTTGCTTCTAGATTTCATCCCGATAATGAATATCTATGGATTATGGGAGCAGCTAAGAGATATTCATGTAAACATAAATATGGGCATAAGAAATAAACTTGGCTTGTTTTGTTGCTTCGAAAGCTTTGACAAAATGGCAAAGGGCGAAGCCAATACCAACCAAAATTTCCACGTTATAGAATTCCCACGGCAATAGGTACATCCTAATCCAAGCTAGAGTTGTTATGACATATTCCTTATTAGATATAAAGTTTCCGTCTAGAAGTTAAGGTATGATCGAGTTGAAAAAGTACAAGCCATTTTTTAATACTTGAGTTCTATCTTCAATATTTGTGAATACTATAACGAAAAAACGTTTGGCTCCTAATTCCAATTTAATTTTCCCCTCAGGGTTCCATTTTAACTAGATCTAGTGGGAGAGTGCTTTCACTTAAGGCTAGATGCCAATATTTTTCGATTAGGGTGTGATTCTGCATGTATTAGATATATTCTCTGATACAACTATATTGAACTTTGAATTTAAGGTCTATTATTGCTTCGGGAAAACAACTATCCGACATTTGTTTGTTTGACTAGGTATTGGGTTGCAAGAATTATGTCATTCCCCATTAGGGTTTTGACAAAAAAACATTAAGGTTAGAAGCAAAAGATTTCCCATAACAACCATATCCTACTGCAATCCTATTGTAGGAAGGAGATTTGCTTCATCCACTAGCATTAGCCATAAGAAAAGTGGTTGGAGAGCTGCCAGAAACACAGTTGCTAGGGTTTAGTTGTATAACCAAATTTTTTGAACCCCATTATTTGAAGCAGTAAGAATTTTGTACTTATATTGGAATTTAATCTCTCTAATTGCTCAATAAATCTAGAATTTAGATAAATTTACATTAAATGACAAATGCTCATAATTACTCTAACTCACTCATTCATATTGACCCATTATATTCACTCACTCATTCTTCACTTTGACATAATGTTAGACATTTATTCACTTTGAGATAGAGCTAGCTCACCCACTCTCTTTGACGCATTTCCCTCCATAACAATTTTTACTAAATAAAAATAAAATGGAGGGGAGGTTAAATAATTTTTCACTACAATTTAGACTAAATAAAATGGAGAAGACAAATAATGTACAAAGGGTGTAAAGGTCTCTTACATTTGAAGTGTGTGATACGTAGTTCATGTAATAACATTGACATGTTGTATAACAAATCATTATATAATATGTGACATTTGCAAGATGATGTATTTATTGACACAAAGTAAAATCAAATATTGAATTTATATTTTGTGAGCAGGTCTAATGTTAAGAACACATGTTTCCTCCTTGAAGGTCATGACATTAAAATGCAAAGAGGGAGGGAGTTGAAATTTAGGTTTTACCTAAAATCATGAATAAAATAAAACACAATTTCTTCATAAACTCAATATTCCTTTGTATCTATATGTGTCTCACGCAACTATAAAGCATCCAACCTCTACCATTTACAACAAGGTTAGAGTGTCCTAAAACATAGATCATCATAATTGATCAAAGGCTAAGATTCCCTTGAAAGGCTACAAGTGCATGGTGAAGTAAGTCACTATTCTAGTAAGAGGCAATGGGATATGTCTAAATAGGATGGCTTACTTAGATGGAAACTTACCTAAGTAAACTTGACATTAAAATGTATAAAATACCAATTACCCGCCCACCTCGCCCCCAATGAGTGCAACTCAAGGCAAACAAGATTGATTCTTGGAAATGTGTCATGATACAAAGGTATAATAAGGCACTCATGCACAATCAAGAAAAAAAAAACAAAAAATGAGTGTCCTTATGAACACCAATCCATCTTGTCATAGTGCATGGGTCATTAAATGCTGCAACTATGGAGACAAAACAAGAATTGATACTCTATAGGAGGTTAATCCAAAGAAAGTTGATATTGAACAAACTGGTGAATCGATAAAGAATCACTCTAGGAAGCATTGCACACCATCGCCCCATAATTTTGTTCTAGGTATATATTGGCGATGACAGTGAATATCACAAATGATGGATAAAGATAGAGTTATGAGTTAAGGTGGTGACGATTCCTATCACCCTAAGTAAAAAACACTTTAAAGAGGCCAACTCTAAAGTTTGCAAGTCATGAATGTGCACAGTCATGGAGGAAAAACTTTGGTGACACTTTAAGAATATCTGCACGATTAGCCTAAAATCCACCACTTGGATGTCATGCACAAAGGTATAGAAAGAGATGTAGGGAAATAATGCTATAAAGGACAAAATTTCTTGGAGGAAAAACCTTGGTGACACTTTAAGAATATTTTCATGATTAGCCTAAAATCTGCTACTTGGATGACATGTGAAAATGTATAGAAAGAGATACACGAAAATGATGCTACAAAGAACAAAATTTCTTAATATGAGTCCCTGCAACAAGGCCATGATAGGTACTCATGTATAAGTGATGAATCATCACATTGTGGGAGGATGGTGTGTAATGCTTGCTTGAGTGTTTCTTATGATTCACCATTTTGTTCGAGATCAACTTTTCATAGGAGTGAGACTTGTACAAAGCACCAATTCCTATTTTGAGCCTTGTACCCATGCACTCTGATGAGTTAGATTAACATCCATACAAACACTCATTTTATGTTATTTTCTCAATTATACATGTGTACTTGATTAGGTCTTTGTGTTGAGCCCATTTTAGATTATCAATCTCTCTTCTTTTTTCTTTTTCTTTTTTAAATTGGGATTTGTCAAGTTGGTTTAGCTTGTTTGACTAGTTGGCATCCCAATCAATTATGAGTTGGATCTCTCTTGGTTTGTTATAAACACGTGATCTCCTTGTCTGCACCAAAGCAATATACATATTCAATATTTCTTGCTATTCTATTATTTGTATATGTTAATTTATGATTGGGGTTAAACTCAAATTTCAATATAGGGTATAGCTCTAAGAGGTAAAACACCACTACTTTAATTGGTTTGCCTTTAGTTAGCCCCTTCTCAATGTTTGATGTGGTGTGGAAATTGAGAAATATGAAAATGAGAATTATGTTTAGTTGAACTAATTCTCTCAATCCCACCTGACACTCTATTGAGATTACTTGAAGCATCAAAATACTAAGCACATAAAACCTACTTGAAAACACTTATCTGTAAACTAAAATCAAAATCAAATTATTACATGCAAAAAATTCCTTATCCATAAATAAGAACTTAATTAAATTAATATATTAATACAATATAATATATATACACTTTAAATTCTTACACCTTACACCTTATTTAATATAGTAAACCTCTCATGTGGATTTTGTTAAATCTTGATATAGAAATATAGAAATATATATATATATATATATATATATATATACAATAGTATATAATACATGATATCAAAATTCTTTTGCCATGGTTCGGCATATTGGAAATAGGATCAATGATAACAATTAATGTCTGTATCCGAAATGTTTATATACTAGCATGATGCATACAAAAAGGTCTATTGACCAATACTTCATTATGCAATACATTATGCCACAATACTAGTAAATTCTAAGTGAAGTAGAAAAGCCACAAGTTAACTTAACAATACTGATAAATTCCAAGTGAAGTAGAAAAACCACATGTTAACTAGAACCATCAAAGAGACATTAAGGTATCAATAGTGTCTAACATTGCTCATTGACTATAGGTGTGAGATTTGGTTTGTTGTAGAGTTGCTCGAATGCGGGATTTGGTTTGTTGTAGAGCTACTCCAATTCTTCATATTCTTCCACCACCAATGAAATATTATTGTCTCAAGAGGCACTCTCCAATCCAATATGGAAGATATGTTCTAATGTAAACATATACATTTTGAATTTGTAAAAAAATAAATAAAAGTAAAAAATAAAATTTGTCGTTGGTGGTTTTTGGGCTCTATGCTTTGACAACCCATGGTTTTTCCCATGTTATTTGTCCATGGTATTTGTTATGATGAAGCCTATTTAGAGGCTCAAGGAAATCCATTATGGAATGCAAGAGTACCAACTTATATCCATCTTAACTATGGACTTGATCCCTCTTGAAGTTTGATAGATTCAAATTTAAAATGGATTTAGGCTCGCTACTATATATTAGAGTATCATAAATCGTTAAAGGCTCATATATAGATCTACCTAAACCATCCTTACAGTCTCATACATAGATCTAACCAAACTATAAACTTATAATTAAAGTATTATTATCTTACATTACCCCTTTCTACTTAAAGAATAAACCATACCTATGAGCCCTGATGGGTAGTCCAGTTGGTTGAAGCCATCTTGCCAAGTCTCTGACCCTTTGCCATGAGGGCTAGGTTTAATTCTACTGATGTCATCACGTCATGTTCCTTTTGTTGAATACACTATTACTGATGGCTTTAGTTTGTTTCACTGTGGTCTTAGAAAGTTAGTTGTAGGACCATCTTTGAGTTCTTTTTCTCTTCTTTACAAGAATGAAAATGATCAATCAATATACTACAAGGCAATGCTTTAAATCATTCAATTGCTCTTGTAGCCATAAAATTTTGTTGGCTAAACCATTTTTTTTAAGCTTAGTATTCTATTGATTAATCATGAGATGACATGTACATTATATGTGTTCTGGCTGCAGTTTTCCCCTCCACTTAGGAAATAAGTGCAACGATAAAACTAGTAATTACACAGAGAGGTGCAAAGGAACGTCGAAAGTTAAAGAAAGCTAGCATTCTGATTTCCATTGTGTCTCAACTTCGTTGTCTTTTTCTCTCCTCCCTTGTGGCTCTCACTTGTGGTTTTGGCTCATTTTGTCTCAACTTTGTTGTCTCTATCTTTTTCTGTGTGGAGGGTGAGGAAGAAATGAAGCATAACTCAACAATATTATGTAGGAAACATGAAGAGGTGTAAGGATTGATCCTTGACGTCTAAGCATTATATCATCTTAAGTTTGGCCCGCTCGTTTGGTTGTTCCAAGGGATATTGCAAGGTCTTGTCACTGGTAAAAATTGAAAATTCGATGGATTATGGGTGCTTATTCATGGTATTACACACTTTATCTTACTACTTATATAATAACATAAAATATGGCTTGTGGTCATATGACCATTGATAAAGTGATAATTGGGATAGTCCGACCTCGTTCATAGGTTAGATCCCGACCCATTGACCATTATTGAAAGCAATGTGATACTGCAATATCAAAAAGAAGAAAATGATAATTGTTTACCATAGATCAACAAAGACGGGGTTGAATAGCTCGTACTGTGACCTCAATAATAATACGACTAATTTATCGACTAGGTTGGACTGTGGGTTTCCCGGTCGATCAAATTGTCACTTGAACTGCCCGACATAGAAGTTCCCTTCCGCCCTATGACTGCATCAAAATGGATGGGAAAATTTCACGACCGAAACGCCAACTTCTTCCTGGCCCGCTGTTGAAAACCAGGTACGTGAACTATAATTTTGCCCTCACGGCCTCCCCATTCCTGATCCACCTCTCCGACATGAATTCCCCTCGAAAGTGATAGCCCGAGCGAGAAAGCATTGCCCAACTACAGTTGCAATCACAATCATTTTCTGTGTGCGCAACAAGAAAAAGGAGATTTAGATTCATGGAAACATAATGAGAATGACCCATTCCCATGTTAATTCGAAATTCAAAATTTACCGACTATTGCAGAGCGATAACTGGTCCATCCATCCACAACGCTTCTGTTACCAGTGATCACAGTGGAATTTATGCCATCTCCCACCAGCATAATATTTTTTTTTGTGCTTGGGCACCTCAACATATTCCTGGTAGACTCCCTTTGTAATATGTATAACATATATATCTAAACTATTGTTTGGAGCAACATTTATTGCATAAGTAATTAGTCAGTTGCGACTACCTCTCATGAAAATGGTCATATTTGAATGACCTTCTTAACGCAGTTGAATCCCAAAAATTCTAATATAATGCACTGCGGAAACCCCTCAATACTTAAATTCAAAAGAGTAAAGGGAACTCTACTTGAATGGTTCATGAGGCACAATACTTGCTTAGGTTTTGCAAATGGGGTAGCAAGCTAAGTGGGCTTGATTGTGGGGAAAACTCCACAGTTAAGTTCGCTTGAGCCAGAGGAGTTCTGGGATGGGTGACCACCCAGGAAGTCCTAGTTACCGGGTGAAAGCCTCGGAAGTGATGATTGACGCTATGTGATTCATTTCACTAGTTTCAATCCCACTTCTTCACCCCTGTGAGCATCACCCGATGCAATGAGTGCTAAGTGGATTATTCAAAAATCATGAGAAATTAGTCAGTTGCGACTACCTCTCATGAAAATGGTCATAGTTGAATGACCTTGTTAACGCAGTTGAATCCCAAAAATCTAATATAATGCACTGCGGAAACCCCTCAATACTTAAATTCAAAAGAGTAAAGGGAACTCTACCTGAATGGTTCATGATGCACAATACTTGCTAAGGTTTTGCAAATGGGGTAGCAAGCTAAGTGGGCTTGATTGTGGGGAAAACTCCACAGTTAAGCGTGCTTGAGCCAGATGAGTTATGGGATGGGTGACCACCCAGGAAGTCCTGGTTACCGGGTGAAAGCCCCGGAAGTGATGATTGACGCTATGTGATTCATTTCACTAGTTTCAATCCCACTTCTTCACCCCTGTGAGCATCACTCGATGCAATGAGTGCTAAGTGAACTATTCAAAAATCATGAGAGATTAGTCAGTTGCGACTACCTCTCATGAAAATGGTCATAGTTGAATGACCTTCTTAACGTAGTTGAATCCCTAAAAATCTAATATAATGCACTGTGGAAACCCCTCAATACTTAAATTGTGAAATTATTACCATTGTCATCCTGAGCCACCGTAATGACATTATCGACCTGCCTTGGAGGTTTGAAGAAGTCTCCTTCGGTCTGAAGCAGACAACCATGAAGGGAATCCATCATTGACGACTCCATAATGTGAGTGAATTCTATCATCATCCACATCAACTTAATTGTGATGCTCATGAATCGTTGGATTGGAGAACATGCATCGATTGTGCCTAGGAGGCCTCCTGGAATTTTCGCCAACAACAGAAATCCTTTTGACAAGAGCCAAAGAATTGCTCACAACTCAGGAGATATTATGCATACTCTTAGTCAATACGTTTTGCACGCCTCCGCTCGCCTCTTGAAGACTTTCGACGCAGGTGGCCTGATTCGTAAGAGTTGCACTAAGCCAAGTCCAGTGTCAACTGTCTGCCTCCATTTCAAAGAATTAGCAGTAACATTTGACAAAGACTTGCTCAGGTAGTCCAACATTAGATGTTCAATTGCATGTAATCTCCAAGAGCACTCGATTGTTTTCTTTTGAATGTCCACCGTTGTTGCACATGAAAAATTATTGGAGACACTCTGTGCTTCGATAACACTAAGCTTGATAGCCATCCAGGTTATATCTGTCAAATTTTCCCGCAATGATCCTAGAAACATGCTCAACATTGTCAAAACGCATAATTTTGGATCCAACGTCACTTCGCATGCAGATTTTAGAGAAACGTAATTCGACAATTGATCGCTTTCAATTTTGACAAGCATAAGACATGATAAAGAAAGCTGAAGCTATAAACCCAAATCTGAAAGCCATTACAGAATGCGCTTGTCTAATTTTAACTTCATTGCATCAGTTGATGTGTCTCTCATACTCTCACACACATATATATCAGTTGGAGGAGATGCTGGAACAAATAAGCTAGAAGACCTTCACGAGCTCCAGCTCAATACATGAATGCGTTCCCAATACCTTTATCTTTCCACAGGTTTTCGCATCATATAACGATGTGGTTAAGTTGACATTGGTAACACAACGTCTACAGTGGAAATTTTGCATTCAACTCATTCAATGACTAAATGGATTGGAGGGCCAATACTATCAATGCCTTAAGGTGCATAGTCTCCATGCTCCACACTTGAGGAGTTCGGATAAGTGGCCTGACATACACAAAAATCTCTCATTGACCGAAAACCTATATTCAATATTAAAATTGTGACAATGATTGTAGGGATGGGCCCAACGGTATTTTGAAGTCAACCGCCAACCAACCAACCACGTGTCACCGTTGGATAAGCGCGAGGATGACGAAATGTAAGATCACTGATTTACTGAGTAAGCAATGTTTAGACTTGAAAGTCCATAAAGAAAACGCTTCCAACGTAAATATAATTCTTTAGTCCAAAATTTCACATACACCTCAAAAATAATTTTATCCATACCATGGCTTAACATGTTTGCCACTATTATCTTGTAAATGCATAAGCCTACAATCCTCTAGATAAGCCGCGCCTAATGGTCATTACCAAAAAAGAAAGAAAAAAACACACGATGGTATTTTTGCTTCAACGGTTAAATCCTTAACAGCTATCCATAATGGCAAAAATTCAAACTAAGGTATTCATTTTCCACCCTTCTATGAGTTTGCAGTATGAAACGAGAAATTTGACAGACCGATACAAATCTTCCTGATTTTCACAAAGCAGGATGCGGTGGACTGCGATTTTATTCACACAAACCTTCATCATGGAAACGAATTTGCTCCAAATTTTCTGCCATTTCTTTAATTCTCTCTTGAAGTAGGTTATGGATGTAGGTTTTCAAGGCAGGGATTGAAATGGCTTCCAGATGGGCAATCGTTTGTCTGAGAACATATTTGAAGGGAAGAAACTTTTCTTCGTCCTGTGCATCTGCGAAACCTTTGCATGTCTGCATTGTAGGGAGCGGCCCAGCTGGATTTTACACAGCAGAGAAGGTCAGGCTGTCTTCAGCACTTTGATTTCGCTGACGAGTTTGAACCTTAATCTTTGAATGATTTCACTAGGTTTATAAAATTATTTAACCATCTTTCTATGAATATTTCAGATGCTGAAAAGATATGAGCAGGCAAATGTAGATGTCATAGAAAGATTGCCGACACCATTTGGATTGGTGCGTTCTGGAGTGGCGCCTGACCATCCTGAAACAAAGGTTCGTGGAAACAAACCCTAACATTTTTCCTTTATAGGTAAACCCTAATTGTTTTCTTTTTAAATATTCGATTGGTCAAGACTAATCTGGTAATTGTGACAATTGAAGGCTACGGTGTACCATCATTACACACAATTATGAAAAAAGAGACAAAAGCAATACGGAAAATCACAAATAGTTCAGAGTTATGAACTTTATATTTTCAGCAGACAATACAGAGTAAACACAAACAAGTCAGAGAGCAATTAATTATGCTGCTTCTGCAGAAGGGAATTTCAAAGAACAATTCCACACGTCATTGAACCCTGTCGTTCATATTTATTTTTTGATGCTGGAAAAATATTTTTACTTATCTATAACTCTCTGTACAGAGAGCACCATGTACAACTATGTTCAGAATCAATATATAAAACAAGACTTCTCCAGTCCACCTTAACAGAGTATTCCAGCATACATTCTATAAAGAACAATTCCACACGCCATTGAATCCTGGTGTTCATATTTATTTTTTGATGCTGGAAAAATATTTCTATTTATCTATAACTCTCTGTACAGAGAGCACCATGTACAACTATGTTCAGATTCAATATATAAAACAGGACTTCTCCAGTCCACCTTAACAGACTCTTCCAGTATACATACTATATCCAGAAACAAAACGGAATTACATGTATTTGCATGGTTTTCTTCTGAGTCGCAGATGTATTCCTGCAACAGAAACATAGGAGAAACATAATATAACATAAACTTCGATGGCTGAATCTCATGGCTTCGATTCTCACTTGGCCTCTGTTGATGGAGGCATTTCCTTTTCCACATATACAGGAAGCTGAGACTGGAGAATTTCCAGGCAACTGCAAATTTTCCTCTTGAAAGCTTTTTTCTTATGCTTCTCCTTAGAAACTGGGCATAATGTGACCGAGCAAAGATACTTCAATAAACCTATAGATTTTACCTTGAAACAGGCACATTGGCGTGCATAGGCACTCAGCATTGATGGTATACAAAGTGGTGCAGCCTTTGTTGCATTCATCATTGACTACAGGTAACAGTAATTCTTCTTTTGCTCACTGCTTGAAGGGCAAGCCGAGCTTATGCGTCATAAAAAATCCACTTATCCCTATTATAGTTGGATGTGATGGGTAGATTCCTATTATTTCTTGAAAATGCATGGTTCATTTCACATTTTCATATGCTTTCCTCTCACCAATCATAGTAGAGGTTCCTTGGTGGTCAGTGCTGGTTATAGTTTATGGGTGAATTTTGGAGGTTAGACACATTGTTCTATCTTGCTTGAACATCACTCATTATTTGGGGCAGGAAAAAGTTGTTGACTGGTATTGATGGCTCAATGGAGGCATTTTCACATGATCACGTGACTTATATTATTTTTGTTGAACTCAGGGACCAATGTTGAGAAGTTAGTAGGGCAGAGTTTAATTCAATTCTCTTACTTGATAACTGCTTGTGTTATACTTGTTATGCTTCTATTACTTAGATCTTATCTTCATTAGCTTATCATGTCTTTTATCAAGTCAATTATCAAAACACAAGAGACAGAATTTTGGCTCTTCAAGCCAGGGCCAAAACTTACCCCTCTTAGAGAGGAAAACACGAAAGTAATTATTCTTGCAGATCTTCAATTGACAAGTACCATGACCATGACACAAACCCTTGACACCAGTGTGCCTCCAAGACCTTGTCACTGTTGAGAATTTGAAGGGCTGTAGGTTAATACAAATTCTCTTCTTGATAATTACTTGTGACCTTACTTGTGATACTTATGTCTTCTTCTTCTTTTAGTTTAGTTAATCTTTCATCAAGTCAATTATCAAAATGCACAAGACACAAAAGTTAGGCTCCTAGAGCCAGGGCAAAAACCTCTCCCTCTTGGAGAGGAAAACCCGCAAAAAACTCTTCTTATAGATCTTCAAATGACAAGTACCATGACCCAGACTTAGACCCTTAACTTGGATGTGCTTCCAAGACCTTGATCTTCACTTTGCAGATGCTTGTAGATGAATTGCTTGAACAGTAGGAAGGTAAATCATAGATTTACCTTCCTCACTATTGCTGCCTCTTCTCCCTATGTTGACTGTCTTATCTCCAATAAACTATTTCTTCAGATCAGCAACCTTGAACTAAGACTTTGCTGTACTTGTCCACAAATTAGCTTCAGTCATCCGTAAACAATTTACTTTCCTGTTGTTTAGTCCGCATGACATGGTGTCTCTTTGTTCACTTAAGACCACATTCCACTTCAGTCCTGCACTGCACTTTGCATTAACGTTCAGACCTATTCTTCGCATAAAAACTTCAGACCTGTTCTTCGCATAAACTCACAGAACTTGTCCTAGCATATATCCGCACTTAGGTTCTTCCTTAATGTTCACACCGTAATCTTGATATCTATCCGCAATCAACTGTTCACAATAATTTCTGGTAAGTGTATGCTGTAGGTGCATATACATATGTCTGTATTATATGTATATTGATCCGCATTCCCTTCCAATCATATCCGCAAATTTGTTTTTAGACTATCTGCATTCCTTTCAGATATATCCACGCTTATGTTTACTTGAACAGATCCGCAATCCTTTTCCTGAGATTTTATCCATAAATTTCAGAGGTATCTGTTCTTATCTGTCTTGTGTTCTGTGTAACCCAGTGGGGTATTTATAGTTGTCACCGTGTGTGGTTGAGCCGACCAGCATATGAAGAGGTGTGACTGATCTTTAGGCCGACTTGTCCAGCTGATATGAAGCCGACTTCTCCAAGGAGTATTCCTGCAAGTTTACAACTGTTTTTTCTTGTAATTTGGAGCTGTCTTCAACGTTGCATAGAGGGCTATAGTGAGCTTATTCCACAAGGCCCTGGAGCATATAGCTAGACTTAACTCAAACCTATTGGACATCAAGAAGAAGTCCATCTACTTAACAAATTATGCTCATGAAACCCATGAAGCAAATTCAACAAACTATATATATTTATTTTGACTTCTTCTTTTTCATAATTGCATAATTACATGAAGACCGACCTAGTTACACTTTTCAACACTCCCTCTTAACTAGGGAGGTATTCATACAGGTACATGGTCACTTTCAAATTGAAGAATCTCATAAGAAGAATCGGATTGGTAATATCCTCAAGGCTTTGACTAACAACCCCATCTCTCAACGAGACAATGGGCTACAATGCTGGCGAGACACATGACTAATAGACACCATAGTCATTGTCTCTCCAAGGTACATACCCAACCTAGGTGTTCCCAGAGTATGACCTTCTTTGACTATTCTTCTCTTGGGTAGCCAGCCCTCAAAGAATATCGGTTCACAACTACTCTTATCTTGAATGCCCTATCTCATTCTCAGAGAGTATTGAATGCCTGATGATTACCCAATCCTCCATTCTGTCTTCCAGGTGAAGACCAGAATGACGTGTCTATCCATTCTCTTCACATGGCCTTCACTAAGACTTACAACTGTTAGTCCTGGTTTAGTGCATGACACATGTAATAGAGAATCACATACGTCACTCCCTCTTAACACAGGAAGGACATATTTCAAGTTTCTTCCAAGCAAGAAACTTACCACCAGGCTCCTCATCAACCAGGGTTCTGCAACAACAATCCAGCTACTCAGGAAGAGTTCCTCCCCTTGATGTCATGGATTTCGATATTGAAGAATCTTCAACTTTTGGCTTCATACGACACAGATCATCCATCAATTTCAGTCACAAGTCATGTCCACTATCAGAAAGTGATTCATCAGTCTTCCTCATCTGGCCCATTGTTATGCCATGCTGCTTTCCTTTGAATCATCCCCAAGGATCATACATCCTTTCTTATGATTAGCAACCCTACACAAAGTCATCCAGATAAACATATACATATGAACTTTTAGAACAAAAGTTACCTTAGTGATGGTCTTTCCCCATGATATCTTCCTGTAGGCATCGACATCCTTCATACAGATTGACACGTCTCCTAATGATATGTTTTGTCAAGGGTCTTCCTATTTACCAGACTTTTGTCAAAGTCTACATATCTTCCCAGGAGATCTCCTAGTCACATCTTCTGGGTTTTTGGATGATAACTGCCTCTTGACATAGCTGCATTTCATGATCTCTTCCTTTCTGCACATTTTCCATTCCCAGGAACTTCCAACCTTTCTAGTTTCTCGTTCATATACAACCACCTCATATTCCATGAGGACATATTATGTTGATTTCATTTGTCCATGCATTGAGAGATACTCCTCCATAGATCATACTTCTAAATACAGAAGTTCATTACCTGCAACCATATGACATGACTTCACAACATCCAATGTTAGCATATAAATATATACATACCTCATACCCTTTTCCCTTGAGTCATCCTGTAGCAATTTCTCAAGAATGAAGAGCTTCTTTCTCTTGGCCTGCTCCATCAATATGTCATCACATCCCAAAAATCTGTTTCCATGATGACCCTTGCTTTTGATGACTGTTTTCCATTAGTAATGTTATCAGAGAGGTTTTCCCGGAGCTGATTCACCAGGAGCTCCTACCATGCTTTCATCAGGATGCTACACTGCTTCCTATCATATAAGCAACATAAATCACTTAAAGGAGAAGATGATTTCAATTGTAGATGAGATCCCTTGCTTCTTCTTTCTTATCAGGTTCTTTCCTTATTCCAGAGACATGGGCTTCTTTTCTATTTCTCTTGTCCTTTTTCAGATTAAGGACAATTTCTATTTTAATGCCCAAGTTCATCATATCCAAGGCATCGTGCTTCGTCCACATTTCTTCTTTTACTTTGAGGACCAAAACTTACCGAATCTTCCTTTCTTCTTGGACATCGCTGCAAAGGCTTGATTCCTTCACTTGATCCTGTAACAACTTTGGCTTTCAATCTTGTTTCCTTTATTTTGCATAAGGACCATAAATCATGGAATGGAGTGGCTTCTTTCTTCCCATATAGACTGGAAGTGAAGTATCCCCATTCCTCTGGTAGAGCATTCATCTCCACTGTAGTCATCTCAGTGTCAGACATCACTTCTCCTAGTTCCTGCAGTTGATCTCTTATTTCAGAAATCCTCATAAAGTATGGAGTGATTCCCGTTTCCCTTGATAATTATATTTTGTATAGTTCTTGTCTCAGAGAGATTGCTTCTCCCGCAGTACTCACAGAGAATAGCTCCACCAATTTCTCATATATTTGTTTTGCAGTATTTAGTTTTGATACATAGGGAATGAGAGAGTCATTGATGGATTCTATGAGAATCCTTTGGGCTCTACTTTCTCCTTCATGTATTTGTCATGGGCTAGAGTACCTTCTTTTGGGGGTTGAATAGTAGATCCTTCGATATAGTCCATTACTTCGTCTTCAATTAAATTCAAGTCTGTTCTCTTCTTCCATGCACTGAAGTTTGATGACCCAACCAGCTTGTTGCTTTCTTTACAATAAGGCATCTTGATAGATAGGGTCATGAATAGTTACTTGAGTGGATTTGCTTGCAGCTTCCTTGATGATGATTGAGAATGAAGTCAAGGGTCTCCTTTCTTTAATGTTGTTGTACTTGAACCCTTGATTATAAAGACTATCTTCAGACGTTGAGATTCCCTTCAAACAATGTCTTGAGTGCAAATCTTTGATGGCAAAGATTAATTTCTTGAATGAGTCGATCTTTTGAATGAGGTAGGAGATCTCACTTGAAGTAGTTGGATAGTCTTCCTTGCAAACTGATTTGTCTTTCCAACCCAAACTTTGATCTTTGCTTCTTTGAGTGTCTTTGTTGACAAGCAGCCCTTATGTTCAGCACCTTAGCTCTGATAATACCATGTTGAGAATTTGAAAGGCTGTAGGTTAATACAAATTCTCTTCTTGATAATTACTTGTGACCTTACTTGTGATACTTATGTCATCTTCTTCTTTTAGTTTAGTTAATCTTTCATCAAGTCAATTATCAAAATGCACAAGACACAAAAGTTAGGCTCCTAGAGCCAGGGCAAAAACCTCTCCCTCTTGGAGAGGAAAACCCGCAAAGAACTCTTCTTATAGATCTTCAAATGACAAGTACCATGACCCAGACTTAGACGCTTAAACTGTGCTTCCAAGACCTTGATCTTCACTTTGCAGATGCTTGTAGATGAATTGCTTGAACAGTAGGAAGGTAAATCATAGATACCTTCCTCACTATTGCTGCCTCTTCTCCTTATGTTGACTGTCTTATCTCCAATAAACTCTTTCTTCAGATCAACAACCCTTAACTAACACTTTCCTGTACTTGTCCACAAATTAGCTTCAGTCATCCGTAAACAATTTACTTTCTTGTTGTTTAGTCCGCATGACATGCTGTCTCTTTGTTCACTTAAGACCGCATTCCACTTCAGTCCTGCACTGCACTTTGCATTAACGTTCAGACTTGCACTTTGCATAAAAACTTCAGACTTGTTCTTCACATAAAAACTTCAGACCTTTTCTTTGCATAAACTCACAGAACTTGTCCTAGCATATATCCGCACTTAGGTTCTTCCTTAATGTTCACACCATAATCTTGATATCTATCTGCAATCAACTGTCCGCAATAATTTCTGGTAAGTGTATGCTATAGGTGCATATACATATGTCTGTATTATATGTATATTGATCCGCATTCCCTTCCAAACATATCCGCAAACTTGTTTTTAGACTTATTCGCATTCCTTTCAGATATATCCTCACTTATGTTTAATTGAATAGATCTGCAATCCTTTTCCTGAGATTTTATCCGTAAATTTCAGAGGTATATGTTCTTATCTGTCTTGTGTTCAGCGTAACCCAGTGGGGTATTTATAGTTGTCACTGTGTGTGGTTGAGCCGACCAGCATATGAAGAGGTGTGACTGATCTTTAGGCCGACTTGTCCAGCTGATATGAAGCCGACTTCTCCAAGGAGTATTCCAGCAAGTTTACAATTGTTTTTCCTTGTAATTTGGAGCTGTCTTCAACGTTGCATAGAGGGCTAGGCTATAGTGAGCTTATTTCACAAGGTCCTGGAGCATATAGCTAGTCTTAACTCAAACCTATTGGACATCAAGAAGAAGTCCATCTACTTAACAAATTATGCTCATGAAACCCATGAAGCAAATCCAACAATAATATATATTTATTTTGACTTCTTCTTTTTCATAATTACATAATTACATGAAGACCGACCTAGTTACACTTTTCAACAGTCACTACTCTTTCTTTGCTCCTTACGTTGACCTTCCTTTTCTGCACTGTACTGCACCATTACTAGGGAGACTTGGTCCCTATCTTTGCAGCCTTTCCTTTGATCTAACTTCAGCCTCCTAGAGATACCTTCTTTCCGCACCCAAGTCCGAGATCCTTTGCTATACTATTCCTCCTTTACACTGCAATCACTTTCATTTCCTTTATGAGTTATACTCTGCTCAACACAGAGATACATATGATCCAAGATCATATTGTGGTAACCCTTCTCTTAATACTGTGTATTACATCGGCCCTCATCTGATATATGTGAGACTTGCCTTTATTAATATTCTCTCCACGCAGATGATCCTTTACACTTCACACTGTATCAAAGTCCTGAAACCATCCTCGGCCTTCCTGAAATGATCACAGCATATACGATACAAGAGAAAAGATCAGATTTCCTTGTTTCTTCGCTGATTAGCCTCATCCATATGCACCCAGAAACAAACCCTTCTCTCACACTTTATTACAAAAATGATCCAAGCTTGTAGGCTACTCCTCTTCGCTGGAAAGTCACCTTTTCTCGCACTAAGTTACAACCCTTAACCTCACACTTTTCCACAGAGGTAATTCGAACTTCTGTCTATCTTTTTATGCAAAGTCCACATGGGTATATATAGTGGTTTGCCACTAAGAATGAACCAGCATGACCTATAGCTAGTAGGTTGACTTTATGGAGCATCCTTTAACCATAATCTGAGCCGACTTGTTCATGGAGATCTTCCAGCATCTTCTAGAGTATTTTGACAAGGTCTTGAGGCATACTTTTTACATCAATAATGATCCTTTACAAGTGTAACAACACTTCATATACATGACTCTAAATCATACGTTTATGACAAGATGACAAATCTCTAAAGACATCAAGAAGAAGTCTTTGACTTATAATAAAACGCCTTGCTCATGAAACCCATGAAGCAAGTATTTACAAAATACATTTTATTATCTTTGTTTTCTTCATTACATAAATTCATAATTACAAGTCATTATGAAGACTGGACCTAGTTACACTTTCCAACACTCCGTCTTTATCTACGAAGGTATTCACAATGGTGCATGGTCACTCTCAATCTGAAGAATATCATAAGAAGAATTCGATTGGTAATCCATCTGTAATAGCATCATATTAACCAACATTGTTACATTGCAAGGCCTTGACTAACAACTCCATCTCTCCACGAGACCATGAGCTACAATGCTGACGAGACCAATGATTATAGACACCTTCATCATTGTCTCCAAGGTACATATTCCACCTGAGTGTTCACCGAGTATGACCTCATAGGACTATTCTTATCGGGATAGATAATCCTCAAAGAATATCCGTCCTTTCACGACTACTCTTTCCATGGATGCCATAATACATCCCAAAACAGTATTAGATGCCAGATGATTACCCAATCCCGCATGCTGTCTTCCAGGTGAAGACCAGAATGATGTGTCTATCTCTCCCTCTTAACTGGGGAGGACATGTTTTACAAATGAATGTACCTAAGCTTCCCTCTTGGCTTAGGAATTACCGAGTTTCTTCCAAGCAAGAAACTTATTACTTGTAGCAGCAATGGTGAGGCACCTAGCTGCTCATGAAGAACTCCTTCATTCGATGTCATGAATTTCTTCGTTGTTGAGGAGCTTTCATCTTTGGGATCTCTTCATTAGGGCACAAATCATCCATCACTTTCACCCAAGGGTCATGTCTTCTTACAGAAAGTGATCCATCAATCTTCTCATCTAGTCTAGCTTCATACCTTGTTGCTTTTCTTCAAACCATGTTTCTCCCAAGGATCTTTCATCCTGTCATATGGTTATCAATTTGTGGAAGACCTATACTTCCCTTTAGCAGCTCATTAGATATTAATTAATTATAAATATGAACTTTTAAATCAAAAGTTACCTTAGTGATGATCTTTCACCATGACATCTTCTTGTAGGCATCGACATCCTTTGTTTATAGATTGACACATCTCTTAAAGATATGTATTGTCAAGGGTCTCCATCTTTTCCAGACTTCTATCAGAGTCTACATATCTTTGCAGGAGATTTTTTGGTCAAGTCTTCTTGGCTTCCTTGGATGTTGACTGCTTCTTTCCATGGTTGTACTTCCCACGATCTCTTTCTTTTTCTTTCTCCACACAGTTTTATTTCATTCCCAGGAACTTCCATTGTGCAGTTCCTTGATAATGTACAATCGCCTCATATTCCATATGAGGACATATTATGTTGATTTCATCTAGTGAAGATCATGCCTTTTGGAAACCTGTGTATCGAAAGAGCTTATGATTTCTATATTGATCATACTTCTAAAGATAGAAGTATACTACCTGCAACCAAATGACATGACTTCATAGCATCCAGTGTCAGCGTATATGTACATGTACCTCATTCTTTCCTTTTGAGTCATCATGCAACATGTTTCCTTAGAATGAAGAGTTTCATTCCCTTGACCTGCTCCATCAATATGTCATCATATCCTAATCCCAAAATTCTGCAAGTGAATTCTTGTGAAATGTGGACAACTAGGTCCAAACTCCATCTTGTGATGCTCAGATGAAGATTCCAATACTTGTATTGGATTCCTCTTTCAGAGAGGTGTAAAATCGATATAAAATTGATTTTAATCTGATGAGAAGAACATTTATTTTGAATTTATTATTTATAATAAATTTAAGTGCAGGTCGGCCTTAAGGTTTTTACCCCCAGCAGATGTGTCACACACCTCTCATGATTGGTATTTATAGGGTGGGTCAACGTTGGAGCATTTTCAACTCATCTCATCACACATCTTCTCCTCTGATTATATACGAGCATCTGAGAAGCAGTTTCATCTCCCACGTGAGAAGAAGGACGAAATTTACTGCAGCAAAAAGGACGAAATTTACTGCAGTAAATTTTCTGCAGTTAGGGTTTCTGAGCAAGTTTGACCAGCATTGACTTTGGTCAATGCATGGTCTAAATTGGCTGAAATTTTGTGGAGAGTTCGATTTTGAAGGCCGTACTCATTGGCACAAAAATCGAGGTCAAAAGGTTGATCGAAGTTGGAGCTGCGTTGACTTTATTGTTGCTGCACTGCGTTGACTTTTCTGGGGTTGACTGGGTGACAGATGTGAGCACTGTTGTGACACATTCTGGGTTGGTCGACCAAGAAGACTTTGCTGGTTGAAGCATCCTGCTGACCGCCGTAACGCACCAACACATTCTCCTATTTCTGGTTTGTCTTCTATAGATCCACTGGTATGTTCTATCAACATTTTACTTAACTGTTTATGTGATTGCTGTTATAAAAGTAAAGTTGCATCAAGCATAGAACATCTACATAAATTTACATGGTATCAGAGCTGAGGTGAAGACAAGCCCTAACTTATAGCAATCACCAAAAGAGAAAAATGAGTTCCACAAGTTATGGCTTCAAGGAGGATGACAAGCTGACTGGAAGGGATGACTTCCATGCTTGGAAGATGATATTAGATCTCAAATTAGAAGACCATGATCTCATGGACTATGTTCTGGGTAAGATACAAGAACCTCCATCCACTGCTATTGCTGCTGCTAAAACCAAGTATAAGAAGGGGGAGATCAAAGCAAAGCTAATGATCAGGGAATCCATACATAAAAGTCTGGTTGCCTACATATCTGAGCTAGGCACATCCAAAGAGATGTATGATAAGCTGATACAAATGTTCAAAGTAAACAATGCAAACCAGGTGCTATTCTTGAAGAATCAATTGAAGAATCTGAAGAAAGGCAGGGATGAATCTGTCCAAACATACTTTCTGAAACTAACCGAGATCAGGAACAATCTGCTGGCTATTGGGGAGACAATAGCTGATCGTGAGATGGTACTCACCGCACTTGGAGGGCTCCCATATGAGTGGCAAGTATTCAACACTACCATTCTCAATAACAATACAATTCCTAACTTTGACGAGCTACTGTCAAGATGCATGCAAGAAGAGACAAGAATGAAGGAATACGAAAATGACAGAAATGCTGCCTATGCTGCTCATTCTAGAAAGAAGAACTCTGGTGGTCCAAAGAACAAAGGAAGAGTAGGGGCCCAAGGAAAGAAGGGCAAGTGTTTCACTTGTCATAGGCTAGGTCATCATGCTAGAGAATGTCCTTTCAAGAAGGATTCTCCCGATAGTGATGACAACAACAACAACCGGAGGAATGGAAATCAAAGAAACAACAAGTCCAAAGGAAAGAGGAAGGCTCCCTCTGGCGGAAACAATCAACCTTTCAAAAGGTCTAGAAACTCCAAGTATGAGGAGTCAAATGTTGTTGATAAAAGAAATGAATACATTCTTGTATCTGCCCTCTCTGCTGCATCCTCGCCCGACACTATGGATGTCTGGCTGATAGATAGTGGTGCCTCAAGACACATCACTGGGTTCAAGGAAGCACTTTCTGACATGGTTGAGAAGGATACTAATCTGGAAATTATCCTTGGAGATAATGCTACATATCCCGTGAAAGGGACAGGGACTGTGACCCTCCACTTGTCTCAAGGACAAGTCCTACATTTGCAGGATGTACTCTATGTACCAAAATTGAAGAAGAACCTTGTGTCTATATCAGCCGTGGAAGACAAAGGTTTCAATGTGGCATTCACTGATGGAAAGGTGCGCATGTGGAAGAAGAATCTCAAGGAAGCTATCGTGATTGGTTTTAGAGTTGGAACACTCTACCAGGTTGAAGGAAGTCCACTGGGAGCTATGACATGTGATACTATTCGAAAAACTGAACTATGGCACCGAAGGTTTGGACACCTTCATTACAAGGCCCTTCCCAAAGCAAGGAAGGTGGTGACAGGGATGCCCGATTTTGGAAATAATCATGAAGGTGTATGTAAGGGTTGTGCTGAAGGAAAGCATACAAGGGGACCTTTCCCCTCAAGTGTCATAAAGACATCTGATATTTTGCAACTGGTCCATTCTGATCTATCTGGTATGCTACCCGTGACATCCCTGGGAGGATGTTCTTACTACATGACATTCACTGATGACTTCTCCCGCAAAACCTGGATATACTTCTTGAAGAAGAAGAATGAGGCTTTCATGTGGTTCCGCACCTTCACGACCATCTTAGGGGACATCGGCATTATCACGACGCAGACACTCGCGTACGATGAGCAGTTCCATTGGCTTGCGGCTTGATGGTTCATCAAAATGCTTGGCAAAGGCTTGGGTGGAGAAGTTGGACACATACTTCCGTGCCTCAACCAGATGGTAAGAGACTAGAGGCCATCAAGGTGGCAGCGCTGCATCTGGATGGCGAGGCCCAAGATTGGTGGTTCCACGGGATGGTTACACTCGGGCACTCGACAGTGATAGCTTATGCCGAGTTCACCCGGAGGTTGATAGAGAGGTTTGATCGGAGGGATCCGGAGGAGCACTTTGTTGGGCTGACGAGGCTCAAGTAGACCGGGAGCCCGGATACATACATCTCAGATTTCCTAAGACTCTCGGTGATGGTACCAAATCTATCCATGGCACGAATGATCTACATGTTCATTGATGGGCTAGCAGAGCCGCTTCGGAGATTGGTCAGATCCACTAGACTGACCACACTCCATGATGCAGTTGGTAGGACACGGGACTTGCAGGATGCCTTACCCAGGACCAGGACGCCTTACCCCCAGAGACAGGCTTTCCAGCCTAAGGGGAAGGATGTGAGGATTCCGCCTCCAAAGGGGAATCAGGGTAGAGGACAGTTGGATGATGATGCCAGGAGGGAGTTGAAGAAGAAGAGATTGTGTTTCACCTGTCAGGAGCCGTGGGCACCAAGACACAGATGTGCTGCTGGCAAAGCTCATTATATCTAAGTCTTCTCTGAGAGCAGTGGGGAAGAAGATGAGTATGATGATGTGGGGGTAGGGGGCAGCCATATAGTGTAGGATCATTTGCCACCTCCACCACCAGGCGCAGGAGGTGCAGCCTTTGCACCTACCGGAGGGACCCTTGCGGCATTGCGAGGAGTTCCCAAGTATCTGATGCTGCGCGTCCGAGGTACAGTGCGGGGGCAGCGAGTATCAGTACTGGTGGACAGTGGGGCAACCCACAACTTCATCGATGCACAGATGGTAGAGCGGAGAGGCATACAGACAAAGAGCTTCGATGGGTTTTCAGTGTTGGTCCCAGGAGCTCACACTATGCAGTGTGCCAGTTATGTCCCAACGCTGGCAGTGACGATGGGCACTTACACAGTGACTGACCACTTTTTCGTGGTTAACATACTTGATACCGATGTGGTATTAGGAGTACAGTGGCTGATCACTCTGGGGAAGGTCACCACAGATTGGGAGGCTTTGGAGATGGAGTGGGATGACAAGAAGACCGGGAAGCACGAGAAGATATAGGGCATGCACACTTACCCACCTCAGACAGTTTCAGCTCACCGGATGGAGGCCGACTTCCGGAAGGGAGACATAGAGTGGGCAGTAGAGCTGCGTGCATCAGAGGCAGGGACTACCGGGTAGACAGTTCATCCAGAGGTACAGACCATCCTTGACAGGTATGCCACGGTGTTTGGGGAGATACCACCAGGACAGCCACCGGATCTGGGATTTGAGCATACGATTGAGCTAGAGCAGGGCATACAGGCCGTCATTACCACACCCTATAGGCACCCCAAGGCCTATCGGGACGAGATCGAGCGGGCTATCCACGAGTTGTTAGCTCTTGGGCACATTTGGCCTAGCACTAGTCCTTTCGCTTCTTCGGTAGTGTTGGTGAAGAAGAAGGACGGCACATTGAGGATGTGCATTGATTACATGGCCCTGAACAAAAAGACCATGAAGAACAGGTACTCTATTCCATGGATTGAGGAGCTGATGGATGAGCTGAGAGGGGCACAGTTCTTCTCAAAGATTGATTTGAGATCCGTGTACCATCAGATTCGCGTGAGGGAACAAGACATTCCCAAGACCGCTTTCAGGTGCCACTATGGCCATTTTGAGTTCTTGGCGATGCCCTTCAGGCTAACCAATGCACCAGCCACCTTCCAGTCATGTATGAACCACATTTTCCGTAGCCACCTGAGAAAGTGTGTGTTGGTCTTCTTTGATGACATATTGATATATAGCAGGACATGGGAGGAGCATCTCCAGCACATAGAGGCAGTGAGGCAGTGTTGCGTATTTTGGAGGAGCAACAATTTTATGCTAAGCTCTCCAAGTGTGAGTTTGGGTTGACGGAGATGCTATACTTGGGACACATCATAGGGGTGGACGGAGTGAGGGTCCACGAGGAGAAGATCAGGGCCATCAAGGATTGGCCATAGCCGAGAAATGTGACGGAACTTCGGAGGTTTGTGGGTATCTGCACCTACTACAGGAAGTTCGTCAAGAGTTTCTCTCAGCTTGCTGCACCCCTTACAGATCTGACAAAGAAGGGGGCATTCAGTTGGACAGACACAGCGCAGCGAGCCTTTGACAGGCTCAAGGAGGTGATGAGCAGCTGTCCAGTGCTAGCATTACCAGACTTCACGCAACCATTCGTACTGGAGTGTGATGCATTAGGAGAGGGGATAGGCGCAGTGTTGATGCAGGGAGGCCACCCTATAGCTTTTGAGAGCCAGAAGCTCCTACCACATGAGCGGTTGTATGCCATATACGACAAGGAGATGCTGGCCATCATGCATGCATTGGCCAAATTCCGGCAATACCTGGTAGGTAACAGGTTTAGGGTGAGCACTGACCACAATAGCCTCAGGTTTTTCTTAGAGCAGAAACAGCTACAAGAGAGGCAGCAGAAGTGGGTCAGCAAGATCCTAGCCTACGACTTTGACATCGAGTATGTCAAAGGGAAGAACAACGTGGTGGCTGATGCACTTTCACGCAGACTAGTCACGTTGTCTCTGATGAGTTTGGACGCATATTGGAGGGCTCGACTATAGGTGGAGTACTCCAAGGACAGGTTTGCTTGTGAGGTTTTGGATGGACAGGTGACAGATGACAGATATAGGGTGATGGACGAGATCATCTACTACAGGGACAGGATCTTTTTGACTGAGGGCTCTCAGCTCAAGAAGAAGATATTGCAGGCTTCTCACGATTCACCATTGTCTGGCCATTAGGGGTTTACCAAAACCTACAGGGCCATCAGGGAGAGGTTCTCATGGAAGGGCCTCAAGGAGGATGTACTCTAGCATGTCAGGGAGTGCGAGGTTTGTCAGCGCAACAAGGGGGAGATGAACCATCCGACAGGTTTGTTGTAGCCTCTTCCCATTCCAGAGGGGAAATGGGAGAGTATCTCGATGGATTTCATCACAGGGTTGCCCATGGTGCAGGGCAAGGACTGTATATTCGTCGTTGTTGATCGACTGACGAAATATGCACACTTTTTCGCCATATCCGCACATTATACAGCAGCATAGGTGGCGAAGCTGTTCTTCAGGGACATCTTCAGGTTACATGGTCTTTCCAAGACCATTGTCAGTGACAGGGTTAGCCGCTTCATGGGCGGGTTTTGGTAGGAGCTTTTTCGATTGGTAGGGACAGAGTTGACACCGAGCACTAGCTACCACCCACAGATAGATGGGTAGACAGAGATAGTTAACAAGTGGCTGGAGGGCTACTTGCGTAACTATGTCAGTGGGCAGCAGAGAGCATGGCTGAAGTGGCTGCACCTAGGAGAGTACTGCTACAACAACACACATCACATGACCATCTGTATGTCTCCATTTTATGCATTATATGGTTATCATGCTTTATCTTTTGTTGATGTGATGATTGGTGCCAGCAAGGCTCCGAGAGCCAAGGACTGGATCCAAGAGAGTCGGGACATCCTCCGAGCTCTCAAGGATAACATGGCTACAGCGCAGAACTAGCAGAAGTAGTATGCCGACAGGGGTCGGGTGGAGAGACATTTTGAGGTAGGGGACTTGGTCTACCTACGTTTGCAGCTATACCGACAGTCTACTCTGAAGCAGATGGGAGCTGAGAAGCTCAAGCCCCATTTTTATGGGCCTTACAGGGTGATACGCAGAGTTGGGCAGGTTGCTTATGAGTTGGAGCTACCCTGGAGCTACCCCAGGGTAGCAAGATTCATAACATTTTTCACGTATCGTGCCTGAAGAAGGCACTAGGACAGCAGGTGACAGTGACAGAGGAGCTTCTGCCTACGGATGATGAGGGGCACTTAGTGCTACAGCCGGAGGCCATTATTGATACCCGGGAGAGACAGTTGCGGAGCAGGACAGTCCGGGAATTCTTAGTGAGGTGGAAGAATTTGCCGGATGAGGATGCCACTTGGGAGAGTGAGAAGATCTTACAGCATCCATCACTACAGTTGCTTGAGGTCAAGCAACATTTTGCCGGGGGAGACTGTAATATTCCCAATTAGCGATAGCTAATTGGAAATATTAATTTTGACCAATTTTGCCTTATTATAGTTGGAGCATGAATAAAGTGAGTGAAATATTAAATAACTCACTTAGGATAGAGTGTTTCCCTAAAGTCCACATCGTATTTGAGGAAGTGGGGCCTAGTGGCCAAGTGGATAGCACAGGGAGAGGAGGACGTAGACCACGTGGGCAGCGTGGGCCAAGGGGCACGTAGGAGATGGTGGGGCCTAGGGTTGAGAGAGGCCCATCACGATAAAAGGGAGGAGAGCCTCCTCATTTCATCATTCATGTTTATGCATCTTGAGCTTGTCATTTCGACTTGGAGCACGCTGGCTGTTTAGCTTGTCTGCAGTATTGTTTAGTACACTGGGTGTCTCCGTGCGGAGATCCCACCCTTAGCCCCGGGAGACTTCGAGTTCTTGCTCGGGTGAGGTATTCTATCATCATTTTGCAGGAGGATTTGTGGTTGTCTTCGTTGTGGAGCAGAGCATCTAGGGACTGCGTAGTCTTTAGAGAGGGGACGCAGGTCATCTTGGGGGAGCTCCGGATTGGTGCCATTTTGGAGGATTTAGGCCGGAGGATTGAGCAAGGGCAACCCTTGCCTATTGGAGACATTTGGGAGAGAGAGAGTCCCTATTTTGGAGGGTGTCATTCAGCATCAGCGTGGCCCTTGGGAGGATAGCGTAGATCCTCAAGGGAGGCATTTTTGGAGGTCGAGCATTTCAGAAACGCTCTCTGGGCTTTTCTGGGTATTGTGAGTAGAGGTCGATTCCAGAGTATCAACATTTTCCGAGTAGGGGAGCAGCACCAAATACTCATTTTGGTTCCAGCAGTTGCAGCAGCACGGCAGTATTTCAGCAGTTGGAGTTACAACAGAGAGCAGCCATTTCCTTTGACATTCTGAGAGTATTCCTACACTTGCCTGGTGCAAGTCGAGGTGCCATCATTCTGATCACCTCTTGTACTTCTTTATATTTCTCAGTATAATAAAATGGCTTAGCATTCTCTATTTCATGTGTATCTCCTTCATGGTTTGTTTCTAGCAATATATGTCTTGTTGTATGCTTTATATTACTGTCTATTTCCCCTTCGAGATATTACAGATGAAGTCATAAATATACTAACTTGAATGTGTGCTTTTCTTCTACAACCAGCTTCCTTGTTGATAGCAACATGAGCTCCCTCTTAGATTAGCTTCTTCAATAGTGGTGAATGAGAGCTAGATCACGTTGAATCCTTGATGATGACGATGATCAAGGATGGCTTGATAATGACTTCAGCAAGGTGGCTTGATGATGTCTTCAACACTGTTGATTTGATTTCAACACCAAATAGATGTTGATGGCTTCTACACGGTGTCCTTTTTGATGTATAGGTCCTTGATCTTGATGGCTTTCCAATTTCTGCAAACTGCCTCTTTAGAGCTGAATGTAGATCTCTGACTTTTGCTTTGTTGTCTCCTAGAAAACTGATCCTTGATCTCTTGGTACTTGTGTGTCTTCTTGCCAAACAACCCTTTCTCGTCTCCAACACCTTAGCTCTGATACCATGTTGAGAAGTTAGTAGGGTAGAGTTTAATTCAATTCTCATACTTGATGACTGCTTGTGTTATACTTGTTATGCTTCTATTACTTAGATCTTATCTTCATTAGCTTATTATGTCTTTCATCAAGTCAATTATCAAAACACAAGAGACATAGAATTTTGGCTCTTCAACCCAGGGCCAAAACCTCTCCCTCTTGGAGAGGAAAACCCGAAAGTAATTCTTCTTCTAGATCTTCAATTGACAAGTACCATGACCATGACACAGACTCGACACCAGTGTGCCTCCAAGACCTCGTCATTGCTCTTTTTTTCTCCTTAGGTTGATCTTCCTTTTTTGCACTTTACTGCACCATTACTAGGGAGACTTGGTCCCTATCTTTGCAGCCTTCCTTTGATCTAACTTCAACCTCCTAGAGATACCTTCTTTCTTCACCCATTTCCGAGATCCTTTGCTGTACTATTCCTCCTTTGCAATGCAATCACTTTCATTTAATTTCTGAGTTATACTCTGCTCAACACATAGATACATATGATCCAAGATCATACTGTGGTAACTCTTCTCCTAATACTGTGTATTACTTCACCCCTCATCTGATATATGCAAGACTTGCCTTATATCAATCTTCTCTCGACGCAGATGATCCTCTACACTTCGCACTGTACCTTACATTGTATCACAGTCTTGAAACCATCCTTGGCCTTCCTGAAATGATCACATCATATACGATCCAAGGACAGAGATAAGATTTCCTTGTTTCTTCGCTGATTAGTGTCATCCATATGCACCCAGAAACAAACCCTTCTCTCGCACTTTATTACAGAACTGATCTGAGCTTGTATGCTACTCCTCTTCGCTAGAAAGTCACCTTTTCTCGCACTAAGTTACAACCCTTAACCTCGCACTTTTCCACAGAGGTAATCCGAACTTCTGTCTATCCTTTATGAGAAGTCTACATGGGTATATATAGTGGTTTGCCACTAAGAATGAGCTGACATGACCTATAGTTAGTAGGCTGACTTTATGGAGCATCCTTTAACCATAATCTGAGCCGACTTGTTCATGGAGATCTTCCTGCATATTTTAGAGTATTTTGACAAGGTCTCGAGGCATACTTTTTACATCAATAATGATCCTTTACAAGTGTAACAACACTTCATATACATGACTCTAAACAATACATTTATGACAAGATGACAAATCCCTAAAGACATCAAGAAGAAGTCTAACTTATAATAAAAACTCCTTGCTCATGAAACCCATGAAGCAAGTATTTACAAAATACATTTTATTATCTTTGTCTTCTTCATTACATAAATTCATAATTACAAGTCATTATGAAGACCGAACCCAGTTACACTTTCCAACACCCAAGACCATGTGGATGGAAAATATGAACATGAGACAAACCTGATATGACAAATGCCCTGCCTCAACAAGTGTCCAAAGGTATGATGTATGGCAAGGAAAGGTCAAACACAACCTAGGGAGAGAAGTTAAAACATCCTATGTTATTTGAGGTCTAGAGCATAACATGCGGTAAGAAGTTAGAGGAGGAATGCTCCTTTTAGAAATGTGCAATGTGGAAATAAAAACATGTATGACCAAAACAAGTCGAATGGAGGCATTACACATTGTTCAAGGTTTGTTCGACATATTTGGAGGCATGTTTTACCTTTGAGGAGGGCTTTGGGGTGAAAACACTTTGTTTGAAGCATTTTCTACATATTTGGAGGAAAGATCTTTGCATGAGGAGATGAAAAGTGGCATTGTTGACATGGTCAAACCCTAAAGTGGATGATAAATGCATGTCTTGAAAGGATCTCCTGAAATGGAATGATGAAAAGTAGCAATATGGACCTATGTTATTCACTCAAAAGGAAAACTCAAGGCAGATTGTAGGGCCTTCTAAAAGGAAATATTGTTTTATGAATTAGCATTGATTCGAAGAATATAGATTGAAAAGATTCATTTGCTAAAGGCATGGTTGTAACTATGGGATTTCTCCTCCAAGCTTAGTTGAAGATCTTTTGGAAAGAAGAAGTCAAGATTAAAATTCAATGTGAGGTTTTCCATCTCTCTTTTTCTCTTTCATGGATGACTATGGTTTTTGCAAGAATGGCCATTGTTTTTACCGTTGAAATAATCTTTGAAGAAGGACAGACTTGCTCCAATAAGAGGACGTTAGGGTTGAGGTGAAACCCTCCCTAACTCTTGATGTAAACTTGGATAATTGAAGGATTTTGCTGCTGTAATTATCTGGGTAGGGATGTTTGCTTCATGTTCGAGGCTTTTTTAAGTTAAAGAAGAAGATTAAATGTGGCACCTTATGGCTCTCTTGATCTTGTGATGAAATCAGATTTGAAGATATGGTGTATTGTCAACGGTTCATTCAATTAGAAGGTTCACCTACCTTGTTTACTTCATGCATGGTTTCATATATGGCTATTCCTTTATTATTCATGGTTGCATGTTAATTGTAATTTTATGGCTATTCGTTTAGTTGTAATTTTATATTTGTGATGGTGTATCTTGTATAAGGGCTCTCACTCTTTTTTGCATAATTTGAAAATTTGTTTTGGACTTGTTACCTGCCATGTTGTTGGATGATGTGATATCATAAGGATGAAGATGAAACATCTTAGGTATGGAAAAGATAACAAGGCATGACAGTCACTTGTAAGCGTCCTTGTTAATCTACACCTAACATATTGACCAGGTTAGGATTTGGTAGGATTCCCATCAAACTCTAAACAGGTTACAAGAATAATGGCCCTGTTATGAAGAGATTGCTACTGGGGTGAAATCTTTGAAGCATTTTCTACATATTTGGAGGAAAGATCTTTGCATGAGGAGTTGCCAAGTGGCATTGTTGGCATGGTCAAACCCTAAAGTGGATGATATATGCATGTTTTGAAAGGATCTCATGAAATGGAATGATGAAAAGTGGCAATATGGACCTATTTTATTCACTCAAAAGGAAAACTCAACGAGGATTGTAGGGCATTCTAAATGGAAATATTATTTTATGAATTAGCGTTTGATTCAAAGAATATAGACTGAAAAGATTCATTTGCGAAAGGCATGGTTGTAACTATGGGATTTCTCCTCCAAACTTAGTTGAAGATCTTTTGGAAAGAAGAAGTCAAAGGGAAAAATTCAATGTGAGGTTTTCAATCTCTCTTTTTGTCTTTCATGGATGACTATGGTTTTTGCAAGGATGGCCATTGTTTTTACTGTTGAAATAATGTTTGAAGAAGGGCAAACTTGCTCCAATAAGAGGACGTTAGGGTTGAGGTGAAACCCTCCCTAACTCTTGATGTAACCTTGGATAATTGAAGGATTTTGCTGCTGTAATTATCTGGGTAGGGATGTTCGCTTCATGTTTGAGGCTTTTTTAAGTTAAGGAAGAAGATTAATTGTGGCACCTTATGGCTCTCGTGATCTTGTGATGAAATCAGATTTGAAGATATGGTGTATTGTCAGCAGTTCGTTCAACTAGAAGGTTCTCCTACCTTCTTTACTTCATCCAGGGTTTCGTATGTAGCTATTCCTTTATTATTCATGGTTGCATGTTAATTCTTAGTTGTAATTTTATGTTTGTGATGGTGTATCTTGTATAAGGGCTCTCACTCTTTTTTGCATAATTTGAAAATTTGTTTTGGACTTCTTACCCACCATGTTGTTCGATGATGTGATATCATAAGGATGAAGATGAAACATCTTAGCTATGGAAAATATAACAGGGCATGACAGTCACTTTTAAGCCTCCTTGTTAATCTACACCTACCATAGTGATTGCTATAATCATTGTGTTATTTGATTATAAAAAACATAAGATTTTGGTAGGATTCCCGTCAAACTCTAAACCAGGTTACAAGAGTCATGGCCCTGTTATGAAGAGATTGTTACTGGGGTGAAAACAGTTTGTTTGAAGCATTTTCTACATATTTGGAGTAAATATCTTTGCATGAGGAGATGCCTAGTGGCATTGTTGACATGGTGGAACCCTAAAGTGGATGATAAATGCATTTTGGAAAGGATCTCATGAAATGAATGATGAAAAGTGGCAATATGGACCTATTTTATTCATTCAAATGGAAAACTGAAGGAGGATTGTAGGGCCTTCTAAAAAGATATATTGTATTATGAATTAGCGTTTTATTTGAAGAATATAGATTGAAAAGATTCATTTGCTAAAGGCATGGTTGTAACTATGGGATTTCTCCTCCAAGCTTAGTTGATGATCTTTTGGAAAGAAGTCGAGGGAAAAATTCAATGTGAGGTTTTCCATCTCTCTTTTTGTCTTTCATGGATGACTATTGTTTTTGCAAGGATGGCCATTGTTTTTACTGTTGAAATAATCTTTGAATAAGGGCAGACTTGCTCCAATAATAGGACGTTAGGGTTGAGGTGAAACCTAACTCTTGATGTAACCTTTAATAATTGAAGGATTTTGCTGTTGTAATTATCTGGGTAGGGATGTTTGCTTCATGTTTGAGGCATTTTTAAGGAAGAAGATTAAATGTGGCACTTTATGGCTCTCTTGATCTTGTGACGAAATCAGATTTGAAGATATGGTGTATTGTCAGTGGTTCGTTCAATTAGAAGGTTCTCCTACCTTGTTTACTTCATCCAGGGTTTCATATGTGGCTATTCCTTCATTATTCATGGTTTCATGTTAATTCTTAGTTGTAATTTTATGTTTGTGATGGTGTATCTTGTATAAGGGCTCTCACTCTTTTTTGCATAATTTGAAAATTTGTTTGGGACTTGTTACTCACCATGTTGTTGGATGATGTGATATCATATGCAAAATATAACAGGGCATGACAGTCACTTGTCAGCCTCCTTGTTAATCTACACCTACCATATTGACTGCTGTAATCATTGTGTTATTTATAAAGAAAAACAAGATTTTGGTAGGATTCCCATCAAACTCTTAATGAGGATACAAGAATCATGGCCCTGTTATGAAGAGATTGCTAATGGAGCAGAGTTCTACAAGGAAGCCTTTGTATGTGGGCAGAAGGAAGTTTGTTTTGACGAGAAATTTAGAATGGCTAGAATATGTGGGGCACACATCATTGTACAGGTCACTGATAAGGAATATAGGCACAGTTCAGTGCTACCTTGGAATGTAGTTAGCAGGATATGGATATGATTAAGCCTGTAACACCCAATCTGAGTGCTATTAGCAGCAGACATGCATTTGTGAACCTTCATGCCTGTATAGAACTTGCCGATCATTCCCTTTTAGCCTACTGAAATTAATAACATAGAAGGCACACTATTTTTAGATTTGTTGGAGGAACTCAGAGGGGACAGGTCCAGACCAAAGAGTAGCTTTCCATTTGTCAGTTTTAAATGAAGCAATGATAATACACACACACACACACACACACACACACGCGTGTGTACGTGTGCTGAGTGCTAGAAATAAGCCCTAGGGATCCTGATTCCTACCTACTTAGAGTGATAGAAATAAGCCCGAGGGATGTCATGTATAAATTTGGTGGGAGCCGGCCTTAAAATCTGAGTGATTCAAGAGAAGAAATACATGGTGGGGTCGACCTGTAGATGTGAATTGCAGAATTGGCATCCTAAAGCACATGATCTATGGTGGTCGAACCCTTTGGTTGGGTATTGTTTAGTTTGAAATTTTTAGTTATGGCTACTTGTAGCCCCTTGCTGTATACATGGGAGACATTTTTTCCTGTTGGAGGGTTTTGATCATAAGATTGAGGGCAGTTTTTTAGTTCAGAAACCATGCATCTACTTGAAGGCAGAAGAGACACATTGTTTGGAAGGCTTGGGGGTGAACCCGTAGTTTTGAAGCCCACTTGTCTATCTTTTGGAGGGATCCTAGAAAGTATTGCCGGCCTGCTTTGAAACATTACAGAATTATTGGTAGATGTTGAATGCTAAATGTCCACTTTTGAAGGAGTTGTTGGCATAGGGATTTGTCACCATTGGAGGCTGTTTGGAGGACTGCATGCTTTATCTTGCAGCCCACATGCCCACATTTAGGAGGACTCTCTTGCAAGTTTTGGAAGCTAATGGTGTGGTTTTGAGATGCATGGAACCGCCACCAAATGGAGTTGTCCACTGTGGATGCCCTTGTGTCAACCTTGGAAGACACTTGGCAGTTGGACATACACCTTTGTGGACCATGACCACCCTTGCAAGGGTCATCAAATGCATGTATTGAGGAGCTAGAAAATGTTGAAGGGCCTTTGGAGGATGGATCCCCTATTCCCATCATTTTCTGGAAAATGGATCATTTTTTGAAGGCTTATGCCCCATTCCATTGTACATGTGGCATGCACAAGGCTGCTTGGAAGCGGGAGCGACAATTTTCAGAAGCTTCTAGGTTGGGAGCATTTTTGGGAGTGTTTTTTTTATATAATATATATTTATATATATTTTGATGCATATATGTCAACGAAAGCATGTAGAATGATGAATTAGCTATAAAAATCATAAAAACATGGATTAAACCATATAACGTCAACCATCTAGTAGTGATAATCTTCATCAACCACAGGTCCTCAAGTTATAACATCTCGATTCTCATCAATCTTAAAGTTTCAAAGTTTCAAAATTCAATATATAACATTTGTCATCACTAAAGTTGTACTTGTAACCATTACCAAACTATAACAAAGAAAATATCAAACATGAAATGAAATTTCAACTTTCACGAAACATCATATTCATAATCCATTACCAATGAGTTATAATTGCCAACTTCAAACTTCAAACTCAAATTGTCATATATTGTACTAGAAACTATGAAAGGCAAGTAAATCTACTATCTACTAGAATTTCTTCTTGCCATGAGAAACTTCTAATTTCTTTTCTCGTGATCTATGAACAATGGGAGTCTCCTGTCGCATAGTCGGACGACCACATCCAAAGAATGAAGGCACATGACCTCCATGCTACATATGGAGGTGGTAGCAAAGCTAGTGCAACTTGAGCATTGCTAGTGGATGATGCAGGTGGCATGGCTATTGATGCTGTTGCTGTTGCTTCATCCTCATTTTCCAAAAGTTCTTGTTCCAATTGTTCTAAATGCAAGGCTCCATCCTCCAAATTTTCCTCCTCTGGGTTGTTGTCCCAAGTGATATATGCTCTATCAAATCGGGCTCGCTCACAATAATGTGTCAACAACCTCAACATAAACCAAGCTTTTTTCCCGGTTTTCATTGAAGCAATTTCATTTGACATTGTGGATGAAGCTATAGGTACTCCAACACCTCTTTGCAAAAGAAGTATTAACCACATTTGAAAGCACTTTAGTTGCCAATTTTTCCAAAGGTCCCCTGGAGCCATACATGTTCCACCATTCATCAGGATCCAATCTATCTTTATCATCAATTGAATGCAAAGAACCAAACACTCCAGTTTGATTGAAGTGTTTGCTTAATTCTCCATGCAATCTAACGCACTCCTCTCTGTCAGTGACCAACTTGTCTAATGCTAGCATATACCCATTTTGTACCTCTGGATCTGTATGGGGTTTTCTCTTAACCCCACTCCCAAGTGCATGTTTGGCCAACCAAGATGGAGAGTAGTATTTTGGCATAAGGTCATACGCCAAGCCATGTAGTGGAACATTAATATTGTCCCACCTTTTGGACATGTTTGTGAATATGATCATACAAGATGGGATCTTTTGGCTGAACAATATCTTTGATTTGCCCTAGCATGCTAACCATCTACTCATACACCTCCCCAATCACCGACACATCTGTATGTGCAAAACGAATCATGTTATAAATGGGCTTAGTGAACTACAAAACATTCTTCACACTTGCCCAAAATCTGACCATAAAAAACTATGTCCTCCACCTCTTGAAAATCTTCCTTTTCAGATGGGGCTGTAGCCCTGTCCTTTAATACTTGCCATGATTCACTTGATACCATGCTATCCAATTCCTCTTACACCTTCACAAGGCGCCTGAAGGTGAGGTAATAGCTAACAAATCTAGTCTTTACAATCTTCAATAGCTCCAACCTTGAGTGACCGCGGAAAAGGCCATGGGCATTGCTATGATTGGTAATAAATCTTATCATTTTCTTGCCTTTCTTGTCAAGTGAACCAATCCATTTTGTATTGAGGTTCCTTTATCTTAATAATATCATGCATCAAAAGGTTCATTGCGTGAACCAAATACCCAAACCAAAATATGTTGGGGTATCTATCCTCAATGATTGCTCTCGCTACCTTACAATTAGAAGCATTTTTTGTAATCACTTGGATGACATTGTATGGCCCAATACTTTTAATTGTCTAAATTAATTGTTCTGCAATGTTGATGTTGATCTTGAACTTATCCAAGTAGTCATGAGATGAAAGGAAGACTACACTAGTAGTAGACACACCAAGAACACTTATCGATGGCTTGCCTTTTACATGTGTCCAACCATGATTTACAATGGATACTCCATATTCATTCCAAGCATTTGTGAATTTACCTAAAGCTTTTTTTTTATTATATCTTTCTCCCGATCAAGTCCCCAAGAGATACAGATTTGATAATTCTTAGGCTCAGAGTTAGGTCAATGAACAACTTAGAGGACATTTCGCTCCATTGGTAACAATCCACAGGGTTATCAAAGTTGGTTTCTATTGGCCTACCCTATTTAACTTATTACTTACCTAAAGGAGTGGTTATGTCTTTGCCAATGGGTTAGCTTAAGCTGGTGAATCAACAAAAAAGGTGGTAATAGAAAAACAAAGAACAATTTCCCATAGCATTTATGCTTAACACCAAGGTTTCAACTTTCAACACTAAGGTTCGGTTCTAGCTTTGTCATACCTAGGGCTCTTGTATCCTTTAGGGGCATCATTGACGGCGACAACCATTTCATGCCAATAAGGTGAGCAAAGAACATTGAATTGTATGCCACATGCAAAGAGAAACCATAATTTTTTTGCATTCATGTCGTTCCTACAACCTTGATTAAGGAGTCCACAGGGTTATCAAAGCTGGTTTCTATTGGCCTACCCTGTTTAATTTATTACTTACCTAAAGGAGTGGTTATGTCTTTGCCAATGGGTTAGTTTACGCTGGTGAATCAACAAAAAAGGTGGTAATAGAAAAACAAAAAACAATTTCCCATAGCATTTATGCTTAACACTAAGGTTCGGTTCTAACTTTGTCATACCCAGGGCTCTTGTATCCTTTAGGGGCATCATTGATGGTGACAACCATTTCATGCCAATAAGGTGAGCAAAGAACATTGAATTGTATGCCACATGCAAAGAGAAACCATATTTTTTTTGCATTCATGTCGTTCCTACAACCTTGATTAAGGAGTTCTGATATTGTTCTACGCCTTTAAGGGACGTTTGTGCCTGTGGTTGCGAAATTTGAATCCACTACCATGGGTGGATGCCGATGGAGTTCTTGCTCTGTGTGCTAGTGGTGTCATGCTCACCCTTTGATCTTTTTGATTTGTATTGTGCTTCCTCCTCTTCCCTCGTATATTTGGCTCTTTGTTGTGTTGGCATATTTGCATAGGTTTTGATTCCTATTTGCTTGTTTCCATCCGATGGCATTTTCCCACATAGATGCTTTTGTTGAGATTTTGGGCTGTTGGGGTAGCATCGGATGTGCTCTAGCTCACAAAACTTTGTGGAGGGACTAGAGTACATAAGATCTCCAAGACCCAGAAAACGTTTTAAGAAATTCCATCCTGTTTAAGAGATATTTAATTAATTAATCTTTTTAATTAAGGACCCTAAGTCTAACTTAGGAAAATTAAAAGATTAAAGGTAATTAAATTAAACATGTGATGAGAATGACTTAAGTCACGCGGATTAAGCATCTTCTAATCTTAGCTGTCGATTCAAGATTATATCACGGTCGTTGAAGTTTCAACGAGAAAAGTATAAGAAAAGGGCTTGGGGTCAGTTGGAGAACACACACACTGGCAGAGCACTGAAGTTAAGCTAAAATTCTAGGGCGTGGTTTGCTAAGAATTTTAGAAGTATTTCAACTGCGGAGAGGGGCAGTATTGGCGAGGGGGATGGTCTAGTCCCAAGCCAAGAGTATAATGAGGGCAGAGAAGCAGCAGACCAGAGCAGCGCAGAGGAAGAAGTTGCTACGCAGCAACTACGTAGAGCAGCCGAGAGCCCAACAGGGGCAGCGTAGAGGCAACAAGAGGCCAGGAGGGCTGACGCAATGCCAGGAGGGTTGACGCAGTGCTAGGAGGATTGACGCAATGCCAGGAGGGCTGACGCAATCCCATGAGGACTGACGCTGGCCAGCCAACGCAGGGGTAGCGTAACCCAGTCTAGGGTGATGCAGGCCCTTCTTGAGCAGCGCAGAGGCTGATGCAGGCCAGGAGGGTAGACGCAGTAGGCTTTAGAGCAGCACTGGGGTTTCTAGAGGCCAGAAAGGGTTGAGTTTTGTAAATCCCATTTGAGGGTGTGAATCAATCAATTTTTCTGTCTCCAGAACAAAGGTATAGCTGCATATTTATTTCTCTGTCGGGTTATCCAGTTAGGTGCCTAGATCTGTTGTACTTAGAATCTGCTTAATAATAAAAATCCTCCAGACGCTAGAAGCACCGGTTTTGCCGCATTGGGTTTTTCCGGGGACAGTTGTCTAGAAAATCCTTGTGTGTCACTTTTTCATTGTGCATGTTATTCAGTTTAGATCTGTATGTGTTGGCTGTTAATGTATTTACTTCGATGTTAATGCTGATGATTTCAGATTAATAACTTGTGTAAGTAGGAGAAATAAATCAATAATTTAACAGTAGGGTTTCTGTTTAAGCATATTTTGAAATTTTCACATGGTATCAGAGCGATTATAGATCTAGCTGAATCTCCAGCAAGAAGGTTGAAGAATTTGTGTTGCAGAAAGTAGCAGCAGCAACAGATAATCCAGAGAGGGCAGCGCAACAACAGAAGGATGCAGAGGCAATTAGGGCCACGCAGGGGCTGATGCAATCCTAGCTGGGTGATGCAGAGATAGCGCAGAGCCTTCCAGAGGGGCGCAGGAGCAGCCTGCGCTGCACAGTCGCTGCGTTGGGCCAGTCTGCTTACGGAGAGGCCATCCAGGGTGACGCGGTCTAGAATTTGGTTGCTGTGCAGAGTGTCGAGAACCGGAAGCTGAGCTGCAGACCTTCAACCATTTGTTGGTGGGATGAAGATTCTGCCAGTGTAGAATTTAGCCTAAGCTAAGTTGACAAAGAGCGGAGGAGAACGACTTCTCAGAAGATTTCCTGGCAAAGACATCTATTGATCGATCAGAGGATCGAAAAGAGGTGATTCATTGTTGTTGGCATTCTTCTAAGAGATGGAGTCAGTTGTCAGAGGGAGCAGAGGGTGCCTTTCTTGCCAAGGATCCTAGATCTGAGTCTCTAGCAGAGAGAGGAGGATCAATTCCGACAAATTTCTGAGCATATGGTGCCACACGGACTGCATGATCAGGATAGGTTGGATGGCCTGTCCAACTTTGCGATTTGGAAGGCCAGAATCCTGGTAGTCCTTGAGGCCTACGGTATACGGGAGCATGCAGAGAAAGTCTTGGCTACATTGACCGATGCGAAACTCCTGGAGAAGCACAATGAAGCAGCGACACATGCCAAGCGCTTCATTATGGACGGGGTCAAAGAATATGTGGTACCACACATAGCCGAGAAGGCGACGACTCATGAGATGTGGGTAGCCCTAACCAAATTGTATGAAGGAAGGTCCGTCCAGAGAAAGATGCTTCTGGAGAACCAACTGAGGTTATTCATGATGGCAAAGGGAGGGGAGATCGACCCTTTTCTATCCAGACTACAGTCGATCTGGGATCAACTGATTGGCATGGGGGTCAAGGTAGATGACGATGTCATGGTGAGGACTACTCTCAATGCAGTCATAGAGGACTGGGAAACTTTTGTCCAAAGTCTCTTGGTCAGAGCGGACCTTCCCAACTGGGACAACATGTGGGCTATCCTCCGACAAGAGGATATCCGTCAAATGACCAAAAGACAGTACAACACTGGTTTGAGCAAGGTGACGAAGGAAGAAGAGGAAGATGTAGCCTTGGCATCAAAGAGGTAGCAAGGGAAAAATAAGCATGATCTGTCAAAGATCAAATGTTTCCACTGCGGCGAACTTGGACATTTCGCCAGCAATTGTCCTCAGAAGAAGGACAAGGAAGCTTCTAGTTCCAAGGCTGCTATAGCAGATGATGGCTCCGAAGATGATGTAGCCATGAGTGCTCATGAAACATGAAAGTGGGGGGGTCTTGATCCGTAGAGTAGCTACAGAGTGGGGGTAGGATCATTGAGTAGCCCAACTCTTGGATCACATACGAGCTACGGGAGCCTTAAGATGATAGTGGGACAAGTGGAGCAGTGGGTGCAAAAGATCACGGATGAAGTAGAGGCGGAGGTTGTCACACCGATGAGGGAGCAACGCAGTGCATATACAGCGGCTGCGTAGGGTACGCAGTGCAGTGGCTGTAGCAGAGGCTTCAGGAGTACAATGGAGCGTAGCAATAGCGTAGGGGGCAACAATGCATAGTAGGTCTTCTTACACAGTGCAGAGCTGCAGCAACGCAATAGCCTTCAGAGGACAGTGCAAAACATTAGCCTATGGAGCTTCAGTGACGATATGCAGCCCAACTGACTTGTTTATCGAAGATTGGGCAGGAGTCCTTCAGTTGCTTACTCAGCAACTGAGTTGCAGTGCAACAGATTAGCAGTAGTAGTGCTATGGGTAGCACAATGCAGCAATTTGAGAGGGAGCTGCAGTACAGATGTAGCAGTGGCGGTGGCAGCGTCATGGGCAGTAGTATGGGAGAGTAGCAACAACGCAGTGATGAAGGGCAGTAGGCCAAGCATCAACACAGAGACCCACACCAGAGATCAGTGCAGAACTTCGGGGTGAAGTATTTTTTGCTAGAGCACATTCCTCGCTAAGAGGGAGTGTTGCGATTTTGGGGTGTTGGGGTAGCATCGGATATGCTCTAGCTCCCAAAGTTTGTGGAGGGACTAGAGTACATAAGATCTCCAAGACCTAGAAAGCGTTTTAAGAAATTCCATCCTGTTTTAAGAGATATTTAATTAATTAATATTTTTAATTAAGGACCCTAAGTTTAACTTAGGATAATTAAAAGATTAAAGTTAATTAAATTAAACATGTGATGAGAATGACTTAAGTCACGTTGATCAAGCATCTTCTAATCTTAGCCATCGATTCAAGATTAGATCACGACCGTTGAAGTTTCAACGAGAAAAGTATAAGAAGAGGGCTTGGAGTCAGTTGGAGAACACACACACTAGCAGAGCACTGAAGCTAAGTTGGAATTCTAGGGCGTGGTTTGCTAAGAATTTCAGAAGTGTTTCAATTGCGGAGAGGGGCAGTGTTGGCGAGGGGGATGTTCTAGTCCCAGGCCAGGAGTACAACGAGGGCAGAGAAGCAGCATACCAGAGCACGCAAAGGAAGAAGCTGCTATGCAGCAGCTACGCAGAGCAGCCGAGAGCCCCACAAGGGCAATGCAGAGGCAGGAGGAGGCTAGGAGGGCTGACGCAGTGCCAGGAGGGCTGATGCAGTGCCATGAGGACTGACGTAGTCCCAGGAGGACTGACGCTGGCCAGCCAGGCCAGCGCAGGGGCAACGTAATCCAGTCTAAGATGACGCAGGCCCATCATGAGCAGTGCAGAGGTTGACGCAGTAGGCTTTAGAGCAGGGCTGGGGTTTCTAGAGGCTGAAAAGTGATGAGTTCTATAAATCCCGTTTGAGGGTATGAATTAGTTAGTTTTTCTGTCTCCAGAAGATAGGTATAGCTGCATATTTATTTCTCTGTTGGGTTAACCAGTTTGGTGCCCAGATCTGTTGTACTTAGAATCTGCTTAATAATAAAAACCCTCCAGAAGCTAGAAGCACCAGTTTTCCCGCATTATGTTTTTCCGGGGACAGTTGTCTAGAAAATCCTTATGTGTCATTTTGTCATTGTGCATGTTATTGAATTTAGATCTGTATGTGTACGCTGTTAATGTATTTACTTTGATGTTAATGGTGAAGATTTCAGATTAATAACTTGTGTAAGTAGAAGAAGTAAATCAATAATTTAACAATAGGGTTTCTGGTTAAGCATATTTAGAAATTTTCACAACTTTCTGGCACGGGTATATGAATCTGTTAAGTAGATTTGCAATGGGGGGATACAAATTTAGTGGTTCCACCCCCTTTCCCTCCAAGCCTTATCACATATTTCCACTAGGGTGTTTGGTATACCTTGGATTTCTTTCCATCATCTTCACTCCCATTATCCTCCTCCTCTTCTCAGGGTTTCCTAATCTAACACTACTCACTTCATCATCTTCATCACTTCTTCTTTTGTTTCCTAACACCATCATCCTAGCAAAAAATGGAACCAACAAGATAAGGCTAAGTCATATACCTATCATGTTTGTTGAAGCTTGAGATTATTGCTTGCAATAAAATGAGGGGGAGAGTAAGAGAAGAGAAGAAAATCATCTAGATTTATCTTCACAAAAATTGACTTTTCTCGTCGTATTATTAATTACTTCATCTATTATTATATACCCCTTGTAGCATTTCATTTTCTGTTCTTTGATCTCTTCGACTACCACTTCATACGTTGAAGTTGTCTGATTTTTGATCTTCTGTTTTGCAGGGCCAGTAGAACCTTGCCCTCTAGCTCAATATTGTGAAAATTCCGCTACCCGGAATCCTACTGCAACAACTAATGAAAATTCTTCCATTTGTTAATTTCTTGAACAAATTATTTACTGTGTTCTACGGTAAATATTGACCCCATACACTACAACCTTCACAAAAATTAAACTGTGGAAAATAAATAAGTGCGGAAACAAGATCTGGGCAAGAATAAACAATAGGCACACGACACCGTTATTTTTGGACTAATGTCCCCGGAAAAACCCAATGCGGGAAAACCGGTGCAACAACTGAGGGTTTGATATTATTAAGCATAAGTTCTTAATACAACTAGGATGCCTTACTGGCCATCCATACAAAGAATTTGACTGACAGAGAGTTAGTGATGAAATCCTCACACTGACACTGGTGATCTAACACTGACCCCACGCTGAACTGGACAACCCCATGCTGCCTTTGTGCAGTCTCTGTGCAGATCTGCGTCATCCTGGCTAGGAACTGCGTCAGCTCCTTCTGTCGGATCTTATGTTGGCTGGATATGATATTTTGGCCCCTTCGGTCTCACACGCAGACACTCCGGCACTGGATCTGATTGATCCTCAGCAAAATCATTGATCTCCTCAAGGCTACAACGTTGCCTTTTCGTGGCCCTGTGTTGCCTTTATGTAGCTACTACGCTGCCTCTTTTGCATCCTCTTCTCTATTATGTATTCCTGGCTTAGGAAAAGTCTTTCCAACCAAAACTATCATTGCCCCTCACTACAATCGAATCAAATCGATGACCTTCTCCGCTGCTGAGCACTGCTTACTTGAGAAAATCGATCTCTAGACTCACTCGGTGTCTTCGGTGTGTTTTCCAAATGCCCCATCAAGTCCTTATAATCTTTGTGTTAAGACTTCAATGGCCGAGATTCAATCGTTAATCAACTGCTAAGATTAACTTGACTTGATATTCGTCTTTTCTAGAACATTCACACCTTGTTTTAATTAATATCCTTTAATTATTTTAATTTCCTAAGTTTAGACTTAGGGTCCCATTAAAAATAATTAATTATTCTTATAAAACACATCTGGGTGGAATTTCTCAAAACACTTTGTGGGTTCTTTGGAATACATGTGTCTAAGTCTCCCTGCAAAATTTGAGACTTGGAGCACATCCAATGCTACCAGAAATCAACACTCCCTCTTAGTGAGGAATGTGCTCTAGCAATACATCTCGCTGAAGTACTGCTCTGATTTTGCAACAGCTCCCTTTGTGCTGTTGATGTTTGACACTGTTTCCCACCAACACTGCGCTGCTGCAAACCTTGCGTATTGCTGTCAACTGCCACGACACTTCAACTCTGTTGCTCACTGCAACAAAAAAACATCCAAAACTGAACTAAGTGTTCAACATGATGCATCTCGTACTGAAGATTTGACTGCTGCTAGTCTCTGCACTGTCCCTCTGAAGCTGCTGCGCTGTTGCTGACTCTGCACTGTGCCTCCCTGCACTGTTTCCAACTCTGCTCTGCTTTGGTCAGACTCTGGCGCTCTCTAGCCACTGCACTGTCACTTCTGCACTCCTCTGCACCAACTGAAACTTGTCCATCTTGCTACTTCTGATTTGGGCTCCTGTAGCAACGTGATGATCCAAGAGGTTGTCTCCTCAAGGATCTCGCCCAAACTGCAACTCTTTCGAGCTACAGTTCCAGATCACCCCAATGCTCCCCTTGCAAGTTATGGGCAATCATGGCGAAATCCTCCTCTTCGATCCTCGCAGCTGCAACTTGCGGATCATGCTTCTCATCTTTGTCCTTCTTCTTGAGAGGACATTGTGTAGCGTAATGTCCCATCTCGCCACACCGGAATCATTTGATCTTTGAGATGTCCTTCTTTTGCCTCCGCTGCTCCTGCTGCCCTTTGATGCAAGGGCTACATTCTCCTCCTCCTTGGGCTTCGTCACACTACTGCTGCTGCCATCAAGTTTGCACTTGAGTAGATCTCTCCTCATTTCTTCCTGCTGAAGAGCCGCCCACATTCCTTCCCAGTCCAACAACTTCTCTTTGCCCAGGACACTCTGGACAAAGACCTAATAGTCTTCGAACACTGAATTTAGGACCAATCTAACCATCTCTGTGGCCTGAGGAGTTGCTACTACAACTACCAGCTGATCTCAGACCTCCTGAAGTCCTCCAAAAACATCTTCCTCTGCTCAAAGACCCCTGATATAGCGTGGCCAACGCATCCACATTTCCTTGGTTGTCCCTTTGCTAGAAATGTGTGAAACAATATGATCCTTCACCTTGTCGAGGATCAATTGTTTGGCTTTTGCCATGTTCTTTTTGAAAGGTTCTCAATGGTGCGACATCTACAAGTTCAGCCAATGTACTGTCGATGAAGGTCTTGAGGTCGTGCTCATCTAGAAGGAAGGAGATCCTTGCCTTCCAGATTACGTAGTTGGAGGCACCCTCCAACCAATTCTGATCACGCAACCCACTGGCTGCCATCTCACCCATTCATTGTCGAATTGCTGCCTCTTACCCTCTACGTAGCTGGCTTTACGCACTCCCTACTGGAGTAAGCCAAATAAATCACGAAATTGTTGCTTCTGCACGGGAAATTAGAATTTCTTGGGCAAGAAACTCTCTGAGGTTAGAATTCCCCAAAATGTCTTCTGCTACTCTCCTCTGACGCTTTCTGCACCAACAATTGTTGCTAGAAGAAACTGCGTCCCACCAGCTGCTGATCTGTGCTAAATCTGCTGCGCTGCTCCCGTTGCCTCTGACAAACTACAAATTGGAAAATCCTACCTCTCTGTCGGCTCACTCAGAGATAGATTTCCTTGCAGATCTAGCCTTCTTGGCTTGGATTGCGCAATCATTGGGGAAATCTATCTGCGACTTACACAACTCTTTGATCTCCTGCTTCTTCTTTAATGCTGGATCCTTCTGGTCAACTCTCTTGCTCCTCCTCCACTGCTAAACAAGCTCTGATGCCATGTGAAAATTCCGCTACCCGGAATCCTACTGCAACAATTGATGAGAAATCTTCTATTTGTTAATTTCTTGAACAAATTATTTAGTATTTACTGTGTTCTACAGTAAATATTGAACCCCATACACTACAACCTTCACAAAAATGAAACTGCGGAAAGTAAATAAGAGCGGAAACAAGATTTGAGGAAGAATAAACAATAGACACACGACACTGTTATTTTTGGACTAATGTCCCTGGAAAAACCCAATGCGAGAAAACCGGTGCAACAATTAAGGGTTTGATATTATTAAGCAGAAGTTCTGAATACAACTAGGATGACTTATTGACCATCCATACAGAGAATTTGACTGGCAGAGAGTTAGTGAGAAAAATCTCACACTGACACTGGAGATCCAACACTGACCCCATGCTGAACTGGACAACCTCATGCTGCCTCTGCGCAGATCTGCGTCATCCTGGATAGGAACTGCGTCAGATCCTTCTGTCAGATCTTTTGCTGGCTTGATCTAATCTTTTGGCCCCTCCGGTCTCACACCTCGGCACTGAATCTGACTGATCCTCAGCAAAATCACTGATCTCCTCAAGGCTGCAGCGCTGCCTCTGCGCTGCCTCTGCATAGCTACTACACTGCCTCTTCTGCGTTCTCTTCTTTGCCTTCTCTGTGATGTATTCCCGGCTCAGGAAAAGGCTTTCCAACCGAAACTATCACTGCCCCTCACTACAATCGAATCAACTCGATGATTTTCTCCGTTGCTGAGCACTGCTCACTTGAGAAAATCGATCTCTAGACACACTCAGTGTCTTTGGCATATTTTGCAAATGCCCCATCAAGTCCTCCTTATAATTTTCTCGTTTAGACTTCAACGACCGAGATTAAATGGTGAATCAACAGCTAAGATTAACTTGACTTGATCTCCGTCTTTTCTAGAACATTCATAATTTAGACTTAGGGTCTGTTAAATTTGGCAACTACGGCCAAACTCCACTATGCACTGCTCATATGATGGAGATGCTATTTTTGTTGGATTCCTCTTTCGGAGAGGTGCAAGATTGATCTAAAGATCATCTTGTTTGGATGGGCAGAAGTTGGATTTTGAATTTATTTCTTACACGTGCAATTTGTTAAGGTCAGCCAGAATTGTAATGTAGGCTCACAAGCCCCAAAAGATGTGTCACACACCCTCATTGATGGATATAAAAAGGAGACTCTAACTTCATTTTGGACATCATCTCATCTCACATTCTCTCTCCTTCTCATTATTTCATACAACCTTAGGAGATATTCTCTCTCCTTCGCACATGTGAAAGGGTAGCTGAGTATTTCAGATTGTTTAAGGGTTTTTGCAGCGATGTTGACTAGCGTTGACCTTGGGTCAACTCACATGTTTTGACTTTGATTTTTGGGACATAATCCAACTTTTGGAGGACGAGTTTGGTGGCACAGGAGTTTGGTGGCACAAAAATCAAGAAGTCATGGGCTATTTGACCGCAGACTTTGACCACTATTTGACCAGGTTTGACTGAGGATTTGCAGACCGTTTTGGGCCGACTTTCACTGTTTCTTGAGGTAAAGTTTGAATGGCTTTGACCGAGCTCCATTTGGAGGAATTTTGCTGGTTTGACCAGCATTGACTTTGCTGGCTAGGGCATCTTGTTGACTGCTGAAATTTTTTCTTTCTCTTTCAGCTGAATTTGAAGAATAATAAGAAGATTTGATCAAAGGGTTTTCCCCACATTGGGGTTTTTCCCTAGCATCTGCCAAATTATTGTGTCCTCTTGTCTTGGCTTGTCTTCTAGTTATTTATTTATGTTCTATCAACATTTACTGTCAATGTTAATGTGATTGCAAAACAGGAAATGGAATTGGGCTAATAAGAAAGATTGAAGTAAATTGCTCTAGGCATAGAACATACCATCATCAACTAAAATTAACATGGAATCAGAGCTGAGGTGAAGACAAAGGCCAAGCAAGAGTGAGAAGAGCAATCACTGAAGGTTGATTAGACAAGGATCACTTAGATCTGATTTTCGTCCGAGCACTTGCTCCGTCAGAAAAATTCGATCTCTAGATCCTCTGTGTCTCCACGAATTTGTTTGCCAAATGACCCTACATGTCCTTATAATCTTCTTGTTGAGGATTCAACGACGCAGATTAGATCTTTAATCAACGGCTAAGATTAACTTTTGACTTATCCGTTTATTCTAGATCATTCTCACTTGTATTCCATTATTTCACTTTAATTATTTTATTTTCTTAAGTTTTGACTTAGGGTCCCTTCAAAAATAATTAATTATTTCTATAGAATACAATTCGAGTGGAATTTCACCAAACACTTTTTGGGTTATTTAGAATACATGTGTCTAAGCCTCTCCACAAAATTTGAGACTTAGAGCACATCTGATGCTACCCCAAATTAACACTCCCTCTAAGTGAGTAATGTGCTCTAACAATATGCCATGCTGCATACTGCTCTGACTCTGAAGCATCTCGCTCTGTGCTGCTAATGTTTGACATGTTGTCCACCAACTCTGCGCAAATGCTACATTTGTGCTGCTGCTGACACTGCCACTGTCAACCACTGCATCTGTACTGCAACTCCCTCTAAATTCTGCATCGCGCTGCTGCTGACTTTGCCACTGTCAACTGCTACTGCACTGCAATACAATTGCTTTTTGCAATTGAAAAAATATCCAAAATTGGACAGGGATATTGCATCTCGGTGATGAAGATCTGATTGCTGCTAGCCTTTGCGCTGCCTCTCTGAAGCTGCTGCTCTGCACTGCGCAGTGGTGTTGCTAACCATTGCGCTGTCACTTCAACACTCCTCTGCCCCAAACGACACTAGTCCATCCTACTACTGCTGTTTAGGGATCCCGTAGCAAGGTGATGATCCGAGAGGTGGACTCCTCAAGGATCTTGCCCATCTTGTAGATCTCTGGGTCTACAACTCCAAATCAGCCCACCTCTCTCCTAGAGGTATATGAGCTATCATAGCAAACTCCTCCTCCTCTATCTTCGCTGCTTCGACCTGAGGATCATGCTTCTCATCCTTACCCTTCTTTCTGAGAGGACACTGTGTGGCATAATGTCCCATCTCGCCACACCGGAAGCATTTGATCTTTGACAGATCCATCTTCCACCTTCGCTGCTCTTGCTGCCCCTTTGATGCAAGGGCCGCATTTTCTTCTTCCTCCTTTGCTGCTCTTGCTTCCCCTTTGATGAAAGGGCCGCATTTTCTTCTACCTCCGTCTTGATCTTTGAACTGCTGCTGCTGCTGCCCTCAAGTTGATGCTTGACTAAGTCTCTCTGCATCTCTTCTTGCTGAAGAGCTGCCCACATTGACTCTTAGTCCGACAAGTTCTCTCTGCCCAGGATGCTCTGGAAAAAAGCTTGGTAATCCTCGGACACTCAGTTGAGGGTCAATCTGACCATCCCTGTGTCCTTAGGAGTTGCTCCTACGACTGCCGACTGATCTCAGTTTTCCTGAAGTCTAGACAGGAATGGATCAATACGCTCTCCCTTCTGCGTCGTGGTGGTGCGCATTTTGTCCTCTAAAAACATCTTTCGCTGCTTAGAAGACTCCTCATACAAAGTTGCCAACGCATCCCACATCTCCTTAGTTGTTCCTTTGGCTGAGATGTGTGAAACAATGTGATCTCTCACTCCATCGAGGATCAAACGCTTGGCTTTAGCCATATTCTTCTTGAAGACCCATAATGGTGTTGCATCCATCGGTTCAGGCAAAGCACTATCGATAAAGTGCTTGAGGTCATGCTTATCTAGAAGGAAGGAGATCCTTGCCTTTCAGATTACATAGTTGGAGGCACCCTCCAACCGGTCCTGGTCATGCAATCCGTTGGTGGCCATCTCACCCGACTGCTATCGATCTACTGCCTCTCACCCACTGCGTAGCTGGCTTTACACACACCTTGTGGGTCAAGCCACGAAATTTGCTGCTACTGCACGGGGAATCTGAGTTTCTAAGACGCAACAGTGATTGTTGGTGCTAAACGTTAGGAAGCATAGCAGAAACACAGTTTTGGGGATTTTTTGGCGTCAGTAAGTTTCTTGGGCCAAAAACTTATTGAGGTCAGAAAATCCCCAAAACTGTGTTTCTGTTATGCTTCCTGACACTCTGCGCCATCAATCACTATTGCGTAGTCAACTGCTTCCCTCCAGCTACTAATCTGTGCTGATCTGTTGCACTGCTCCCTTTGCCTCAGACAATCAGCGATTTGGAACAATCCTACCTCTCTGTCGGCTCACTTAGAGAGAGATTTTCCCGCTCGTCTAGCCCTCCTGGCTTGGACTGCGCACTTCACCGGGAAATCGATCTGCTGTTTACACAACTCTTTGATCCCCAATTGCTGCTTCAACGCTGGATCTGCTGGATCTTTTATTTGTCTTGCCTGCACTCAGCTTAAACAAGCTCTGATACCATGTGAAAATTCGTGTTGCGCGGAATCCTACTGCAGCAACTGATAGAAAATCTTCTATTTTTTATTTTACTTAACAAATTATTTACTGTGTTCTACAAGCAAATATCGAAATCCATTCACTACAAACTACACAATTTAACTGCGGAAGAATACAAATGCGGAAACAAGTCTGAATACACATATATCACACAACCATCCGACACAATTGTTTTTGGACTAATGTCCCAGGAAAAACCCAATGCAGGAAAACCGATGCAATAGATCTGAGGGTTTATGTTATTATGCTGTAAATTCTGAGTACAAATCTATGATTGACGAGATTGTCAAATCATACAGAGAAACTGACAGAAGATATCTCGTGAGACAAACCTCACTCCTCCACGGGAAACTAACACTGATCTGAACCAAGGCTGGACTGCCCTGCGCTGGTCTCATTGCTGGTTGGAAACTGAGCCTCCAGAAAAATCTCTCCACGGTCTAACACTGGCTCTGCGCTGTCTCCTCTGCAGGAAAACGATTCTCCCTCTGGCTCTGCGTAGTGACTACGTAGACATTGTGTCACTAGCTCTGCGTTGAAGCTTTGGCTTTCTCTGTCTCCGCTGCTATGTAATCTCTGGCTTAGGAAACCTTCCAACCATAAATACTGCCCCTCACTGCAATCAAGGATCACTTAGATCTGATTTTTTGTCTGAGCACTTGCTCCGTCAGAAAAATTCGATCTGTAGATCCTCTGTGTCTCCACGAATTTGTTTCCAAATGATCCTTCAAGTCCTTATAATCTCCTCTTTGAGGATTCAGCGGCCCATATTAGATCTCTAATCAACGACTAAGATTATCTTTTGATTTGATCCGTTTATTCTAGATCATTCTCACTCATATTCTATTAATACACTTTAATTATTTTATTTTCCTAAGTTTTGACCTAGGGTCCCTTTAAAAATAATTAATTATTTCCATAGAATACAATCCAAGTGGAATTTCACCAAACACTTTCAGGGTTATTTAGAATACATGTGTCTAAGCCTCTCCACAAAATTTGAGACTCACAACACATCCGATGCTACCCCAAACGAACGGTCAAACCTTTGCTCAAAAACTCGATCAAACTGCCTAGAAATAATCTGGGTCAACACAGGTCAAACTGCCCGAGAAAAAACTCAGTCAATGTTGGTCAAACTTCAAAAGTCTTCCTCCTTAATTGGCACGTGTGAACAAAGGAATATTAGATGTTGTGTGATCTGAATTGGTCTTCAAGTGAGGAGGTCAAGTGCCAATATATATTGTTCTTGTCGTGCCCAAGGCACACGTCCTTTAGCTGGACTGACTTGTACTTTGGGGCTGACTTGATCAATTTGAGTTCAAATTTTAAATTTAATTTTCCCTCCTTTTCATGGGTTGACTTGTAGTTGGGGAATACCTCCCACATCTACCCAAAAAATCAACGCTACCTTTTAGCTAGGGAGGTATTCTCCTTGAGTTCCTCGGATGTCCCATTTGCTAAAAAAATTTCTCCATCCCAAGAAAAGATTGAATGAGCACGCTATGTTAATGTATCCATCCACGTCATGTTCTATTTCAGAACCATGTGGAAAGTATCCTGCATCAACATCATGCAAAGGATCTAGTTACCCACTAGCCAAATATCCTTTGCAAATGGATCTAGTCACCCACTAGCCAGGTACCCTTTGGAGATATGGTCAGGTACCCCCTGATTCAAGTAGACACGAGACTAGTCCTAGGTCACCAACTATCCAATTCATCACTTGGAACTAGGTTAATATCCCTGACCAATGGTGAAACCCTGGGAAAATTTACCAAAGTATCATGTCGTCACATGATACTTGAATGGTAAAAACACTTTCTCTATGCTTTGGGGCACTCACTCTACTCACTAGCCAAGTAACCCTTGGAAATATGGTCATAACCTTTTGACCAGGGTAGCACTCTGGGCCTCGATGCTCTCTGGGCCAATCTCCCTAGCCACGTTACATGGCACCTGGTCAATACCCTTGACCTAGGGAAAATGTCTACCCTTCATGCTGCAACATCAACACTTTCTCTCACCGATGGAGGCATTCTCAACCTCTCCAAGTTTGTCCATGAAGTAAACAAACTTCATTTGGGACAGAGACTTTGTGAGAATGTTAGCAACCTGCTCGTTTGTAGAAATGTACTGGAGACATCCGAATGTGCTTCGACCTGTCATGGAAAACTAGATTTTCTGAAAGCTTCACACAACTTTGATCGTCACAATGTATCACGATTGTCTCTAGCACCTGATCAAACAATGCTGTGAGTAGCTTCCGATGCCACACTACATCACAACTCGCCAAACTAGCTGCAATATACTTAGCCTCTGCAGTGCTGAGTGCAACAAATGTCTGCTTCCTACTCATCAAGGATATCATAGTAGAACCCAAACTGAAGCAACATCCAGATGTGCTCTTTCTGTCTTCTGTACTCTCTGCCCAATCTGAATTTGTATATCCCTGCAGCTGTACTTCATAATTTGAGACATATCTCAATCCATATCCAACTGTACCATGCTGATACCTCAACACATGTTGTGCCGCATGCCTCGGCTCAACCATAAACTAATCAACTTCCTTCATTGGATCCATCACCATAGCTGCTTTCCAATCACCCTGACTGGGTGCTCCCTTTGACACTGAAACAGATTTTGCTTGGCAATCCTGGCTGCTTCCTAGTCACTAAAACATATCTTCTGTCAGGCATGGTCCACTCATAGAAGGCACTGCTCTTGGAGACCTCCCGTCTCTGAGCATCTAGCCTGACAATCTCAATCCCATGACACCCACTTGGACGTTTGATCCTTCCACTTTGCCTGATTGTCTTTACATCATGGGATCCACCAAATCTGAATCAGAGCCTCTCAGCCTCTTCAGATTGGTCACCATGGGAGTGTCCATGTGTTGAGAAAATAATTGTTATTGATGTCAAAGGATGATGAATGGAAGAGTAGAGTAGAATAGGCTTAAAGATCTCTTGAAGCCCTTTGCAACGAGTTATTGCATGCCCTCTAAATCCTCTCCATTGAGGATAAATTAATTTTCTAAGTCAAACAATCAATCATTTCACTCCCTGTCCAGCAGAATTTGGCCCTGTTTGGAGCATCTTGACCAGTATAAATAAAAGACACTTCGACCCCATTTGACCTCCATCCTGACCAAGCAAGCAACTGAGATAATTTGGGTTTGAGGAAAAGGTAATAGGTTCATATCTCATGAACCTTGAGGAAAATTGAAGAAGCAAGGCCTTTGGTTTTTGGTTTTTGGTTTCTATTCTTGGATAAAGGTTTTTGGTGGGTTATTTGATCAAGTCTTGGAGCACCCTTCTAAGCTATCCTGTGAAGCAGAACTCACCCTAATCTCAACACAAATTCAACCTCTTTTAGGGACAGAACTCGGCCTCCTTGAAACTCATATCTTAGCCCTTTTTGAATGACACATCTCAGGCCTATTAAGAGACGGAATTCACCCTAATTCAGTCTGTAATAAGGAGCAGACTTGGGCCTGAAATTTGGTCCTTCATGTTGACAAATTCAGGCCTGCAATTCAGCCTTCTGTGAACAGACTCAGACCAGAAATTCGGCCCCTCCAGTGGGCAGTCTCAACCTTGTAGCTCGGGAATCCCAGTGATAGAACTCGGCTCCTCTGTGAACACATTCATACCTGTTCTCTTGCCTCAGACTAAGGCCTTTTTAGAGCTTGATCGAAGCAGACTTGGAACTGGACTGTCAACATGCTTTTATCACTCTCTTGAAGAATCTCTTTTGGAGCAGACTTTGAGCAGACTTTTATTAAGTTCTTGAGAGACTTTTGGAGCAGTCCTTTGTGTACATTCCTGAAGTCTTTTGGAGCAGTCTTAAAGCTTCTTGGGGCAAGCCTAGACCAGACTTTGAAGTGACTTTAAGAGCAGATTTTGGAGACCCCTTTGAGCAGACCTGAGGACATTTGTTGAACAAACTTGAAGACATTTGTTGAAGCAGACTTGGAGACCTTTTGAACAGACTTGAAGACATTTGTCAAAGCAGACTTGAAGACATTTTGGAGCTGCCTCTTGAAGTCATCATGGAGCAGCATTGAAGTCCCTTTTGAAGCAGTCAGGAGCAGTTCTTGAAAAGTATGTGGACCAGCTCCTTGAAGTGATTTTGAGTAGATCTTGAAGAATACTTGGAGTAGCTCTTGAAGAGATTTTGGAGAAATATTGTTCTTGGTGACATTTTAGAGTTTTTAATCAGTATCTTTGAAGTATATATGAAGTATTCATAAAGGTTGGAGCCTAAGAGGATTGGTGTCCTCATATAGATCAGGTTGGAGCCTGGATTTGATTAAGAGGATTGGTGTCTACATTCAAGGTTGGTGTCTTAAAGAATTTGAAGATCCTATTGTATAGGCTGGAGTTTGAATTTTGTTAAAAAGGATTGGAGTCCTCATTATTATTCTCAATAATAAAGTTTTTTTTTGGTTCTGATATTAATAGTGGTTCTTATGTGTGAAAAATCTTAACTAGCATAATATAACAATTTAAAGAAATACTGATTCACGCTCCTCTTAGTGTTTCCAACACCATGGACTTGCAGTCCATCATCCCAAATCTCTAAAGGATCGTAATGATATACTTCCTTTGACTGAGGAAGATCTTACTCAGCTTTTGCCATACTTATAATACCAAGTAGTAGTGTGTCAAACCTAGATCCCTTTTCAGAGGTCAACTCCCTCTGAAGCAGGTGTTTCTGAGGTAATCCTGACTGCTTCCTGTTAATTTTGGACAACTAGGTCCAAACTCCATGTTGTGATGCTCAGATGAAGATACCAATATTTTTATTGGATTCCTCTTTCGGAGAGGTGCAAGATCGATCTAAAGATCATCTTGATTCGATGAGCAGAACATTTATTTTCAATTTATTCAAGATATGTGCAGGTTGGCCTTAAGGTTTTGTGCCCCAGCAGTTGTGTCACACACCTTCACTGATGGATATATATTGGTCAACGTTGGAGGACATTTTCACTCATCTCATCCTCACACATTTCTCTCCTCATCTGATTGGTTCGATGACCTTGGTGGCTCTTCTCTCCACACATGGGAATTTCCAAGCAGCAACGCATTTCTGATTTTGGTCTAGGGTTTCTGCAAAAAACTTTGACCAGCGTTGACTTTGGTCAATGCAAGGTCAAAAGAACCTGAAACCCTAGTATTAAAAACCAGCCGGTTTGAACCGGAAACCGGTCAAACCGACTGGTCAAGAGGTTTGCCGGTCCAAACCGCTCGAAAAACCCGATTATACTTGCCTGTGACCTGGAAAGACCGGTTAACCGGTGCTGACCGACCGGTTAAGGATGGAATCGGCCGGTTTATGAAGAAATCGGTTGGTTTCGTCCTTAACCGGCCGGTCACTTCCTTTTTCCCTACGCAGACCCACGCATGGCCAACAATGTGCTTTAGGGCTAATATGGAGGTAAGGGGAGGGTTGTTTCCCTCCAAAAACACCCTCCCCAATCTTTTATAAGCATGGGCAACCTCTCCTTTGTCTCACACCATCTCATTTGTAGTTTGTGAGTTTGTTTGAGAGCTTGGAGAGTGTTGAGTGTTTATCGGAGGAGTGATCTTGAAGGCTTGGAGTTGGAGCTATCTCGGAGATAGTTTGGAGCTGTCAGTAGAGTTGGCATCTTCAAGAGGACGCTAAGGAAGCTAGTTTGCATTGCCAGGTAAGGATTTTCACTTGAAAAGTCCATCATTTCATTGCTGTTCATGTATTTATTTTCTCATGTGTTTAGCTATGCTATTGCTCTCTAATCTCTAGTCCTATGCTATAAAATTTTGTGTGTTTGAATGTGCATTTTGTTTCGTAAATTTAGCCTTAGTTGTCCATTTATCTTAGCTGCAATTTTTTTTAAATGGCAGATTTATTTCCAAATTTCAATTATTTCAAGTCAAGATGGCTCCAAAAACCAAGGACAGTGCATGGGCCCATTGTGATGTGGTTGACGGAAAGATGATATGCAAATTTTGTGAAAAATGTATTGGAGGTGTGGGTATTCTTAGATTGAAAAAACACTTGGCTGGGATAAGAGGCCAAGTAAAGCCATGTGATGCACCTAATGAAGTGATAGGTCCGGTTAGGGCAGAATACCTTGCCAAGTTTGAAAAGTTTGAGGAGACTAAGGCTAGGGAGTAGGCCATCCAAGATGAAATTGCAAGGAAGAGGGAACTAATAGATATCATGAGACAGAGTGGGTATGATGATTATGAGATTCAAGACTCCACGTCTATCCCTTCCACCAATGACCCCTTTCACTATGTTCCTCCTGTTGGCCAAAAATCAAAACCAACAAAGAGACCCAACCACCAGAGTTATTTCTCGTCCACTGCTAATCCCACAGCCACTTCCTCCCAACCAAGTCGTCAACCCACTTTGGATCAACTTTGGAAAAAATAATGCAAAGAAACTTCTTATCAGTACATTGCTAGATGGTGGTATGATTTAGATATCCCATTTAATGCTGCTCGCTCACCTTATTACCAAGCTATGTGGGACTCTGTTTTAGTTACAAGAAAGGGCTTCAAAGGCCCTACTGTGCATGACTTGAGGGGATCTCTTTTGCAACAAGAGATTTGTAATATTGATGAGTATTTGGCTCAATATAAAGAGTCATGGCTCAAAACAGGTTGTTCCATCATGTCAGATGGATGGACTGATGGAAAGAACCGCACTATCATTAATTTCCTTGTTTCTTGCCCTCGAGGAATAATGTTTTTGAGATCAGTTGACGCATTTGATAAGGTCAAGGATGCAATTCTTCTATTTGAGCTTTTGGATGAGATTATTCAGGAAGTGGGGGAGCAGAATGTTGTGCAAGTAATCACAGATAATGCCTCAAACTATGTTCTTGCTGGAAAGATGCTTGAGTCCAAGTATAATACCATATTTTGGACTCCATGTGCTGCACATTGCATAGATCTCATGCTTGAGGACATAGGAAAAGTGGATTGGGTAAAAAACACTGTAGAGCATGGCAAGTGCATTACAAAATACATTTACAACCACTCATGGGTATTGAGCCTAATGAGGAAAAACACTGGGGGCAAAGAGCTTGTTAGGCCTGCCATTACGAGATTTGCAACTCACTTCCTCGCGTTGCAATGTCTCAATTCTCAACAGAAAAACCTGCAGAAAATGTTTTCTTCTGATGATTGGACTGAATCCTGGTGGGCTTGTAGACAAGATGGAAAAGACACCAAAAAGAAAGTCTTTGACAATTATTTTTGCAAAAGGTCTTCAAAGCTGGTAAAAATTACTGAGCCCCTTGTTAAGGTGCTAAGGATGGTGGATGGGGAAAAGATGGCAATGGGATACATTTATGAGGCTATGGATCAGGCAAAGGAGCAGATACGGGCAGTTTACAGGGATAGGTTAGCTAGATATGGCCGGATATGGGAGATCATTGATAACAGATGGAACAATCAACTCCATCGTCCCATACATGCAGTTGGGTATTTTTTGAACCCAAAGTATCATTATAAAGCTCGGCTAGGAGATCCTCAGGATGGGGAGGTTAGATCTGGATTGATTGATTGCTTGGAGCACATGGTCCCTAACCATGCAGACCTTTTGGAAACACATAAACAACTTAATCTTTTTCGTATGGCAGCTGGTACCTTTGGAAAGAACTTGGCGAAAATGGCAAGAGATGTGGATCAACCACGCAAGCAATTCCAATCTGTTTTTCGTTTCAAGTTAAATTGTTTGTAAATAAGTAATGAAATGAACTATGTTACTAATGAATGTCTTTTTATTTGCAGCACATTGGTGGGAGTCATTTGGCGGCCAATGTCCTTAATTGCAAAAGTTTGCAATTAGAATCCTCAGCCAAACTTGCAGTGCTTCAGGTTGTGAGCGCAATTGGTCTATTTTTGAGCACATACACACAAAGAAGAGAAATCGTTTGGAACATAAACGGTTAAATGATCTTGTGTTTGTGCAATACAACCTTCGCTTGAGGCGGAAACAATTGATGAGCAAAACACTTGATCTAGATCCCATTGTGTTGGATGATATTGATCCAACATTAGAATGCATGGAGGAGACTGAAGATCCAGTGTTTGAGGCAGATTTTGATTTTGATGCAGCATTAGCAGGGGCTGAATTTGAAGCAGATTTGGTGGCGCCATCAGACGGAGACCCCGGATTGGTAGCTACATCAAGGAAAGGAAAACAACCAATGGAAGGCACTAGTCATGCAGCTCTATGGGATTTGATGATTGATCATAATTCATGTGTAGTCTTGTATTAGGCCCATGGCCTCATAGCTTGTAGCATTGTTTTTGGACTTTATGGGCCATTTGGAGCCTCATTGCTTATGTATTTTTCGATAATATGTATTGCACTCGGTGCCATTTTGATATATTCACCTTTGCATGGTATATAAATGAGAAAACTTTGCATATTTTGTCTCTATTGGCTTGGAATCATGGTTGCAAATCTTAAAAATAGTTTTTTTATTAAAAAATAATAATTTAATGTATTTTTATTAAAACCAGTTCGTTTAGACGTGACCAGTATCGGTTAGACCGGTTTCGGTCCGGTTATCGGTTCATTAGGTCCACTAGTCCGGTCACCGGTTCCGGTTTTTAATACTATGCCTGAAACTCTCCCAAAAGTTTGATTTTTCAAATCCGCATTTTTTGGCATTATTCCCAAGGCAAGACGTTGACTTTGACTTTTCTGTGTTGACCTAGATGCTGTTGCTGCTTGTGTTGACCGTTCACTGACGACGTTGACTTTTTGGGTTGACTTTTGAGTTGATCGTTTCGCTGTCCTAGAGGGTTGTGTGACATTGCTGGTTGGCTGACCATATTGAGACTTTGCTGGTTGAAGCATCTTGTTGACCGCCGTAAGGCACCAACACACATATTTCTGGCTTGTCTTCTATCGATCTACTGGTATGTTCTATTAGCATTTTACTTTATTGTTTATGTGATTGCTAACTGATATTGGGAGAAAAAGTAAAGTTGAATCAAGCATAGAACATCTACATAAATTTACATGGTATCAGAGTTGAGGTGAAGACAAAGCCCAGTTTGTAGCAATCACCGAAGAAGAGGACAAAGCCTTAGTTTGTAGCAATCACTGAAGAAGAGGATGGGTTCCTCAAACTACAATGGCTTTAAGGTTGATAAAAAATTGATTGGGAAGGATGACTTCCATGCTTGGAAGATGACATTGGATCTTAACTTGGAAGACCAAGATGTCATGGACTATCTGCAGGGTAAAATCCAACCACTGCAACCGCTGCTCAAAGAAAAGTTGATGATCAGGGACTCAAATCATAAGAGTCTGGTTGCCTACATCTCTGAGTTGGGCACATCCAAGGAGATGTATGATAAGTTGGTACACATGTTCAAGGCCAATAATGCGAATCAAGTCCTATTCTTCAAGAATCAATTGAAGAATCTGAAGAAAGGCAGGGATGAGTCTGTTTAATCATACTTTCTGAAGCTGACCGAAATCAGGAATAATCTGCTGGCTATTGGGGAGACAATAGCTGATCGAGAGATGGTACTCACCGCAGTTGGAGGGCTCCCATCTGAATGGCATGTGTTCAACACTACCATTCTCAATAACAATGTGATACCTGACTTTGACGAAGTACTATCGAGATGTGTACAAGAAGAGACAAGGATGAAGGGGTATGAAAATGAAGGAAATGTTGCCTACACTGCCCATTCTAGAAAGAAGAACTTTGGTGGTCAATGGAACAAAGGAAGAGTAGGGGGCCAAGGAAAGAACGACAAGTGTTACACTTGTCATAGGCCAGGTCACTATGCTAGAGAATGCCCTTTCAAGAAGGATTCTCCCGATGATGATGACAACAACAACAACCAGAGGAATGGCAATCAAAGGAACAACAAGTTCAAGGGAAAGAGGAAGGCTCCCTCCAGCAGAAATGGTCAACCTTTCAAAAGGTCGAGAAATCCCAGGTATAAGGAATCAAATGTGGTTGATAAAATAAATTGAATTCATTCTTGTATCTGCCCTCTCTGCTGCATCTCCACCTGACAGGATGGATGTCTGGTTGATAGATAGTGGCGCCTCAAGGCACATCACTGGGTTCAAGGAAGCACTTTCTGATATGGTTAAGAAGGATACTAATTTGGAAATTATCCTTGGAGATAATGCCACATATCCTGTGAAAGGGACAGGGACTGTGACCCTCCAATTGTCTCAAGGTCAAGTCCTCTGCTTGCAGGATGCACCCTATGTACCTAATTTGAAAAAGAACCTTGTGTCTATATCGGCCATGGAAGACAAAGGTTTCAATGTGGCATTCATTGATGGGAAGGTACGCATGTGGAAGAAGAGTTTCAAGGAAGCTATCACGATTGGGTTTAGAGTTGATACACTCTACCAGGTTGGAGGAAGTCCACTGGGAGCGATGACGTGTGATACTATCCGACAGACTGAACTATGGAACCGGAGGTTTGGACACCTTCACGACAAGGCCCTTCGTTCCTGAAGCAAGGAAGGTAGTGACGGGGATGCCTGAGTTTTCAAATAATCATGAAGGTGTATGTTAGGGTTGTGTCGAAGGAAAGCATACAATGGGACCTTTCCCCTCAAGTGTCACAAAGATATCTGATGTCTTGCAATTGATACATTCTGATCTGTCTGGGATGCTGCCCGTGACATCCTTAGGAGGATGTTATTATTATATGACATTCATAGATGACTTCTCTCGCAAAACCTGGATATACTTCTTGAAAAAGAAGGATGAGGCTTTCATGTGGTTCTGTACCTTCAAAGCTTTGTTGGAAAATCTAACAGGGAAGAAGATCAAGATATTGAGGACTGATAATGGTACTGAATATGAGACGAATGAGTTCAAGCACTTTTGCAGAGAAGCTGGCATTAAGAGGGAGACCACAACTATCTATACTCCTGAGCAGAATGGCGTTGCTGAACAAAAGAACAGGACCATTGTGGAGGCTGCCCGTGCCATGCTATGTGACCAAGGTCTATCGAAGTTTTTGTGGGGAGAAGCTGCGAACATTGCTATGTACATAGAATACCGATGCCTGCATTTTGCTCTATACTCCAAAACTCCCAAAGAGGTTTTCTCTGGTAAGAAACCTGACGTCTCACATTTTAGAGTTTTTGGATGTCCTGTTTATTTATATGTACCAAAAGAGAAGAGAAGCAAGTTGGATGCTTCTGGGAAGAAGGGAATGTTTGTGGGCAATAGCGAAACTTCGAAGGCCTATAGAGTGTATGTGCCTGGTCAAAGGGAAGTGGAGATATGCCACGATGTCACCTTTGACGAAGATGCTTCCCTAAGGAAAGTAGTCAATCTTTTGAGATCTGAGGAAGATCATGAAGCAAGGCTTGGAAATCAAGAAGAACAGAAGGATGAGACGATGCCTGATGCTGAACGATCGATGGACCCGATAGATCCGATAGATCCACCTCCTTCAATAGGGAAGAGACCATCATGGCTCAGGGACACTCTCGAGGATGCCGAGGGACATATGGCCCCAAGGGGGACATTCCGTGAAAGCAAGAAGTCGAATAGATACCAAGGGTATCTAGCAGCCATGAGTACTATTGTACAATCTGAGCTTGGATCTTTTGAGGAAGCCGTAAAGCATTAAGTCTGGAAGGATGCTATGCATGAAGAGTATGAGTCCATAAAGAAGAATGATGTCTGGGATGTGGTTCCAAGGCCGGAGGACAAAGCAGTTGTCACCTTGAAATGGCTGTACCAGACCAAGCATGGATCTGATGGAAGTGCTGAAAAGTTCAAGGCAAGATTCGTTGTTTGTGGCTTCTCTTAAAAGGAAGGCGTAGACTATGATGATATATTTGCACCTGTGGCCCGATATACCACCATCCGATCTATCATGGCCCTTACTGCTACGCAAGGATGGGGTCTTCATCAAATGGATGTGAAGACCGCATTTCTGCATGGTGCGATAAAGGAAGAGGTGTATGTGGAGCAGCCTTTGGGGTTCAAAGTCCAGGATTGGGACACCCATGTCTGCAGGTTGAAGAAAGCCCTCTATGGGTTGAAGCAAGCACCTAGAGCTTGGTACGAGAGGATAGATCGCTACCTGATGAAGCTGGGCTTCACTCCTAGTAATGCTAATCCAAACCTTTACTTCAAGGTTGATAGAGAAAAACCTCTCATTTTGGTGTTGTATGTGGACGACCTCTTCCTGACAGGTGCTGACCTGGCGAGATTTTCCTTTCTCAAGGAAAATACATTGTGAAGCTTCTGGAAAGATTTGGTATGGTGGACTGTAAGTCCGTGTCGACACTGATGGAGCTCAACTTTAAGAAGTCGAGTGGCAGTGCTGCCGGGCCCGTGTTAGTAAATCCTACTGAGTATCGTCAACTCGTAGGGGCCTTCATGTTCTTAGTGAACACCCGTTCGGACGTATGTTTTGCAGTGAACACTTTGAGTCAACATATGGTTGAGCCTCATCACACTCACCGGGTTGGTGCCAAGAATCTATTGAGATATCTTCGGGGCACAATAAACCATGGGCTGAGATACACTGCTAGGAGCGTGGCACTCCATGGATATACTGATGCCGATTGGGCTGGCAGTGTGGTGGATCGTAAGAGCACATTGGGACGCTGCTTCACACTTGGTTCTGCTTCGATATCATGGATGAGCAGGAAGCAAAAGTCGGTGGCTTTGAGCACCGCCGAGGCTGCTGTTGTGAAGCAATTTGGTTGCAAAAGCTCTTTAGTGAGCTGTTCAGACATGTGCTAGATACCACCGTGATACTCTGTGATAACTAGAGTGGGATATGGTTGTCCGAGAATCCTGTGTTCCACGATCGATTCAAGCATATTGATATCAGGTACCACTTTATCCGGGATATGGTACAACGAGGCGCCGTAAGACTCGATCATATAGGAACTGATGAGCAGGTTGCGGATATTCTCACAAAGCCCCTGGGGAAGGTCAAGTTCCTAACCTTCCGTGAGAGTCTTGGTATCGTGGAACGACCCTATTCTGAGGGTCCTGTTGGACGATGAGCTCTGGGGGGCTTTGGGGATAGCTTCTCGGAGCTATAAGCAACCACAGGGCTAGGCTTGCCGAACCTTGTTGGTGTGCTTCTGCCCCACCATTGTGATAATTGAGTTGGTTCACCTCTCATTATTTGTGCCCCATATGCATCCTACCCATTGAGTTCAGGGCTCATGGGAAGTACCTCTCATTTGGCCAGTGAGGTGGGAAAAGCTAGAGACTAGTAGCAAAGACTGATGGACGCATCAGAGATTGCCGTACTCTTTATCTAGGATGGCACAGTCCAACCACTTGATTTGGGAGGTTTCGGATCTCCAACTGACTTCGTGTCAGGTAAACCAACTTCGTGTTGGTATGAGACTCTTTGCGAGTTCTATAGAGGTTTCGAACCTCTGGGTTGAATCTGTCAGCCGGGAATTATGTCTTTGTGACTGAGCCACTTTTGCTCTGAAATAAAGAAGCCAACAAAGCAAGTTACGGCGGGATGACGCACGATGTTTGGATTGTACAGGTGGATGGAGTTCTGCCTAGTTGAGAGGGAGTGTTAATTTTGGACAACTAGGTCCAAACTCCATGTTGTGATGCTCAGATGAAGATACCAATATTTTTATTGGATTCCTCTTTCGGAGAGGTGCAAGATCGATCTAAAGATCATCTTGATCCGATGAGCAGAACATTTATTTTGAATTTATTCAAGATATGTGTAGGTCAGCCTTGAGGTTTTGTGCCCCAGCAGTTGTGTCACACACCCTTAGTGATGGATATATATTGGTCAACGTTGGAGGACATTTTCACTCATCTCATCCTCACACATTTCTTTCTCCTCATCTGATTGGTTCGATGAACTTGGTGGCTCTTCTCTCCACACGTGGGAAATTTCAAGCAGCAACACATTTCTGATTTCGGTCTAGGGTTTCTGCAGCAAACTTTGACCAGCATTGACTTTGGTCAATGCAAGGTCAAAAGGACTTGAAACTCTCCCAAAAGTTTGATTTTTCAAATCCACATTTTTTGGCACTATTCCCGAGGCAAGACATTGACTTTGATTTTCTGCATTGACCTAGCTACTGCTGCTGTTTGCGTTGACCATTGACTGACAACGTTGACTTTTTGGGTTGACTTTTGAGTTGACCGTTTGGCTGTCCTAGATGGTTGTGTGACATTGCTGGTTGGCTGACCATATTGAGACTTTGCTGGTTGAAGCATCTTGTTGACCGCCGTAACGCACCAACACACTTATATATTTCTGGCTTGTCTTCTATCGATCTACTAGTATGTTCTATCAGCATTTTACTTTATCGTTTATGTGATTGCTAATTGATATTGGGAGAATATGTAAAGTTGCATCAAGTATAAAACATCTACATAAATTTACACTTCCTCTATCTGGAAGCAAATCCGCTCACCACTGCTGCCCTCTATGTCACGTGAGTCCTGCTGCTCCCGTTAGAAACAAGTTATGTAAAAACAAGATCAACCATGTACTAAAGGTTGGAATCAATTTCACTCTTGGTGAAACCAAGACACATTAGGTATCCACCAATTCGAGAATATCATGCCTGAGGTGCCTACTTGAGTCCGTACAAAACCTTCTTCAATTCGCAAATATGAGAATCCTTCTCATGTACCTCAAGGTACTGAGGTAGTTCTATGTACACTTCTTCCTCAATTACTTCATTGAGAAAAGCGGTCTTTACATCCATATGATGTAACCCCAACCCATAAGTGAATCAATTGAAATAATAGTCCTATAGAAGTGTACATGGAAAGATCTGGCTATGCGCGCGACCCCAACGCGTTGGTGGCATACGCACAAGGAAATTTTTAAGGATTGGGAGGAAGGTAGCAAAATGATGACATTACGCTTTGAGCCTCCCCTACCTCGCCAAATGAGCTTTTCTATGGTCTGAGAGACCCGCGCAAGCTCCTGGCTGTATGGATAGAGATTTGGAATGAAAAGACCTGGAATGAATGGGTTCATATGTTTATTCATTCGTTGGAACCAGTACCTACTACTTGGTATTTGGAAACGGAGCTGCACCGAGGGACTCGCCATTGGATTACAATGACTGATGATTTCCTATCAACCTTTAGTTTGGTTGGAGGATCAGAGGGATTGGATGAAGCTCTGCAGGATATAAAAGCTCTAGTCTTTGATAACTCTCGGCCTTGAAGGGGAATGTGCTGCGCTAGCATGGGATGCACAGATGCAAGGCATTGCCAATTGTAGGACTCTGTTAGTAGAGGATAATGAAGATGATCCAAGAAATGTCAACATCCCTGAGTCTGAAGGGGAGCGCGCAGTTGTAGGGCCCTCATTGGGAATGGTAGATGTAACTAAACCTCTGAAGTTAAGGGAAGTCAACATTGGGACAGAAGAACGGCCCAAGTTGGCCAAAATTGGGGATTACTGGTATGATGATACAGTAGGCAAGGTTGTGGAGGTATTGACAGAGTATCAGGACTTGTTTCCCACGAAGTTTTCTGAGCTTAAAGGGATTGTAGGAGACCTAGGTGTTATGAAGATCACTTTGAAACCAGATGTGCGCCCTGTCAAGAAGCAACCATACCGATTGAACCCCAAGTATAAGCAGAAAGTAAAAGAGGAGTTAGAAAAGATGGTGGCTGCAGGCATTATTGAGCCTATAGAGTAGTCTAATTGGGTGAGCCCAATGGTGGTTCAAGAAAAGAAGACCAAAGGAGAAATAAGGATTTGTGTAGATCTGCGCAAGTTGAATGATGCATGTGTGCATGACCCCTTCCCTACTCCATTTTCAGATGAGATCCTGGATAATGTGGGAGGACAAGAGGCTTATTCTTTTACTGATGGATTTTCAGGGTATTATCAGATTAGAATTGCACCTAAAGACTGCAACAAGACCACCTTTGCAATAGAATGGGGGTCTTTCCAGTACATTGTCATGCCTTTCGGATTGAAGAATGCACCTGCGATTTTCACGCGTGTAGTGGTGGCTATGTTGAAAGAATTCATGCATAAATTTTTGGAGGTGTATTTTGATGACTGGACAGTGTTTGGGTTGGTAAAGAAACATGTGTCAAACCTGCGCATGATGCTTGACACTTATAGGAAGCACCAGATTTCTCTTAACTTGAAGAAATGTATATTTTGCGTGCCTTTTGGAATTTTGTTGGGACATATAGTGTGTCAGCAAGGATTGATGGTAGATCCAGCCAAGATAGCAATTATCATCAACCTAGAAGTTCCCACTAACGAGAAACAGCTGCGCTCCATCCCAGGACACGCCAGATATTACAGGAAGTTCATTCAGGGCTATGCTCTGATCACTGCGCCAATGGAAAAGTTATTGAAGAAGGATGTGTCATTTTTCTGGGATGAAGAATGTCAATAGAGCTTCGAGCTGCTGAAGGAAAAGATGGTCACTGCACCTATTCTGATATTCCCAGACTGGTCTAAGATTTTCCATGTACATGTGGATGCATTTGGTATAGCACTTGGTGCTGTTTTAGCGTAGCCATGAGAAGGAAACATTGATCACCCTATTGCTTTTGCCAGTAGGAAGATCTCCAGTGCAGAGCGCAACTACTCAACCACAAAAAGGGAAGGATTGGCCATGGTCTATGCTCTGCAAAAATATAGGCACTATCTGCTAGGAGGACACTTCAAAATGTTCACTGACCATTATGCTTTGAAATACCTGGTCAATAAGCTTGTGTTGGGGGAGAAGATTTGCAGATGGTTGCTTTTATTTCAGGCGTATGACTTTGAAATCATTGTGAAGCTTGGAAGGTTGAATGCTGGACCCTGACCATTTGTCACGCATCGAAAATGGGGAAGAACCAACCAATCTAGAGGAAGGGTTACCTGATGCGCAACTCTTTTCTATCAAGGTGGTTGATGAGGAGTTTGCTGATATTATTCACTTTCTGACCATTGGAAGCGAGCCTGCTAAATATTCGGTGCAACAAAAGAAGGAGTTGGTTGCACGTGCAGCTGATTTTACCCTGATTGTTTGTCGGTTGTACAAGCTAGGAGCAGATGAAGTCTTAAGGAGGTATGTGTCGGAACATGAGAGACAGGATACCTTGGCCGAGGATTTTTTTTGGTGGTAGGAGGCCATTATGCAGGGAAGGCTACTACGCAGAAGGTGTTGCGTGCTGGGTTATGGTGGTCCACATTGCACAGTGATGCACATGCATACTGCCGAGCCTGTGATGCATGCCAGAGAACGGGGAAGCCCTTGCGTAGAGATGAAATGCCCCTGCAACCACAAATGGCCCTGCAGGCCTTTGATAAATGGGCTATAGATTTTGTTGGACCTATCAATCCTCCAGGGAAGAAGACTGGAGCGCGCTATATCATCACTGCCATAGATTATGTAACCAGATGGGCAGAAGCTAAGGCAGTCAAGGACTAAACTGTAGATACTGTTGCGCACTTCATTTTTGAACATATTTTGACTAGGTTTGGATGTTCGAAAATATTGATGAGTGATAAAGGTACGCATTTTGTTAATGAAACCATTGAAGCTCTGACAGAGGAATTTCAGATCCATCACCAGAAGAGTACCCCTTATTACCCTCAGGTAAATGGTGCAGTAGAGGCTTTCAACAAAATTTTGGAGAATGCGCTCACAAATATCTGTAATGCCAATTTGAATGATTGGGACGTGCGCATTGTTGAGATTTTGTGTATTTGGGGCAGCATCAATTGTGCTCTAGATCAAAAATTTTGTGGAGGGACTAGAGTACACTTGATTTACAAGACCCAGAAATTGATTTGGGAAATTTCATTTGGTTTAGGAGATATTAAATTAATTAATTATTTTAATGTATTTCCTAAGTTAAAACTTAGGGAACTTAAATAATTAAAGTGAATTTAATTAAACATGTGATGAAATTGTCTTAAGTCACATGGATCAAGCTTTCATTTAGTCTTAGCCATTGATTCAAGATCTGCTCATGTCCGTTGGTTTCCCGACGAGAAAAGTATAAAGGAAAGGCTTGGGGTCATTTGTGGAGACACGCAGAGGTAGAGCACTGAAGCTAAGCTGAGATTCTAGGGCGGGTTTGCTAAGAATTCTCAGAAGTGTTTCAGCTGTAGAGAGGAGAATTTAGGCTAAGGGGATAATCTGATCCCAGGGTCTAGAATCAGCAAGAGGCAGAGATTAGCTCAGAGAGGGCGCAGAGAAGCAGGAGAGTAGCAGCAGGAAGGCAACAATTTGTGCTACACAGGTGTTGTGCAGTCCCTCAAGGACAACGTAATTGCTGCAGGAAACCCTCAAGGGTTACGCAGAGACCGTAAGGGGTAGTGTAAGGCCTACGTCACCTAGTCTGGGGTAACGCAGACCTTTCTGGAGTAGCATTGAGGGTCAGAGGGGCTTCAAAGGGTGACGTAGGGCTTCAGGGGCAGCGCTGGGGTTTCTAGGCCCTAATTTTAGCAAACTCTGGCCACACCGACTGATCCAGATCTCCTTCGGAAGCATAAAGAGGCTGCTGGGCATGCCAAGTGACTGATTATGGATGGAATCAAGGACCATATTGTACCACACTTAGCTGAGAAGAAGACAACTAATGAGATGTGGAAGGCCTTGATCTCCCTATATGAGGGAAAATCTGTCCAAAGAGAGATGCTGTTGGAGACACAGATGAGGTCATTCATGATGGCCAAGGGAGAAGACATGGAGCGTTTCCTCTTCAGATTGCAGTCGATCAGAGATCAGTTTACTGCAATTGGTGCTAAGGTGGAAGACAATGTGATGGTCAGGATTGCCCTTAATGCAATCATGGATGAGTGGGAAACCTTTGTCCAAAGTATCTTGGGCAGAGCGGACCTCCCAAATTGGGACAACTTGTGGTTAGTTTTGCGTCAAGAAGAGCTCCACAGATTCACCGAGAAACAGTATAGCTCTGGATCGAGCAAAGTAAAGAAGGAAGATGAGGAAGATGTAGCCTTGGCATGGAAGAAGCAGCCAAAGAAGAAGAAGGATCTCTCAAAGATCAAGTGCTTCTAGTGTGGTGAAATGGGACATTTTGCCAGGAATTGTCCTCAGAAGAAAAAGGACAAGGAAGCCTCTTCTTCCAAGGCTGCTATGGCAGATGATGGGTTGGAAGATGATTCAACCATGAGTGCTCATGAACCACGGAGGTGGGGTAACATGGATATGTAGAGAAGCTACATAGAAGTGAGGCGAGATCCTTGAGTAGCTCATCTGTTGGATCACATGCAAGCTATGGCAGCCTTAAGATAGTAGCAGGACAAGTGGAGCAGTGGGTGCATAGATCACAGATGAAGCAGAGGCAGAGGCAGATCGGAAGACTGGGAGGAGCAGCGCAAAGTAGAGCAGCAGTAGCGTAGAAGCAGCAGCAGCGCAAAGGCTGATGTGACTTCAACAACGCAGTGCAGACCTGCAACAACGCAGAAGGCTTCAGAGGGACAGTGCAGTGCAGCAACGGTGTGAGAGATTTCAACACAAGGTGCTGATGTGACTTCAGTAGTGCAGAGGAAGTCTGCTTACGCAGTGCAGAGCTGTAGCTGTGCATCATCTTTCAGATGCCAACACAGGTCTGTACCCTATGGAGCTTCAGTGATGAGGATGCAGCCCATCTGACTTGTCTGTTAAAGATTGGGCAGGAGATTCAGTTGTTTCTCTCAACAACTGAAGTTGCAGTGCAGCAGATCAGCAGTGGCAATGCTATGAGCAGCACAGATGCGGCATATTGAGAGGGAGCTGCAGTATAGAGGTTGCAGTGGCAGTGGCAGAGTCATGAGCAACAATACAGAATGGCAGCAACAATGTAGAGTTGAGTGGCAGTAGGCCAAGCATCAGCAACACAAAACCAGTGCCCAAAATCATGTAAAGCATAAGTGTGATGTATTGCTAGAGCACACCCTTGATGCTGAGAGGGAGTGTTGAGATTTTGTGTATTTGGGGTAGCATCAGTTGTGCTCTAGATCCCAAATTTTGTGGAGGGACTAGAGTAGCCTTGATTTACAAGACCCATAAATTGATTTGGGAAATCTCATCTGGTTTAGGAGATATTAAATTAATTAATTATTTTAATGTATTTCTTAAGTTAAAACTTAGGGAACTTAAATAATTAAAGTGAATCTAATTAAACATGTGATGAAATTGTCTCAAGTCACACGGATCAAGATTTCATTTAATCTCAGCCATTGATTCAAGATCTGATCATGGCTGTTGGTTTCCCAACGAGAAAAGTATAAAGGAAAGGCTTGGGGTCATTTGTAAAGACACACAGAGGCAGAGCATTGAAGCTAAGCTGAGATTCTACGACGGGTTTGCTAAGAATTCTCAGAAGTGTTTCAGCCGCAGAGGGGAATTTAGGCCAAGGGGATGATCTAATCTCAGGGTCTAGAATTAGCAAGAGGTAGAGATCAGCTCAGAGAGGCAGCACAGAGAACCAGGAGAGCAGTAGCAGGAAGGCAGCGATTTGTGCTACGCAGTCCCTCAAGTACAGCGTAATTTCTGGAGGAAACCCTCAAGGGTTACGCAGAGACCCTAAGGGGCAGTGTAAGGCTTGTGTCACCCAGTCTGGGGTAACGTAGACCTTTCTGGAGCAGTGCTGAGGGTCATAAGGGCTTCAAAGGTTGACACAAAGGCTTCAGGGGGAGCGCTGGGGGTTTCTAGACCCTAATTTTGGCTGAGTTTTGTAAATCCCGTTTGAGGGTGTGGATCAGTCATTATTTTGGCCCTAGATCGGTCAGTGAGCTGTAGATCTATTATTTCTCTGTCGGGTTTTCCAGATCTGGAACCCAAGCTTGTTGTATTCAGAAAATTCTTAATAATAAAATCCTACAGCAGCCAGAAGACTGGTTTTCCCGCATTGGGTTTTTCCGGGGACTATTTGTCTAGAAATAACTGTGTCACTTTGTCTATGTGTGCATGAACTTGTTCTAGATCTGAATTGGTGGAGATCTGTTATGTGTTTTGTTTCGATTTTAACTTGAATTTATTCAGTTAATAACTTGTCTAAGTAGGAGGAGCATAACCAGATTAACAGTAAATAATTTCTGCATAAAGTGTAAAGATTCAGAAATTTCCACACGCATCCCTTTGGTGTTATGGGCTTATAGGACCACATTCAAGAAATTGACTGGGAAAACACCTTTCAGGATGGTCTATGGGCAAGAAGCGATCATGCCAATGGAATTCATTCATCAAAATGTACATCAGAATATTCCAATCAAAATTCCAAACTTCTGATCTCAATAAATGGCAAGTCAACATTGGTCCAAGTCAAAGTCTAGAACAAAGGGGCCAAATTTTGGCTTGAGGCAGCTGGTCAAAGGGCGGAAATTTGGCATGCAATACCACAGTGAAAGTTTGGTCAAAACGCAGAAGTTGACCTGTGGTCAACGAGCCAGAACAGAAGCAGAATTTCGGTCAAACAGAGTCAATGAACCACTGAAAATCTCAGTCAAACAGAAGCAAATAATCCCAAGTCAACGCTGGTCAAACAGAAGTCAAGAGAGTTGGTCAATGCAGAAATATTCTTCTTTTCTCCTTGGCACGTGTGGATAGATCTCCTTGTTTCAGATTGAATGGATGATGCGAGTGAGGTTGCAAATGAGGTAAATCGATCTCCAATTTATGCGAGTGCTAAGAGTAGGGTTTTAACCATAGGTTCAAACCCATTCAATGAGTGGGGCTGACTTGAGCAAAGTAGGCTGACTTGGTCAATGTAGAAATTCATGATTTCTCCTTTGATTTGCCAATGAAAATACCGACAGTAGCTACCAATTTTCAACACTTTCTACAATGTATACTGAAAACCCCTTATAAATATGATTGACCAAACCTAATAGATGGAAAATTTAAAATAGAGCATAATACAAAAAAGGGCAGGCAACCAAAATGATGTCTCAATAAGACATGAGTCAAATGCTAACACAAGGACACTAGTCAAAACCTTAATCTGAAACAGACATGCTTCAACCAAAAGATTGGGGAGAACCACAAAGACAGCCAAATCACCCTAGAATAGATAGGGAGAAACAAAGAATGACAGGAACTATGCCTTCACAGACTCTCTGGCAACATACAAGGGAGCAGCATGTCCCTGACTAAGATAATATGATACAAAAAGAAACACAGGAAAAAATGTGGCTTCTGTCACTGAAATTAGATCTGAGAAATGGCCCCTCTGAAATTTCTAAGAGGTGTTAGGGAGCACTTCACCTCTTATGGCTGCCATATTCTGGAAATACCTATATGCAGAAGGGTGCCGTCTTTTAAAGAAGCTATCTGGCACCCAGTAAGTCTTTTGGGGTTACGCAATGCACAAGCAGTGAACAACTGCAGAAATACCAAGCCGCGAATAGCTTCACAGCCACCGAGCAGTGAATAACCATTGGTTGACCTCTGTAAGCCTAGCAGCAGGTTGGCCACTGTGACTGCCCATGCATATGTACATGACAACACCTTCTGAATTCCCTAGAAACACACTATTCCAGTGGTGATCCTGATTTAGATAATAAGCAACAATTGCAGAGGGTGATCTCTTGCTACCAAAATACTAGTTGCCATACCATACTCATTTTACAAAAATAGTCCTACGCCATGAAAGACAGCTGCTTGGGCTCCTTTCTCAACTCATCAACAGCAACCTCTCTGCTCTGCCTAGCCATCTACATACATTCCTTTACTTGGAGGCAAAACTCTACTGTGGTTTGCGGTGGGGGATACAGGGGTGAGATGGAGGTAGGTGCCTCTCCTTTTCCTTCTCACTTCATCTACCCCCATATAATGTTTTATCACATGTCTTTTCCTTTGTGTGATGATGTTTTCGCCAGTATACTTATTACTGATATCTTATGGTACCCTGGATCATATTGATAACGTTTGTTGGATTGTGGACATTCATATATTTGCTTTTTTATGTTTCATGGTATAGCACACATTATATTGTCAGCATTACAAGACAGTTTTTTCTTGATTCCTTCTTCCATGCAATCCTATACTGATTCTGTTTTATAAAATAAATGATCCTTATTTTTGGCTATTAAGAGTTTGGTATTGCTTACTTGAAGTCTGAACAAAGCTGGTTTTGGTATTGTAGCAATTTTAAGGACAGAAAAATATAGTACTTTACTCACCATGAGGATATTGAGTATCAGGCTGTTTACCTTTTTTTTTTAATATTTAAATCAGCTGTGATTTAGATTTTTCCTTCTTATTGTTTCAAATTGATTATTCTATAGAGATTTTTTTAGTGTCTTGCATGATTTTTCAACTGAAGTAGGCAATCATATTAATGTCGATATGACTAATTTATGGATTATACTATAATTTGGAGGATTCGGTGGAACCCTTCCCTTCATTTTTCTGGTTCTGCACCGAGGATAGGGCTAAAAGAAACATTGAATTTGAGTTATCAATATTTCATTTTTTTAGCTATTTTGATTTAACTGACTTCTTCATAAATATGTTGAAGGTTGTAGTAAACCAGTTTTCTCGAGTTGGTGCAAATGAACGGTGCTCCTTTTTTGGGAATGTATCCTTAGGAAAGGATATATCTCTGATGGATCTTCGCAAACTGTACCACGTGGTATTATTATTATTATTAACTGTCCAGATTTGATATGAAATTACAATTGTTTCATCTCTGACTAGCACACCCATTATTGCCCTTCGCTCATTTTTTTGAGCTCAAACAAGTCTTAAAAATGCCATTGTGATTTTCAGGTTGTACTTGCATATGGGGCAGAAAGCGATAGAGAACTTGGTATTCCAGGAGAAGTATGTCCTTATGAAGTAAATCATTTCATCCTTAATTTTGGTGTTTTGATTTCACGGCACTAGTCATTTCATTTCCCTTATTTGTATTGTTTTATGGTTGAGGGTTCTCTAATCTGTCAACTTCTTTTGACTGGCTCAGAATTTAGCTGGAATTCATTATGCAAGAGAGTTTGTTTGGTGGTACAATGGTCATCCTGATTGCAGGTATTTTCCAGTGGATTTACAGAGCACTGATACAGCAGTTGTCCTTGGTCAGGTGCCATTTCTAGTCCATCACAGGCTAATTACTTTAGTTTAATTTGAACAGGTTCTGAAACAATGCTATCTCAAATGTAAAGTAGAAAGTAATGAATGTATCAGAACCTCTGATTGAGTTTTTAATGGCAACAAATTCTGTATATTAGGGAGCTGAATGGCTAGCCAAAGCCATCAATGAACTCTGTATTAGTTTTTTGGTTTCAGAGATTTGGCTACGTATTGGTTATTGGTTCTTCCTAATGAGAGCTTCTTGTAAAGGCTGCCTGGCCATTAGGAACTATTGACCTGCATTGGTCTATTTTCTACTAGATTTATCTATGAATATTGTAGGCGTGTTCCCCACATACTATATGAGAGGTAACCGTGTGATTCGCATTACATGCTAGAGATCTCAATGAGTTTGACTCTGTTAGTGGCATGGTGTTCTAGCTCACACCTGTTTGTGAGCATTTCAGATTGGTTTTTCAGAGCTTACATGTCAGAGATCTTATGGTGGTCTTCTTTTCGACAGTGGATTGTTGATTTATGGTAACATCGGATGTGCTCTAAGCCTCAAAATTTGCAGGGAGACCCAGAAATCGTTTTGGGAAATTCCACCCGGAGACAGTTTTATTAAAATAACTAATTATTTTTAAAGGATGCCTAAGTCTGAACTTAGGAAATTAAAATAATTAAAGGGTATTAATGAAACTGGGTGTGAATCTTCTATAAAAAGACGGGGATCGAGTCAAGATGATCCGAGCTATTGATTAGGAATTAATCTGGGCCGGTGAATGTTCAACAAGAAGATTGTAAGAAGACGCTCGATGGCACTTGGAAGACACATCGAATTGGAGATCAGAGATTGATTTCTTAAGTGAGTAGCGCAACAGTTGCCAGAGAAGTGATTGAGAGATTTCTTGCAGTGAGGGGAAAGATAGTTTTCCGGTGGAAGTATTCCTGATCCGGCGAATACATTGAAGAGGAGGCAAAAAGGTGCCGAAGAGGCAGCGCTGAGCTACGTTGGGGAGCGTAGAGCCACGCAGAGCTTTAGAGGGAGTTCAAAGTTTTGCTGAGGAGCAGTTGAGATCAAGTACCGAAAATCGGGGTGTGAGACTGGGAGGTCAGAGGATCGAGTTTCCAACCAGCAAAAGATCAGCCGGGAGGTATGACGCAGTAACTGCGTAGGTGTGACGCAGAGTTGCGCAGAGACAACACAGAGGTCTCATCTTCAGTTAGATCTATTCCCGTACTAGTGTAAGGTTATCTCACTAACTTTCTCGCCAGTTTATTCTCTATATCGGATAGCCAGTAAAGCATCCAAGATTGTATTCAGAAACTTCTGCATAATAATACAAATCCTTAGCTGCTGCACCATTTTTCCTGCATTGGGTTTTTCTGAGGACATTTGTCCAAATGTAACGGTGTCGAATCTGTGTGTTATTTATTTCCTGCGCTGTATTTTGTTTCCGCAACATTTTATATTTGTGAAGACTGCATTGTGTTAGTTTCGTTATTTACCGTAGCAAACAATACATAATTTTGTTCATTTATATAACAAAATAGAAGAAACTTAACCAGTTGCTGTAGGAGGATTCCAATTGTGGAATTTTCACATGGTATCAGAGCACAGGTGAAGCATAGAGGAGCTCAAAAGCAGAGTGAAGAGGGAGCTCGTAGAGTTGCGTAGGCAACATATCGAATTCCCTGAAGGCTTGCGCAGTCTAGTCCAGGAGGGCAAGATTTTCGTGTAAAAATCTCTCTTTGAGTGAGTCAACAAAGAGAAAGATTTTCCAGATCGAGATTTGTCAGCAACAGAGGGAGCAACACAGAGCAGATCTTCAGCTGGGACGCAGATTTTTTGTAAGAGTTGCTAGTGCAGAAAAGCATCAGAAGGGAAGAAGAGCACAATGAGGGAATTCTGACCTTGGAGAATTTCTTGCCCATAAATTCTAATTTCCCACGCAGAAGTAGCAGCAGCCAAGCGAAGTTTTGCTCACTCCAGCAGGGAGTGCGTAGAGCCAATCAACAATTGCGCAGAGGGTTAGAGGTAGATTTTGACATTTGTTGGGTGTGATGGCAGCAACTGGGCTGAGAGATCAATATCATTTGGAGGGTGCTTCCAACTATGTGATTTGGAAGGCAAGGATCTCCTTCCTTCTGGATGAGCACGATCTCAAGGCCTTTATCGACAATGTGGTAGCTGTCCCCGCAGATGTGGATCCATTGAAGGCCTATAGGAAGGACATGGCAAAATCCAAGAGGCTGATCCTCGACGGAGTGAGGGATCACATTGTTTCTCACATATCTGGTAAAGGGACAACCAAAGAGATGTGGGATGCCTTGGGTACGCTCTATGAGGGATCTTCCAAGTAGCAGAAGATGTTCTTGCAGGAGAAGATGAGATCCACAAGGATGCAGAAGGGGGAGCACATAGATCCGTTCCTTTTGAAGCTTTAGGAAGTTCGAGATCAGCTGGAAGCTATAGGGTCAGCACCTCAAGCTACAGAGATGGTGAGATTGGCCCTGAATTCCGTCTCAGAAGAATGGAAAGTCTTTGTCCAGAGCATCTTGGGCAGAGAACGATTGCCGGATTGGGAAGGGATGTGGGATGGTCTTCAACAAGAAGATATGAGGCGTGACTTAGTAAAGTAAAAACTTGATGGCAACAACAACAGTGGGATGAAGCCCAAGGAGGAGGAGAAGAATGCAACCCTTGCATCAAAGGGGCAGCAGAGGCAGAAGGACGTCTCGAAGATCAAATGTTTCAGGTGTGGTGAGCTTGGTCACTACACTATGCAGTGTCCTCTCAGAAAGAATGACATGGAAGAGAAACATGATTAGCAGGCTGCAACTGCTAGGATCGAGGTGGAGGAATTTGCTATGATTGGCCACATACCTCCAAGGGAGAGGTGGGGTGATCTAGTACTGTAGTTCAAGAGAGCTGCAGATAGGCAAGATCCTTAAGGAATCCACCTCGTGGATCAATACCTTGCTATAGGAGCCCATATCAAAAGTAGCAAGATGGACCAGTGTTTGTTGGTGCTGAGGAGTGTAGGAGTGATAGTTGTAGTTGCTAGGAGCGCGAGAGACTGAGCAGCGTAGATAAGAGTTGGCAACAGTGCAGAGTTAGCAAAAACACAAAGGCTTCAGAGGGTCAACGCAGAGACTAGCAACAGTCAGATCTCCAGTGATAGATTCATCATACTGAATATTGTTGGTTCAGTATTTTGGATGTTTTTCTGTTGCAACAACAACAGAGTTGCAGTGCAGATGCAATTGGCAACAACAGGTAGGGTCAACAGCAACACAGATGCAACATTTGTGTAGTAATTGATGGGCAGTGATGTCAGACATCAACAGCGCAGAGGGAGATGATACAGAGTCAGGTTGATGGTTAAACATGTTGCATTACTAGAGCACATTCCTTGCTAAGAGGGTGTGTTGATTTCTGGTAGCATCGGATGTGCTCTAAGCCTCAAAATTTCAAGGGAGGCTTGACACATGCATCCTCCAAGACCCATAAATTGTTTTAAAATAATTAATTATTTTTAATAGATGCCTAAGTCTAAACTTAGGAAATTAAAATAATTAATGGTTATTAATGAAACTGAGTGTGAATCTCTAGAAAAAGATGAGGATCGAGTCAATATGATTTGAGCCATTGATTAGGAATTAATCTGGGCCGTTTTTAATGTTCAACGAGAATATTATAAGAAGAGGTTCCTTGGGTACTTGGAAGACACATCGAATTGGAGATCAGAGATCGATTTCTCAAGTGAGCAGTGTAGTAGTTTCCAGAGAAGTGATTGAGAGATTTCTTGCAGTGAGGGGAAGAGATAGTTTGCCGGTGGAAGTATTCTTGATCCGGTGAATACATTGCAGAGGCAGAGAGAGGTGCAGAAGAGGCAGCGCTGAGCTACGCTGGGCAGCATAGAGCCACACAGAGGCAGCACATAGCTTTAGAGGGAGTTCAAACTTTAGATGAGGAGCAGTTGAGATCCAGTACCAGAAGGCAGGGTGTGAAACTGGGAGGTCAGAGGATCGAGTTTCCAGACAATAAAAGATCAGCCGAGAGGTGTGATGCAATCCTTGCAGCAATGATGTAGTAACTGCGTAGGTGTGACACAATCCTTGCAACAGTGACACAGTGATTGCGTAGGTGTGACGCAGAGCTGCACAGAGGTATCATCTTCAGTCAGATCAGTACCGAATCTTCCCATACCGGTGAGGTTATCTCACTAACTTTCTCGCCAGTTTATTCTCTGTATCGAATAGCCAGTAAGGCATACAATATTGTATTCAGAAACTACTTCATAATAATACAAACCCTCAGATACTGTACTGGTTTTCTCGCATTGGGTTTTTCTGGGGACATTTATCCAAAAGTAATGGTGTCGAATGTGTGTGTTATTTGTGAAAATTTCAATCCAGAAATATATTTTTGCAGTGATAGATTTATTTCTCCTACTTATTACTTTAATAAGTTATTTACAGAATCTTTCAGTAAATTTCGAAATAAATACTACTGCAACATTCACTAATGTATAATGCAGAGAAAGGAACAGTAAGAAACATAAGCATAAGAAACAATCACATGTACACACTTATTTTTGGACAATTGCCCCCAGAAAAACCCAATGTGGGAAAACCGGTGCAACAGATGAGGGTTTATATATTATTCTTTAGCACTGAATTCTTTACAAGGAATAAACTGGCAGATTCTTTTAGAAAACACCTGAGACAAATTCCCCGGTTCCTTCCAAAGATTTTCCGACACTCGGAATGTGAAATTTTCAATCTGAAAATGCTACTGCAATGATTGATTTATTTCGCCCAATTATTTATAATAAGTTATTTACAGATGCTTCAGTAAATTTTGAAATAAATATAGCTACTACATTCACTTTAATCTTAAAGCAGAAGAACAAATTGAACAAGTATAACACAATAGAAACAACCACATGAACACTGTTATTGATGGACAATTGTCCCCATAAAAACTCAATGTGGGAAAACCGGTGCAGCAGATGAGGGTTTATATTAATCTTCAACAGTAAAAAGATTGTTTACAGAATATATGCTGAGCAGATATTTAGCATACACCTGAGATGAATTTTCCGAACACCTTGGAAGAATTCTTGAAACACAGTAGGCACTTCTCCTCCCTCTGCGTCACTCTGCGTGGCCCGTCTGCGTAGTCACTGCGCTGGACTGCGTCAATCTGCGTGGAGGGCCAATGCTGTTGCTCAGTACTTCCTCCTCTACGTCTTCTGCCTTCCTTCTCTTCGACTCTGCTGACCTCTCCCTCCTTCTGTCTCTACAACCCAGCCTCTACAACCTCACCCTCTGAAATCAAATTCTCTTACTTCAGAATCGATTTCCTTCGGGTACTGAGAATGTGCCCAACTTGCTTTCCAAATGACCCTCAAGCCTTCTCTTATAGTCTTCTCGTTGATGAATCAACGACCCAGATTATATCCTTAATCAATGGCTCAGATTAAAAGATGACTTGATCTTCATTTTCAAGAAGATTCACAGTCTGCTTTATTAATACCCTTTAATTATTTAATTTCCCTAAGTTTAGACTTAGGGATCACTTTAAAATAATTAATTATTTTAATAAAGCATGATCCGAGTGGAATTTCCACAAACAATTTTTGGGTTATCTGGAATACTGATGTCCAAGCCTCTTCTCAAAATATGAGACTTGGAACACTTTCCAATGCTACAAAATCAACACTCCCTCTTAGCGAGGAAAGTGTTTCAGCAAGGTACCAACTGTATCTGCTCTGACCTAAAGCATTTGCTGCGCTGTTGAAGTCTTGGCTGTTGCCCCTCAACTCTGCGCTGCTGCCCTCTGTACTGCTGCTTGTGACACCACTTATGCCACTGCCTCATTCGTATTGCAGCTCCCTCCGAGTCTGAAGACCACCCATTCCTCTACTGGAAAGGGTTCTCGACCATCCCCATATTTTCTCTGAAGTAAGTAAACTTAATCTTACCCAGAGCCTTTGTGAGGATATCTGCCACCTGTTCTCCTGTAGGAGTGTACCTCAAATGTACAGCTCCTCGTTGGACATAGTCTCTGATGAAGTGGCACCTAATGTCAATGTGCTTCGACCGATCATGAAACATAGGATTCTCAGAGAGCTTGATGCAACTCTGATTATGACACAATTCCAGTCTGTTCCATCCTCTTCTTGAGCAATTTCAAGAGCAATTTTTGAAGCCATATGGCCTTGCACAAAGCTGTGCTTGCTGCCATATATTCAGCCTCGGCTAAGCTCAATGCCACAGACTTCTATTTCCTGCTGCACGAGGAAGTCATTCCTGATCTAAGACTGAAACAGTACCCACTGGTACTTTTCCAATCCACAGGGCTTCCAGCCCAATCTGTGTCAGTGAACCCACTCAACTGGATGTCAATGCCTATGGTGTACTTCAACCCATACTCGATTGTCCCCTTCAAATATTTGAGAACTTTTTTTGGCTGCTGGCCAATGAGCCCTCCTTGGTTCCACCTTGAACTAGCTGAGTGTATTCACTGCATAACAGATGTTTGGTCTAGTGTTGACCAGGTACATCAATGATCCTATGAGCTACCTATACAAGGTAGGGTCAGCCTCATCATCCTCTGACGTGTCTATCTTCTTCCAGTTTGTAATCATGGGTGTAGCCATGGGTCTATAGTCCTCCATATGAAACCTCTTCAGGATCTATGTAGTATATCTTCCTTGCCTAAGGAAGATTTCTTCCTTCTGCTGCCAAACCTCTAAACCAAGAAAATAGTGCATCTACCCCAGATCCTTAATGTCGAATTCGGTAGCTAGATTCTCCTTGCAGTCTTTGATGAGCTTACATGATCGAGTGAGGAACATATCATCTACATATAATACCAGGATTAACGGCTTATTCCCTACTCTCAGATAGTAGAGGTTGGGATGTGCGTCACTCTTGACAAATCCCATCTTCTGCAGGTAGATGTCAATTCGCCCATACCATGCTCTGGGGGCTTGTTTCAGTTCGTACAAGGCTTTCTTAAGCCTGCATACATGAGTTTTCTGCTCATGTGTCTCAAAGCCCTTTGGCTGTTCTATGTACACTTCCTCTTCTATCACCCCATTCAAGAATGCTGTCTTGACATCCATCTCGTGAATCTCCCATCACATTTGCGCTGCAAGAGAGATGACGGATCTGATTGAAGTGTACCGAGCTACCGGGGCGAAGGTTTCTTCATAGTCGATACCTTCTTTCTGTGCATACCCCTTAGCCACAAACCTGGCTTTGAACTTCTCTATGATGCCATTTGCAGCATACTTGATCTTGTAGATCCACCTTGATCCTACAATCGATCTATTCTAAGGTCTAGGTATTACTTCCCACACATCGTTTGTCATGATGGAGCTGTACTCCTCCACCATGACATCTACCCACACCTAATGTTGAGCTACCTCCTGAAGACTAGAGGGTTCTCTGACTTGTGCTACTAATGCCTGGTACTTGTCAGGTTGCCTGCGTACCCTCTCCCCATCTCTAGGGGCTCCAATAACTTCCTCTGCATCCCTCAGAGTCTGTTGGATCTCTCTGCTTGTTCTTCCACTGGTGGTGGGTGGATTTACCTGCTCTCTTGCTTGCTCTTCTTCGAAAGAACTTTCCTTAGAATCCTCGTGTCGTGGAGAGGCACTCGAGCCATCCTCTGTAGGCCCCTGAGGTTGTACTAATGGATCCTCCTCAACATGCGTATCTGTAGCCATTTCCCGAGATCTTCTAAAGGCTCTCTCCTTCATGAACTTCATGTCTCGTCTTACTACAATCTTCCTGTTTTCTCGAATATAGATGCGATATACCTTCGGATTTTCACTATATCCCACAAGATAACCCTTCTTCGCAGTCTGATCCAATTTCTTCCTCTTCTCATCGGGTACATGGAAATACGCTATACTGCCAAATATCCTGATGTGGCTCACCTCAGCTTGCTGCCAGTGAACACACTCTCAGGGGTCACTTTCCCCAATGCTCTATGAGGCACCCTGTTTTGCACATACACTGTTTTATTGCAGGCTTCCACCCACAAAAATTTGGGCATATCTTGGTCATATAACATCGCCCTCGCAACTTCTACAATGGTCCTATTCTTCCTTTCTACAACTCCTTTCTGCTCTAGATTGTATGAAGCTGTCCATTCTCTCTTGATGCCTTCCTTTTCGCAGAAACTTGTGAAGTCTTTATCAATATACTCTCCACGATTATCTGATCGCAACTTCTTGATCTTCTTTCTGGTTAAATTTTCTACCAAAGCCTTGAATTCTTTGAATCGCTCAAAGACTTCATCTTTGGTTTGAAGAAAGTAGATCCATGTTTTCCTAGAATGGTCATCAATAAAGGTAGCAAAATAATTTGCACCACTGAGAGCAGTCGTGGACATTGGTCCGCAGATGTTGAGTGTATCAACTCCAATATGCTCTTGGCCCTACTGCTGCTTCTTTGAAATGCTGCCTTGGCATACTTCCCTAGTACACACCCCCTGCAGACCTCATCTTTCCTTGTGCTGAGTTCTGGAGCTCCCATGACAGTCTTCTTCAAGATCTTCAAGGTTACATGATGTAAATGCCCCATTCTTTTGTGCCATAATTCCTTCAGGTCTCTTTCATCTGTAATTCCAATTAGTGCCATTGGAGACTCGAGCTATAGCTTATACAGTTTATGGTTCCTTACTCCAATTTGTGCCTTCCTTTTCCAGCTAGGATGCTTGACATAAACTTTATTTCCAATAAAGTATACATCATAACCCTTGTTCTGGAGCTGAGTCACGAAGAGTAAGTTCATCCCCAATCTCAGTACATGCAATACATTTGTGGCCCGAAGCTTGTTACCAGCGTTTGTCTAAAATATTATGGTTCCTCTACCAACGGGCGTACATTTGGCCTTGTTTCCCATCGTGATCTGAAAGTTCATCTACTCTTTCTGGTAGCTTGAAAAACATTCTCGAACTCTCGTCATGTGAGCAGATGCTCCACTGTAAATATACCAAACTCTTGGAGAGACCGTGCTTGAGACACAAGCGAAATCCTCTTCTAGTCTGGAGGCCAAAACTGACATGTCATGATCAATCTGTTTCTCCATGTGTTCTGGACGACTGTGTGAACCCTTCCGAGCTGCTGTTGCATCTATGTCAGATCTCAGTTCCATTGCAGAACCTCCTCTTCTATCTTTTTCCTTTAGCTCTTATACCATGTGGAATTTTCAATTTGAAAATGTTACTGCAGTGATTGATTTATTTCGCCTACTTATTTATAGTAAGTTATTTACAGATGCTTCAGTAAATTTTGAAAAAAATACAGCTGCAGCATTCACTTTAATCTTAAAGAAGAAGATCAAATTTAACAAGGATAACACAATAGAAACAACCATATGAACATCGTCATTTTTGGACAATTGTCCCCGGAAAAACCCAATGTGGGAAAACCGGTGCAACAGATGAGGGTTTATATTAATCTTCATCTGTAAAAAGATCGTTTACAAAATATATGACGAGCAAATATTTAGCATACACCTGAGATGACTTTTCCGAACACCTTGGAAGAATTCCTGACACACGGTAGGCACTTCTCCTCCCTTTGCGTCACTCTGCGTGGCCCCTCTGCGCAGTCACTGCGCTGGACTGCGTCACTCTGCGTGGAGGGCCAGTGCTGTTGCTCAACACTTACTCCTCTGCGTCTTCTTCCTTCCTTCTCTTCGACTCTACTGACCTCTCCCTCCTTCTGTTTCTGCAACCCAGCCTCTACAACCTCACCCTCTGAAATCGAATTCTCTTACTTCAAAATCGATTTCCTTCGGGTACTGAGAATGTGCCCAGCTTGCTTTCCAAATGACCCTCAAGCCTTCTCTTATAGTCTTCTCATTGATGAATCAACGACCCAGATTATATCCTTAATCAATGGCACAGATTAAAAGATGACTTGATCTTCATTTTCGAGAAGATTCACAGTCTGCTTTATTAATACCCTTTAATTATTTAATTTCCCTAAGTTTAGACTTAGGGATCACTTTAAAATAATTAATTATTTTAATAAAGCATGATCCGAGTGGAATTTACACAAACGATTTCTGGGTTATCTGGAATACTGATGTCCAAGCCTCTTCCCAAAATATGAGACTTGGAACACTTTCCAATGCTACAAAATCAACACGGAAGGCCCATTGTGTCCCTCTGCGTTACTCTGCGTGCTTCTCTATGTTGTCCCTACGCTGGACCACATCACTCTATGTGGGTGCATTGTGCTGCAGCTCTGTGCTGCCTTCTGTGGCCCTCTGCGTCCTTCTCTTCTCCTTCTCAGTCACTGCTGACTCCCTTTTCTTCTTTTGCCTCTGCAACTCTGCCCTGCAACTCTCCCTTTGAAATCGAATTCTATTCCTTCAGAATCGATATCCTTCGGGTTATTGAGTGTGTGCCCGACTTACTTTTCAAATGACCCTCAAGCCTTCTTTTATAATCTTCTCATTGATGAATCAACGACCCAAATTACAAGTCTAATCAATGGCTAAGATTAAAACTTGACTTGATCTTCGTTCTCTAGAAGATTCACACTCTGTGTTATTAATACCCATTAATTATTTAATTTCCCTAAGTTTAGACTTAGGGTATAAAATTTGAATCGAGTGGAATTTCCACAACTGGTTTCTGGGTTCTTTGGAATACTGATGTCCAAGCCTCCTCACAAATTTTGAGACTTGGAACACTTTCTGATGCTACAAAAATCAACACTCCCTTTTAGTGAGGAAAGTGTTCTAGCAATATGCCTGCTGCATGTTGCTCTGCTTTGAAGCATCCTCTGCATTGCTGATCCCTGATTGCTGCCGCTCATTTGCTCTGCTGCTGCCCTCTATACAATTGCCCATGACATTGCCACTGTCATTGCCTCACCTGTACTGCAGCTCCCTCTGAATCCTGATCCTATCCATACTTGCTACTGAAATGGATTCTCGATCATCCCCATCTTCTCTCTGAAATAGACAAACTTTGTCTTCCCCAGAGCCTTCGTGAGGATATCTGCCACTTGTTGTCCTGTTGGAGTGTACTATGACTGTACAACTCCTCGTTGGACATAGTCTCTGATGAAGTGACACCTGATGTCAATGTGCTTCGACCGATCATGAAACACAGGATTTTCAGAGAGCTTGATGCAACTTTGATTATCACATAGAATGCTGGTCGCTTCCATCTTTTCCTTGAGTAGGTTCAAAAGCAGTTTTTGAAACCATATGGCCTCACACGAAGCCATGCTAGCTGCCATATATTCTACCTCTGCTGAGCTCAGCGTCACGAATTTCTGTTTCCTGCTGCACCAGGAGGTCATTCCTGATCCAATACTGAAACAATACCCACTGGTACTTTTCCAATCTACTGGACTACCATACCAATTTGCGTTGGTGAACCCACTCAACTTGATGTCATTAGCACGAGTGTATTTCAGTTCAAGCTCGACTGTTCCTTGTAGATATTTGAGAACATGTTTGGCTGCTGTCCAATGAGCCCTCCTTGGTTCCACCATGAATTGACTGAGGGTATTGATAGCATAACAAATGTCTGGCCTTGTGTTGACCAGATACATCAGAGATCCTATGAGCTGCCTATACAAGGTAGGCTCAGCCTCATCATCTTCGGACATGTCAATTTCTTCCAATTGGTGATCATTAGAGTAGTCACGGGTCTACAGTCCTCCATTTGAAACCTCTTCAGAATTTCTGCTACCAAAATTCCAACCCCAAAAAATAGTGCATTAGCCCTAGATCCTTCATGTTAAATTCTGTAGCTAAATTCTCCTTGCAGTCCTTGATGACCCTCGATGACCCTATTAGGAATAGATCATCTACATATAGAACTAGTATCAAAGGCTCACTCCCTACCCTTAGATAGTATAGATTGAGATCTGCGTCACTCGTGACAAACCCCATCTTCTGGAAGTAGCTGTCAATTCGACCATACCCAACTCTAGGGGCTTGCTTTAGTCCATACAAGGCTTTCTTAAGCCTGCACACATGAGTCTTCTGCTCATGCGTCTCGAAGCCCTTTGGTTGTTCACTGTATACTTCCTCTTCTATCACCCCATTCAGGAACACATTCTTGTCGTCCATCTGGTGAATCTCCCATCCCATCTGCGCAGAAAGGGATATCATGGATCTAATGGAAGTATATTGGGCTAATGGGGCGAAGGTCTCTTCATAATCTATCCCTTCCTTCTGAGCGTACCCCTTAGCCACAAACCTGGTTTTAAATTTCTCGATGTTGCCATCTGCAGCATATTTGATGTTGTAGATCCACCTTGAACCTACAACTAATATGTCTTGAGGTCTGGGAACAACTTCCCATACATCATTCGTCATGATGGAACTGTATTCTTCCACCATCGCATTTGCCCATACCTGGTGCTGAGCGGCTTCTTGAAAACTAGAGGGTTCCCCAACTTGTGCTACCAAGGCTTGGTACCTTTCAGGTTGCCTGCATTGCCTATTCTCATTTAGGGGGGTTCTGACAAAGTCTTCTGCGTCCCTCAGAATTTGTCGTAATTCCCTGCTCACTCTACCATTGGTAGTGGGTGGATCTACTTGCTTTCCTTCCTGCAAGTCCTCGGGAGAAGTATCCCTTAGATCTTCGTTCCTTGGAGAGGCACTCGTATTACCCTCCACAGATCGTTGCGGTTGGACCAGCGGATCTTCCTCAGACTGCGTAGCAGAAGGCATCTCTCGGGATTTCCTGAAGGCCCTTTCCTCCATGAATTTCACATCCCTTCGCACTACAACTTTCCTGCTCTCCGGAATGTAAATGCGGTAAGCTTTTGCATTTTCGCTATATCCTACCAGATATCCTTTTTCCGCAGTCATGTCCAGCTTCTTCCTCTTTTCTTCAGGGACATGACAATATGCCGCACTGCTGAAGATCCTAAAGTGGCTTACTTCAGGCTTGCTGCCAGTGAAGACACTTTCTGGAGTGATCTTACCCAATGCATTGTGAGGAATCCTGTTTTGAACATAGACAACTGTATTACAAGCTTCATCCCATAGGAATTTGGGCATGTCTTGATCATACAACATTGCCCTTGCAGCCTCGACAATAGTCCTATTCTTTCTCTCTGCCACACCATTCTGCTCCGGATTATATGGAGCGGTCCACTCTCTTCTGATGCCTTCCCTTGCGCAAAACCTTGTGAAGTTTTTATCAATGCACTCTCCACCATTATCTGATCGCAATAACTTGATCCACTTTCTCGTCAGATTTTCTACCAGAGCTTTAAACTCTTTGAAACGACTGAAGACTTCGTCCTTGGTCTTCAGAAAGTAGATCCAGGTCTTCCTGGAATGATCATCAATAAAGGTGACGAAATATTCAGCACCACTAAGAGATCTAATGGACATTTGTCTGCAGATATCTGAGTGTATTAAGCCCAACACACTATTAGTCCTATTGCTGCTTCTATGATACACTGCCTTGGCATATTTTCCCAATACGCACGCTCTGCAGACATCCTCTCGCTTGCAGCTCAGTTTTGGAACTCCTGTGACAGTTTTCTTGAGAATCCTTAATGCCCCATGATGCAAATGCCCCATTCGTGCCATAGTTCAAAGTCCTTCTTATCAGTGCTGCCTATTAGTGCCATTGGTGATTCGAGCTGTAACTTGTATAGTTTATTGCTCCTGACTCTGATTTGTGCTTTCTTCTTCCAATTTGGGTGTTTTACGTATACTCTATTTCCAATGAAGTAAACTTCCTAGCCTTTGTTTTGAAGTTGCGACACAGAGAGTAAGTTCATCCCTAAACCAGGCACATGCAGTACATTAGTGGCCCAAAGCTTATTTCCAGCTTCCGTTTGAAATACTACAGTACCTCTTCCAATAGGGGTACATTTTGCTTTATTACCCATGGTGATTTTAAAGTTCATCTGCTCCTCTTGGTAGTTTGAGAAACATTCCCGCACTCCCGTCATATGAGCAAAAGCCCCACTTTCAATCTACCAGACTTCAGGAGAAGCAGTGCTTGACACACAAGCAAATTCTTCTTCCAATCTCGATGCCAGAATAGAAACATCGTGATCCATCTGTTCTTCCATGCTTCCCTTCTTCTCTGGAGAACTGTGTGAATCCTTTCGAGCTGCCGCAACAACGTCAGATTTACGTTCACACACCAGTTCTCTACTTTTGTTGCTCATCTCTGGCTCTGATGCCATGTGAAAATTTCAATCCAGATATATATTTCTGTAGTGATGGATTTTTTTCTCCTACTTATTACTTCGATAAGTTATTTACAGAATCTTTTAGTAAATTTCGAAATAAATACTACTGCATCATTCACTAATGTATATGCAGAGAAAGGAACAATAAGAAACATAAGCATAAGAAACAATCACATGTACACACTTATTTTTGGACAATTGTCCCCGGAAATACCCAATGTGGGAAAACCGGTGCCACAGATGAGGGTTTATATATTATTCTTTAGCAATGAATTCTTTACAAGGAATAAACTGGCATATTTTTTTAGAAAACACCCGAGACAAATTCCCCGGTTCCTTCCGAAATTTTTTTGACACCCGGAAGACCCACTGTCTCCCTCTGCGTCACTTTGCGTGCTTCTCTGCGCAGTTCCTGCACTGGACTGCGTCACTCTGCGTGGGTGCATTGCGCTGCAACTCTGTGCTGCCTATTGTGGCCCCTTGCGTCTCTCTCTTCTCCTTCTCAGTCACTGCTGACTCCCTATTCTTCTTCTTCTGCCTCTGCAACTCTGCCCTGCAACTCTCCCTCTGAAATCGAATTCTATTCCTACAGAATCGATCTCCTTCGGGTTACTGAGTGTGTGCTCGACTTACTTTCCAAATGACCCTCAAGCCTTTTATAATCTTCTCATTGATGAATCAATGACCCAGATTAGAAGTCTAATCCATGGCTAAGATTAAAACTTGACTTGATCTTCGTTCTCTAGAAGATTCACACTTTGTCTTATTAATACCCATTAATTATTTAATTTCCCTAAGTTTAGACTTAGTGTCTCCATTAAAATAATTAATTATTTTAATAAAACATGAATCAAGTGGAATATCCACAAACAGTTTCTGGGTTCTTTGGATTACTGATGTCCAAGCCTTCTCACAAATTTTGAGACTTGGAACACTTTTCGATGCTACAAAAATCAACATTATTTCTTTCCCATGCTGTATTTTGTTTCCGCAACATTTTATATTTGTGAAGACTGCAATGTGTTAGTTTCGTTATTTACCGTAGCAAATAGTAAATAATTTTGTTCAGTTATATAACAAAATAGAAGAAACTTAACCAATTGCGGTAGAAGGATTCCAATCGTGGAATTGGAATTTAACATGGAATTTTAACTTGACTATTGCCGCCTTAATCTACACGTGAGATTATCGTGGAGAAAATCTTTAACTCCACATGGTGTGGCCTTGGGGGCAAGTCTAGAGTTGAGGCTGTCACTCAATTCTCAACTCCTTTGTCTAAGCTTAATCCTAGTGAAGCCAAGGGGACTGGACGCTAAATTATCTAAGGCTTAACTAAATAAGTTAAGTTCCAAGAGTTAGTGAAAGATGACCAAGATACAATTCACTCTATAGAGCAAATAAAAACATCAAAGCATATCCATGGGTTTAATGAACATATACATCACAAGTATAGAAGTTGCAAGATGAGACAAAGAGACCAATGCCAAATTATAAGTACTTGCTAAGCTAATGCTACAAGTAAAGATAATAACTTTGAAAATAAGTGCTTGGAACAGAGATGACACAAAAGAAAAACGCCTTCAAAAGTAAGATGCCAAGTAATAACTAGCAAGTACAATAACTTGAAAATACTTGAAAATATTAAAATTTCGTAGCTCAGGGATGAATTTCTCCTTGAAGAAATCATATCTTTCATTTCTATTTGAACCAAATATAATCAAATTTCATTTCTGACAATTCTAATATGACTTTCCAGAAATAGTAAGTCACCTCTCAATTTGGAAGTGACTTTCCAAAAATAAAAAGTCATGTCTAAATTATCAAGGATGATCTCGACATATGGAATCCACTTTAAAATAAAATCAATCATGATTATACAAGTCAAGAATTAATATTCTATCTTTACTAGTATTATTATTATTATGATACTATTATTTATAAAATAGTCTAAAGTCATTCGTCTTTAATGGATCGATAAAAACGAATTCTCAATAATCTCATGGAATAAGTCAATTAAATTGAGAATCTCTTATTTGACAAATCGAACCTCTCTCTTGGAATATAATAATAACTCACCACTTAAGAGAATGTAACTCTCCCTCACTAATTCGATGTATTGCAAAAGTGTAACTCCTCCTCGTTACATGCACTTGTAACTCCCTCATTCAATTCGATTTGTAACTCTCGCTAAATATTCTCTCATTTTTAAGTGTAACTCTCTCTACCTATTCGAATTTTAACTCCTCAAGACAAGTGTACCTCTCTCTCTATTCTTGGGATGGGTTACACTTCTCCTCAAGTAACTCCTCCCTCATGGAATTCGATTCTCCTATTGTTGGCTCAAGGCATGAATTCATTTTGTAACTCCTCTCCTTTCTCATCTATTTAAGCAAGAGCAAGTGAAAGTTGAGTGTAGCATGTTCATTGTGAAGAAGTGTTACACAACATTTTGTCACCGTCCCTGCAATCCCCATCCCGAACATTGGAGGACCATTTCAGTGACTTCTGTGTATTGTCATACCTTGAAAAAAGTGTCATTGCATCTCTTTCCATGAGAAGAACATTTCCTCTGTTGACTATTCTTGGAGCAGGCTCTCAAAAACATATGATTTTGGGTCGACGCTGGTAGGCAGTTATTGCCTTGCGCCCATAGAGAAATTAGCACTAGGCCTCGCGCCTATTAGCGCTCTGTCTCAGTGGACTGCCCGCGCCGAGCTGTTTTTGGAAAGTTTTTTAAAATAGAAGTGAAGTTTCCATTCCCAACCACTTCGTGAGCGGAGTCAGCATGGTTTGTTCGACTGAATAACGCTGAAGACCTTCCTTTGGCTTCTTGTTTCCTACATTTGAGCAACTCCCCAAAGGATAAGGTCTCCCTTCCACCTTATGAGGGATCCCAAACCACCTCCTCCTCTCCTATAAATACATCCTTCTCACATAGTTGCAGCTAGTTGAACAGTCCTTACTATAGCTGGTGTGAGATAGAGCAGAGAGGAATCCATTGTCGAGAGAGAGTCTAGACCCATTGCCTCCCCAAGTCTAATCCCCGACGAATGCTTGAGACGCGTTTGACTGGACTCGTCGAAGGAGGCTGCAACGTCAAGGCTCTTTTGGTTGTAAACTTCTTCTCTCTACTAATTAATACATGACTGATGTTTTGGTTACCGTTTTGCGTTTGATGTGTTTAATCTTTTGCAATACGTTTAGTTCTCCTTGACCAATTAAATAGTTATGAATGCAAGTATGGTTTCGTATGTTGTTATCGTTCTCTGATCCTTGTGTAGGCACCTGAGTATCACTGCTGAAGGACCGTGACGTGTAAAGACAAAGATCAGGAGACTGCTGCCACAACTATGACAACTGCGCTGGAACAAAGGTAGGTCATCTATCCCAACTCAGTTTCATTCATAAACTATGAATTCGAAGGATTAGCATGTTCCCTTGTTGCTAGACCCATTCCAGGGCTAGAGGGATCGCCTCTGTCCGCAGAGGGGATTTACCTGCACAACAAGTTGGCGACTCCACTGGGGATCAGTGTGTTTGTCGTCTCTCGTTGCTCGTCTTGTGTTTTCCTTGTCGAGTCGACTTTGGTCGTTTCATCATTTTTCTGTTTTGTTTGACCTGTCTGACTGTTTGCAACCATCCTGTTTAGTCCCAGAGTGTCAGATCTGATCTCTTCCCAGTGGTTTTTTATTTTTTCCATGGTTTTTTAGTTCGACGCTGCTTTTGCTTGAACAGTTGCACTTATTGGCGCTTGTTGCTTTTGTCACACATGTGCCAACCTCTGTTTAGCGCGGATTACAGCTAAACAGACGTGCCGAATCCTTTAGGATTAAATTTTAGCCTTTTTTTGAGTTTTGCCAGTTCTCCTTGCCTCTAGGGTTGGATTTTTATCTTGCAATTGGTCCACTGGAATTGTTTTGACTTTGTTGTCTCGTTCTTCTCAGCTGTTTGTCCCTCATCTTATCAGTGGAGTTTGTCGCCCTAGGGTTTCTAGGTGCCTTGTGCCGCTTGTTTGGCTCTCTCCTCACTGAGCCTTCTGAGTTGAGTTTGAGTCACATTGATCTTTGTCGTTTCAATTCGTTGGCTGATTGTTTTAGCTTTTCTTTCGGTTCTTTGTGTCTTTGGTTTGTTGAATGATCACCTTTGTTTTTGTTTAGCTCTCCATCTGCCACTTTGAGCATAGATTACATTGCTCGTTGAATCAGTTCGAAAGCCCTCTGTTTGCTTGAAGGAGTGCATCCTTGTTTTGAGTGCGTTTCATGTTTGTATTGGATTGATCTCTTTACTTTAGATCGTTACATTCGAATTGCTCAAAACTATTGTTCATTTTGCTTTTTAGTGTAACAGTGCATTGTGCTTCTTATTCATTTAAAAAGACAAAATTTGCATTCTTTCGCTTAAATTGAAAATGAAAACGTTCTTTTGCATTAGTAGCTTTTAGCGAACTAGGAAAGAGTTTTTCGTTTTCTGCTTTGGTTGTATTAGATGCATTAGTGAAATCTTCTTGTGATTCGATTGATTGCTGCTTTGTTATAGACTATTATCCTTCTCTTAGCCAACATTCATTGAATGGAAATGATTTTCTTTTGCATGTAGTTGTGCATTAAGAATTCAAGATCATATTCGGTAAGGCCTTGAAATTGCAACATTAATTCAAGATCAAATTTAAAATGAATTCAATCAATCTAAGGAAGCATTGAAACCTAACGCACATATTTTAGAGGTCTAGGCTAGTGACGTGTTCCGACGTCGTTAAACCTAGTAGCTGTTGTTCGCCATTTGGCATTAGATAGCGCTAGCACGGACTTGTGCTCCCCGTACCGTCGCGTATATAAAGGGAGACCCTCATAGTTTGCAATCTTTTATCCATAGGAAGTCGAGTTTGCCGCCATGTAACCGTGATACACCGAACACAACATTCGGGGAGACTGCCTATACGTACGTTAAGTTCTTAGTCATTTCTCTTTCATTTGATCACCAAGGAGTATATTGCAGTTCACAGAAGCTTGGTACACCCTCTTGCTTAGATTCCCTGAGTAGTCATTTTGGTCTTTTTGTGACTCTAAAATTGAAAAGATCATCGAGCACTTGTCCTTTCACGCTCGTTCAACTTGAAAGTGACTAGAGTCACCTTTTGTCTATTTCTTGACTCTTAAAACATGAAACACACGAGTTTTGTTTCAATGTCATAAAATCAATTGCCTACGATCACATGCTTGTTAAAGACATTTTCTTGGCTTGTTTTTTAGTAGTTCCTTAGTGTTTGATCTTGAAGCCTAGAATAGGCTATCTCGTTTCCTTCCTGTTTTTAAACACAGCCACGGTGGCGGAACCACCAGTTTCGTCGTCCTCTTCATTACCCCCTAGTGGTGATCCTTCTCCTGAAGTTTCTTCGGAAGCATCTCAACCCACTAGGTCTATCGATTTCTGGCAGCCTATCCTTCTGAGTATCTTACCTCTCGCTACCCGATCTCCTCTTGAAGAGCTGTTTGATATCAATTGGCAACCTCAAGATGCTTGGTCTAGTTTTGGGAACGAGGAAGAGTTTCCTCCTCTTACTTCGGAACCATCTTTATTAGCCACTGCTTTACTTGCCATTGCCCGTCGCCTTTTCAACGATCAAGTGGCTTCATCCAACACGGATTCTTCGAGTCCCGTCAGTAGTGAAGAGCTTTATGTTTCTACAGAAGATCATCAGCTCCCTCCGGAAAACTTTCCTTATGTCTCAAGTCAACCTTCCTCACAACCGGTTTCTCTCCCACGCGGTTATCGCACTTTGGGTCATATTATTTCTGGCGTTGCATTGTTGTATCAAAATTCGATATGGTCCGATACATCCACTCCCTCTGGGAGCTCAGCTATCTCGGTATCGTGGGCATCACCCTCGACTCCCATGACATCGACGATTGTAACCTCTGTTCCTGTCCGACCCACTGTCTGTGTGGCTTCATTTGCACCGGCTGTTAGTATGACTTCGTCATCATCAATGTCTTCTGCTGTTCGTAGGTCCATTTTTATTAATCTCACGATACTCGTTAGGCCCACCATGAGTGGATCACAGCCTCACGTTGCAGGAATCCAACCTGCTAGTAGTGCGTCTATGGCTTCTACTAACATTCCTAGCGGTTTTACATTTGATGAGTATTTGTTGGCCATTCAATAGCAGAATTTCGCCCCTCAGGGTTCTCAGCAGTTACAAACTTCTAGTAATCCTCCGCATCATTATGACTATGCGGTAACCCCATCTCTTTGCCTCCAATTGATCCCAGTCAGTTCACATACCAACAGGGACAACCCTCTGGTTCACAAGGACAACCCTTGTAGGGACAACCTTCGATCCAACAGGGACAACCCTTCGGTCCACAGGGACAACCTTATGGTCCGCAAGGACAACCCTTGTAGGGACAACCTTCAGTCCAACAAGGACAACCCTACGGTCTTGCTGGTCAACCTCATGTTCAACAGGGTGCATCTTATGTTCGCGGGGGGAAAATCTATCCACAACAGGGACAACCTTTTGTGCAACACCACTCGCCTTATGTTCAACAAGGCCAAACTTTTGTACAACAAGGACAACCCTATGGTCCTGGGTCGGGTCAACCTGGTCTTCAGAGGCAACCTGGCCTGTCCCAACCATCGGGCCAACCTTTTCCACAAGGGCAACCTGGTGGCTCTCAGCATCCAGGCCAATCTGCTTCGCAGGGACAACCTGTCCAACCTCAGTATCCGGGTCAACCTCCACCATAGGGGTAGTCCGTTCAGCCTCAAGGCGCCACTTATCTTCCTCAAGGTCAATCTCAGGTCGTATATAGTGCGCCCGAAGGTGTTACTTATGTTCCTCAAGGTCAATCCCAGACGATATACAGTGCGCCTCAAGGCACTATGTATCTTCCGCCAGGTCAAACTCAAGTGTTGTATAATGCACCTCAAGGCACTGCTTTCATTCCGCAACAAAATCCATATGTTGCTTAGATGGGACCTCAGTGGTATGCTCAAAATCAATATCCTGGTCCTCAACCCATGTATGGGCAGAACTATCAGGCTTATAACCCCTATGGAGAGAATCCTCCGGGACAAAACATATGGGGGCAAAATTTCTCCCAACCTGGGTGGAATCCTAATACTAGTCTTTATTAACGACCTGCAATGCCTTTCAATCCTCAATTACCTTTCCTTGCTACGTTAGAACTGCCCGATGTGTCGATGTTGATGAATGATCCTATCCTTCATAATCCATATTGGCCCCTGGTTCCAACCAAAATTCTGGGCGATTGTCCCAAATTTGAGGGCAAGTCTGGAGAAGACCCCCAAGCGCATGTTATGACATACCGCCTTTGGTGTTCCTCTAACTCTTGGGTTGACGATTCTATTCGACTCCGTCTTTTCCAACGGACTCTCACTGATACCGTTGCCAAGTGGTACATTGAACTTTCCCGCGGCATATTCCAAGATTTCAACTCTTTAGCCATGGCATTTCTCACGCACTTTCAGTTACCAGTTCGTATGAAACTAGGACGCACCTCCTCACATCCTTGAAGCAAGATCGAGCTACCCATATCTTTGATCATATTCATGAATGGAAGCGTCGTTGTCGTCTGATCAAGTTTGAGATTCCTGATGAACTTCTAACTGATTGGTTCACTATCTCCTTCGTTGCTCTGATTGCTAAGGACATTGCTATGGGGGCATGCGTTACTGAGGAACAAGCCATCGCTCGTGCCCAGTGCCTTGATCTCGTGTACTCTCAGTCTGGCACGTTGTACGAACTCTTGCCTGATGCTCCTTGACCTGGAACTTCCAAAGCGCCGGTGACGCCATCCATCGACGGTATCATCGGTTCCGTGTCTCAGAATTCTCGGAAGTCTTCTTCAAATCCTGTGAAGCAAAAATCCACTTCTTCCAATGATACTGCTTCTCACCCACCTCCGAATTCTGGTAAAACCGCGGAAGTGAATGCTGTCCAGTCCAATCCGGCGGATAAAACTTCCAAGGGTAAAAAGAAGGGTAAAGGTAAAGCCAAATTCGATACCTCGAAACAAGATTCTCAGAAATCTCGTGCTGACGATGGTTCACAACGTAAACCGAAGTACCCTTTTTTGATTTGTGACGAAGAGCACTACACCAAGGATTGTCCCCGACGGGTCGAAGTGAGTTGATTGCTCAAAGGCACCCAAGGCACTCCGACTATTCTTAAAGAACCATTTCCATCACAAGAGACCCAGTTGGTAGAGCAACCTCAGTCCTATGCCCCATTTGGCTCTCAGGTTTTCATGATGAATAGTCCTACATCCTTCTCTATTTCTACTCGATCGAAAGATTATTTCAAACCGCGTCAGGCAGTAGGGAAGGAGATCGCTGATGGTCCTTCTTCCCTGCTTGCTTCTGGCCCTCTTCACATTGAAAGGCCTAGTACTGAGCCTGTTATATGGCCACCTTCCAAAGGTGTACTCCGTTAGTCTTCTTACAATCCTAATGCCCGTGCTGCTCAACATTATAGTATTGTTGAGGATTTGGCTCAGGTGCCATCTGCTATGTTTGCATTAGAAGTACTTCAGAGTTGTCCGTCTCAACGGAAGGCTTTGTTATCTGCCATCGGTGGGGTTGATCGCACTGATTCAAGCCTTATCACTTTCGATTTGGAAAATTTCGTCCCGTGTCTCCCTCATCAGCTTGCACTGATCATCCAAGTTGGGATTAATGGAAAGAATATCCATTGAGCAGTCGTGGACGAGGGTGCATCTACGTGCGTCATGTCATCTGCCTGCTGGAAAGCCATTGGTTCTCCAACTCTCAATTCATCTCCGAACACTTTAGAAGCCTCTGATGGAAGGGAATCTCGCACTCTCGGTGTTCTCGCTAGTTTACCCATCACGTTAGAAGGGAAGATAGTCAACGTCGAGGTTGAAGTCGTTGACGCCAAGCTCAATTACAATCTTCTCCTCGGTTGCAGTTGGACTCACGCCATGTTGTGCGTTCCGTCCACTCTCTTTCGTGTCCTTCGATTTCCGCATGAAGGAAAGATCATCACTGTTGATTAGTTGTCTTTTTTCACTTCTTCGTCTTCCGAGAGCAATGTTCCATCCGTAGATCAAATTCCTATGCCTTATGAGAGCGTAGGGCCAGGTCTTTTCAAAGATTCTGCCCTCATGGGCCTTTTTGCGCTAACTCCACTGAACACTGCTTAGGTTCACATGAACTCTAGGTCTTCTGATCCGTGGATCATCTCGTCACCCGAGCAGATTGATTTATTTGGTGATTCGATGCCGTTAAGTCCAATAGAGATTGATTATTGTGAACTTATTTCGGCTTTGGATCCTTTGCCCTCTGATTATGCTCCTTTGAGTATGTCTCTTGACACTTATTCTCAATCCCCTTGGCTCGACAATTCAGATTCGCCTGATCCCTTGAAAGAGATATTTCCCTCTGATGAGGCCATCGTGGAAACTGTCTCTTGAGGATCCTCCTTGGGACGATAGTCATCATCGTTCCTCGTTCATGCCTGGCCTCGGGGTCATGTCTACTTGTCTCGAGAGGTTCGCTTCTCAAGTTCCTTCCCAACCGCTTCAAATGCCCATTCTGACACACGAAGTCTTTGCGGAAGGTAACTTGGGAAAAATCACACAAACGATGCCTATCGACATCTCTGTTAAACCAGGGTTTGTCGAGAACATCCATATTGGGGTGACCTATTCTCCCGATGAGATCGAGGTCTATATTAGTCTCTTCCGCGAGGTTCGCGACGTTTTCGCTTGGCCTTACGAAGAAATGCCCGGCATCGATCCAAGTATAGTGGTGCATGAGATTCCTACCTATCCTGGTGCGAAGCCTGTTCGCTAGCGTCTTCGTCCTGTGCACCCTAGAAAGGCGACCGCTATTAAAGGAGAAGTTGAAAAACTTCTTAGAGTTGGTTTTATTATCCGATTCCCTTGAGAGAATGGGTTTCCAATAATGTTCATGTGGATAAGAAACAGGGTACTATTCGGGTCTGTGTAGACTATCGTGACATCAACCATGCTTTCCATAAGGATAATTATCCCACTCCTTTTATTGATCAGATCATTATTTTAATTTTCGAACTGGGTTATATTGGAAATATCATAATTTTGAAAATTACTTCAAGCATCGGGCATTTTCATCTTAATGATCATTTCACGATAAACTTTGTTGATTGCTTCAGTATCTTAATGAATGATTGTGGTGTTTTCTATTGAATATCATTGTGGTCATTTAGCAGCAGTTATACATCCAATACTTTTCTTTAATTGCATAACAGGATCTTGTTTGACTCCGTAAGGCACTGGTTTTAACATAATCAATCCATGAAATCTCGTTAATTTTATCAAGTATTTGGTGTTTTAGCTGTGTCTCCTAGATTTTTTTCTCTTCATTTATAATAGGGTCTACCTCCCTTAGCTTGCAAGGAGACAACTTAGATAGAAAGATTGGGGATAAGAGTGACAACCCCCAATCTGAGCTGTTGTCGCGGTGCCTTGACATTCTGTGCGACAAGATGACTGTGCTGGGAGTGAGATCTTTTTCCTTATGGATGGGTTTTCTAGGTACAACCAGATTAATATTCTTCCAGCTGATCAACACAAGACCGCCTTTATCTGTCCTTCGGGTACTTTCGCCTATAAGAAGCTCCCTTTTGGTCTTAAAAATGTTGGGGCTACATTTCAAAGAGCAATGTCATATGCTTTCCATGATATCAAGCGCATTGTTCAGCCTTCCCTGGATGACCTTCCGGCTCATTTGGCTAAGCGTAAAGACCATCCTGATCATCTCCATCAAATATTTCTTCGCTGTCGACACTATAACATTTGGCTCAATCCGCATAAGTGCGTTTTCTGCGTTGACTCCGATAGACTCTTAGGGTTTATCATCTCTAAAGACGGAATGCGTCTCGATACCCTCAAAGTTGAAGCTATCGTTAATCTCCCCTCTCCTTCTTCCTTACATCAATGATCAGCTACAGAGTCTGCAAGGGAAAGCTAACTTCCTGCGTCGCTTTATACCTAACTAAGCTGAAGTGGCCAAAGGATTTACGCGATTACTTAAGCAAGGCGTCTTGTTCCTCTATGATGAGATCGCCCAAAAATCCTTCGATGCACTGAAGATGTTATTGGTCAATGCTCCTCTGTTGCGTCCTTCCAATTATCATCGTGATTACTCCCTCTATTTGGTTGCCCCGTTTAGCACGATTGCCATGGTTATGGTACAAGACGACAATGATGGTGACGAGCACGTCATTTACTATCTAAGTTGCAATTTTCTCGATACCGAAACGCGTTATGCACATGTCGAGAAGTTGGCGTTGGCTGTTGTTCAAGTTGTTCAACATTTTCATCACTATATTCTGTTGTGCACAGTGACCGTGATTTCTGATTGCAACCCTATGACCTACATATTGACTTGTCAATTGCTGGGGGGCAAATACTCGAAGTGGATTGTTATCCTCCACGAGTTCGATTTGGTGTTCACTACCGTCAAATCGAAGAAGTCATTGGTTTTCGCCGATTTGATTTGCTCTCTCCCTTCTGATTCTGCTCCATCTGGTTCCGATGAACGCATTTCGGACGACACGCTTTTTCTTATTAGCACCCTCGATCCTTGGTACGGTGATATCATTGCATATCTTCAGACTTCCACCTTTCGATCTGAGTTGACGAAGGATGCTCGTTGACGCATCCGCCATCATTCGCAACCTTATCGCATAGTCAGAGAGACTCTCTACCGCATCAGAGTTGATTTTGTTTTCCACCGGTGTTTGACTCTCGAGGAGGCTGAAAAGGTCCTTAATGATTGCCACAGTGGCGCCTGTGGCAGTCACATGTCTGGATATGCTACTGCATAGAAGATTCTTCGTGCTGGCTATTTCTAGCCCACCATCTTTAAAGACTGCATTATTGCTGTCCGTAAGTGTCACGATTGCCAGATTTATTAGCGCAAGATGCGCGCGCCACCCGCCCATCTTCATCCTGTCATTACCGTTGGTCCCTTTACGAAGTGGGGCATCGATTTTATGACGTGTAACCCTCACTCGGCCGGGGGGCATGCTTATATTATCGTAGCCATGGACTACTTCACAAAATTGGCCGAAGCAATGCCTACACTTACAGCTGACGGTAAGATAGCCGCACAATTTCTATTCAATCATGTCATTACTAAGTTTGCGTCTCTCAAGCCATTGTTACCGATCATGGTTCTCATTTTTGTCATTACATGGTGGCTGAGTTGACTTCTAAGTTGGGTTTGCGTCACGACAGCTCAATGCCGTACTACCCTCAGGCCAATCGCTAGGTTGAAGCCATGAACAAAGTTCTCGTCACTATGCTTCAACGTACGATTGGGATGCACAAGTCAAACTGGCATCTCATGTTGTTTTCAACTCTCTGGGCTTACTGAACCTCAGTAAAGGATGCAACCGGATTCACTCCATTCCAGCTTGTCTATGGCCTGGAAGCTACCCTTCCGATTGAATGTGAATTCCCTTCTCTCAAAATAGCTGTTGAATTGCTGCCTAATACTTCGCCAGAAGAAGAGCAGCTTCTATATTTAGAGAGGCTTGATGAAACTCGCCACTTTGCTGCTCTTGTCATAGAAGCACAGAAAAAGCGGGTCAAAGCTCATTTTGACCAGTCAGTTTCCCCTTGTTTCTTTATAGAAGGAGACCTCGTCCTCCTGTACGACCAAGCTCACGATACACTAGGGGCAGGCAAACTCCAACCCATGTGGCATGGGCCCTACATTGTTAAGCGCATTTTGCAGAACAAGGCTTATGAGCTAATTGATTATGAAGGTCATCCTCTGGATCAGCCCAGAAATGGGCTGTATCTCAAAAAGTACTATGCATGAGTCTTTCGTGCGTGTTTCTTTTGTACATAGGTGTTTTTTCATTTTTGTACATTTTTGGCTTGGTGTGCTTTGCGAGTGGTTTTCCTGCTTATTGGATCGTTGCTTATTGTGCAGATGTCTGTTACTCCTTATGTTGGTTTTGCGGAGGATGCCTCCCGCAGTACCCTGAACCTGTCTTCTGCAGCTTGGGTGATTTATAATCCTGATGGTGAGTTGATAGACCTTCAAGGTATCTGTCTAGGACGAACCACAAACAATGTCGTTGAATATAATGTTGTTATTGAACTATTGACCGAGGCCATTGCTCTCGACATTCGTGCATTGATTGTTAACCTAGACTGACAACTTCTTGTTCTTCAGCTTAATGGGCATTATTTTGTTAGAAATCCTCACATCTTAAGGTTGTACTTGCATGTTCATTTACTAGAAAGACATTTTGATTACATTACATATCAACATATTCCTAGACGAATGAATGCGTTAACTGATACAATAGCCAATATTGTATTAGATAGACATTTGCGTAATTTGTAAAAACATCATCATCACATGATAAGATTCATACAGGAAAATATATATATATCGAGTGTTTGCATCCATGTGCATCATAAGTACAAAAAATATGTATGTTTTGGTTACATCTTGAGACATCATGTCTTTCAAAAAATATGCAGAAATAAAAGCCTAGGTGTCTAGTCAGCGTGATGCTCATGGTAGCATGTCACTGCCCGTACGATCCACCTCAATAAGCAGTGAACACAGTTCGACACCCCTGCAGTGTGTCTCTGGTATGCACGAGGAACATCATCAAATCTCGCATAGTCAGGGATCCCACTGGAGAGTCCCTCTAGGTTGCATATGATTTCCTCCTCCTCGCTTCCCTCACCATGAGGGGCCACATCAAAATCACGAGGAATCCTCCGTGTTGTTGGAGACATTTCTGCAGGTCTTTCTAGGCCGACATCTGTAAATACATGGATTAACGTTAGAACATACATAATAAAAAAATCATAATACTCATCAAAATAAAAAAAATGAGTCTTACCCATTGCTTCATCCCAATCCTCTCCTGCTGGGAGTGGGAGATCCGCATCACCAGTAAAGTTCGTGCCAGAATAGGGCCAGTCCTTCAACGACAATCAGTTGTCGATGGAGCCCCTTAAAGAACTCCGGTCTCCATGACATATTTTGACTGCCTCCTGATCTTGGCATCAAAGCCGCCCAACGAACCATCCGTGGCTCTTGGGTTGGTGGTGTAGGAACTATCACTTCCTGACATTGGAAAATTGGTAACCGTTCCAAGATGAATGGTACCAAGATGGACCCATAGCCGAACTGTTTCAGCTTTCCATTCTTGCATTTTGTCAACTGACGTTTCATATTGATTGTTACCGCCTCTGCCCAGTTGTAGAGAGTTGGTGCCATGCAATCTACTGCAAGAAGTAGCTATGTTTTTGTGGCCTCATGCGGAGCCTGAACTCCAGCAGCTCGCGTGATGATTTGCAACACTACTTTTAGTGCCAAATCGGGAATGGTTTGGATATCCACCTTCCCGCTTTTGGATCCTTTCCTTGCCCCATGCCTTTATCGGCTGACCATGCTCATGTTTCCAGCAGGCGTGAACCTGTCGGGATTAGTGCACGATCGGTTATGAAGGAACGCAACATAATAAATACAAAGATGCAACAGAAATAACACTTCATTTCATTAATATCAAAGAACTGAAATTTGCTTATAGACAGAATGGAAATAAAACTAGCTAGGGCGCTGGTAGCTATCTCTGAGAAGAGATGTGGCGGCTACAGGCCTCTGAACTGAGTTACAATGAGGCTCGAGGGCCTATTTATTATTGAGAAACAATGGAGAACCCTCAACATCCCAAAACCCTAACCCTAGGAGATGAAGCGCCAAAACTATGGGCCCCGTTTGGGTAAGTTGGTGTTTCAACTTCCCAGGGGCGTAACTTTGGCATACGATCTCCGTTTTACGCGTACCATACCTCATTAGAAAGATCTATCCGAGGACTACAAATTTTGAACGAGCAACATGCAACATGGGTCCATGTCCATGGACCCATGTTGCTCTCCGTTCTCCCAAAAAAACGTCGTTTAGGGCCTCAAAACGGCTTCGAAAGTTTAGGACCCGAAAAACTGCTAAAAATAGTAAGTTGTGCCGAAACTGAAAAAAACTGAAAGAGACAATGGTGGGTCCCCAAGTGGAATAGGCGGGTGACCACCAATATCCACCTGGATCACCCCCTCCGTGACAATCCAGTTATGAAGTAAACGTTCGAGACCTCAATCTCTAGTTCTTGATCGTGAATTATGAATCTTTCCCGATCAATGTCCCATACATTGGTCAAGTACTATAATAGCTTTGGTTGAGCTTGGAGACATGGTGCCATGAAGAATTTTTTGAGCCCGCAGTCCCTGAGAACATCCATGCATCTTACATTGCCCAAGGCTTGCTCATCTTCTTCACTATGTTCTCTTTCCTTCCATTCGATCACCATTTTACTCTTTCACACCTGCAAAAACATCAATGGGGTCATCATTAATCAAATTATTTGCGATTGAAGTGTTTAAAACGAGCTAACCTGTTGAATTCTAAGCTAAAAAGCGTGGCCGCGGTTGGCGCGCCCTCGTTTGATTTCAAGGCAGGTTGGCACGAGTCCGTGCTTGAAACCCGCGCTGATCGCCGCGCCCTGATTTACACAAAAATCCCCCCACAGATCTAAAAAATGGGTTGCAGGAAATGAAAATTATATCAAATTGCCGGCAAGGATATGAGTTCTTACCTGGAAAAGACAGATTCACGATTGGCCTTCTGGATCGCCCGTTGTCAGCTCCGCAAAATCACAGTGAAAAAAAGGGTGAAAAGTGCTCACAAGAGGTAAAAGTGAAAAGTAATTTATTTTCACCATTTTTGGCATTTTATAAACTTTTCAAAACCCTAATTAGGTTTTTGAGCATATTTTTCGATTATTTTGCTATTTTATTTCGAAAAATGGGTTTTACGTGCGTCTCTTGTGCAGTGACAGGTTGTCAATGTGACAAGTTGTATTTTATACTTTTTCGAACTCGGTAAAAACACGAAAAAGTAACCTCTGGAGTCATCTTTCAGCTCTTTTATGACTCTTGAAAATTGAAAAGATTGTCGAGACTCTTGTCGTTTTGAACTCGTTAAAAGTTTGCGAAACGATATCTACCCAGTATACGTTTACCCCTTTTTCGGGCTGGGATGGATTATTTACGAAAAAGGAATACCTCAGCCTATCGCGACTAAGAGGTTCTCTTAGACATAGTTTTCTACCTTTTCGGATTTGTGAGACTACCTACAAAAAGGGACCTGTTGGAGTTTTCTTTTCCGCGTCTTTTCAAACTCTCTAAACATGAAAAGATGCCGAGTTCTTCCTTTGTTAGACTCGTTAAGACCTAAATGACATCGGAAACTATCACCATGACCTAACCGAGTTCCTCCTTCCTAGGCCTCGAAAAATGTAATAGGATGGATTAGTCCGAAGGACAAACTTGTATGACAAGCACATGCTATCCCCTTCAAGCTTGTTTCCAAAAATAATTGGGGTACTCGCCAGCAATGGTGGGTGAAAATGGAACCAGTTCTCAGTCGTGTTGGCAGTATGTCGCTCTTGAACATGACACTCATCTGCATTCGTGTCGGGTTGGGGACATCTCATTTTGTTGTTTTTGCCTCCATGGGTTTGGGTAATCTGTTTTGACTTCTCATCTGCTCTTTGCCATCATGACCTCAAATCCCTTGATGTCAAATACTGCCAAATTTCGGAGTCGTGTCGCTAATATGTTCAAGAGAAGTTTCCTTTTGCAGTTTTCAACCTTTGATCGTCTTTTCGGTCCTGATTCACTATCATCTTATTCCTCTGTCTTGTGTCGATGATGTGGGAAACATTATGGCCCTCCTCCGACCAAGTCACTTCCTGTTGACTTCAGCTCATTATCCAAGAAGCTGATCTATAGACTCCCTTCCAGTGCCTTGGAGCTTGCATGCCTCAATGGCAAGTTCTTCGCATTCAACGACATGTCCTCATCATTGGCCTTCGATTGGGTGATTCCGTAGATGTTCGACGCCAGATCATTCACTGTTCACATTCCGTGGATTGTACTTGTTGTACCTTGAGATCCATTGTCATTATTGGTGGTTTCTCTCGTGCCTGTTAACAACTTTCATCATTGGCTGGTAATCAGGTGACTTCAACTCACTTATTCACATGCTTGAATTTGTACTTGTTCGGGTCGAGATGCAGCGCAAGACCCTGTGTTTTGTCTGATAAAATCCAAGCTGCGAGATATTTTGGTTTATCATGACTATATGCATGACTCTTTTGATTGGATGGCTGCGACCATACCTGAGTCTATTTATTGATCCTTCTTGCTGGATGGCTATGTCCATACCTCGGATCTCATTTTTATATGTACTCTATTATGGATGGCTGCTCCCATGCCACATATTCATGTATCAGAGATATCAGTTGTACTTGTACTTAGAGGTCTTCCGATGGCGGTGTTTGGTTTGAACACGTTCTCGTAAAGCATTTCACTCCTCCTTCTCTCTCGGACCTCATGCTTTTGGGGGCATCTGTTACACAACATTTTGTCACCGTCCTTGCAATCCCCATCCTGAACATTGGAGGACCATTTCATTGACTTCTGTGTATTGTCATACCTCGAAGAAAGTGTCATTGCATCCCTTGCCATGAGAAGAACATTTCCTCTGTTGTCTATGCCTGGAGCAGGCTCTCCAAAACATATGATTTTGGGTCGGCGTTGGTAGGAAGTTATAGCCTCGCGCCCATAGAGAAATTAGCACTGGGCCTCGCGCCCATTGGCGCTCTGTCTCAGTGGACTGCCCGCGCCGAGCTGTTTTTGGAAAGTTTTTTAAAATAGAAGCGAAGTTTCCATTCCCAACCACTTCGTGAGTGGAGTCAGCATGGTTTGTTCGACTGAATAACGTCGAAGACCTTCCTTTGGCTTCTTGTTTCCTACATTTGAGCAACTCGCCAAAGGATAAGGTCTCCCTTCCACCTTATGATGGATCCCAAACCACCTCCTCCTCTCCTATAAACCCATTGCCTCGCCAAGTCTAATCCCCGACGAATGCTTGAGACGCGTTTGATTGGAACCGTCGAAGGAGGCTGCAACGTCAAGGTTCTTTTGGTTGTAAACTTCTTCTCTCTACTTATTAATACATGACTGATGTTTTGGTTCCCATTTTACGCTTGATGTGTTTAATCTTTTGCAATACGATTAGTTCTCCTTGACTAATTAAATAGTTACGAATGCAAGTATGTTTTCGTATGCTGTCATCGTTATCTGATCCTTGTGCAGGCACCTGAGTATCACTGCTGAAGGACCGTGACGTGTAAAGACGAAGATCAGGAGATTGCTGCCACAACTACGACAACTGCGTTGGAACAAAGGTAGGTCATCTATCCCAACTCAGTTTCATTCATAAACTATGAATTCGAAGGATTAGCATGTTCCCTTGTTGCTAGACCCATTCCAGGGCTAGAGGGATCACCTCTGTCCGCAGAGTATCACTGTTGAAGGACCGTGACGTGTAAAGACGAAGATCATGAGATTGCTGCCACAGCTACGACAACTGCGTTGGAACAAAGGTAGGTCATCTATCCCAACTCAGTTTCATTTATAAACTAGGAAACCGAAGGATTAGCATGTTCCCTTGTTGCTAGACCCACTCCAGGGCTAGAGGGACCGCTTCTGTCCGCAGAGGGGATTTACCTGCACAACAAGTTGGTGACTCCACTGGGGATCAATGTGTTTGTCGTCTCTTGTTGTTCGTCTAGTGTTTTCCTTGTCGAGTCGACTTTGGTCGTTTCATCATTTTTCTGCTTTGTTTGACCTGTCTGACTGTTTTCAGCCATCCTGTTCAATCCCAAAGTGTCAGATCTGATCTCTGCTCCGTGGTTTTTTATTTTTTCCATGGTTTTCTAGCTCGTCGCTGCTTTTGCTTGAATAGTCGCGCCGATTGGCACTTGTTGCTTTTGTCACACGTGCGCCAACCTTTATTTAGCGCAGATTACAGCTAAACAGACGCGCCGAATCTTGTAGGATTAAATGTTAGCCTTTTTTCTGAGTTTTTCCAGTTCTACTTGCCTTTGGGTTGGATTTTTATCTTGCAATTGGTCCACTGGAATTGTTTCGACTCTGTTGTCTCGTTCTTCTCAGCTGTTTGTCCCTCATCTTATCAGTGGAGTTTGTCGCCCTAGGGTTTCTAGGTGCCTTGTGCCGCTTGTTCGGCTCTCTCCTCATTGAGCCTTGTGAGTTGAGTTTGAGTCACATTAATCTTTGTCGTTTCAATTCGTTGACTGATTGTTTTAGCTTTTCTTTCGGTTCTTTGTGTCTTTGGTTTGTTGAATGATCACCTTTGTTTTCGTTTCCCTCTCCATCCGTCACTTTGAGCATAGATTACATTGCTCGTTGAATCGGTTTGAAAGCCCTCTGTTTGCTTGAAGGAGTGCATCCCTGTTTTGAGTGCGTTTCATGTTTGTATTGGATTGATCTCTTTACTTTAGATCGTTACATTTGAATTTCTCAAAACCAGTGTTCATTTTGCTTTTTAGTGTAACAGTGCATTGTGCTTCTTATTCATCTAAAAAGACAAATTTGCATTCTTTCGCTTAAATTGAAAATGAAAACGTTCTTTTGCATTAGTAGCTTTTAGCGAACCAGGAAAGAGTTTTTCGTTTTCTTCTTTGGTTGTATTAGATGCATTAGTGAAATTCTTCTTGTGATTCAATTGATTGTTGCTTTGTTATAGACTACTATCCTTCTCTTACCTAGCGTTCATTGAATGCAAATGATTTTCTTTTGCATTTAGTTGTGCATTAAGAATTCGAGATCACATTCGGTAAGGCCTTGAAATACTACAAAGTTTTACCTCATGTAAGGAAGATGGTTTTGTGGAATGCCTGAGATCAGAATGGATTATGAAAGAGTTTGCCCAGGATGTGCAAGTGGAAAGTATGTGAAGGGACCATTCCCTTCAAGCAGAACAAAAACTAATCAGGTACTTCAACTCATACATTTTGATTTATGTGGAATTATGCATGTTACTTCTCTTGGTGGCTACTTGTATTTCATGATTTTTGTTGATGATTTTTCTCGTAAGCCATGGATATTCTTTTTGAAAAAGAAAGGAGAAGCATTTGATATGTTCAGAGATTTCAAGGGTTTAATTGAAAATCAAATTGGAAAGATGATGAAAGCTTTCATATTTGATAAAGGGGGAGATTTCACTTCCAATGATTTTAATGATCTTTGCAAAGCCGCTGGAATAAAGAAGGAAACCACTGTGCCACACAATCCACAACAAAATGTTATGGCTGAGAGGAAGAACAAAACCATTATGGAATCAGTCAGAGCCATGCTGCATGATCAAAAGCTACCAAAGTTTCTATGGGGAGTGTTGACAACTAGAGCGGCACCTGATGATAATGAGAAGACTCCATGCCCAAGGATGAACTAGAGGACACATGTACCATCAGATACCATCAGTTCAACAGAGTTTTTAAGCTCTACTTCTACTTCTCATCATCTTTCTCTTGTACCTAGATTCCATGCCCTACGGGGAATTGTAATAAGTGATGCTAGTAATGATGAGTTTTGAGTCAGTATTGAGTCTGTAACAGGCCTAAGTAGCATGGGACTTTTCCAACAAGTGAGTATTACTCTGAGAGGTTTTTTTTACTTGGTTAATTATCATTTCCCTACCAAGAGTTAATAATTAATTGAGTTTTTTCTTCTAATTTTACCCCAAAGCCAGAGTATGGCTTGATGGTGAGGCCTTGGTTGAGTTCTAGTGTGTAGAGTCAATGTATATTACCATACTAGATCACACAAAAAATTTCGTGGAATTTGGTTAGGTCTAGGTAGTGATTTTTTAATTTTTTAGATTTCCCGCAAGTCGAAAAGTGCAATAAAAATTGTAATTGAATTGAAAGTGTTGCCTAGAGAAGTTGTATGGGGTATGAGTAATCAAAAGTACATCTCTCACCCTCAACTTTCTACTATGACACAATTTGAGGGGTTAAAAATGTGTTTTGAACCCTCAAAACCCACTTTTCCTAAGTTTAGTGGGAAATCCGGCAATTAATTAAGCCAGAAATTAAATAAATGGAGAAAAATAAATATCCACACATGCTAAATGAAGTGGAAAATTATGGAAGAGTTAAAGTGAAGTCCCAAGGTGATGTGGACTCCTAAAATCAAGGAAAAGACATGGGCTCAGATAAAATTGAATTTCCGGCATTAAATGAGAGTTGCTTACTTGGAAATTCGAATTTGTGAAGTTAGTGCATATTTGGGAGGATTTGGGAGAGTATTTGGTGGAGATTTTTGTGAAAATTTGTCTCCACATGGGTTACCACCCATATACACTTGTCACTCCATCATAAAATTCGAATTTGGCACATAAGAGAAGAAGAAAATGATGTCCACTTGCCAGAATCCAATTTTTACATTTGGTAATGGAGCTCTACATATCAAATTCGAATTTGCCTTGTGATCTCCTCCTTCTCACCACTTGGCATTTGGTTCTTCATTGAGATTTGCTTCCAACTTTCTATATAATGGAGCCATGGGCTCTCATATTGTATCATGTTATGAGCTATTGGGCTTGAGGAAACTCTGCCTTTTTTTCATATCAATAAAATCAAGACTTTGGGCCTATTTAGCGGATGTTCTCTTGGCATTATGTGGTGATTTCTTTCCATACTATTGTTGGTGGAGATTTTTGTGAAAATTTGTCTCCACATGGGTTACCACCCATATACACTTGTCACTCCATCATAAAATTCGAATTTGGCACATAAGAGAAGAAGAAGATGATGTCCACTTGCCAGAATCCAATTTTTACATTTGGTAATGGAGCTCTACATATCAAATTCGAATTTGCCTTGTGATCTCCTCCCTCTCACCACTTGGCATTTGGTTCTTCATTGAGATTTGCTTCCAACTTTCTATATAATGGAGCCATGGGCTCTCATATTGTATCATGTTATGAGCTATTGGGCTTGAGGAAACTCTGCCTTTTTTTCATATCAATAAAATCAAGACTTTGGGCCTATTTAGCGGATGTTCTCTTGGCATTATGTGGTGATTTCTTTCCATACTATTGTTATTGTATTTGAATTTGTTTATATGCTTGATCAATATTAGTTTATATTTTCCATCTTGCTTGGATTGATGCGTGCAAACTATCTTGCATGCATCATTGATTTAGAGTATTATTCTAGGAATTAGCTTGCCAAGTCATTTTTGGAGGAATGTTTGGTTTATCTATTTCATTATGATGCTCTAATCCTTTTGTAGACTGATATTTGTTTAAGTGTGTAGGGATGATCCATTTGTATTGTGTGTAGGAAATCCATCCGGGCGTGGGAGAAGTCCCAAATAGATCAACTCACTCCTAGATTCAAAGCGATCCAAGACTCGGCTACTTTCAACGCCAAGTTTTGCATCAAAGGAAGACAAAGAGAGAGTTTTTCGTTCTTTAGCTACTTGATCATCTATTTCCACTTTTAAAATCTAAAAATTTCCATTTGTAGAGCGTTTTAAAGTCATATTTGCTACTTCAAGAGCGTTTCTTTAAATTAGGCAAGAATGGGGGTTCACTCCCATTCCTTGGGCTAGTGCCTTTGTACATTAATTTGTATTTTAAATCCTCTTTATTTCAGTCTAACATTTGATTTTCCTTCGCAGCCCACAAGCTTGAGCGTGAAAAGCGAGGAGCTTGAGGAAAGGATGGCAAGAGACAATTGATTCTCCTTGCATGCGAAGACTTCCATTACTTCAAAATCTGATTTTAGGGAGGCCGTAAGAACCTTTGGGACAATAACAAACTCGATCTTTGCTGTGGGTCTTGGAGCCTTGAGAAATTCATATTTTGAAGGTTTTTCTCCATAAGTTGTGTTATCAATTTTTGAGGAGGAGATTAAGCCTTTTTCCAAGCTCTTTATTCATAGAAGGATCTCCTTTTGGGAAACCCTCTTAAAGACTGTTTTCTTCACTTGTAATCAATAATAAAATAACTTTTCTTTTTCGCTTGAGGGAGTTTGGGATATTTTTCCCATGGTATCCCCCTTCCTTGGTTGAAGAGGAAGGAATTTCTTGGGTGGATTGATTCATTTTTTTAATTTTCGTTTTATGCATACCAATTAATTAACCACTAATGCACTCTACATCCATCTAACTAAATTTTGGTTTAATTAAACTTACATGCAGGAACCTCAATGCTACAAACTTGAGCAAAATATCCCTTTTTTATGTATGAGCAATTCGCATGGTTGACAAATTCCATTAATTTAATGTTTATGCTTCATGAATGTTGAGGAACCATTGAAGCACCTTTTTATTAGAACTTATTTCATTACACTTGCCATTTAATGCCACAACACATATAAGTCTATTTTTTCTCTCAAAGTTTGGTTCATTATTGCAGGTAAGTGCTACTTATCTCTTGTGGAAAATTTGCATGTATCATTTTGAGATTAATCAACATTCATTTCACACAAGCGACTTATTAAAACTTATCTCCAACATAAGTTGGTTGTATAGACCTCTAGGGACCCTCTACTCCCCTATTGACTCCTCGCTGTGAGATCCACATAATTTGGGCGAGGGTGAGGTCTGAGAATTTAAGAGTTGATTTGAAATGTCCATTGTAGAGAACGTTTAACTAAAATGAACCAAGAACACTCTTCATCACATTTCCCTTTTTGTGGTTGTTAATCTCATGCAAGTAGTGTGATGCATACTTTCTAATTTTGCAAAGTTTAATTTCATCTTCAGCATCTAATTTTTTGGTTGTTTTGAACTATGACAAGCTATGTCTAAATATTGAGATTTGGTTATCCTTTAATCATTTTATCCTACAAATATCTTGTGCTAACATCTTTTGTTTCCATTTCAGGATTATTGTGTTCTCATCTTTTGAGCATTATTCTTGAGCACTTTATTTGAAGGCACTGGTTGAATGATTTGATATTATTGCAAAGCTGCTTATAAAATGCTCATAAATCTTTAAAAGTAATCCAATTTCATAACAATTCTCCTAAAAACTCAAAATCTTTAACTTCGTTTTTCTATTAGGGACCACACCCCATAGCTAACTTAGGAGATAGCTTAAATGGAGAAAGTCGGGAGTAGGTGACAACCCCTTCTCTGAATTCCTTGCCACCAACCACACCTTGTGGGGTTGAAGGCTTTTTCCACTAACTTGTAGGTAGGTGTAGGCGACAAAGAGCGATAACAGGGAGAAGCTGCGAAAACTATTGTTTATGTGCAAAACAAAACTCCTCATCAGGTCTTAGACAATAGGACTCGTGAAGAAGTATTCATTGATGAAAGCACTGAGGTGAGTCATTTGAGAATCTTTTGTTGTCCTGTGGACTTGCATGTGCCGAAAGAGAAAATGAGCAAACTGGTAGCATCAAGAAAGGTACGTTTGTTGGTTATTGTGATAATTCAAAAGCTTATAGAATTTATGTACTTGGTCAAAGAACTATAGACTTTAACAAAGACATAACATTTGATGAAGATGCAACTCTTGGAAAAGCAAGAGACTCTCCGCCTCGTGCCATTGCTGAAAGACAAGGTATTAATGAAAAAGAGCTTGCATCTGAGTCTAAATTGGAACCTGAGAATGAGCTTGCTGATAATCCCTGTGTTCCATGGATCCTCTAGATCCTCCTGCCAGAAAGAGACCACTATGGCTATGAGATACCTTGCAAGACGCTGAACACCATGCTTCCTCAAGAGGAACGTTCAGAGAAAGTAAGAAGCCAAGATGGTTTCAAGGGTATGTTGCTTCCATGAGCAACACCATTTAGGAAGAACCATGCAACTTTGAAGAAGTTGCAAAAGAACAAGTCTGGAAAAATGCCATGACTGAAGAATACGAGTTTATCATCCAAAATGATGTCCGGGAAGTGGTTCCTAGAACTCAAGGTAAACCTGTTGTCACTTCCAAATGGTTGTTTAAGATTAAACATGATGCAAATGGTAGTATTGAAAAATATAAGGCTAGATTTGTAGCTAGAGGTTTCTCTTAGAAAGAGGGGATATATTATGATGAGATTTTTGCACCTGTTGCTATTGCATGGCTTCCTCAAGGAAGAGGTATTTGTGGAACTACCACAAGGCTTTGAAGAGCATGATAGGGAAACTCATGTATGCAGATTGAAGAAAGCCTTATATGGGTTGAAGCAAACTCCTAGAGCTTGATATGCTTGCATTGATAACTACCTGATGAAGCTGTTGAAATATGTAACAAGGTTCGATCTTCATAATGACAAATGTAATCATGATTTTATGTTTTTGATGTAAAGAGAAAAATAAATTTATTATTGTCATTCTTGAGGCATGGGTTTCATGCTCAAGAGTAATTTATCTTTAGGTCAAGCACTCATTGAGTGCTTCTAGGGCTTGTCATTCAGTCTACAAGTCAGTTGAGTCATTGTCATGTATGGAAGACCCATTTGGGCATGTTACATATTGTAAAAGTAAATTTTATTTGAGTCAAACTAGAGTCAAAGACCCTCCAAGACCTCGTCATAGTGCAAAGAACAAGTCAGCCTTCAAAAGTGCAAGTTGGCCTATCTAGAAGGATAAGTCGACCTATTTGTGGACTCAAGGAAGCCTATATATAGGAGCACTCAGCCTCATTTAAGAGTGAATCCATCCAATAATAAAGTTCGATAAAGGCAAGTAGGAGACCTAAAGAAGAGCAAGGAAGAGGGGATAAAACAAGCAGAAGAAAATGAAAATTTTTGGGTATGTTTTGGGCTATATTCCTCCACACATGCGAAGGTTAGGGCATCACCTTGCTGCAGTAAAGACCGCGTTGTAGGAGCCAAGATTTTAGTGACAAGAAGCTTAATTTGCAAGCCAAATTGACAAGGAAGAGAAGGGAAGTCAAGCGAAGGAGAAAAGTGGAAAATTGATCCCTATTCTAGCCACACGTGTGAACTAGGGTTTCTGCAGAAGAGGCCAAAATTGCAGTCCTGCAACAAGAAGCTGAAATTGTGAAGAAGGGCCGAAATATGAAGTTGTGAAGCAAGTTTGACCAACGCTAACTTGGAGGAAGAGAAGCTCATCATGGAAAGGTTTTGACTTGGTCTTGGAGGAGTCTTGTGTGAAATTTCCAAGTCCTAGATCTGGAATCCTACTGCAACAAACTGAACTACTTCTCCTACTTTTAAATTACATTTAACAAGTTATTTTGCAGATTACTTCTGAAAACATTGAAGCAGTTACTGAAGCAACCTTCACTTAATTAAATTATATGTGAAAACAGTAAATCGAGCAAGAGAAATAACACACATTTTACCGTTATTTTTGGATAAACATCCCCAGAAAAACCGAATGCGCAGCAGATCTGAGGGTTTTATTATTAAGCATCAGTTATATCTGAATCCATCTCTGATTGTCTCACTGGACAAATCAGTTACAGAGAATACTGACAAAGAAAAATAGTGAGTTTTCCCCACTCTGCAAGTCCTAAGTGATCTGGTAGTTGAAATGACGAAACCCCAACACCCTCTGCGCAGTAGCTGCGTAGGCCATCGTGGGGAATTTTGAAGGACTGCGTGACCCCTTCTGCGTGATCTTTCAACTCTCAGGAAACTCGATCCAACCCTCCTGACTCAGAATGTCGATTTCCCAGCTGAATTCAAACTGAAACTCAGAAATGCTGTGCTTCCTTTGTGTGGCCCTGCGTCACCCTCTCTGGGCACCACGCCGCTCCCTCTACGTCTTTCTCTGCATCTCTGCTGATGATCCTTGGCCCCGAAGAAGATCCTCCTGCCAAAACTGCCTCTGCCCCTCAATTGCGCTGAAGAATCACTTAGATCTGGTTTTAGTCTTGACTCTTGAGCATTGCTCACTTCAGAAAATTCGATCACTTGATCCTTTCGGTGTATCTTACAAATGACCCTTAAGCCTTCCTTTATAGTCTTCTCGTTGAGACTTCAACGACTGAGATTAAATCTTCAATCAACGACTAAGATTACATTTAGACTTGATCTGCTTTTTCTAGAAGTTTCACATAGTTTAAATTAATACCCATTAATTATTTTAATTTCCTAAGTTAGACTTGAGGTCCTCATTAAAAATAATTAATTTATCAAATAAAACTGTTTCTGGGTAGAATTTCCCAAAACAATTTCTGGGTTATCTGTAATGCATGTGTCTAAGCCTCTCTACAAAATTTGAGACTTACTGTAGTCATTGTAATAGTATCAAACTCTGAAATAGCACCGAAGTTAGTTTACTGTGATAGCACCGAAGTCATCTTTGTGATCTATCTGAGTTCCTTCCTGTAACAACACCGAAACACTTACTTTGAAATCCTTGTTTGAACTTCTCTCTGCAATTAGCCCGAGTTTTGTGGTGAAGACCTCATACTTGTATATATAGTTGTTTGTCCATCATAAATGAGCCGACATGAACATATGAAGAGATGTAACTGTATTAGGCCGCCATGAGTTCTTTTTAGGGAAGCTGACTTGATGGAGACTTGATGAAGAGGCTGAATTGATGGAGGAGTCTTTGACCAAACAATAAATGACTTTGACCGACAACTTAAAGCCTATAATGGAGGCTTGACCTATAATTGACCCAAGCATGAAACCCATGCTTTAACAAGTCAATTCAATAAAAATTCTTTTTGGCAAATATATTACACTTTGATTCAAGTACAATTTATGAAGATCGAACCTAGTCTTCAACATCCAAGGTATACCTTTGATTTTTGTATTGTATGTTGATGATTTATTCTTGATAGAAGGAGAACCTCTTATCCTCCAGTGTAAGAGGGAGCTAGCTTCTGAATTTGAAATGAAAGACCTTGGCTTGATGCATTACTTTCTGGGTCTAGAGGTATGGCAAGGACCTAGTGAAATTTATCTTTCTCAACGAAAATATGTTGTTAAGCTTCTTGAAAGATTTGCTATGGTAGAATGTAAGTCCATGAATACTCCTATGAAAATGAACTTTAAGAAATTATGTGGCAGAGTTGCAAGACCTAATCTGTCAAATCCCACAGAGTATAGATTGCTCATCGGTGCTTTGATGTTTTTGGTAAACACTAGACCTGACATATGCTTTGTTGTAAACACTTAAAGTCAACATATGATTGATCCCTTTCATGCCCACTGGATTGCTGCAAAATATTTACTCAGATACTTGTATTGAACTATCAATCTAGGATTGAAATACACTGCTAAAAATGTAAGACCTCATGGATATATTGATGCTAATTGGGATGGTAACTCTGTTGATACAAAGAGCACTGATCTTGGGATCTGCCATGATCTCTTGGATGAGCAGAAAACAGAAGTCTGTTGCACTGAGTACAACTAAAGCTGAGTACATTGCTACTAACATGGCTAGCTGTGATATAGTTTGGCTGAAAAAGATTTTTGGGGAACTATTTGAGTAAGTTCCAAAGACAACAATTATATATTGTGACAATAAAACTGGGATTCATCTTGCAGAAAATCCTGTGTTTCATGAAATGTCCAAGCATATTGAGATCAAGTATCACTATATCTGGGATATGGTGTAGAGAGGAGCAGTGAGGCTCCATCACATCTCCACTGATGATCAGTTAGCTAATATTCTTACGAAGCCTTTACCGAAAGGAAAGTTCATGGTTTTTAGAGAGCAACTTGGACTTATGGATGTGACCCTTCCGGGAAGCAGTCACAATTGATTGAGAACACTGAGCTGCCTTTTCCCCCTGTCAGAGCTCACAGGATTAGGGAATAATGTTGAAAAGCTCCTAAGGATGAGGAACCTCTTGTGTAGTGTGTTCCACAAGAATATGCCTTAGTATGCATCCTTATTAGTATTATTCAGTGTTCCATGGGGATGCGTCCCCCAAGGTTGGGAGGACGCACCCCTCACACTCACGCACCCAGGACAAGGATTCTACTGGGGGTACGTTTCCCCACACACCCTTTTTGGGGAGTCTTGGGGCGACACAATGGGGTGCGTTTCCCCAGCGTGGGGGACGAGACTCCCCAAAAGGGGTGCGTCTGGGTGTCCCTCCTCAAAGGAAAGCAGAGAAGCTAGTTGCGGTGCATAATTTTCGAAGTCTTGCATATTGGAAGACACCAAAGTATCGGAGGGGACCGACAACACGATGGGATGTGGAACTAGAGGATAGTGCACAGATAGATGACGAGGATGGACCAAATGAGTTGCATCATGGTTTGGTTGGAGTTCCGTTGGATACTCAAGAGAGTGACTCTGACTCAATAATGACATTCACATTGATGGTCTCGATGACTTCATGCAATAGATGGAAGTAGAGGACAATCATTGAGATTGAGTCCTTGATGTTGATTTTATTTTCAGTGCTCATTATCCATTTTTATTTTTCAGTTTTAACTTTTGAGTTGTGACACTAGATATTGATGACCTCAGACTAATTCTTGACTCTTGACTCTTAATTATTTTTGAGTTTGAAACTTTGAGTTATATAAATTTATTGTTCAAACATCAGTATCTAATATATAGTATATAGTAATATACTAGTATGTTTTTCTTTTAGTTTAGATTCTACAATGATGAATTTAATTTTTAAATCAATGTAGATTGTAGAATGATGAATGATGAATGATATGGATCAATGTATTTGAATATTTCATTATTGAATTTTTCTATTGAATCTCATGGTATGGATGAATAATGAGTATGCCATATGAATGATGCATGTATCAAAATGAATGATGAGGATTGATCAATGTATCTCATTATTTAATTCAATTATGAATTTAAATTTTATGTGTGGATCAAATTTCAATTTCCAATGTATTGGTATATGTATTACTATTAGTGTATTTAATAATATGCTTTCATCATTGAACAGTGAATATGAACTTGAATTATATATATATATATTGAAAATTATATACCTCGACGTTCCCCCGCACCCCCGAAATTTCCTTAAAATTTGAGGGTACTCCCACACTTCCCCCTTGTGCGTCTCCCCGCACTCGCGTCTCCTCGCACCGGATTCTTGGTGGAACATTGGTATAATTATTATTATGATACTATTATTTATAAAATAGTCTAAAGTCATTGGCCCTTTAATGGATCATTAAAAACGAATTTTCATTAGTCTCATGAAATAAGTCAATTAAATGGAGAATCTCTTACTGGGCAAATCAAACCTCTCTTGGAATAAAATAGTAACTCCACCCTTAAGAGAATGTAACTCTCCCTCACTAATGCAATGAATGGAAAAATTGTAACTCCTCCTCATTAAATGCACTTGTAACTCTTTCATTCAATTTGATTTGTAACTCTCACTAAATATTTTCTCATGTCTAAGTGTAACTCTCTCTCCCTAATTCAAATTGTAACTCCTCGTGACAAGTGTACCTCTCTCTCTATTATTGGGATGAGTTACATTTCTCCTCAATTAACTCCTCCCTCATGGAATTCGATTCTTCTATTGTGAGCTCAAGGCATGAATTCATTTTGAGCTCCTTTCCTTTATAATCTATTTGTTAAAATTTGGCAGCTCATGGATGAATTTCTCATAGAAGAAATCATATCTTTCAGTTCTCTGTTTGAACCACCTATAATAAAATTTGATTCCTGACAATTCTAATACATCTTTCCAAAAATAGTAAGTCACATCTCAATTTGGAAGTGACTTTCCAAAATAGAAAGTCATGTCTAAATGATCAAGGATGATCTCTACATATGGAATCCACTTTAAAATAAAATCAATCATGATTATACAAGTCAAGAATTAATAATATTATCCTTACTAGTATTATTATTATTATGATACTATTATTTATAAAATAGTCTAAAGTCATTCAGCTTTAATGGATTAATAAAAACGAATTCTCTCAAGGAATAAGTAAATAAAATTGAGAATCTCTTACTTAACAAATCGAATCTTTCTCTTGGAATAAAATATTAACTTCCCACTTAAGAGAATGTAACTGTCCCTCACTAATAAAATGTATGGTAAAAGTGTAACTCATTAAATGCACTTGTAAGTCATTCAATTCAATTTGTAATTCTCACCAAATATTCTCTCATGTCTAAGTGTAACTCTCTCTGTATTCTTGGGATGAGTTACACTTCTCCTCAAGTAACTCCTCCCTCATGGAATTCAATTCTCCTATTATTGGCTCATTGAATGAATTCATTTTGTAACTCTTTTCATTTCTTATCTATTTAAGCAAGAGCAAATGAGAGTTGAGAGTAGCATGTTCATTGGGAAGAAGGAAAGCAAGTGTTGAGTGTGTGCAAGAGAAGTGTGAGAACTAGTGAAGAGCAAGAGCAGGGGAAGAGCTGGAGTAAGTGTGAAGGACATGATCCAAGAGAAGGGGGAGATCTTCAAGCAAAGAGCAAGTGCACTTTAGTTGCAAGTTGATCAAACATTGGTGAGTTTATTCATTCTCATTCTCTCTCTCTCCCTCTCTATACTTTGCTGAACAATTGAAGAAATCTAATAGAAGAAGAATCATTTGGGTTTTCCCCCTTGAGGGGTTTTGCCATGGTCATTGGACCGAAATCCCAATGTTTCATATTTGTGCTTGGTTGTCTTCATATGATCCTTAAGTTTATGTTCTATCTACAATTGCTGATGTGAAAAGTTTCGAAGAAGAAATCATTCTAAGTAATTGTAACAACATATAACATTCAATTTTTGCAAAGTACATTCAGTTCTATTCGGTTTTCTTCAAATTACATTCAGTTTTCTGCAAAGCAAATTAAGCTTTCTGCAGAGTACATTAAGTTCCATTCATTTTTCTGCATAAAAATTTCAAGTTTCTACAAAGAAATTTTCAATTTTTGCATAGAACTTCATATTTTAACACTATTTAAGCAAGAGCAAGTGAGAGTTGAGTGTAGCATGTTCATTGTGAAGAAGGAGAACAAGTGTTGAGTTTGTGCAAGAGAAGTGTGAGAGCAGGTAAAGAGAAAGAGAAAGGGAATAGATGGAGCAAGTGTGAAGGACAAGATCTGATCAAGAGGAGGAAATCTTCAAGCAAAGAGCAAGAGCACTTCAATTGCAAGTTGATTAACCATTGGTGACTTTATTCATTCTCATTCTCTCTCTCTCTCTCTATACTTTGAAGAACAATTGAAGAAATTTAATAAAAGAAGAATCATTTGGGTTTTCCCCCTTGAAGGGTTTTGCCTTGGTCATTGGACCTAAATCTTAGTGTCTCATATTTGTGCTTGGCTGTCTTCATATGATCCTTAAGTTTATGTTCTATCGACAATTGTTGATCTACAAAGTTTTGAAGAAGAAAATCCGTATTCTAAGTAATTGTAACACCATAGAATATTTAATTTTCAACAAAATAATTTCAAGTCCCAAAATAAAACATTCAGTTTTCTACAAAGTACATTCAACTTTCTACAAAATACATTCAGTTTTCTGCATAGAAATTTCAAGTTTCTACAATTTTTTTTAAAGTTTCTGCATAAAACTTTCATATTTTAACAAAAAATGTTAAAATTCTCAATAAAGATACTTGAAATAATAATGATTGCTCAAAATAAGTAGTACTTGCTAAGTAAAAGAGCAAATGAAGTGCAAACCCAGGTATCAACCCTGCTTTGTAATGTAGTGAATTAATCGCGGTAAATTTTAGCTTATGTGAGTTAGTCATAGGATCTAAAACAAGTTTCAAAGTAACTCCCTTCCCTAGACCTTACCCTCACCCGAGCTCAAATTTAAGAGTAAGGAGACAATAGGGGATGGAGGGTTCCTATTCACTACTTCAACCAACCTAAGTTAGAGGTAAATTATTAATGTAAAAATTGCCAAATTGATAATAAAAAATTGCTTGCAAAATATAAAATGTTTGGAAGTAAAGGAAAAGCAAATCCAATGAGAGATTAAACGAGAGATGCACAAGTAATTTTCACAAGCTAAACCAATTGCATGGAAATGGAAGGAATTGAATATAAAGTGAAATTAGCAAGTAAAGAAATTAAACTAATGAGACCATTCAATGAAGATGTTGCATAGGTAAAGAAGAGCACATTATACTAAATTGCATAAATGCAAATAAGAAATTAGATGCACTAGATTGTTAATCTACTCTACTTTAGTTAAGTAAATGAAAACAAAAATTGAACCACTCAAGAAATACATACAACGGTCTTCCCCAAATGGGGAAGGGGATGATGCCTAGAGGGAAAAACCACCAAAATCCCACAAAAAAATTGCTCTTTATTAGATTAGGTCTCCCTTATAAAAATGACGGATAGAGAATGGTCTTTGGAAATAGCTTAGAAGTGAATCCTTCAAAGCGGAAATGATGCTCTTTTCAAAATGTTACAAGTGATCTAATTTTCACCCAAAGGTTACAATGGAAGTTGAGCAAAGACTTACAATGCTTGGCTTGGTTTCCTCACAAGAGTGAGATCAAGACCAAGAGAAAAGATTGGGAGCTCCCTTATAGGAAAATGGGAGATGTTACAAAATGTTACAAAGAGGGAAATCCTCAAAGGGTTTTCTAAAGGAGAAGGAAGATGCAGAAGGAAGTTTAGAGAGGGTTACAATAGTGGAGATTTGATGATCCTCCAAGGTGTTCGTTAATGTTCCCAAGCACCAACTCTAATGCTGCCCTCTCCTTGTTAAAATCTGTCCACAATGAACAAGATAGGGCAGTCAAAGTATGTCCACAAAATCAGCTTGAAGAACTGTCCGGAAGATGTTTTTCGCTGCCCATGAACTCTGCCCAAAAAGGACCATCCTCGCTACCCTATAGATGAGCCTCAAGAGCAGTCCCAAAGATTATGTTCACTGTGTGCAAATCTGCCTAGGAGACACTGAGTAGAAAAGTTAATGAGTAGCTAATGGAAACTTAGAAAAACTCAGCATGTATTAGAACTAATTCTCAGAAATATTGTGGATTTAAATCATTGAAGGACTACTCTAATTTGCTCAAGGGGAACCAAGTAAACTTGGTCCTTCAGACAAATAATATTGCTATTGGAAGTTGGAACAACAATCAAACCTTGAATTCAATTGCTAATATTTTTAATATTTGCACAAATATAGGTAACCAAAAGAAATAGTGAATTTAAGATGATGGAAGGAGGGAGTAGTATGGGCTCCTTGAAGCCCTTTCTCTTTTTCTTCTTGGACTTCTTAGGATGGCCTCAAGGAAACTGGATTGTAGGCTCCTTGGTTGGCTTGGAGTTGGATAGTTTAACCAATAATGACCCCAATCTCCAAGTGATTTAGTAACATACACGCACTAAACCAATTTCCTGCAATACAATGATCATCATCAAAGGCGGGGGTTACTCACATGACGGGAAAGTTGGACAAGATGTTCAATCGAGAACATACAAGTCCCAATTCAACCTAGGATGTGAGCATACCCAAGAAAATATACAAATAATTGTAGATTTTCTCCCCTAAACAACAATGCCCCTTTGGGCTTAGATACAAAACAAATATAAGAAATAGGAAGTCTTGAGGATGTGGTCCAACGGTTAGCTGGGGTGGTTTGGTCCCCACAGGTCAAGTGGTCCAATCCTGGACAACACGATGTATTCCTGATAGATTTCTTCAGTTGAAAAGCAATAGGAATCAATCATAGAAACAATTACATGAACACCATTGGATTAAACACAAGGCTACCTGTTAAAATTGGACAACTAGGTCCAAACTCCGGGTTGTGCTGCTCAGATGACGATCGCAATATTTTTATTTGATTCCTCTTTTGGAGAGGTGTAAGATTGATCTAAAGATCATCTCGATTGGATGAGCAGAACATGTATTTTGAATTTATTCCACTTATGTGCTAGGTCGGCCTGGAAGAAAATATTGACTTAAATGTCTTAAAGGACGTGTCACACACCCCTAAAGATTCCTATATATTGGAGAGATTTAGAGTTCATTTGACACACATTGGTGTGGAGAAATTCTCTCTCTCTTGATGGCATTGGAGTTGCATATTCTTTGTTTGGGTTGTTCTGGGTTATGTGTGACACGCTTGGCTGAATGACCTATAGGAGACTTTGCTGGTTGAAGCATCCTGCTGATCGCCGTAACGCCAACATTTCTTATCTCTGTTTTGGCTTGTCTTCTATCGATCTATTAGTATGTTCTATCTTCTTCAGTGTTGTGCCCTAATCTGAAATGGCATAGAACATGTTCAGAAATTAACATGGTATCAGAGCCCTTGCTACTACGCAAGGATGGAGTCTTCATCAGATGGATGTAAAGACCGCATTTCTGCGTGATGCGATAAAGGAAGAGGTGTATGTTGAGCAACCTCTGGGGTTCGAAGTCCAGGATAGGGACACCCTTGTCTGCAGGTTGAAGAAAGCCCTCTATGGGCTGAAGCAAGCACCCAGAGCTTGGTACGAGAGGATAGATAACTACCTAATGAAGCTGGGCTTCACTCGTAGTAATGCGGATCCGAACCTTTACTTCAAGGTTGATAGAGAAGAGCCTCTCATTCTAGTGCTTTATGAGGACGACCTCTTCCTGACAGGTGCTGACCCTCTCTTTCATCAGTGCAAGAGGGAGCTCGCTGCTGAGAGCGAGATGAAGGACCTAAGACTGATACACTACTTCCTAAGCCTGGAGGTCTGGCAGAGACCTGGCGAGATTTTCCTTAAGGAAAATACATTGTGAAGCCTCTGGAAAGATTTAGCATGATGGACTGCAAGTCCGTGTCGACATCGATGGAGCTCAACTTCAAGAAGTTGAGTGGCAGTGCTGCTGGGCCCGTGTTAGCAAATCCTACTGAGTATCGTCAACTCGTAGGGGCCTTGATGTTCTTAGTAAACACCCGTCTAGACGTATATTGTGCAGTGAACACTTTGAATCAACACATGGTTGATCATAACATTCACTGGGTTGGTGCCAAGTAAATCTTGAGATATCTTTGAGGCACGATAGACCATGGGTTGAGATACACTGCCAGGAGTATGACACTCCATGGATATACTGATGTTGATTGCGCTGGCAGTGTGGTGGATCGTAAAAGCACATCTGGATGCTACTTCACAAGTAGATTTGCTTCGGGCAGGAAACGAAAGTCGATTGCCTTGAGCACCGCTGAGGTCGAATACATTGCAGCATGTATGACCCGTTGTGAAGTCACTTAGTTGCGAAAGCTCTTCAGTGAGCTGTTCGAGCATGTGCTAGATGCCACCGTTATCCTTTGTGATAACCAGAGGGGGATTCATTTGTCATAGAATCAGGTTCATCGACTGATCCAAGCATGCTGATGGCCGGCACCACTTTATCCGGGATATGCGCTAGCCGAGGCACCGTAAGGCTCGATCATATAGGAACCGATGCGCAGGCGCGTATATCTCACAGTTCTGAGCAGCTGGGTCATGTTCCTAACCTTCCGTGAGAATCTTGGAATCATGGAACGACCCTATTCTCGAGGGTCCCTGGGACGATGAGCTCGTGAGCTCAAAGGGGGTTTTGGGGATAACTTAGGTGCTATAAGTAACCACAGGGCTAGTCTTGCCAAACCTTGTTGGTGTGCTTCTACCCCACCGTGAAGATATTGAGATGGTTTATCTCTCTCTGATATGTGCCCCGTATACATCCTACCCATGGAGTTTCAGACTCATGGGAAGTACCTCTCATTTGGCCAATGAGGTGGGAAAAGTGAATAGAGACCATAGCAAGACCGATGGACGCATCGGAGATTGCCGTACTCTCTATGTATAGGATGACACATGTCCAACTACTTGATCTGGGATCAAGTTTAGCGAGGTTTCAGACCTCTAACTGACTTTGGGTCAGTGAAACTAACTTTGGGTTAGTATATGACTCTCTTGAGTCCTAGTGAGGTTTCGGACCTCCAACTGACTTCTGGACAAGTAAACCAACTTCAGGTTGGTATGAGACTCTTTGTGAGTCCTATAGAGGTTTCGAACCTCTAGGCTGAATCTGTTAGTCGAGTATGATGTCTTTGTGACTGACCCACTTCTGTTCTGAAATAAAGAGGCCAGCAAAGCAAGTTACGGCGGGATGACGCACGATGTTTGGATTGCACTAGTGGACGGAGTTCTCCCTAGTTGAGAGGGAGTGTTGTGTCTGGACAACTAGGTCCAAACTCCCCTGGTTGTTGCCGATGACGGACGAATATTTTTATTTGATTCCTCTTTCTGAGAGGTGTATGATTGATCTGTAAGATCATCTCGATCGCATGAGTGCATTGATGTACTTTGAATTTATTACACTTATGTGCTAGGTCAACTCCTGAATAAAATATTGACTTAAATGTCTTAAAGGACGTGTCACACACCCCCAAAGATTCCTATATATTGGAGACTTAGAGTTCATTTGACACACATTGGTGTGAGAAATTCTCTCTCTCTCGATGGCGTTGAGCCGCATATTCTTTGTTTCCTTGGGTTGTCTCCGGTTATGTGTGACACGCTTGGCCGAACACCGGCTGGAGACTTTGCTGGTTGAAGCATCCTGCTGATCGTCGTAACGCCACCATTTCTTATCTCTGTTTTGGCTTGTCTTCTATCGATCTATTAGTATGTTCTATCTTCTTCAGTACTGTGCCCTAATCTGAAATGGCATAGAACATGTTCAGAAATTAACACTACCTAATAAGGCAAAGATCATTCACCACAAGACAAGCCAAGAGACCTCCAAAGTATTTTCTATTGAAAATTGGTAGCTATAGTCGGTATTTTCATTGGCAAATCAAAAGAGAAAATTTGTATTATTCATGTTGACCAAGTTGGCCCCACTCATTGAATGGGTTTGACCCTATGGTCAAAACCCTCTTTCTAACTCACATATAAATAAATGTTTGATTGACCTCATTGGCCATCTCATCCATCACATGAATTCGATCTAAAACAAGAAGATTCATCCTGTTAATTCTAAATAACAATTGTATATGTTCTATGCTTGCAACAATTACCTCAATGTCTTTCTATTAGCCCAATGATAATTTCCACTTAATTTCCAATAACAATCGCATAAACCATTAAGTCACATTGACAATAACTGTAGATAGAACATAACAAGAATTTGGCTCAAGCCAGGGAAAACCCCAAGATGGGGAAAAACCTTGATCAATCCTTCTTATTATTAAATATCAAATGTTCAATAGAGAGAGAATATCCTGTAGAGTACAATGATACAAAGTCAAAGTCAAAGTCAAAGTTGACTTGCCAAATAGATGATCAAATACCATTTCCCTTGGTCAGATAAATAGCCCAATCAAAATCTGCAATTCTGGTCTTAGCCAACAATTGTTAGACAACCCTAAGTAGAAAGTCAACAGTGGTCAACGCAACAGTAAAGGAGTCCTTCTTGAGTTCGATCAAGGTTAAAGCTTTTCGACCTTCCTTGGATGTTAACCAACAACAAAAACAATGAACAAAGGAGAAGTCAAATTCGGTCAACCAAAAAGTCAACTTCTGTGGTGAAATCAGTCAACACACCGCAGGCCACCCTGCCTAGATTTCCTCAGTTTCTGTGCCCAACAAATCGACTCTCCAAGATCGAAATTTTGGTGGTCAATCCAAGTCAAACAAAGGAGAGGAGCTCAATCAAACAAAGTCAAATTGTCGTGCTACAGAATGTCAACCCAAACAATCAAAGATGCCTCCTAAAATCTTGCATGTGTGAAGAAGAATAGGTTGCCCTGCAATCTATACGAACCAATGAATGTAGGAGAGAGATGGATTGATGTGTTGTGAATGTGTCAAGTGAGGTTGGAGGTCTCTTTTATTTATATGAGATGGAGAGGGGTTCAATTTGTTTCGTTAACATCAAGTTGACCTTGACCAATTGCACATGTGTGGGGTGACTTTCAAAATCATATTTCTCCTAGTCCAAATTCAGTGATCCTTAGGTCATTTTTGGTCTTCTCGGAAAGATGAATTCAATCCAATAATCATCTTCTTCAAATGAGCTGCCCAAAGTGGAATTTGTCCTAGTTGCATATTTTAGTATTCCCTCTCAACTAGGGAGAATTCTCTTGCCCATATCCTTCCATCATCATGCCAACCAGAGCATCATGTACTATCTCTGCATCTCGTCTCGTCTCTGCTGAAGATTGATATAGATAATAAGAAGGATTGACCGAGAGAGTCACAAGACACTACCACTCTACAATGATAAAAGTCAGTCCACATTGTTGAAATATGTATCTAGGTTCGATCTTCATCATGCCATATGTAATCATGATTTTATGTATTTGATGTAATGAGAAAAATAAATTTATTATTGTTGATATTGAGGCATGGGTTTCATGCTCAAGGAAATTTATTTTCAGGTCAAGCTCCCATTGTGAGTTCCTTGGGTTGGTTATTGAGTCTACAAGTCAAGAAAGTCATTGTCACGTATGAATGACCCATTTGGGAATGTTGCATATTATTTGAGTCAAAGAAAGAGTCAAAATGTCCCTCCAAGACCTTGTCAATGTGCTACAATCACGTCAGCCTATCAAAAGGACATGTTGGCCTAGGAAGGATGTCAAGTAGGCATAAAAGCATGGGAGAGGAGCCTATATATAGGAGGACTCAGCCTCACTCAAGACACCATCGATCAAGCATTGAAGTCAAGGAAATACGTGTGAATAAAAAGGAATAAAAAGCCTCTTAGATAGTGAAGAAAAGGAGAAAGAAAAACGAGAAGTTTGGATCTCTTTTTGGGCTAACATATCTCACGTGTGAGGAGAATTAGTGCTCTCACTGTTGCAGGAAGACCGAATATTACAATCACTCTAGTGGTTCGAACTTCGGTGGTAAAGGGGTCATTTTGAAGGCCGAATTGTTGGAGTATCTCACTGAGCGAAGAAAACAAGGCTATTTATCCATGTCCTTGCTCACATGTGCGGCCTAGGGTTTATGAAGTTAGGCCAAATTGCAGTCAAGAAATTGCAGGTCCGAAAAGGAGGTCAAGGGAGAAGTTGCTGCTACTAGAAGGCTAGTTTGACTGGTGTTGACTTTGTGAAAGAAAGGCATTGACTTGGTCTTGGAGGAGTTTTTGGTCAAGGGTCTAGGTCTTGGAATTCGTTAATTGAAGATTGTAAATTTATGTAGATGTTCTATGTTTGATGCAACTTTACTTTCTCTTCAATACTAGACAACAATCTCATAAATCATTAAGTAAAATGTTGATAGAACATACCAGTGGATCAACAGAAGACAAGCCAGAAAAATATATATTTGTTGGTGCGTTACGGCAATCAACAGGATGTTTCAACCAGCAAAGTCCCCTTGGTTAGCCAACCCAGTATGTGTCACAACAACCCTCAAAACAGCGAAATGGTCAACTCAAAGTCAACCACAGAAAAGTCAGCGCTGCCCAGAAAAGTCAACCCAGAACAACAACACGTAAAAGTCAACATAACTCGGTCTTCGGTTTACCTTTGACCTCGGTTCTTGTGCCAAAAATCAGCGCGTTTGGACCATGCGTTGACCAAAGTCAACGCTGGTCAAACCTGCAGTAAAACCCTAGCTGTAGCAAAAACAGTCTTCGTCCTTCTCCCATGTGTGAACCTCAGATTTTGCCTCCTTGGAGCTCGAACCAATCAGAAGTGGAGAGAGAACTATGTGTGATGAGGAGATGAGTGAAATGTCCTCCAACATTGACTCTATTTATATCAATCACTGAGGGTGTGTGACACATTTGCTGGGGGTGTAAAACCTTAAGGCCGACCTGCACATATTTTGAAAGTACTAAAATAAATTCAAAATAGATGTTCTGCTCATCGGATCAAGATGATCTTTAGATCAATCTTGCACCTCTCCGAAAGAGGAACCCAATAAAAGTATTGGTGTCTTCATCTGAGCATCACAACATGGAGTTTGGACCTAGTTGTCCAATTTTAACACTCCCTCTCAACTAGGGAGAACTCCATCCACCTGTGCAATCAAACATCGTGCGTCATCCTGCCGTAACTTTCTTTGCTGGCCTCTTTATTTTAGAACAGAAGTGGGTCAGTCACAAAGACATCATTCCCTGTTGATAGATTCAGCCTAGAGGTCCGAAACCTCTTATAGGACTCACAAAGAGTCTCATACCAACCCGAAGTCAGTTGGAGGTCCAAAACCTCACTATACTTGATCCCAGATCAAGTGGTTGGACTGTGCCATCCTAGATAGAGAGTACGACAATCTCTGATGTGTCCATCAGTCTTTGCTACTAGTCTTTAGCGTTTCCCACCTCACTGGTCAAATGAGAGGTACTTCCCATGAGCCCTAAACTCAATGGGTAGGATGCATACGGGGCACAGATAATGAGAGGTGAACCAACTCAAACATCATAACGGTGGCGTAGAAGCACCACAAGGTTCGGCAAGCCTAGCCCCATGAGTGCTTATAGCTCCGAGAAGTTATCTCCAAAGCCCCCCAGAGCTCCCAGAGCTCATCGTCCAACAGGACCTACATCATAGGGTCGTTCTACGATACCAAGACTCTCACGGAAGGTTAGGAACTTGACCTTCCCCAGGGGTTTTGTGAGAATATCCGCGACCTGCTCATCAGTTCCTATATGATTGAGCCTTACGGCGCCTCGCTGTACCATATCCCGGATAAAGTGGTACCTGATATCAATATGCTTGGATCGATCATGGAACATAGGATTCTCGGACAAGCGAATCCCACTCTGGTTGTCACAGAGTATCACAGTGGTATCTAGCACATGTCCGAACAACTCACTAATGAGCTTTCACAACCAAACTGCTTCACAACAGGACATACTCGTTGGAATATATTCGGCCTCTGCGGCCACTGACTTCTGCTTCTTGCTCATCCATGATATCGAAGCAGAACCAAGATTGAAGCATCATCCTGATGTGCTCTTACGATCCACCACACTGCCAGCCCAATCAGCATCAGTATATCCAAGGAGTGTCATGCTCCCGGTAGTGTATCTCAGCCCATGGTTTATCGTGCCCCGAAGATATCTCAGAAGATTCTTGGCACCAACCTAGTGAAAGTGATGAGGCTCAACCATCTGTTGACTCAAAGTGTTCACTGTAAAACATATATCTGGACGGGTGTTCACTAAGGACATCAGGGCACAGCAGCGCTACCGCTCAACTTCTTATAGTTGAGCTCCATCGGTGTCGACACGGACTTGCAGTCCACCATACCAAATCTTTCCGGAAGCTTCACAATGTATTTTCCTTGAGAAAGGAAAATCTCGCTAGGTCTTTGCCAGACCTCCAGGCCGAGGAAATAGTGCATCAGTCCTAAGTCCTTCATCTCGAACTTAGCAGCGAGCTCCCTCTTGAACTAATGAATGAGAGGGTCAGCACCTGTCAGGAAGAGGTCATCCACAAACAACACCAGAATGAGATGCTTCTCCCTGTCAACCTTGAAGTAAAGGTTCAGATCAGCATTACTATGAGTGAAGCCCAACTTCATTAGGTAGCTATCTATCTTCTCGTACCAAGCTCTGGGTGCTGGCTTCAGCCCATAGAGGGCTTTCTTCAACCTGCAAACATGGGTGTCTCGATCCTGGACTTCGAACCCCAGAGGTTGCTCCACATATACCTCTTCCTTTATCGCACCATGCAGAAATGCGGTCTTCACATCCATCTGATGAAGACTCCATCCTTGCATAGTAGCAAGGGCTATAATAGATCGAATGATGGTATATCGGGCCACAGGTGCAAATATGTCATCATAATCTATGCCTTCCTTTGATAGGGTTACCAGTAACGAACCTTTCAGCACTTCCATCAGATCCATGCTTGATCTTGTAGAGCCATTTCGAGGTGACAACTGCTTTGTACTTCGATCTTGGAATCACATCCCAGACACCATTCTTCATTATGGACTCATACTCTTCGTGCATAGCATCCTTCCAGACTTGATGCTTCACGACTTCCTCAAAAGATCCAGGCTTAGATTATACAATAGTACTCATGGCTGCTAGATACCCATGGTATCTACTCGGCTTTTTTCTTTCACGGAATGTCCCCCTTGGGGCCATATGTTCCTCGGCATCCTCGAGAATTTCCCTGAGCCATGATGGTCTCTTTCCCAGTGAAGGAGGTGGATCAATCGGGTCCATCGGTCCTTCAACATCGGGCATCGTCTCATCCTTCGGTCCTTCTTGATTTCCAGGCCTTGCTTCATGATCTTCCTCAGATCTCGAAACATTGACTACTTTCTTCAGGGAAGTATCTTCGTCAAAAGTGACATTGTGGCATATCTCCACTTCCCTTTGACCAGGCACATAGACTTTATAGGCCTTTGAAGTTTCGTTGTAGCCCACAAACATTCCTTTCTTCCTAGATGCATCCAACTTGCTCCTCTTTTCATTCGGCACATGAAAATAAACAGGACATCCAAAAACTCTAAAATGTAAGATGTCAGGTTTCTTACCAGAGAAAACCTCTTCGGGAGTTTTGGAGTCTTGAGCAGAATGCAGGCATCAGTTTTGTATGTACACAGTAGTGTTCGCAGCGTCTCCCCACAGAAACTTCGGTAGACCTTGGTCACATAGCATGGCACGGGCAACTTCCACAATGGTCCTGTTCTTTCGTTCAACAACGCCATTTTGCTCAAGAGTATAGACAGTTGTGGTCTCCCTCTTGATGCCAGCTTCTCTGCAAATGTCCTTGAACTCATTTGTCTCATATTCAGTGCCATTATGGGTTCTCAAAATCTTGATCTTCTTCTGTGTCATATTTTCCACCAAGACTTTGAAGGTACGGAACCACATGAAAGCCTCAACCTTCTTCTTTAAGAAGTATATCCAGGTTTTGTGAGAGAAATCATCTATGAACGTCATATAATAAGAACATCCTCCCAAGGATCTCACTGGAAGCATACCAGATAGATCAGAATGGATCAATTGCAAGACATCAGATGTCTTTGTGACACTTGAGGGGAAAGGTCCCCTTGTATGCTTTTCTTTGGCACAACCTTTACATACACCTTCATGATTATTTGAAAACTCGGGCATCCCTGTCACCACCTTCCTTGCTTCGGGAAGGGCCTTGTAGTGAAGGTGTCCAAACCTCTGGTGCCATAGTTCAGTCTGTCGGATAGTATCACATGTCATCGCTCCCAGTGGACTTCCTCCAACTTAGTAGAGTGTATCAACTCTAAACCCCATCGTGATAGGTTCCTTGAAGCTCTTCTTCCACATGCGCACCTTTCCATCAGTGAATGCCACATTGAAACATTTGTCTTTCATGGTCGATATAGACACAAGGTTCTTCTTCAAATTAGGTACATAGAGTACATCCTGCAAGCAGAGGACTTGACCTTAGGACAAGTGGAGGGTCACAGTCCCTGTCCCTTTCACGGGATATGTGGCATTATCTCCAAGGATAATTTCCAGATTAGTATCCTTCTCAACCATATCAGAGAGTGTTTCCTTGAACCCAGTGATGTGCCTTGAGGCACCACTATCTATCAACCAGACATCCATAGTTTCGGATGGAGATGCAACAGAGAGGGCAGATATAAGAATGTATTCATTTCTTTTATCAACAACATTTGATTCCTCATACCTGGAGTTTCTTGACTTTTTGAAAGGTTGATCATTTCCGCTGGAGGGAGCCTTCCTCTTTCCCTTGAACCTGTTGTTCCTTTGATTGCCATTCCTCCAGTTGTTGTTGTTGTCATCACCATTGGGAGAATCTTTCTTGAAAGGACATTCTCTAGCATAGTGACCTGGCCTATGACAAGTGAAACACTTGCCCTTCTTTCCTTGGGCCCTTGCTTTTCCTTTGTTCTTTGGACCAACAAAGTTCTTCTTTCTAGAATGAGCAGCGTAGGCAACATTTCCTTCATTTCCATACTCCTTCATTCTTGTCTCTTCTTGAATGCATCTCGATAGTACTTCATCAAAGTCGGGTATCACATTATTATTTAGAATGGTAGTGTTGAACACATGCCATTCGGATGGGAGCCCTCCAAGTGCTGTGAGTACCATCTCTCGATCAACTATTGTCTCCCCAATAGCCAACAAATTGTTCGTGATCTCGGTCAGCTTCAGAAAGTATGATTGAATAGACTCATCCCTGCCTTTCTTCATATTCTTCAATTGATCCTTGAAGAATAGTACTTGATTTGCATTGTTGGCCTTGAACATGAGGACCAACTTATCATACATCTCTTTGGATGTGCCTAGCTCAGAGATGTAGGCCACCAGACTCTTATGAATGGATTCCCTGATCATCAGCTTTGCTTTGATCTCCCCCTTCTTGTACTTTGTTTTGGCAGCAGCAGCAGTAGCAGTGGATGGAGGTTCTTGGATTTTACCCTGCGCATAGTCCATGACATCTTGGTCTTCCAATTTAAGATCCAATATCATCTTCCAAGCATGGAAGTCATCCTTCCCAGTCAATTTGTCATCCTCCTTGAAGCCATAGTTTGTGGAACCCATTTTCTTCTTCGGTGATTGCTACAAATTAGGAGTTTGTCTTCACCTCAGCTTTGATACCATGTAAATTTATGTAGATGTTCTATGCTTGATGCAACTTTACTTTCTCTTCAATACTAGACAACAATCTCATAAATCATTAAGTAAAATGCTGATAGAACATACCAGTGGATCAACAGAAGACAAGCTAGAAAAATATATATTTGTTGGTGCGTTACGGCGATCAGCAGGATGCTTCAACCATCAAAGTCTCCTTGGTCAGCCAGCCCAGTATGTGTCACAACAACCCTCAAAACAACCAAACGGTCAACTCAAAGGCAACCCCAGAAAAGTCAACGCTGCCCAGAAAAGTCAATGCAGAATAGTAGCAAGTAAGTCAATGCAGCTCGGTCTACGGTCAACCTTTGACCTCGGTTCTTGTGCCAAAATGTACGACTGCATAAATTAAAGTCTATGCCAAAAATAAGCTCCTTTGGACCATGCGTTGACCAAAGTCAACGCTGGTCAAACTTGCGGTAAAACTCTAGCTGCAGCAAAAACAGTCTTCGTCCTTCTCCCACGTGTGAACCACAGATTTGCCTCCTTGGAGCTCGAACCAATTAGAAGTAGAGAGAGAAACACGTGTGATGAGGAGATGAGTGAAATGTCCTCCAACGTTGACTCTATATCAATCACTGAGGGTGTGTGACACATTTGCTGGGGGTGTAAAAACTTAAGGCCCACCTGCACATATTTTGAAAGTATTAAAATAAATTCAAAATAAATGTTCTGCTCATCAGATCAAGATGATTTTTTAGATCAATCTTGCACCTCTCTGAAAGAGGAACACAATAAAAATATTGGTCTCTTCATCCGAGCATCACAACATGGAGTTTGGACCTAGTTGTCCAATTTTAACAAAGATTCTATAAGAAGAAGAATTCTTGTGGGTTTTCCTCTCGAATTGGAGAGGTTTTGGCCCTTGTTGATCGCCTACATCTTGTGTCCTATTGTCTCATTGTTCTTTATGTTTTGGTAGTTGTTTGATGATAGAGAACACTAATTATAATCAAGGAAAGAAGTAAATCAATAAAAGTAAAAATACATCACAAACAGTTATCAATAAAAGAGAAATCATCTACACTTGCTGCCCCAAGATTTCTTAATATGGTATTAGAGCTAAAGTGACACAAGTCAAGGAAGGACAACTCAAAGGACATTAAAGGGCCAAATCACTAGAAGATAATCAAGTGCATCAATCATCAAGAAGGACCTCACATCTCAAAAGCGCTACAAGGACAAGGTTTACATCATCATCTTGAAGGAAGTTACTAAAGAAGACTTAAAAACCCTAGTTCGATTCTACACTTGAAGCATTCTTGGGAACCTCGCACAATCATCAACTCAAGGAGAAGAAGACCTCATAAACCCTACCTCCACTAAAAGGACTTTGAAGCATCTTGAAGTGTACACATCCAAGAGAATCAAGGGAAGGCATTGTCTTCATTATCAAGAAACCAAGTTGATCTCCCCTCTTTAAAGGATCACCTGTGAAGGACGACATCCTCATCAGAAGCACATCTTCTATCATCATTATCATCATCAAAATCAAGAAGGCATCAGGTTGAAGATCTTGTCATCAAGGAGTATCTTCGCGAGTAACTATCCTTATGTCCACATCTGAATCTATCAAAAATGTATTTTTGCAAGGAAAACAACAAGTTGGTTGGGTCATCAAACTTTCTTGCATGGAAGAAGAGGATTGATTTGATCCTTATAGAAAATGAAGTCATTAATCATGTTAAGGTGTTATTCGTAGTACCTTGATGTATGGATTATGAATACCTCCCTAATTAAGAGGGAGTGTTGAAATATGTAGCTAGGTTTGGTCTTCATATTGACATATGTAATCATGATTCCGACATCCAAATTATTGTACTAAAAAATTCTCAGTGCTGCATAATAATAAAAAGCCCTCAGTTGCTGCACCGATTTTCCCAAGTTGGGTTTTTCCGAGGACATTTGTCAAAAAATAATGGTGTCATTTTTATGTGTGTGTGCCGGTATTTTCTCAGTTCCAAGGCTATTTTTCTTCCGCAGTTTATTTGTGAAAATCAGTGAGTAATTTGGTATATGCCATAGTAAACTGTAAATAAATTGTTAAATAAATTAACAATTAGGAAAATAATTTCTAGTTGTTGTGATAGATGAAATTTTCACATTGTATCAGAGCCAGGTTGATCTAACAGGGAAGCTCAGAAGCGGAGGCAAAAATTCATTGTTCAAAGGGAGCAGCAGGACAAATTTCTAGAGGCTGCGCAGAGCCTAAGCCAGGCAGATCGAATTGCTTGGGGAAGTTCGATTTTTCAGTGCAGGATTGTCAAAAAAAATTGGATTGCCAATTGAGTGATTCCAGCAGGAAGAGGGAGTAGTAACAACTCAGATTTTCACTGAGCAGATTTCTTGTCTGGGCACAGAGGGTTTTGCAGCAGTTTGCAGTTGCAGAATCAACATCGGGTGGAAGAGAAAAGCACACATTGAGGGAAAATTTCTCTCAGGGGATCTCGAGTCTTAGAGATCTAAATCTTTCCAATTGCAAAGTGGCAGCTGTTGTGAGTAGATTTTATGACTTCAAAAGGGAGTGCAAGTAGCAGTTTCAACAACTGAGCAGAGGGAAAGAGGGAGATTTTTGGGTTTATTTTCTCCAGTTTTGAGTTTCACAGATTTTGCAGCGTTGCAGGGATGAGTGTACAAAATTGCCAGAGGAGGTTGTCCGAGTTACCCAAAATGCAGATCTGGGAAGCAGTTTGAGTTCCATTTGCCGGAAATACGTGCTGAAGGAAGCACGAGTTGCAAAGAAAGGAAGGGTCCCAGCTAGGGACTAGAATTGAAAGGAGATGGTGGAGCACCAAATCCAGGAGGAGGAACATGAAACTCCAGCGTGCCGAATGGGTAGGGTCTAGAGTAGATGCAACAAGGAGATTAGTCAGATCAGTTTCAGATTGTTGTAGCGGAACCATCACCTTTGCTACAAGAGCCCACAATATCATATTAGCATGTTCAGTGCCAGTAGACGCAATCTGTCATTAGACAGTTGCAAGGCTAGTTGCAGTCATTACCCGGGAGACAGTTGCAAAACTAGTTGCAGTGACACAGGTAGTGCGAATTTCCTAGTTACAGTATGCAGGTGCAATTCCAGCCAGGAGATTCCCAGTGTAGAGCTATGTAGTCCAGTTTCCAGTGCAAGAGGACAATGTGAGCTGCCAGGAGGGAGTAGGGAGATTTCCCATAGGGAGATCGAGACTCTGAGGTAGTCTATTTCAGAGGGAGCATCCCTATGAAACCTAGTACTTTAGGATTTGGGGAGATCAAACTCATTATTGCAGTAGTTGTAGCAACAATGCAGAGATAGCAGCTGAGCAATAACAACAACAGTACGAGTAGATTATATTTCGCTATGTTTTCAACCATACCTTCAGGAGTGAGGTGGGGTGACTTGGAGTTGTAGCCCCAGAGAGCTATAGATTTGCGCAGGGTTCACTGAGGAGTCCACCTCTTGGATCATTACTTGGCTACGGGGGCCCACAGTATTCATTAGTAGGATGGATCAGTGTCAGGAGATGAATTTAAATTCCAGAGTGACAGTTGTAGACTAGTTGCAGTCAGATGCTGGAGAGCGCAGTGCAGAGTTGGCAGCAGTGGAAAGTGGCACAATGTAGAGTCGGCAACAATGCGGATTCTTCAGAGACAGTGCAAAGGCTAGTAGCAAGCAGAGACTCGAGAGACAAATGCATCATACTGAACACAGTTGATTCAATATTTTAGATGTTTCTCAGTTGCAGTTGTTGCAGTTGTAGCAGCAACAAATGAGAGGGAGTTGCAGTTCAAATGCAGTGTTGGTAGCAGTACAACAACGTCAACAACAACACAAATGCATCATCAAATTTGCGCAGTGGTTGGTGGGCAGTGGCAGGCTGTCACAGTGGCCAGACATCAACAACGTGACAAGAGATGATACAAAGACAATGTTGTAGCAGGGTGTGCAACACTAGAACACAATCCTGGCTAAGAGGGAGTGCTAGTTTCTGTAGCATCGCATGTGTTCTAGCCATGAAATTTGGTGGAGATGCTAGAGTACATGAAATCTCCAAAACCCATAATTTGTTTTTGGAAATTCCACTTAGAGTTGGCTTAATTAGATTATTAACTAAATTATAAATATTTCCTGAGTCTAAACTTAGGGAATATGGTTAATTAATCAGAAGTATTTAAGTCAGGGTGCAAATCATCTAGAAATTCACACGGATCGACTCCAAGATGATCCTAGCCATTGATTAAGTCTTAATCTTGGCCGTTGGTGCTTCAACAATGGATTATAAGAGGAAATCGATGGGCACTTGGAGAAGACACACCAGAGACACTTGGAGAATTCGATTTTTCAGAGTAGCAGCAGCCAATTTTCGGAGAGTTCGAGCTTTAGTGAGGAAGCAGAGATAATGAGGGACGGGGACAGTGAGGCTGGAGGAAGTTTTCTCGATCCAACGAGTGCATTTGCAGAGAAGCCGAGATTTCTCCAAGAGGCAGCGCAGAGGCAACGTAGAGCCTCAAGAAGCCAAAACCCATAATTTGTTTCTGGAAATTCCACCTAGAGTTGGCTTAATTAGATTATTAACCATAATATGGTTAATTAATCAAAAGTATTTAAGTCAAGGTGCAAATCATCTAGAAACTCACACGGATCGACTCCAAGATGATCCTAGCCATTGATTGAGTCTTAATCTTGGCCGTTGGTGCTTCAACAATGGATTATAAGAGGAAATCGATGGGCACTTGGAGAAGTCACACCAGAGACACTTGGAGAATTCGATTTTTCAGAGTAGCAGCAGCCAGTTGCTGGAGAGTTCGAGCTTTAGTGAGGGAGCAAAGATAATGAGGGGCGGGGATAGTGAGGCTGGAGGAAGTTTTCTCGACCCAACGAGTGCATTTGCAGAGAAGCCGATATTTCTCCAAGAGGCAGTGCAGAGGCAACGTAGAGCCTCAAGAAGGTAGTTCGACTTGCTAGGAAAGAAGACGTTTTCAGTTCTAGAGGTCCGGCAAAGGTTCGAACGTGCCGAAGAGATGTTTTCCCAGTCAACAACAGGCAGGATGACTACAATAGGAGTCAGTTCGGGCAATAGTTGCAGCAGGCAACAATTGTAGTAGGCAACATTAGGTTGACGCAGAGCCTGCGCAGGCCCAGTTTGACAACTTGCTTTTCAGAGGCAATCCAGTGTTGGAATTGCCCGGAGTGAGGGTAATTTCCTTCTAGATATTTTTGTTAGTATTTTCTCTACAGGATAGCCAAATTTCAACATCCATCCAGATTATTGTATTCAAAATTTCTCACTGTTGCATAATAATAAAAAACCTTCAGCTGCTGCATTGGTTTTGCCAACATGGGTTTTTCTGGGGACATTTGTCCAAAAATAACGGTGTCATTTTTATGTGTGTGCGTGGTAATATTTTTCGAGTTCCAATGCTATTTTTCTTCATTTGTTTATTTTTGAAAGTTACAGTGTGAGTTATTTGGTATTTGTCGTAGCAAATTGCAAATAAATTGTTAAATAAATTAACAATTAGGAAAATAATTTCCAGTTGTTGTGATGGACGAATTTTTCATAATTTCTCCATGTCCTTGCTCACACATGGGGCTTAGGGTTTCTACAGTTAGGGCAAATTGTAGTCAAGAAATTGCAGGTCCAAAAAGGAGGTCAAAAGGGAAGCTGCTGCTATTGGAAGGCTAGTTTGACTGAGGTTGACTTTGTGAAAGAAAGGCATTGACATGGTCTTGGAGGAGTTTCTGGTCAAGGGTCTAGGTCTTGGAATTCGTCAATTGAAGATTCTATAAGAAGAAGAATTCTTGTGGGTGTTCCTCTCAAGTTGGAGAGGTTTTGGCCCATGATGATTGCCTACATCTTGTGTATTATTGTCTTATTGTTATTTATGTTTTGGTAGCTGTTTGATGATAGAGAACACTAATTATAATCAAGGAAATAAGAAATAAATAAAGAAAAGTAAAAATACATCACAACCAATTATCAATAAAAGAGAAATCATCTACACTTGCTGCCCCAAGATTTCTCAACACACATAACCAGCGGTAGAACCCCAATCAGACTTGATCTTGAGTGATCAAGTTGTTGAACACCATGCATCCTAGAGATAGGGAGCACGAGAATACACGATGCGTCCATCTATAGTGCTGTGGTCCCTAACCACTTTTCCCAACTCATTGGCCAAATGAGAGGTACTTCCCAAGAGTCCCAGATTGCAAGGGTACGATGTATGCTGGGGTATTTGTAGGAGAAGATGAACCCCTCATCTTGCTCATATGCCATAAGAGAAGGTGAACCACTCACCCTTTGCATATATCATTAGCCTTAGGGGAAGGTGAACCACTCACCCTATGCTCACATATATCAACATGGAGTATGACAGGTGAAGGTGAACCACTCACTCTGTACAAAACGTACCTATAAGAGAAGGTGAACCACTCACCCTATGGTCACACATAGCTCCAAGAAGTACCCTAGGCCCCAGGAGCTCCCAGAGCTCAATGTCCAACTCAAGCGGGACCTTCATTGGTGGGTCCTTCCATGACTCCAAGTCTCTCACGGAAGGCTAAGAACTTGACCTTCTCCAAGGGCTTCGTGCGGATGTCCGCAACTTGTTCATCCGTCCTGATGTGTTGGAGCCTTATTGCTCCCCGTCATACCATATCCCAGATAAAGTGGTTCCTAATATCAATATGCTTGGAGCGGTCATGGAACACAAGATTCTTTGAAAGGAGAATCCCACTTTGATTGTCGCGATAGATGACGGTGGTATCCAACACATGCTCACATAACTCACTGAAGAGCTTCCTCAACCAAATAGCTTCACAACAGGCCATACTAGCTGTAATATATTCGACCTCAGTGGTGCTTAGAGCAACTGATTTCTGCTTCCTGCTGATTCAAGAAATTGAAGCAGATCCCAAAGTGAAGCAACATCGAGACGTGCTTTTTCTATCCACCACACTGCCAACCCAGTCGACATCAAAATATCCATGTAGCCTCAGATTCATAACAATGTATCTCATTCCATAGTTGATAGTGCCATGAAGATATCTTAAGAGATTCTTTGCAGCAACCCAATGTATGTGATGAGGCTCAACCATAAATTGACTCAAAGTATTTACAACGAAGCATATGTTAGGTTGGGAGTTTACCAAGTACATCAGGGCCCACACAAGTTGTCTATATTAAGATGGATTTTCCAATTTGGGACCAACATCACTTCCACATAGCTTCTTGAAGTTTAGTTCCATCGGAGTAGACACAGACTTGCATTCCACCATCCGACATATTTCTAACCGCTTCACAATGTATTTCCCTTGAGAAAGGAAAATCTCGCCTGGATTTTGGTAGACTTCCAGGCCTAGGAATTAATGCATCAGTCTTGGTCCTTCATCTCAAATTCGGAAGTCAACTCCCTCTTACATTGATAAATGAGACGGTATATATCAGTTAGAAAGAGATCATCAACATAAAGGACCTAAGTAAGTGGCATGTCCTTTTCAACTCTGAAGTGTAGGTTTGGATCAACATAGCTCCTTGTAAATCCCATCTTCATAAGATAGCTATCAATCCTCTCATAGCAAGCCTTAGGGGCTTGCTTTAACCCATAGCGGGATTTCTTCAACCTGCATACATGAGACCTTCGATATTGTACTTCAAACCCCTACGGTTGTTCCAAGTAGACTTCCTCCTTAAGTGAGCCATGCAAGAAAGCAATCTCGATGTCCATCTGATGAAGGCTCCACCATTGATTTGCAGCGAGAGAAATTATAGATTGGATAGTGGTATATCGAGCAACCGATGCAAGTAGTTCGTCATAGTCCACTCCTTCCTTTTGAGAGAAGCCTCGAGCTACAAACCTTGCCTTATACTTTTCAACACTTCCATAATCTCCATGTTTTATCTTGTATATCCATTTAGAAGTGACTACAGACTTGTCCTTGGGTCTAGGCAGCACTTCCCAAACATCATTCTTCATGATTGACTCATATTCCTCATTCATCACATCTTTCCATACTTGGTGGTTTACAACTTCTTTGAACGAGCAAGGTTCAACTTGAATAATAGTACTCATGGCAACCAAGTACCCTTGATACCTGTTAGGCTTCTTACTTTCGCGAAATGTCCCTCTTGGAGCAGTATGCTTTTCAACATCTTGAAGTGTATGCTTGAGCCATAGTGGTCATTTCGTTGAGGTAGAGGGATCACCGGGAGATGGATGAAGAGGATCCATCGGGCAATCAACATCGGGCATAGGCTCATCCATCAGAGGTTCTTCTTGTTTTTCAATAACATCATCATCCTTCCTTGAAATGGGGAGATCTCTGGCTTTCCCATGGGCAGTGTCTTCATCAAAGGTAACATCTCTACTCACTTCGACATCTCTTTGACTAGGTACATATATTCTATATGCCTTTGAATTTTCACTCTATCCAACGAATATATGTTTCTTCTGAGAAGCTTCCATATTATTCCTTTTCTCTTTAGGCACATGAAAATACACAAGACAACCAAAGGTTCTAAAATGAGAAACATTAGGTTTCTTACCAGTGAAGACTTCCTCGAGTGTCTTGAAATCTAAGGCTTGATGAAGGCTCCTATTTTGAACATATACAACAGTGTTGGCAACTTCTCCCCACAAGAATTTTGGAAGACCTTGATCATAGATCATGGCAGAGGTGCCTTCCACAATCATTCGATTCTTTCTTTCGGCAATACCATTCTGCTCTGGAGTGTATGGAACAATTGTCTCCCTCTTAATGCTAGCCTCTACAAAAGTCATTGAATTCATATTCAGTTCCATTGTCAGTCCATAACGTCTTGATCTTCTTCCATGTTTGATTTTCCACGAATGCTTTGAGGGAACATAACCATTTGAACACTTCATCCTTCTTCTTCAAGAAATAAATCCATGTTTTGTGTGAGAAGTCATCAACAAAGATTTTATAATATGTGTATCCTTCTAATGAGGTTACGGGCAAGGCACCAGACAAGTCAAAATGGACCAATTGAAGAATATCAATTGTCTTGCTTTCACTAGAAGGGAATGGTACCTTTGTATGTTTCCCAATTGCACAACCTTAATAGAGTCTTTCATGATTCATATGAAAGTCGGACATCCCTGTGACCATCTTCCTTATTCTAGGTGAGGCTTTGTAATGTAAGTGGGCAAATCTCTGGTGCCATAATTCACTTTGAAGAGAAGTATCACTCGCTAAAGCACCCAAAGGACTTCCACCAACTTGATAGAGACCATCAACCCAAAATCCAAGAGTAAAAGCATCTTTAGGATTTCTATGTCATATATGTACCTTTTCATCAATGAATTATACCTTGAAGCCTTTGTCTTCCATCGCAGAAAGACACCAAATTCTTCTTCAAATCTGGAACATACAAGACTTCTTGAAGATGTATGGTTTAACCATAGTTCTAGTGAAGAGTGACAATTCCTACCCCTTTCATGGGGTAGGTGGCATTACCTCCAAGTATAATCTTTAGATTAGTTTTCTTCTCAACTAAATTTGAGAGGGCCTCCTTCTATCTAGTGAAGTGCCTTGAGGCTCCACTATCAATTAACCAATGATCCAAAGTATCCAGAGGAGAGGCAGTAGATAGAGCAGAAATAAGATAGAACTGATCTTGTTTTTCTACAACCTTACTTTCATCATACCTGGCATTTCATGTCCTCTTGGGAGGTCGATTATTTCCTTGGAAGTTCCCAAATCATAAATATAGGCAACCAAATGCTTTTGAATGGAGTCAATTATAATTTTCTTAGCTTTGACCTCACCTTTTGTATACTTCATTCTAGCAGCAACATATGCATTTGAAGGAGGCTCCACTACTTTTCCTTGCACATAGTCCAATACTTCATGCTCTTCCAAAGTCAGATCCAAAGTCATCTTCCCTGCATGATAGTTAGACTTGTCATTGAGCTTGTCCTCAGTCTTGAAGTAAGATGAAGAGGCCATGGAGACTTGTCAAATATTCTTTGTCCAAAAAATTTCTTAGTGATTTATTTTCTCTCTTGTTTGGGCTTGTCCTCACTTGGGCTCTGATACCATGTTAATTTTAGATAACAATGGTATGTTCTATGCTTGCAACAATTACTTCAATGTCCTTTTATTAGACCAATGATAATTTCCACTTAATTTCTAATAGCAGTCGCATAAACTGTTAATCACATTGACAATAACGGTAGATAGAACATAAACAATTAACTGCAAAAGACAAGGCAAGACAAGAGAATACAGGAATTTGGCTCAAGCCAGGGAAAAACCCCAAGATGGGGAAAACCTTTGATCAATCCTTCTTATTATCAAATATCAAATGTTTAGCAGAGGGAATATCGAATAGAGTACATTGATACAAAGTCAAAGTCAAAGTTGACTTGCCAAATAGATGATCCAATACCAATGCCCTCAGTCAAATAAATAGCCCATTCAAAATCTTCGATTCTGCTCTCAATCAAAACATCATCAAACCCTAAACATAAAAAAGGATAGGGTTTTCATAGTGAACCCTAAAGTAATGGGTTTTACGAAAAATCAACAAAAGGTAGAAATAATGATAAGGGTAGATTCAATCTAGAGCTTAATCACCCTCAAATCTTAATGATTCTATAACAAACCAGCCCTAACTAGTTGGTTTCTACTCTAATTAGTTTGGTCAGATCTCACATGTGTGGGGAGGAGTTTATGACCCTCAGTGGCTTTTTTTATGGTTTTCGAGGAAATCAGGGGTTGTTTTCCTCCCAACATAAGCCCCCTTGGCTAAAAGACCAACCCTCCCCCTTGCAAACCCTAAAACTAAACAAAAAACCTAACTCAACCCTAGCAATGCTAACGATCAATGGTAATGTTAAATTCTTAAGGTAAATCCTTTTACTTAAAATTGATAACATTAGGTTAATTGTTTCAAGATGTTTGAGAGTGGTTCCAACGTCATTGGATTTCATATGGAAAAGGTAGAATTTTAGATCCCACTCAAAATCCAACAGACTTGACAGTGTTCGGGATTTTACTATTTGGGGATTGCAACATTTCCATTTGATTCTGTCATGTATGAGGGTATGGGATTGGCATTTAATCAAGTGCATCAAGCCCTTTATGTACCTTGTTGTTGGTGGTATTGATTTTTGAACTCTGGTGTTGGTGGTATTAATTGTTGAACTCCTATGTGATGGCCTTAACAAAAATGTACCGTTCACTCAAAGCAAAATAATTGGTTAGGCATGCTAAGCTTTTTCTAGCATATTATAAGGTTGTGGAAATGAACTCTTCACTCAAACCATAATCATTTGTTAGGCATGTTAAGCTTTTTCAATTTTTACCATATTAGAAGGTTGAGGAATCCAAGTCTGAAGACTTTGAGTTGAATGATGTTTATGTAGCTCTTGTTGATGATCCCATTTCTAGTGGTGGTGAATTAGTGACGAGTTTGATGAGTGATCATGTTGATCAATGATTTGTAGTAGGCTAGGGCCCATTAACTTGTAGCATCATTGATTATGGATTTTGTTGTTGATATGCTGAGAAACCAGATTTGTCCTCCCCCCCTTTGTGTCCCAAAGCCCACTTGTTGGACACGATTTTCAAGGGACAAGTGTCCGATTCATGGGTCGAGCGTGTCCAAACATGTGGGATTCATTGGACCCGCGAATCCGATTCACCCAGCAACATGTCCCGATTTCCAGACATGCGCCCTCAAGAAATGTGTGCCACGACTCCTTAAAAGTCCGATTTGGGCTGCTTTCTCTTCATTGTTGTGTCTCTTTCTTGCTGTGTGTGGGTGGGAGCGAGTAGCAAAGGGTTTATGAGCGTTTTGGAGGTGATTCAAGCAACCGGTAAGTGCATTTTTCTTCCATTTTTTTTTTTTGTTGCATTTTTGCTACAACTGTTTGCCTGCCCATTTTGTTTACATACTAGTGTATTTTTTCTTTATTTTTTAACAGCATTCATTGCTCAATCAAGGGAAGCAGGGAAGGGGCAAAAGAAGGGGAAGAATGTCCCTATTGCTAATGCCCCTCCTATTCCAGTTTCATCAGGGTCTATCAGTGCTCCCTCTGTTGGAAGTGGGGCTGCAACAACATGTTCAAATGTTGAGGGAAGAATAAATTTAGAAAGACAACTGGCTCAAGAAAGTAAATATCCCTTGTGGAAGTATGTCACTCTTGAGGGGTCATCCTCCGCACCAATAGATGCAGAGATTACATTGGATACAAAGGAGGAGGATGCAGAGGAGAGTAGTGGTGACTCCACACCAATAGATGCAGAGATTACATTGGATACAAAGAAGGAGGATGCAGTGGAGAGTAGTGGTGACCATGATAGTGATGCTGATTGATGAGATACCTACTACCTTGTAGTTGTTTTTTATTCGCTATTTCTATTTGCCTTTGGCACTGCTAGTCAGGAGTTCTCAGGACTCAGTACCTATTTTGATTTTGATGACTTAATGAGAAAACTGCAGGTTCTTGTCTTTCCCCCATTGGATCGTTGATGAATCTGTCATGATTGTACTTGTTAGCATAATTTTGCAACTTACAAATTTACAATGGAGAATCTAGATGTATGTCTGAATTTGTATCATCATGAGAATTTGTATAATATAAAATCATTGAAATATCTATTTAGTATTATATATATAGGGGAGTCTACGTGCCTCATGTCGGACTATCGAATTTGCATGTTCTGCGTGTCCTGTGTCCCTGTGTCAAGTGACTTAGTTTTTATTGCACTCTGTGCCAAATGGTATACAGATGGAAAAACTTTGCAGATTTTGTCTTTATTGGTTTGGAATCATGGTTTCAAATCTTAAAAATAAAAATTTTCATTAAAAATTAATTATTTGATATATTTTTTTCAAATCTGGTTCAATCTGGTTTAAATCCCAGTAAGATAGGTGTGCCAGTTCAAAACCTGGTTTCGGTTTTCAAAACTATGGTCTGGACTCTGAACTGGCTGGTTCTACCAAGAATCAGCTGAAAAACAGTTTACAGGCCAAAATAGATTGGAAAGACTGCAAAACTGTCTAAAATTGCCAGTTTTGACTACTGAGCACAAATGTAATCTGTGTCTAGATTCGGGCTAAGTAAGATCACATTAAAAGATATTTGGATGTTCTCTCTGTTAGTATTTTGGTGAAATTTTTCCTACCATCCAACAGTTTAGCATATTCTATATATTGCAAAGAAATTGGTGATTAGTCTGTACTTTAGGACATTTCTCATTTTCTCTTGGTGGTCACTTTCCCGAAGTGGTGCATGGGGAAGGGCTTTAAGGAGACCTGGATTGAATTAAAGTCGGGGGTTCTTGGATTTTACCTAATATCCCAGCGAACATTGTATGAGCTCAAAGGGCACTTATATGCATGGAGGTAGATGGCAAAGGATGAAATAATGTCACGATTTCATGCTATGCCATGGCACCACTGTAGTTTTCACTCTGGATTCTAGGCGTCTGTAGTCCTCCTCTTGATGTCAGAGCTACTGTTCAAAAGTGCGTCAGATGTGGAAAGGTCATAGTCAAGGCTAGTGACTTGAAATAAATATAGTGTCTACTAATGCATCAAGTATTTTGTGAGCTTGAATTGACACATCTACTTGGAGGTAGATGGGAAGAGCTGAGAGAATATTATGACTGCTTTCTGCATACTGATTTCCCTTTTATGGGGGGAAGGCCATAACAAAGGCTGGCTAGTGACTTGAATTGAAGGTAGTGTCCATTAATGGATATAATATTTTGTGAGCTTCGGGGTCAATGGCAAGCGCTTGAAGAATATTATGATAGCTTTCTGCAGACTGATTGTTCTCTGTAAAATTTTACTTGGAGGTGCCACATCCAGAATGAGCTCTTTATGGAAGCAGTATTGGCATTTATTTCTAGTAAACTGGGCAATGACGTTTTAAGAAATTTTCTATTATATGTCTTTTGAATAAAGGTGGAAATTTTGAATTCTGTAATGGAAAACTTGGGCTATACCTGAAGATGATGTTGATGATTATAGCAGCGGACAGGTACTTATGCATAGGCTTAGTGTCAAGCATGCGGTAATCGTCTAAAACTCTCTAGGTACTTGCTTACTTTATTAAGTGACTTTTATGATTCTTTCGTAAGTATAACCTCCTAGGAAAAACACATTAATTAATTAATGTTGGCTATTGGGCTAAGGTTTCTTAAAGAAAGTGAATTATTCACTTTACTGAATTAGATCTAATCTGGATTCTGTACCATTGATCTCAAGTGTGTTAGGATTTAATCCTAGCCATCTATCACTTTTGAGATTAGGGTTAGTGATTTAGCTCTCTGAGAAATTACAAAAGAAATCCTAAAGAGAGGAGAAAGACACATCATAATTATTGAGAGAGTGATTTTCTCAAGAGAAGAGTGAATGACTCGGGGCTAAGGATAAATAAGTGTTGCAGTAAATTTTTTGGAGAAGGAATCTTGTGGAGGTCAAGTTACTGAGCACTAGAGGGCTGAGACTTAGCTAGCACAAGTTGAGGGTTAGTGCAGAAGGCCATATGAGTTATGGCTAGGCTGAGGTCGAGAGGATCATTCAGTGTGTAGACTGTACGAGTGGTGGCTAGGAGAGAGGAATGCCGAATTGCAGATTGGTAATGTGCTGTTTCATCTCTCCCAGGTGCATTCAAAGTCTTAATCAATTACATAGTTAATGAAGTTCATAGAAATTTGTTTGTTGACCATACCTAATATTTCTGATGCTAGATAGTGGTATCCAATTCTTATAGACAACAACTGCATTGCTTGTAGGTATTTAGAGTGCTTTCCAACTTAGTATTGATATTAAAGATTTAATGGGTAAAATAATATATTTATGTTTTCCACTAGTGGCATATGATTTTTAATTGTTAGGTTATATAAATAAGATAATAGACATAAAATTAAGATGATCCTTGAGAATTTTAAGGACTCCATGTGGAATATTCTCTCATTTTACAGGGAAATGTAGCTCTTGATGTTGCTCGAATTCTTCTTCGCCCATTGAATGAACTGCATACCACTGATATTGCAGAACATGCTTTATCTGCCCTTCAGAAGAGTTGCATAAGGTCAATGGCTATTCTTTTGATTCTATCTTTATGCTTATGATAGAACTACATATAATTTAGTCCTTAGTTCCAATTTCAAGTATCTCAATTTCTGAAGACTCTTCTGGGAATACAGGAAAGTGTATTTGGTTGGAAGGCGTGGACCTGCACAAGCCGCTTGCACAGCAAAGGAATTGCGAGAGATTCTTGGTATGACATTATGCACCTTTTGTTGCAGCATCTGCAATACCACTGCATTTCAAGATCCTTGATTATGTTTTAACTTTTTGTATTGCTTATGTTTAAATTTTATCAAATAGATACATTTAAGGGTCTTAAGTTGCAACTTTTTGTTGCTGAACTTGTGTTAACTGCATTACATGTCACATTGACAGTTTTGTAGACATTAGGGTGACTTCATAGTTGCATGGCTTGCCAAATTTTTGTCTTGGTTCATGAATATTTGTCTGACCCTAGGCTATTTTACCAGAATGGCAGAAGGTGTTCTGGGCCGGATGTTGCGAACATCGGCATCGGGATAAAATCGGCAAGGATCTGGAAAACCAAAAAATCGTAAAAATTAGGAAAAGATCGGTAAAAAATCGGCAAACATCGGCAAAATTAGGATACCATAAAAATATCTTTAAAAATCGGCAAACATCGGCTAGGCCAAAAAATCGTGATTTCGAGATAAAATCGGGATGTTATCGAGATGTTCGCAACACTGCGTTCAGGCACCAAGTTAGTTGATTGCTAAATGATATTGTTAGTAAAAATATATTTAGATTATGTCCAAGACTATGAATTTTCGTATTGTAATTTTTCCAGCAGGCATTGGTATTTATGTGGCAGTGCTTTTCATCGTTTTCTTCCTAAGATTTCACATTATGGAAGTGCTTTTAGGTTGATAGTCCGTCAACCTCTATAATAGTGGTTCTTCTCCCAGTTGAGATATACAAATTTGTTCCAAATTTTTATTTTGGTTTGTGAATATTTGTCTACTGTTCAGCGCTTCTAGTGGAATGCCAGAAGTCTAGCTAGGGATGTAATGCATTGTTTTTTGGATAGAAAAAATATAGGTAGTAGAAGCTGAGAGTAGAGGTAGGTTGTATAATCTTGATGTGTATGATGGAGCCATATTATATCACTAATGTATGTCACTAAGGCCAAGTTATGTTCATTTATTGTAATACTAGGTCATGGTCAAGGTTGACTTAATCATAACTCATTCCAATTGGTCTTTTTCCACAAACATTTCCCTTTAACTCCATTAGCTAAGGATTGAGAAAATGCACTAGTCCATTAGTATGTCAATCCTATAAATTTAAAACCATATTTTATTTTTAACGTTTTCTTAAGGTAAATTAGGGTCAGGTAGAGTCATTCCAACACTTGGGCATCACAATTCCAACCTAGGTTTTTCCTAGCTTGTTGTAGCAAGCCCAGGTTCCTCCGATCTCATTTTTTGTACTTATATTTATTAGAATTAATACAATGTATTTTTCCCATATTTTCGTGATCGATTGTGTATGGTTGTGCACTTCTGAATTTAGTAGTTGTAGCTAGTTCATTGCTTCTGTTATCTACGATATTTTTCCATTTGGAATATTAGAGTGGCAGTTGTGGGGTTGCCAACTAGATCATGGAATATTTGGGCATTTATGCACAGGGACGGGCTAAGCCATAGAAAAACCATGACTCAAGGAAGATTTAGTATGTAGGAATTCTGGGGTGGAATCCGCTGGGACGATGAGAGATTGGCCCAGTTGAGGAAGGTGTCTAACCAGATCCATCCTCATCCTTACAACAGAGACACTAGAGGTGCGCAGGTCATGGGGGTGCAACCATCTACACCATGTGGGGAAAGTCAACAAAATGAGGGCACCTGATCTCCGCAAAGGAGCAGGCAAGACAAGGACAGTTAGAGGGTGAGACCAGGAGGCACTTTCGCTGGTGGAGACCTGGATTTAGATATCAGGAGCCTAAGGAAGAGGTTGAGCATGAGGCTAAGGGCACACAAAGTTTTAAGGAGCACGTAGATATAACCAACGTGATGCAGGAGTCACCCTTGTTAGAGATTCCTTTGGTAGCTTCGGATGACACCTTGGGGGAGAGAGTAGAGCACACACCCATAGGGACATCCATTGAGGAGGTGCCAGGAGACACAAAGGTGTCCACTATTGAGGAGGTGCAATCTGTTGTTGAGGTATTCGGGGTTGTGTTCGAGTTTTGAGGTGATAGCAACACACAATAGGTTGATGAGGTGCCGAGGGACATATCCACCGATGACGAGGAGCCAAATAGGTACAGAGGCATCCAGATCTATGATAGAGTTTCCAGACGGTAGCTACCTATCGCTGATTGTTAAGGATGTTATGCATGATGAGCTATTTGTGGAGGGGCAGTTAGTGGCTCATGTTGAGCCCATGGTGGAGGAGGATGAACAACTGTCTTTGGTGTCAGCCATCGATGAGGAACAGTCAAGTGCATCAACAACCAACAAAGCTGTCGTACTTTCAGACGACATTCCCCTTCAGGCATACATCAATACGACTTGCAACATTATTGGGCCACCTCTGCGTGTTGGTGAGAGGGAGGTCGATTTACCTAGGAAGATTACATGGATTGGTCAGACTAGCGATATGAGGCGACACGAGTTGCACAGGGTGCAACATTCCCAAGATGGACTTGTTCCGTGTGTGGTTGTTCATGCATTTGATCCCTCTCTTGGGGTTGGATGGCGAGAGATATTGAGTTGGTATCTGATGGAGTTGGCTAGGAGGTTAAATGCATCCATGGCCACAGTTCAGTAGAGGAGTGTGGATTACTAGAAGGGCTTGAGGGCTAGATTGTTGTTGGGATCCAGGTGGGATTCTCCATCACATCGTGGAGTCGGTATGTGCTGGTAGTAGCTGCGTGATGGACTCAGTGGTTGGGCGCAAACACCTTTTCATATCCCCTTCAAAGTTCCAGACAACACTAGTGACAGGGTGGATTGACAGGTGAGCAGGTAGATTGCGTGAGTTGTCATGGCATGTTGGGCGTACATTGGATTGTAGGATGATTTACCTACTCTAGCAGGAGTTGGTAGGAAGAGGTCACATCGACAGGCCACCAGATAGGGTATCGTATGGAGACGATGCTCTCTCACTGGTATATTGGACATAAGACCTAGCGAGGATAGGCTTAGTAGTGTCATTCACGTTAGCATGTGAGGAGTTAGGCCGCTCAGGTCTATCTGGGTAGATGAGGGGATATAGCTCACATCGTGGAGGGCTTACTAGCAGAGTGGTGGATGCGTTGGCACATTCGGGATGTCATATGATACAGGGTGGTACGACAGTAGGCAATGGTACCCAGGGGTGCACATAGATATGTCGCAGAGTCTAGTGTTATGCAAAGGGATGCAACCTAATGCATAATACCCAATTTTAGACCCTAGCATCCAGTGTTGTATAGGAGTATGCAGTTATGAGCAGTGGCCTACAGAGGATCATGGAGATCCATGGTTGTTTGTTGTAGCATGTTGGTTTGCGTAGAGCGACTCACATCGCATTGAGTACCCGCAGGGAGTGCCAGATATAGTGACACAAGGAGGATACAGGTTGGTACAACAGTAGCACGGGGTATCCAGCGGTGTAGATGTGAAAATTTTTGAATATAGAAACCCTACCGCAGTATCTTGATTTACTTCTCCTACTTGTTTGATTTAATTAACAAGTTATTTTCTGAATATTCAGTAAAATATCAAAGCAAACACAACTACAACCTACACATACATACAGATCATTTACTGAAGCATAACACACATATGACAAAGGACACAATGTTTTTTGGACAATGCCCCCGAAAAAACCCAATGTGGGAAAATCGGTGCAACAACTCTTAGAGGGTTTGTTTATTAAACAGAATATCTGAATACAATCAAGGGCACCAGTAATGGTTTTCCCAACAGAGAATTCACGACAGATGTGCCTATCACTTGGAGACAAAAAATATGGCTGATTCAGCCGAGGAAGCACTCCTCTGAAAACATTGAATACAAGCCCTTTCTGGCCCACTGGAACCCCAACACTGCTCCTCCAGCCTCTGTGTCAGCTTCTCCTGCCCAGCGTAGCCACTGCGTAGCACAGGCTGCCCCTGCATCACCCTTCTGGGCCCAGCACTGCCTCTGCGTCACCTCGAAGGCCCTGCGTCAGCCTCTGCGCTGCCTCTGCGCTGCCTCTGCGTGAGCCTAGCTGGGCTGTGTCCCTCCTGCTGGTGTTTGAATTGCTTGGTACGGATCTGGTTCTTTTCCTTAGTATTCTCGGTCTCAGTTCAAAATAATCCCTCGCCGATCTGCCCCTCACCAACACTGCAAGCTCACTCGAAAATTCTCAGCAAACCGCACCCCATAATTTCGACTTAGGTCAAGTGCTACCACTCTGTGTGTTTTCTCCAACTGACCCCAAACCTTCCTTTAATACTTTTCTCATTGAGAAATCAATGGCCGTGATCTAATCTCTAATCAACGACTAAGATTAGAAAATGCTTGATCCACGTCACTTAGAACATTCTCACCCACATGTTTAAATTATTTCCCTTTAATTATTTTATTTCCCTAAGTTAGACTTAGGGTCTCCATTAAAATAATTAATTTATTGAATAACTTTCACACCGGGTGGAATTTCTCCAAACGATTTATGGGTCTTGGAGATCTCATGTGTTCTAGCTCCTCCACAAAGTTTCAGAGCTAGAGCACAATCGATGCTACCCAAAATCTCAACACTCCCTCTTAACAAGGAATGTGCTCTAGCAACACTTCACTCTAGAAGCTTTACTTTGATCTCTAGCATCGGTCCCCTGCGCTGCTGATGCTTGGCCTACTGCCCTCCATCCACTGCGCTGCTGCTTTCTGTACTACTGCCCATGACTCTGCCATAGTCACTGCCGCATCTGTAGTGCAACACCCTCTCAAATTCCTGCATCATGCTGCCTATAACACTGCCACTGCTAATTGCTGCATTGCAACTCAGTTGTTGAGAAGTAAGCAACTGAAGGACAATCACCCAACAACTGACAGACAAGTTAGTTTGGCTGCATCTCATCACTGAAGCACCCTCTGCTGCTGCTTTGCGCTGACCCTTTGAAGCTTTGCGTTGTCTTCTGCTCTGCACTACGTAAGCACTACCTCTGCGCTATTGAAATCCCATCAGCCTCTACGCTGCTGCTGCTGCCTCTGCTTTGGGCTGCTACAGTCTGCAGCGTTCAAGCACTGCCTTGTGCCTTTCGATGATCTTCTGCATCCATTGACTCTAGTCATCCTGCTACTGTCTTTAACGACTCCCGTAGCTTGTATGTGATCCAAGAGTTTGGGCACCTCAAGGATCCCACTGTCCACCATCTGTAGCTCATTCTATAGATCTATGTCGCCCCACCTCTTCTCTAGAGGTACATGAGCACTCATGGCCACATCATCATCACTGCCATCATCCCCTTTCGCTGCTGCTGCCTTGGAATTCGAGTCTACCTTGCCCTTCTTCTTAGGACAAGTATTGGCAAAGTGTCCCAATTCGCCACATCTGAAGCACCAGACCTTGGATAGGTCCTTCTTCTTCTTCCCTTGCTGCCTCTGTCCCTTAGATGCTAGGGCTGCATCTTCCTCCTCCTCTTTCTTAATCTTGACTCCTCTGTTGCTGAATTCCCTCTTGGTTATTCTCCTAATTTCCTCCTATCGAAGGATTGCCCATATGTTCCCCTAGTTTGGAAGTTGTGCTCTGCCCAAATGCTTTGGACAAAAGTCTCCCACTCATCGGTGACTGCATTCAGGGCAATCCTCACCATGAGTCCATCATTAGGAGTTGCCCCCATGGCAATCAACTGGTCTCAGATAGTCTTCAATCTAAAGAGGAAAGGATCGATCTCCTTTCCCTTGTGCATCTAATTCTCTAGAAGCATCTTCCTCTGGACAAAGCTACCTTGATACAACGTGGTTAATGCCGTACACACCTCGTTTGCCATCTTCTTCTCGACAATATGCAGAACCGCATGATCTTTCACTCCATCCATGTTCAAGCGTTTAGCTCGCGCTTTATTTTCATTAAACTTCTTTAGAGCATCAGGATCGGTCGGCACAACTAGGACGTTCTCGGCATCGTCTCTAAAGCCATATTCATCAAGGACTGTCGGGATTATGGCTTTCCAGATGGCAAAGTTGGACACACTGTCTAACCTATTGTGATCTCTCAATCCATACGGGGGCATCTCTGCTCAAACTATCGAAGCAAGTGCTCTTATCCCTTCTACTGCTGCTACACTGAGCAAAAGACCGGAACTGGGTTTCTTGGCGATAGAAACCCTCTAGAGAGTATGCTCCTTCTGACAAATGACTTCCCTCCCAGAAATCCTTCACCAATTCTGTAGAATCAACCCTCTATGATCACTCCTCTTGATCGAATCTCAAATTTCTTGGCTAGAAAATCTACTGAGGAACTGTTTCCCCTTACTTGGTCAACCCTGCTAGGCACTGTTCTGCACCGGTAGAAACAATGTCCCACCAGCAACTTCGAAGATTAGAAAACTACACTTCCGGCCACAGAAATCGGCACAACGTCACTCCCTCTTGGACTGCGTCTCCCTCGTGGGCCTGCGTTAGCTCTGCGTGAGCAGACTGGCTCTGTGTCGCCTCTGTAGGGCCTCTGCGTTGTCCCTTTGGTGCTGCACTGCCTCTTTCTGAATCTGTGCAACTTCAGCTGCCCTCTTGCAGCCAAAAATATTCAGCCCTATGCTGATGGCTTCAGCTTGATCTGCAATTGCTCTGATACCATGTGAAAATTACTGAATATAGAGACCCTACTGCAGTATCTTGATTTACTTCTGCTACTTGTTTGATTTAATTAACAAGTTATTTTCTGAATATTCAGTAAAATATCAAAGCAAACACAACTGCAGCCTACACATACATACAGATCATTTACTGAAGCATAATGCACACATGACAAAGGACACAGTATTTTTTGGACAATGTCCCCGGAAAAATCCAATGCGAGAAAACTGGTGCAACAACTCTTAGAGGGTTTGTTTATTAAGCAGAATATCTGAATACAATCAAGGGCACCCGTAATGGTTTGCCCAATAGAGAATTCACGACAGATGTACCTATCACTCAGAGATAGAAAATATGGCTGATTCAGCCGAGGAATCACTCCTTTGAAAACACTGAATACGAGCCCTTTCTAGCCCACTGGAACCCCAACGTTGCTCCTCCAGCCTCTGCGTTAGCTTCTCTTGCCCATTGTAGCCACTGCGCTGCCTTTGCGCAACACAGGCTGCCCCTGCGTCACCCTTCTGGGCTCAGCGCTGCCTCTGCATCACCCTGAAGGCCCTGCGTCAGCTTCTGCACTGCCTCTGCGTGAGCCTGGCTGGGCTACCTCCCTCCTGTTGGGCTTTGCGCTGCCTGGTATAGATTTGCCTCTCTACCTTAGTATTCTCGGCCTCGGATCAGAATAATCCCTTGCCGATCTGCCCCTCACCAGCACTGCAAGCTCACTCGAAAATTCTAAGAAAATCGTGCCCCAAAATTTCGACTTAACTCAAGTGCTACAGCGTTGTGTGTCTTCTCCAATTGACCCCAAGCTTTCCTTTAATACATTTCTCGTTGAGAAATCATCGGCCGTGATCTAATCTCTAATCAATGGCTAAGATTAGAAAAGACTTGATCCATGTCACTTAGAACATTCTCACCCACATGTGTAAATTAATTCCCTTTAATTATTTTATTTCCCTAAGTTAGACTTAGGGTCTCCATTAAAATACTTAATTTATTGAATAACTCTCACACCGGGTGGAATTTCTCCAAACGATTTCTGGGTCTTGGAGATCTCATGTGTTCTAACCCCTCCACAAAGTTTCGGAGCTAGAGCATATAACCGATGCTACCCAAAATCTTAATAGTATAGGGACAGGTCGCAGGGTACAGTGGCATGTTGAGGAGTATAGGGATACTCGGTGGTATGCAGGGTCGTATGGTGATGCACAATAGGGTTTTCAAGTGTAGCCTCCAAAGAGACTTATGGACAGGGACATTGGGCACACCTTTGGGTGCAGTTCACCCAAGATCTATGAGGACGTAGATGAGCGACATTTGGTGGTATCCATGGGGACTCACAAACCTATCCCTCCACTACATTGCTTGCAGGCACAAATGATTTGGCTGTTATCCCTTGGAACTCTGGCAGGAGATGCAGGGGGCAGGGAGCTCACCTGGGATATTTGGATGGGACTTAGCGCACTAGGGGAGAGACTCCTCAACGTGGCATTGGGCCAGGGCATGAGCTAACATGTACAGATTTGGGGAGTGCATGGGCTGCTACAATGGTAGCGTATGTTCCACCCTTGAGTTCACACTTAAGGAGACACATGACACATTCTGGGCGAGGCACTCAGAGGTGTCATGTGAACATATACAATAGGTGGATGACCTCTCCTGCGGGCGGGTGTTTAGACTCCAGGTAGTATCGGGGTGTGCTTTTAAGAGGCAGTATTGCAGATTTCACGATGTGGTATGGCAGGTGTAAGGCAATGTTGAGTACACCAGGTTGATTCATGATATTCACAGTCTATACATTGATTACATGCAAGGAGCAGAGATGTGGAACAAGAGGGTTCCAACAGTCATCAAGACTATATCGCAGCGGATTTGGTTATGGGATCCAAGGATTCAGTTGGTTGATAGGTCACTTCATTTCATGATGAGCAAGGTCATGGCAGAGGATGATCTAGCTCATTTGGGGTTGAATCATGGGGGATCGGTGAGGCATCCATTGTATGGTGAGGTAGGTTTTTCCAGTTGTTGCTCAGGATCACGATTAGCTCTGGATGGGTAGATATCGTAGTTTTAAAGCTTTGACTCGGACTCTGAACTGACCGACGGTCGACTTCGACCCTGACTCGCTATCAACTCGGCCTAGTTGATTTCAATGACTCAGTCTTTGTAAAAAATACATTAAATATTTATTTTTTTATGAAAAAACATAATTTTAAAGATTTTCATTCATGTTTCCAAACACAAAGCATTAGAATATAGAGAAAAGACAACATATGATCAAAGTATGCTCATGAATATATCCATTATATCAAAATGGCACCCGATGCACTGTCCAATACAAGTAATATATAGAGATCATAACAAAAACACATAACCAAGGAGGCTCTAAATGGCCTCTACAACAAAACGTCACTAGTCACTACTGCTACTGCTAGAGAAGCCAACATCATCTAGCTTAGACTCTGAATTAGACTCAGACGGGGAAACCCATGGCTCCTCCTCATCACGATCTCCAACTATGCTCCTCCTACTTAGACAAGTTATTAATTGAATAAATTCAAGTTAAAATCGAAGCAAAACACATAACAGATCCCCACCAATTCAGATCTAGAACAAGTTCATGCACACATAGACAAAGTGACACAGTTATTTATGGACAAATAGTCCCTAGAAAAACCTAATGCGGGAAAACCGGTCTTCTGGCTGCTGGAGGGTTTTATTATTAAGAATTTTCTGAATACAACAAGCCTGGGTTCCAGATCTAGAAAACCCGACAGAGAAATAATAGATCTACAACTCACTGGCTGATCTAGGGCCAAAATAATGACTGATCCACACCTCTCAAATGGGATTTACAAAACTCAGCCAAAATTAGGGCTTAGAAACCCCAGCGCTGCCCCTGAAGCCTCTGCGTCAGCCTCTGAAGCCTCTCTGACCCTCAACTCTACTTCGGAAAGGTCTGCGTTACCCCAGACTGGGTGACGCAGGCCTTACGCTACCCCTTAGGGTCTCTGCGTAACCCTTGAGGGTTTCCTGCAGCAATTACGCTAAAGTGAACAAAGTTCCTTCTGAAGTTAAATACCCCGGAACACTTGGAATATAAAGATATCCATGAGGATACAAATATTATATTATAAAAGGTATGAAGAATGAGATATGAGATAGATGATTGAATGTTACAAATGAGTCCTGCTAATATACCTATGCAGGTGCCTTTTCATGAAAGGTCATGTCTTATCAGACATGGCCTTTCAACCTAATTACTAATTAACTAATTAATCACTATTTACATTATTTTATTCATTACATTGCCTTCCCCTCAAAAAGCTTTGTTTTCAAAGCTTGTCGATGAAAGGCCTCGATTTCTTTTCCTGCTACGAACATTTTCTCGTCTCGGGGCAATTATCCTTGTCATTACAAGTTGATATTATCCTCTAAGTGACAAACAAAACTGTCGCACTGAGAATGGATCGGACCATCCTAAATCAATCTTCTGTGGAATCTTACGATGACTGGAAACTTGTGATGATTCGTTAGTATTATTCGGAATACCAGCCTGTTTTTGTTCTGAATACATAGCTTGGTTGAGTTGTCCGCTCCCATGATTTGGATGTCGATAGGGAACTGTTTTGGTTTGACCTCTTTGATTTTCGCCTGGCAAGGATGTTATGGAGATGGTTACAAAATCTTCTCGTAGAATTTTCCTTGTTCGTCTGGCATCTAAGTTTGTTTCTTCTGCAGCTTGCTTGTCGTCTTCTTCAGTTGAGACGTTTACTGGATCAATGTTCGATTTTTCTTCAACTTGAACTTCTATATTTGAAGATTTCGATGCTTCATTTTCGACAAGTTGTTGCACCTTGTTTTCCAACGACTTCTTGTCTTTTTTCAACTTCTTAATTTGCGTTAGTAGTTTATCGTTGTGGTCCTTGAGGCGAGAAACTTCTTCATTCTTGTTAGTTGTGATTTTATCAATTTCCTTTTGCATATTTTGTATCACCTTTTTACCTTATTGGAAAATTACTTTCGAAATTTCTTGAATTTGTTTAAGTTATATTTGATTTAGGGATCATTAATTGGTTGGCACATTCAGTACTAACATAATTATTCTTTTGATTAAGGTCGATAGATATGAGAACTTCCTATCCTGCAAGTGACCCTTTGATTTCAATTAGCGCATAGACACACATAATATAATTTTTAGGAAATCTTCCCTCCTTTAGTTCTGTTTTGGATGCCATTTTGCCAGATAACTTCGGGGTTTTTAAGGGTGACCCTTCATAATATTTATAATAAAATATTATTATTTCCCTTTAATAAACCCTCAAGCTTAATTATTCTTTCCAATATCCTTTACTATTATTCCTTCAATCTTTGGTAATGAATCCTTTACTAATATTCTCTTTAAAAAAAGGCTCAAATTCTTTTATATATGTATATATTCATTTTTAAATAAAATCTTTAGAATATAATGATTTATCTCCTTTTCCACTTTTCCAATACTTAAACTTTTAATAACCTCTCTTTCCTTTTATTTACCTTCCAGCTTTAATAATGATTCCTTAATATTCTAAGAAATCCTTAATAATATTTTTCCTTTGGTTTTTTTTTTTAAATTACTTCCTTTATATAACCTTAAATATAGTCTTCCTTTAGTGATGAGTTCTTTGACTAAGTAAATTCTAGTTTTTATTTTTTTATTTTTATTTATAATTTTTTTTTTCAACAATTGATTTTTTTAACTTTTTTGTGTTGTTTTGCGAAGTTACAACCCTAGTGAAACGTGGCTATTCACTTATAAAATATATTTCCACCTATGTATATTTGACTCGGTTAATGTTCTCCATGTAAAAGTAAACTTACCATTCACATAGAGATTTTTTATTCCTTTTGTTTTTATTTTACCTTGCAAATACCATGGGAAATTACCATGGGCTTCTAAAACCACGAGCTTGTAAACCACTTAAAGAATAATCAAAATAACCTTATCTACTCTTCCTTCTTTCTTTTTCCTTTTTATTTTTAAATTGTCTTGGTATGTACGTATATGTACTACTTTATATATATCTCTTTTTTTTTTTTTTTCTACTTATATATATATATATATTTTTTTTTTTTTGACTATATATATATATATATCAAAGTAACAAAAATCGCGATGTTATCGCGATTTTTTCGCGAGTTTTTCAAGCAGCCGATTTAATCGGCGATTTTTTGAACAATTTTTTGAAAAAAATCGTCATCGCGATAAAATCGCGATTTTTACGAAAAAATCGCAATTATTTTGGTAAAAATCGTGGGCCCTTCAAACAGAAACCCTATAAGTTCAAAAATCGATTTTTTTTTTTGCCATTTTTGCAGCCCTCTCATTTTCCTGACACACCCTGTTGGCAGTTCATGGTAATGTTAAATTCTTAAAGTAAAAGTGATATTTCCTTTATTTTTCATCCTTTTACTTAAATTTTTAACATTACCATGAAATGACTCAGGATGTTTAAGAGTGGTTTCGACCTCATTGGATTTCATATGGAGAAACTAGAATTTTAGATTTCACTCAAAATTTAGCAGACTTAATGGTTTTCAGGGTTTCATGGTTTGGGGATTTGCATTGTTTCCATTTGATTCTATTATGTGTGAGGGTATGAGATTGGCATTTGATCAAGAGTATGAAGTCCTTTAAGAACCTTGATGTTGGTGGCATTGATTGTTGAACTTTGTTGATGTTGGTGGTATTGATTGTTGAACTCCCCCATTGTGGCCTTAACAAGAATGTACCCTTCACTCAAAGGAAAACAACTGGTTAGGCATGTTAATCTTTTTCTACCGCATTTTAAGGTTGAGCAATCCAAGTCTGAAGACTTTGAGCTAGATGATGTTTATGTATCTCTTGTTGATGATCCCATTTCTAGTAGCGATGAATCAATGATGAGTTTCATGAGGAGGAGGAGGAGGAGCAACAATAGGAGGAGGAGGAGGAGCAACAATAGGAGGAGGAGGTGACACCACCTACCCCTGCTACTGGTAGAGGACGTGGTCTACCTCCTTTAACTCCTAGTGCTTCAGGATCTGGAGCACAACAGAGTCCATTGCCAGCCCCGCCAACTTCTTCGTCTAGAGGGAAAGCTGTTACATTTTTCTCGCAAGAGGGGCAGAGGCAATCAGTAGTATAGGTTATTTGGTGCATTCCTTTGTATATAACATTATGACTCATGATATGAGATACATTATTATATTTTTTGTTGATATTTTGAGGTTGAGTTGAGACTTAGGACTTAGTATTCAGGACAGGATTCAGTTTTATGTGTGATGTAGCACTAGACATGATATTACACATCTTATATATTAGTTTTTTTTTTCATATTTATGTGTCAATGCATTTATTTTATGCTGTAGATATTAAAAAAATTGAAAAAAAATGAATATTTTTGTATGTGCCGATTTTTTCCCGATTTTTACGATTTTTTCCCCTCGGCGATTTTATCCCGATCGCGATTTTTGTTACTTTGATATATATTGCTTTTGCTTTTTCTTTTCTTCAAATTTTTAATTTTGGCCAAAGGCCTACTGGTGAAATTTCTTCAAATTTTTAATTCTGGCCAAAGGCCTACTGGTGAAAATGGAGAAACTCCAAGACTGGTAGCGAAACGCTTCGACGACAACAATGTTGATGAATTTTTGATGGCCAAAGGCCTAGACCAAGGAGCGTAGCTTTGTGCAGCGATGAACGGCCAAAAGATCAAACTGCTCTGATACCAAATGAAGCGAACAAAGTTCCTTCTCAAGTTAAATACCCCAGAACACTTGGAATAAAAGATATCCATGAGGATACAGATATTATATTATAAAAGGTATGAAGAATGAGATATGAGATAGGTGATTGAATGTTACAAATGAGTCCTGCTTATATACCTGCGCAGGTGCCTCTTCACGAAAGGTCATGTCTTATCAGACATGGCCTTTCAACCTAATTACTAATTAACTAATTAATCACTATTTACATTATTTTATTCATTACATACGCTGTCATTGAGGGACTGCGCAACACCTGCGTAGCACAAATTGCTACCTTCCTGCTGCCGCTATCCTGCTTCTCTGCACTGCTTCTCTAAGTTGATCTCTGTCTCTTGCTGATTCTAGACCTTGGGATCAGATCATCCCTTTGGCATAAATTCCCCTTTCTGCAGCTGAAACACTTCTGAGAATTCTTAGCAAACCCACCCTAGAATCTCAGCTTAGCTTCAGTGCTCTGCCTCTGTGTGTCTTTACAAATGACCCCAAGCCTTTCCTTTATACTTTTCTCGTTGGGAAACTAACAACCATGATCAGATCTTGAATCAATGGCTAAGATTAAAAGAAAGCTTGGTCTATGTGACTTAAGACAATTTCATCACATGTTTAATTAAATTCACTTTAATTGTTTAAGTTCCCTAAGTTTTAACTTAGGAAATACATTAAAATAATTAATTAATTTAATATCTTCTAAACCAGATGAAATTTCCCAAATCAATTTCTGGGTCTTGTAGATCAAGTCTACTCTAGTCCCTCCACAAAATTTGGGTGCTAGAGCACAACTGATGCTACCCCAAATACACAAAATCTCAACACTCCCTCTGAGCATTAAGGGTGTGCTCTAGAAATACATCACACTTATGCATTACATGATTTTGGGCACTGGTTTTGTGCTGCTGATGCTTGGCCTGCTGCCACTCAACTCTGCACTACTGCTACTCATGACTCTGCGACTGCCACTGCAACCTCTGTACTGCAACTCCCTCTCAATATGCTGCATCTGTGCTGCTCATAGCACTGCCACTGCTGATTTGCTGCACTGCAACTTCAGTTGTTGAGAGAAACCACTGAATCTCCTGCCCAATCTTTGACAGACAAGTCAGATGGGCTGCATCCTCATCACTGAAGCTCCATAGGCTACAGATCTGTGCTGGCATTTGAAGAATGATGCACAGCTACAACTCTGCACTACGTAAGCAGACTTCATCTGCACTACTGAAGTCACATTAGCCCCTTGTGCTGAAATCTCTCACGCTGCTGCTGCACTGTGCTGTCCCTTTGAAGCCTTCTGTGCTGCTGCAACTCTGCACTGTGTAAGCAGCTCTGCTGAAGTCACATCAGCCTCTGCGCTGCTGCTGCTGCTTTGCACTGCTCCTCCCTGTATTCAGATCTGCCTCTGCCTCTGCTTCATCTGTGATCTATGCACCCACTGCTCTACTTGACCCAATGTTGCAGGAAACGTCCCCCCGGCTCCAACCCCCGAAATGCGGTCCGTACAGAACCGTACAGGATCCGCTCCCCGAAACGTGTCTCGGAAAAAAGATGATGCTTCCTGATTTTTTGAAACCGTACGGCCGAAGCCGCGTTTCCGTATGGCGGATCTGCGTTTCGTACGATAGTTCGCTGTACGGAATTACCATGCTTCTTGTACGGATCCGTACGAATCGCGAGCGGTTCTGTATAGCGCCGTACTAATCCGATTAACGCAGCAAAAAAAAATGATTTTTTATTTTATTTTATTATAACTTTAGTTGGGTTAGAGGGTGGGTTAGTGTTGATTTAGGGATAGGATGAAAAATATATAAGCTCCCTTTCACCTCCTTAGATGTTTCTTAGATGCTCCCGCATGGTAATGTTAAATTCTTAAATTTAAAGGATGAAAATGAAAGTCACTTTTACTTAAATTTTTAACATTACCATGAAATGACTCAAGATGTTTGAGAGTGGTTCCAACCTGATCGGACTTCATATGTAGAAAATAGAATTTCATATCCTATTCAAAATTTAGCAGACTTAACAGTTTTCAGGAATTCAGGATCTATGGTATGGTGGCATTTCATTAGATTATATCATGTATGAGGATATGTGATTAGCATTTAATTAAGAGCACCAAGCCCTATATGTACCCTAGTGTTGGTGGTGTTAATTGTTGAACTCCTTTGTCATGCCGTTAGCAAAAAATTACATTTCAATCAACTCTTAATCATCAATCAAGCATGTTAAGTTCTTTCTACCATATTTTAAGGCTTGCATTAGGTATTTTGATCAAAATTGGGCAATTTTGACTAATGTCCCTAGATAATCAAGGTAGAGGCAAAGGCTAGACAAGAGGAGAAGAATCTAGATTATAGATGGTTGATGCTCAAATAATTAATCATTAATGTACAATGGATGTCATATCTATCTTGATTTATGTACAAATATGCATGCTTCCATATCTTCTACAATTAATTTGGTATTTTGGATGTTTTTTTAATATAAATGCAAAATATATATATATATATATAGTAGACGCTTTCGAGACGCTTTGCTTCCTAGATTTTTTGGAAATGACGCTTCTGCGTCCTCGCTTCCAAAAAACGTCCCGGCTTCGTGCAAACCCGCTACTATCTTAAGGCTGCCACAACTCGCATGTGATCCAAGAGATGAGCTGCTCAAGGATCTCGCCTCACTTCTAGGTAGCTTCTCTACATATCCATGTCACCACACCTCCGTGGTTCATGAGCACTCATGGCTGCATCATCTTCTGACCCATCATTTGCCACAACAACGTTGGAAGAAGAGGCTTCCTTGTCCTTTTTCTTCTGAGGACAATTGCTGGAAAAATGTCCCATTTCACCACACTGGAAGCACTTGATCTTTGAGAGATCCTTCTTCTTCTTTGGCTACTTCTTCGATGCCAAGGCTGCATCTTCCTCATCTTCCTTCTTTACTTTGCTTGATCTAGAGCTATACTTCTTCTTGGTGAATTTGCGGAGTTCTTCCTGACGCAAAATTGACCACAAGCTGTCCCAATCTGGGAGGTCTGCTCTGCCCAAGATACTTTGGACAAAGGTTTCCCACTCATCCATGACTGCATTGAGGGCAGTCCTAACCATCACATCATCTTCCACCTTAGCACCAGTTGCAGTCAACTGATCTCTGAATCGATTGCAGTCTGAAGAGGAAACACTCCATGTCTTCTCCCTTGGTCATCATGAATGACCTCATCTATGTCTCCAACAACATCTTTCTTTGGACAGATTTTCCCTCATATAGGGAGATCAAGGCCTTCCACATCTCATTAGTTGTCTTCTTCTCAGCTAAGTGTTGTACAATATGGTCCTTGATTCCATCCATAATCAACCGCTTGGCATGCCCAACAAGGTATAGATGAAGAGCCCTCATAATCAAAATTGGGGTTGGCAACCATCAAGTGTTTTATACTCCTCTTCCTCCCAATTTCAACCTCTATTTCTTTTTTCCTAGCTTTTTCTTCCTCAAACTTCTCAATTTTTTGTAGCAACTCCTTCCTAATATCCCCAATTTGTTCCCCTGCTCCTGCACATGGAGCAATTTGGCCTCTAATACTAGCCAGCTGTTGTTTCAACTTATGAATGCCCCTTCCACCTCCCTTAATTTTTTTATGACAAAATTTGCAATGAATTTGATTATCAATTATCTTAGCATATGCCCAAGCAACATCTTTCATTCTAGGAGCCATTTTCAGATATCTGGGCTTGGAAATGATGGGACAAAAATCTGAAAATGAAATGAGAAAAAAACAACTCTTCAGTGTTCATTTCTTTTACAAAAATTACTCTTTTCCATTTCCAGATTTGCAAAAGAAAAAACAAGCAATGCTAGATTTGAGAAGTGAACAAAAAAAATACCTTTAGGCTCTAGCCTCCTCAATGCTGCCCCAACAAACCAACTCCTCAATGCTGCTCCAATGATTGCCCAAGAAGCTACTCACCGCTGCTCCAATGATTACCCAAGAGACTTCTCACTGTTGCTCTAAAAACCAACTCCAACTCTTCACAAACTCCTCACAAATGCTCACACAAAAGCAATGAGATAACTTTGAGGAAACGTGAGAGGGTTGTGTAACTTTTATAGGCTTGGGAGAGGTTAGATGGAGTGCAAAAAAACCTAAAATCCAAAAAAATCTGTTTTGGAGTCCACTTTTCCCTCCTATTTTTCGCCACGGACCGACTCAACCTGATTATGACTGGCTTGGTCGAGCCGACCAATTCGTTACCAAACTGGCCAAGTCGGTGACTGGCTCGATCGGCTCTACCGAGCCCGTCATAACCAGGGACCGACTCGACCGGTTCGGTAACGAACCGACCTTTGGTCCGGTTTTTGTATCAAGTCGGCTCCAAAAGGGGCCCTGGTCAACCATGCTGATTCCGTTTCAATTCGGCCTCGTTTTAAAACACTGGTAGATATTGACATCATAGAGATACCTGAGCATGATGAGCTTGATCTTCGTGGATATTTCGCCACCATGTTTTAGGAGAGGAGGATACAGTGTGCCCACGACGAGCATCCCATTAGAGCTGGAGTGGCGCAACAGAAGCATGGTGGCATCCTTCTAAGACTAGCATGGAACCTGGGCATCACAGTACTTGATAGCTTAGCAACGTTAAGGGATGAGCTGGCTACCATATGGGGAGAACATTCAGATCTTCCATTGGGTTTTTGTGACTCGCTGATGGCATGGGGGACTTCATCAGCATGGCAAGTTTTAGCAGGAGGATATCATGGGAAGCCCATGCAGGAGAAGTTTCATCCCCACTGGGATTGGATTGTATCTTTAGGTGTTTACTCTTGAAGTGCAAGAGGTGGACTACTCGATAGGGCAGTTTCATGGGGAGTTAGACAAAGTTATACATTATCATGATGTTTTACTTATTGATAATATGCATAGGGCTTCTGGTACGTATACCTTTTTGGAGAGTGAGCGGAGCAAGGGGTGCTTCACAGTGATCAGATGGCTTGGGATCTGGGTATCGAGGGATTCCTTCATGACCAGACAGTGCGGAGATCGAGGATGACTCAGTGGCACATTTGGGATCCTGGTATTCCTGATGGTGATAGTGGTGATCAACAGTCAGAGGAGGCGTTTGTTTAGGCATTTCTTGAGGACAAGCAATTTTTGGTGAGGAGGACTGTAATATTCCCAATTTTGATTTTCCGCATTAGAGACGATTTTTGGAAGAGGAGGCAATTCTGACATTAGGACTTACGAGGAAAAAGGGGAAATCGTAGCTTTAGTGGAGAGTGGGGACCATAAGGAGAGAAAATTCGACCCAAGTAGCAATTCACACTAGCGAGAAGAGAGAGAGAAAGGAAGGGATGCGAGTTAGTGGAAGGTAGGAAGCGGTGCGAATTAGTGGAAGGTGGGGACGACCAAGGGAGAGAGGGCCGACAATTATAAATAGATCTTGGAGGCCTCCATTTGGTATCTTTGATTATTTGACAATTTAACATTAGTTCTCTTGAGCTACTTAGCCAGGACAGTCGTGCTGTTCAACCCAAGGAATTTCCGAGTGGGAATTCCACCCTCATTTTGGAGAACTTCGAGTGTCTCCCTAGTGAGGTAATTTTTGGAGCTCAATTTAGAGTTTCCATTGGGCGTATTTGCAGGTTATTTCAGCTGGTATGTTTTTCTTCCAAGCACAGAAGTGGTTTGAATTGCTTGTGTGGAGATCAGTTACGGAGGAGTAGAATACCGGAGGATTTGCAGGGGTTTTCCCCTAATTTAGCTGAAGATTTTGTGGTGATTAGTAGGGCCGAGTTTGAGAGAATTTTTGGGGCTGAAATTCAACATTTTGGAAGTGTGCAGGGGTCTCCAGGCATGCTTATGTAGGCGCTGGAGGAATAGAGGTTGAGGAGTGATAAGAGTTGAAGATTGGAGGTATTCCTCAGGGGAGAATTTAGCCAGAGTTGGGAGATATTTCCAGTGGTGTATCTGGGCTTAGTTCAACAGTAACAGTTCTATGGGGCGTTTTTTGTCCAAATTGGGCAATTTGCACTTGTTGGGGATCACCAGGGGTCGGTGGATTTAGTCCAAACCCTTTCTGGGTTTTTGTGGGATTGGTGAGAGGAGGCTAGGATTATTTTTATAGAATTTTTCTGAGCACTTCTGAGAGCATAATTCCTAGTTCCATCCAGTAGCCAACAACAAGTTACAAAAGTTATTGGATGAGGGTGCAGTCTACCTCGGGGCAATTTCTACCAATTGGGTCCGTGAGATATTTCTGGGTTTTGTTGGAGCTGGTGTGGAGAGCCTACTTTTAATTTTGCATAATTTTAGAGTATATTTGAGTGTCGAAATCTTAGTTTACCTACAACAGTAGTGTTAGTGATTTTTTGGGTCAGTGCAAAAGTTTTTGGTGGAGTCATTCCAACACTTGGGCATCACAATTCCAACCTGGGTTTTTCCTAGCTTGCTGCAGCAAGCTCAGGTTCTTCTGATCTCATTTATTGTACTCATATTTATCAAAATAATACAATGACTCAAAGTTTTTTCACATATTTTTGTGTTCAAATGTGTATGCTTATGCATTTTTGAATTTAGTAGCTGTAGCTAGTTCATTGCTTCTGTTATCTACGGTATTTTTCCATTCGGAATATTACATTCTTGCCCTCTAATTGACTTCTTTGGTTCAAGCTTCAAACTGTTCCCTTCATCTTCATGCTTGGCCATGTTCTTCCACTTCTTCCTTCTGCTAGTCAAGCTTTTAGATAAATCTTGACTTGACCTGCAACCTTTATTAGAATACCATGAAAGACCAAAAAGGACAAGGCATAGAGATAATAAATAGGGAGATATAAATTAATTATCTTTTGAAAAGGATTAGCTCCCTCTTAATCTTGGACCTGTTCACCAACCTTGTTCTCACATTAAACATCAAGGGTTAGATCTATCTTTAGTAGTGAACATGATTAGATAGGGTTTTGCTCCTGGGGTTCTTCTCGATCCAAACTATGCAAGGGTTGACAAAACCTAAATGCCAAAAGTCTTTGCACTTTCTACAAACCCTAGATTCTTAAGGTCTTCAAAGCATGCAAAACGATCATCTGCAAAACCCTTGTGATACTATTTCATTTGTTGATCTCAAGACTTAACCTTCACATTCAACTAGATACTTGGAGTGCTATCATATCAACTGTTATATGCCACTGTCTCTGTTCTATATCTATGCAGAACATTTTACTATATTTCAAATGACCATCATGATCTAGTAAATTTGACACATATCATGAAATGCGCAAGAAAATTATACATACCTTTGTAACCTTACCTTATCTCTTCTTTGCAAAGATCCAGTTCTTCTTCAAGTGTCAACATTCTTCAACAGATGCTTATCTTCAACATAGGTGCCTCAGTTCTTTGTCCTTCAAGCTAGGGTGCGATCCACAAAAGTTCTTTGTTTCCTACAAGATCTCGGCCTCTAGTGATGCTTTACATAGTTCTGGTGCCTTCCTTAAGTTTTATATGTATCACACACAGCAAGGTGACTCGAATTTCTATAACAAAAGATGCCTCAACTTCAACTACAGAACCTTGATTGAGCTGCTAGCTCTGTCTTGGTTCCATCAGTTGACATGTATTGACTCCATTTAAAACTGCTTCTCATATTCGTAACGCAGAGATGAGCTTCATCAAACTCAAATTCTCGGTCCATTTGTGCCTCAGAGATGTGCTTCAAGAATTTCAGATTTTAGTGATAATCTTGGTTTCTTTCTCAGAGTTCTGGTTCCTTCTAAATAGGTCGGCTTCATGGTGAAATGCATCATTCTTATATATATAGAAACAAAGTCTCATGGCTGCTATACATACTTGTCATAATTGACATAGAGGTGTTGTCACAATTCACAGCCATGAGAACATTTCACAATCCATCAATGTCATACACTGTAGTTGTACATCATAGGTATGGGGATATTCTGTCATACATCTATATTACTGTTATCAAGAGTTCTATAGAGTGTCACTCCCGTACATAATTACTGCCATATATTGTATTCCTCACTACACAGAAATCATGATGCGAACCATAGAGAATTGCGGGTCATTACTGTGAAGAGAAGTGAACCACACAGAGAATATGTGATCCATTCAGATTTTATGCAAGTCATAAATATGTGGCGAGCTATTGAATATAGGAGGTTCTTAGATACAAAGATCATGGAATATATAGATCATAGCGAGCCTCATATGAGCTATTGTGTATAGAGTACAAGTCACTGTTGTGAGGCACAGGGGATACAAGCCTCTGCGTATGAATGCGAGCCATAGCCACTGTGGTATACAGAGTGCAAGCCATAAACAAATAATGTGAGGCTCATAGTTAACGATGCGAGCCACAATTGATATATATATATATAGATATAATAAGCCTCAGTAGTATTGTGAACCATTCAAGTCATAGAAGGATAGTACCAAGCCACTGTAGTTATGTGCGAGCCACTGTATTTTTCAATGCAAGCCATAGAAACAGATAGATGTGTGCCACAGTTGTAGAGCGATCCTTAAGAGAATAACATAAGCCACAGATGATATAGAGTGAGCCTCAGATGAGATTGTTACAAAGAAATTGTATGCGATTCTTGTCTTTCATCTTCCATTGCTTCAGATAAGTATCATAGATCCTGTCACAGTCTTGTTTGGTTCTCAGGTACATTACAAGTTCGTATTACTGTCACAGATCCTAGTTCTGTAGCTCTTATTATGGAGAGATATTTATTTAAGGAGATTGGATTGTATAGATAGAAGATGCCATTGACATTTGATTCAGATGTTTTGAATATAGGCTATGTCTTGAAAATATACTCTAGAAGATTTGTCACAGCTATCTCTGCTAGATTCATATTTTCAGAAGTAGGCTTCCACAGGTTCGGATCCATTAATTAGGGTTACCACAGAGTCTCATATTATTGTTTTTCAGAAATCTGTTCTTCTTTCCAAACTAGAGCGAGTGCACATGTCATATTTTCTTGGTACATTACAAGTTCGTATTACTGTCACAGATCCTAGTTCTGTAGCTCTTATTATGGAGATATATTTATTTAAGGAGATTGGATTGTATAGATAGAAGATGCCATTGACATTTGATTCAGATGTTTTGAATATAGGCTATGTCTTGAAAATATACTCTAGAAGATTACCAATCTTTGTCACAGCTGTCTCTGCTAGATTCATATTTTCAGAAGTAGGCTTCCACAGGTTCGGATCCATTAATTAGGGTTACCGCAGAGTCTCATATTATTGTTTTTCAGAGATCTGTTCTTCTTTCCAAACTAGAGCGAGTGCACATGTCATATTTTCTTGAGCTCGGATTCCATACAGATAATATAACTCTTTTAATTGGAACTTGCAGACCTCAGATCTCAGACATGATAATTGCTACTATGATGATGAGTCTTCTTCAAGAATGCCAACAGAAAGTGAGCTTCAAACTTCCGTCCATTAACATTAGCTCTGATATCATGTTGAGAAACTAATAGGGCAGTAGATTAGGGTTGATTTGTCTTTACTTGATAATTTCTTGTGAATATGTGTTGGCGTCTTATTACTTTTATTATGTTCTCTTCACCAATTACCATAACATAAATCATGAAGATCGCAAAAAGACAATGAACACAAGATATAGGCTCCAAGCCACGGCAAAACCCCACAAGGGGGAAAACCCAACCAAACTTCTCTTCTCTAGAATCAGATCAAAGTGAGAAATCCAATACCCAAGAGTCAAGACTAATACAAGAATCCAACCTCCAAGATGTCAAGTCAAGCTCTCCAAATTAATAGCCACAGTGAACATGCTTTTATCTCAGAACATCTGCTATAGAAAACTCGCATTTATTTCAGACATCTATCACAGAGAACTTCACATTTTTATCTCAGGCATCTACCGCAGAAACTTCGCATTCTTATCTCTGACATCTGCCACAGAAACTCACATATATGACCTTCAGGAATTCACAAGGCTTCGTGATGGCGTAACCTCAGAACTTCGTATATCTTCACTTCAGAACTTGTTACAGAAAGCACCGAATTGCTTGCTTTTTGATGGAGGACGTATGCCAATATATAGTTGTTCTCTTATGTGAAAACAGATCTTCTGAGTGAGCCGGCTTGTCATCCAGGAGGGCCGACTTGGATTCTTGAGGCGAATTAACCCAAATTACAGTTAAATTTTTTTTTTTTCCTTTTTCTTTACAAGAAGTCCAAATAGGACTTTGACTCTTTGACTCAGTAAATCCTAGAAGCATGAAGAACATGATTAACTAATAATAATAATAATTTTTTTTCTTCTTATTTTTCTTCTTTTATATAAAATACATAATGATACAAGTACAACGATAATTATGAAGACCGAACTTGGTTACACTTTTCAACATAGAATACCTGGGGAAAAGATAGAAATAGCAAAATACATAATGATTACTATTAAGATGTTGCAAATTAGAAATTTCAAATAATTACAAGACTCTTTTGTGTAGGCAGATTATATAGATATTTTCATAGTGAAGTTGCGACATTGATTAGACATATTATTTGCTTTCACTTTACCATAGGTGCTTATTATCAAGTTACCTACAGTCTAAGAGGATGATTGGGTTCAAAGAATCCGGCACAATTTACTCAGACTAGCATGGAGTTTGTACTTACATTTTCAGTCTATACACATTGAAGGCAGTGACACCACACCTCCTGGTGCTTCTCAACATGATAACTTTCGTATCCCAGGAATACTGTAGCTCCAACCTGTGTAAGGAAGTGTCACCAAGCGTTCCTAGGAAGTGGCTGCAGGCTTGCTAAAGTTAAAGAATTCACATTTCCAAGGCCATTATTCTGGCAATGGAAATTCTAAATAATGTTTGAATTCTAAATATAGCAACTTGAACTCTTGAATTCTAAACTGTCTTTCTTTTGTTGTTGAATGCACAAGTCATATCATGTGGCAGTTTCCTGCCGATGTTGTACATGCCTTATATCTTATAGATAACTTCAAATCATTTTAGTGACAAATATTAATGCCAGTAAATTTACTTTCCATTTCTTTGTATGATTTGTAAGTGGTAGTTTTGGCTACAGGTATACAAGGAGTGAATGTGGACATAAATGAAGCAGATTTAGTCACCTCATCATTGGATGAGGTTCGATCTACTTTCTGAGTCCTATGATTTGAAAAGTCAAATATATAATGTTTACATTTTTTGCTTGTTCATTTGTTAATAATAATATCTCCATCATGGTAAACATCCAATAGGCGATGCTGTAATTTATTAATCAATTGTTAATCAACAAATGGTTTGTTTCGAATAATATCAAGCTCTGCTATAGCTACCCATATTTTGATGGCATGTTTATTATAAATACTGTTTGTGCATTAATGGTATTTTCTTATTTGGGTCTTTAATTGAGAATACTAAGTGTTGTTGCTACATAGTGCTCTTATTGTGGTTGATGACAGGAAGAAACTAAAAAGAATAGAAGTAAAAAACGTGTATATGAGCTCTTCTGCAAGGCTGCCAAATCGAAGTCTTGCCAAGAATTCTCAACTCATGATCGTGACCTCCACTTTGTTTTCTTTAGAAAGCCGGAAAGATTTTTACCCTCAAATGACCAGAGAAAGGTGGCGGGAGTGCGCTTGGAAAAGACTATTTTGAAAGGTTTGTTATATAGTATGACTAATATTCTATCTGCCAATCTGTTTTTCAGTGTCTGTATATTACTTTCCTAGTTCTTTTTAGCAGATAGGGTTTTCTTTTATTCTTTCCTAGTTCTTTTTATCATATAGGGTTTTCAATTCTAGACCAGTGTTTTTAGTTTTACCTTATTTCCATGTATCTTGTACTCTTGATCCTTGAACTATAGTTGACTTGTTTTCTTGGAAAAGTAGTTTTTTCAAAACAATAAACACTTGATAAACTTTGCGACAATTGAAGAACAAAAGATCATTTTGAATGCATCTACAGGAGACGATGCTACGAGCTACCAATATGCTGTGGGGACTGGAGAGTTTGAAGAGATTGAATCTGGGTGGGTACCTTTCGTTATAAAATTAATTTGGTATTAGGGAGCTAATTATTTGCAAAGAAATAATTGGATCTGTTTTTCATTTGTCTTGACATAATCTGTTTGCATGGAGATATATTTTGTGTTTTGCTTTTCTAGGAATATTGTAGTAAATGTTTATATTCTGCTTTGAACTTGTACTTTCTTGATTGCAGTATGGAGGTATTGGTAAGATTTATTTTGTGTGACATAGATGTGGGATTTACAACTCTTGTAACTTCTGTGAAATTTTTATTCTTTGATATTAAATGCCTTTTGTCTTTGGAGCATGTTGGGCTTCATTAAAGTACCAAATCTAATCTGGCATTCCCATAATCACAAACTAGACCCAAATCAGCAAAGAAACTGGGTTGAAGAATTAGTCAACTGAAAAATAGATAGAGTATTCAAATATATATATATATCCATGGCCATGAACATAAATTCAAGATTCTAAACCATTAGGCACTAGATCTGGAAGCTTGCTGATGTACATACTGTGTAAGGGTGCTTACAGTGAAGTGCCATCGAGATAAATGTTTTGCAATACATATAATTGATGTTCTGAATGAAAATACATAAAAATTGAGGCTCTAAATGGCACCTAGATCGAGAGTCCAAAAATTATCATACTATAATCAAATGATTGCATAGCTCTTCTATAGTCTTTCTTATTGATCTAACTCAAACTATATATATATATATATATGGTCATGGACATAAATTCAATATTCTAAACCATTAGGCACTAGATCTGTGAAGTTTTCTCATGTACATACCATGTAAGGGTGAATATATTGAAGTGCCATTGAGATATAAGTTTTGCAATACATGTAATAGATGTTTTGAATGAAAATATATAAAAATTGATGCTCTAAATGGTGCCTAGATCGAGAGTCCAAAAGTCATCATACTATAATCAAATGAGTGCATAACTATTTTATAGTCTATCTCATTGTTCAACCTCAACCAAGACTCAGAATCCGAAGTTTGCTTTCTTGGTGAATAGTGCCAACAACTGCTGCCATTTGATGTTTTAAATCCATTGGCACAGACACCATTGGGTTGCATAATAGGTTTAAATTATTTTGTCATCAATGCACAGCGTATTCTCCTTCTAGGTTTCAATTATAAGCTGAAACGTTGGAAAAACTGTTAATTGTATTGAAAGCTGAAAAACACCTTGTTGACCACACTTTGTCAATGACCCCATAGCAGCACACCCCCATTTTTTCAAATAGGACTCATCATGTTCGAGGTGTTCACGCCATTCAGATTTCATTGACAGTCGACAGTTTTATAGATATTGTAAATCCATTCTGCATGTTTATTATGATGTAAATGATCTAAGTAAGACCACCATGTATGTAACAACCTAGGTAAGCCTAGTATTTTGGTGATGATTTCTATCCTAGGAGGTTTTTTGTCTCACTGATTCATTTGTGTTTCTCGCCACAAGTGATCGACAGAGTTTTCCCCTCCAGCCTCACCCCAAAGCTAGGGTGGATTTTGTCATCAAGATGCTAAGTGAGTCCTAGTGTTCCTATCGAGTCTTTGTAAAAGTAGTTTGGGAATAATCCTAGTTAATTGGCTAGATTATTTTATTACAAGCTGCTTCGCCTACTAGATCATGTTTTGAGTCGCAAAATTGGGTAGCTATTTGAGGGTCTATACGAATGGGTTTTCCCCCTTTATGTGTCTAAATGTATTTATTTTATGTTAAGAGGGTTCGAAAAATAATTAAATCCCCTCTCAGTCATTTAATTAATTTTTCTGGCCAAATTAATTAAAAATCCTAAGCAAGAAATTTAATTAATTTTAAGTCTTAGGTTAGTTAAAATTCTTCAAAGGTAAAATTCGTGGGTCCTTAAAAAATAAATTTTTAAAGGTCCCAGGCCATGGAAATATTGAGAATTTCAAGAAATTTTGGACCCTTGGACCTTGGTGGTTAAGTCAAAGTCAAAATTTTGAGGTAATTAACTCAAAAATATTATTTTTGAGTTAATTAAAATGGAATTAAATGATAAATTCGAATTTCTTCAAAATTATAATTTCGACGGTCCAGATAAAAAGATAATTAGATCTTTTTGACGGTCGAGATTATTTTGACAAGGATCAACCGAACTAGCCGTTGGAGATTTTATCTTATAAATTAGAGGTCTTTGTATGTCATTTGCATCTAATCTTTGAATTGTGCACTTGTTCTCGGAAGCTCTTGTAATTTTTTGATGAAAAAAGCATAAAGAATTTTGGGGTTACAAACTTTGGTGTTCCTTTTCTAGAGCTATGTGGTGATATTGTCTCTAAACTCTGCTACTTCTATTGGCATTTGATGGTTGATGGCTTTATGGATTAATCTGCATACAGGTATCTTGTGCAGTTTTTTGGGTTTCTAAAATTGCATTATGATTTAACGGAAATTTTAGTTATCTATTTTTCTGAAAAGTCTCATGTTTATTTTTTAAATTTCTATCAATCTAAAATTCAGATCTAAGTGTGCAGAGATCATTTTTCAAGATTTGAGCATTTGGGGAAGTCTTTAGTTAGACTAGCCGACTCTTAGATATCAGAAAATTTGAAAAAGCTCATTATTTCCTAATTCCCAAAGTTATCTTACGAAATTTTGTTTTTGCAGGGTCTTCTTGGGCTTGTGCCTCTTTTAACCTCTATTTTTATTAATTGTGCAAAAATGGTTTTAAATCTGGCCAAGAGGGCCTCTGATCTGTAAATTAGCACTGTAAATTTGCAAATATTCATTAGGATTTAAGGGTTTATTTTTTGTGCATAGTTTTGGGTTTGGATTACTCGTTTTTCTGGTTTTGTGCAGGTTTTACAGGGAGATTTTCAGAAGATTTTTAGATCTGAGCCAGGTCTAGGCCCTGGAGGGTAAGATCTAGCCTCAAGAGCAGTTCCGCTTGTTGATTTGGGCATAATTTTGCTGCAAAAGTGTGAATCTCAGGTGCATTTAAATCAATATTTTGAAAATCTGAGTTATACTGGAAAAATTTTATTGCTGGCTGAAGAAAATTATTCGAAATTTGTGTGCCTGCAAAATTTTTACTATCTGTCTGCTGCTGCTATCCACTGCCAATTTTCTGCTCTTCCCACAGTCTTCATGTTGTCCGTACGCAGCATCCTCAGCTCTCCTATTCTCTGCCTATTCTCTGCCTATCCGTACGCTACCTTTCCTTCTTGCTGGCTGCTCAGTCCTTTCTTCTGCTCTCTTACTGCTACTCGTACACTGTTCGTACGATCCATCATCCGTACGCTGCCCATCTCTGCGTCATCCCTTGCCTTCACGTAGTCCGTTCGTACACATACCTCAGCTCCCCTCTGCGTCCATTCTCTCCTTCGTTGTCCGTACGATCCGTACGACTTCTCTTAACCTACATAAGCAAACAATTTTTTTTTTACGCAAATCACATTTTTGTTTAGCTTCAGATTTTTCTTTTTTTTTTAGGGACTTAGCTTAAGTTTTAAATTTAGATTTGACTTAAGTTTAAATCATTAGACTTCAGTTTTAGTTCTTAGTTTTATTTTTAGTTGTAAATTTTTGATTTTAGAATTTGTCTAGCGTTGAGATTTGATTTAATTTTAGGATTTAAATTTTTAACTTTTTTTTTTATATTTTAAGGACTTTAGATTTAGTTATATATATATATTTCATTTTTTATTATTTAGTTTCATTAACTTTGGACAAAAAAATAAAAAAGAAAAAAGAAAAATTAAAAAAAATAAGTAAATAAAAAAGGCCAAAAAAGTTTTAAGTTTTTAACTCTAGAAAATTCTCAAAAAATAAAAAAAATAAAAATTTTAACTTTTAAAATTAGGGATTTTGGTTTTAAAGCTGTTTTTCTTTTTGATGTGGTTTCTGATCTAAATTATTCCATGGTCAAGGGAGAAATTTTAATTTTAATATCTAAAATTTGACTATAGGAAAATATATTTCTAAATTGGAATTATTTAGAATATCATTTTAATTTTGAAATGTCTAACATTTAAATTCGATGGTTCTCTCATGATATAATTTTGTTTTTCGAAATTTAAATTGTTGGTTCAAAGTATTTTTATGGTTAGTTGTGGTTGATGATCATTGAATGAGCTCTCTTTAAGTGTAGTTTTAAGTTGCTTGAAATTTAATTGCGTTAGTCAACTTCGAGAATATTTCAAGTGATGATAAATTGCATGTCTTTATCAAACATTGTTAATGCATAATTGTGAGGGTGTTTTATCGAATATCATTGTGGTGGATTGATTTTCATAGCAGTAGTTACTTATCGGATACTTGCTTTTAATTTCATACGGGATATTTTGACTCCACAAGGCACTGGTTTTAAAGCTTCAAATTTAATTGGATCTGTAAAATCTCGTTAATCTTAACAAGTACTTGGTCATCTAACTGTGTGTCCTGAATTGGTTGGTTTCCTACCAGTTCTTCTCTTTCATTTTCGTTAGGGTCTACCTCTCTTAGCTTGCAAGGAGACAACTTAGATAGAGAGATTGGGGATTAGGGTGACAACCCCCGATCTGAGCCGTTGTCGCGGTGCCTAGACATTCTATGCAACAACATTTTTTTGGTGCCGTTGTTGGGAATCAATTTATTGGACTTCGGTTTTATGACATTCATTTCTTTCTTTGTCTTTCATCTCAGATATTTGAGTTAACTTCCTGTCCTAGTGGCGACTCCATTGGTTTCATCTTCCATAGGAATTTGTACTAGAAGACATCCAAGTAGCTTGATTAATCCTACTCCAGATACTGAAAAGGTTCTTAGAGTCCGATTACACAAGCTCCCTTCTCGTACACTTCTTGTTAATCTCGGCTAGGAAGCTTTCTCTGATATCCATTCTCTTTTTTGTGATCCTTTTCAGCACGATATCATGGATTTATATGCCCCGTGTAATTTTGCTAATATTTAGGGTTATCCCCATGATTTCCCTCAACATGGAATGACTAAGTTACCTTCTTTTCAAGGAAATAATGTAGTTAGTGTTAAATCTCATTTAAGCGCTTTCACTGGTTGGTGGAATAAATGGGCTAGAAATAATAATTTCGAGGATGTAAAGATGTGTCTGTTTATTCTTACCTTTGAGCAGGATGCTATGGATTGGTTTTCTGAAAATCCTGATAATTCATTTGATACTTTTCAGTCAATTCTAGCAGCCTTCAAGGATAAGTTTGGTGATAAAAGGAAAGATAGGCATTTGGTGAAAGATATTAGCACCATAAAAAATAAAGAAAATGAAACGATGGAAGAATTTAACAAGAGATTTAATGGTATTCTTAGGGAAATATCTCAAACTCATAAGCCTCCTGATGGATCTCTTCTAAATTTTTACATTGATGCTTTTGATTTTAATACTTCATATGAGCTAAGATGTGCTAAGACTGCTGATTATAAAGCTTGCCAAATTTTAGCTGAAGAACTTGAAAAGGACAAAAGGGCATCGAAAAAATCTGAAATTCCTGGTTTTGATAGGGCTGCAACTATAAGTTGAAAGGACCTAAGGGTAAAGAGCCTTTGGAAAATGATGATGACCCTATGAAAAAGTTAATGCAAAAGCTTGAAAGCATGGAACTTAACCAAGCGAAATTAATCGCTGACCATGCTAAGGAAATAAGCACTTTGCAGTCTAGGTTGGTCCAAATGGGAAGGGCTCAAGCGCAAAATTCCCAACCTAGGAATCATAATAATAATAATCGAGGTAATAATACTTGGCAGAAAAAAGGTCAGCCTAGTGAGCAGAGACCTCCTAATCCGCTTGAATCTACTAATATGGTTGATGAAGCTCCACCTTATTGTAGAGCTTGTGATGCTCTTCATGAGGAGTTTACTTGTCCCACTGTTAAAAGAATCATGAATAGTGGAATGTTTGGGGCAAGTAATCAGATAAATGTTGTTGGTCAGGAGTTTTATTTGTCTATGGAAGATTGGATGGAAGTTAAGGAAAATAGTCAGGATGTTAGGCCTTTTACATCTTCGCATAGTATCAATAATTTTGATCATGAGAAGGATTTGATGATTGAGTTATTTGGTGAAAAGCCTTATCTTGATCAAATTTTGGAAATTGCTAAGGACAAAGGATTAACTTATCAAAGAAGGGATAAAGAGCAAGGTAATAATCTAACTCCCCCTCGAATTTTTAATCCTAGTCCTAGTTTGAATATTGATTTGGGCGCATGGTTGAGTAATGCTAAGATCTTGGTGCTTGTCATTGAGATGTTAAAGCTTCCCACTCAGAGAGCTAAAGTTTTAGATGTTCTTGGAGGTTCGCATGTTATTGTTGCTCAAGATAAGACTCCTGAAGTTTCTTATCAAGATGCCCCTATATATTTGCAAAAAATGGAGTCGGATAATAGGGAGCATCAACCATTTTTTGTTACTTTGATGGTTAATGGATATAAATTGAATAATTGTATTCTAGATTCTGGTGCTTCTTTGTCATGACCAAGAGGGTCATGGAACAACTCAATTTAAGAGTTTCTAGACCATACTACAACATATGTGCCATGGATTCTAAGAAAATTGAAGTTCATGGGTTAATCAAGGATTTGCAAGTTCGTTTATCAGTTTACCCTGACATTATGATTGTTATGGACATAGTTGTAGTTGATGTTCCAGATGCTTGGGGTATGTTGTTATCTAGAAAGTGGGCCTCTGATCTAGGAGGAAGTATTCAGATGAACTGGTCTTATGCTATGATTCCTTCCCCTAGAGGTGAAGGGTTTGTGAAGCTAAATAGAGAACCTGAAAGAAGATTCCATGTGGAAGATCCTAAAAGACCTCATAATGAAATAATTAAGGAACAACCTGACATGGGGAATTATGCTATTATGTCTAATTTCATAGTTCCTTTAGATGACAAGGTTGATGAGAAGTTTGAGGACCTAAGGGATCAAGTTTGTTACATGCATTTTGATGGTGCAACATCTAGGCATGGTAAGGGTGCTGGAATTGTATTGAAGTCTCCCCTTGGTAATATTTTTAAGTTTGCCTATAGACTTGAGTTTGATGCAACCAACAATGTGGCTGAATATGAAGCCTTGTTGTTGGGTTTTGAGTTGGCAAAAGCTTTAATAATTAAGTTACTTAGTATCAAGGGAGACTCTGATTTGGTTATCATGCAAGTTAAGAATAAATTTACATGTAAAAATCAAAGGTTAAGGAATTATCGAAATGCTGTGTGGGATGTTATGGAACACTTTGATGCCATTAACCTTGAAGCTATTCCAAGAGAAATGAGTAGCTTGGCGGATGAGCTTGCTGTAGCCGCTTCTACTTTACAATTATCTAATGAATTAATTAAGGATAAGTTAAAAATGGAAATCATTTTCAGACCTTCAGGCCCAGATAATTCAGAGCATTTGCAAGTTTTTAGTGATGAAAAGCAGGTCATTTGTTTTCTTAATAATTTGGGTGAGTTTGAAAATTTTCGGATAAGTTCTAGGGAGGATGGATCTGATGATCATGATGATATTATAAATCCTACTCCTAGGAATATTGTTGCTTTAGAGCAGCACTTTGATCGACATGATGCCACAAAGATGAAGGAGGAAAATAAAATGGATCTGGGTGAATTCATTGAAGTAAATATTGGTACCTCTAAACACCCTAAGATAGTCAAAATTGGTAAAGGTACTAATGAAGAAGAAAGGAAAAAGTTGACCAACTTACTTCATGAATATAGGGATGTTTTAGCATTTTCGTATGAGGAGTTAAGAGGATATAGGGAAGATGTCATGCAACACATTATTCCTTTGAAAGATGAGAATGCTAAACCTTTTCGTCAAAAGCTTAGGCAAATAAATCCTAAGTTAGCCCCTTTGGTTCAGAAAGAGCTTTCGAAAATGCTCGCAGTTGGCATCATTGCTCAAACTAGACATTCAACATGGTGTTCCAACCTAGTGATTGTTAGGAAGAAGAATGGTACCATTAGACTTTGTGTTGATTTTAGAAACCTTAATCTAGCATGTAAAAAGGATAATTACCCTTTGCCCAACATGGAGACTATGTTGCAAAGAGTAATAGGTTCAGGAATGATGTCATTGCTAGATGGTTTTTCTGGATACAATCAGGTTTGGGTTAAAAAAGAAGATCGTCACAAAACTACATTCACCACACCATGGGGTATTTTCAAATACATTAGAATGCCTTTTGGGTTGACTAATGCTGAGGCTACTTTTCAAAAGGCTATGGATTATGCATGTAAAGGTTTAATTGGAAAAATTATTGAAATTTATCAGGATGATCTTATTGTTTTTTCTAAAGATGGTATTAGTCACATAGGTCATTTTAAGTAGGTCTTTGATAGGTGTAGAGAATTTGGGATTTCCTTGAATCCAACTAAGTCTGTTTTTGGAGTAACTGAAGGGAAATTACGTGGTCACGTCATCTCCAAAGATGGGATCAAGATTGATCCTGAAAGAGTTGAGGCAATCCAAAAGATTCCTCTACCTCATAATCTTAGATCCCTTCAGTCTTTTCTAGGGAAAAATAATTTTCTTAGAAGATTTATTCCAAACTATGTAGAAATAGCTAAGCCTATTCAAAGTCTTCTGAAAAAAGATCTAAATTTTTTGTGGAAAGAAGATGGTAAAAAGGCTTTTCAAGGAATTAAGGGTGCCATTGCCAAAGCCCCTGTTTTGGCAAGTCTTGATTATTCAAAGGATTTCATGATTTTTTCTTTTGCTTTTGAAGATACCATTGCTGGTGTTTTATTACAAAAGAATAAGGAAGGTCACGAACAACCTATTGCTTTCATGAGTAGAGCACTTCAAAATTCTGAATTAAATTATACTACTATGGAAAAGCAAGCCTATGCCTTGGTCAAGTCTCTTAAGCATTTTAGGACTTATGTGGGTTATTCTAAAATCATTGCTTACGTCTCGCATTCCGCGATTAAAGATATATTAACTCAAACCGATTGCTTAGGGACTCGTGCTAGGTGGGTTACTAAAATTCAAGAGTATGATTTAGAAATTAGGCCCACCAAGTTAGTCAAGGGTCAAGGCTTGGCTGAAATGATGACCGAAGGTAATGAGAAAGCGCTTGGTTTGTTTTGTCTTAATGATGCTCCTTCGCTTGAGCTGTAAAGGTTATGAGAGCATGAATGGTATAAGGACATTATTTATTATTTGTTAAATCTTACATGTCCTGACCATTTAGTTGCTCATAGAAGAAGGGCTCTTAGATTAAAAGCCACTAAGTATTGCCTCGTGAAGGATGGCCTTGGATGGAGAAATCCTGAGGGGATAATAATTAGGTGTGTTGATGAGATTGAGTCTAAGAAATTGATTTCTGAGTTTCATTCAGGATTTTGTGGTTGTCATTATGCTGCTAGAACTACTGCCCACAAAATTCTGAGAGCTGGTTATTATTGGCCTTCAATTTTTTCAGATGTGCATAAATTTGTCAGAAGTTGCCAAGCCTGTCAACTATTCACTGGAAAGCAGAAGCTAGCTACCCTGCCCTTACAACCTGTGGTTGTTGAGGCACCTTTTCAACATTGGGGTCTGGATTTCATCGGGAAATTCCATGAAAATTCTAGCAATGACTATTCCTGGATTTTAACTGCCACTGATTATTTTACAAAATGGGTTGAAGCCATTCCTGCTAAGAATGCCAATGAAAAGGTCATTATGGACTTTATTGAAAATCAAATCATTACTAGATTTGGTGTCCCTGCCAAGAGCATTACTGATAATGCCAAGGCTTTTAGTTCTTTTGAATTTTCATCTTTTTGTTTTAAGTATGGCATTACATTATCTCATTCATCTAACTATTATCCTCAGGGTAATGGTTTAGCTGAGTCAAGTAATAAAAATCTTATAACCATTTTCAAGAAGATAGTAGGAGATAATAAGCGATCTTACGATAGCAAAATCAAGTATGCTTTGTGGGTGGATAGAATTACTAAAAATAAAGCTACTGGTAAAAGTCCTTTTGAATTTGTTTATGGCTTGGATGTAACTTTGCCTGTGCACCTTAAATTACCAGCTTACCAACTCCTTCAACATTTTTCCACTGATAAAGATGTTGTTCAAAATAGAATTGATCAGATTGTGGAGTTGGATGAAACTCGTAGGAAAACTTTAGATAATATGTGTAAGAATCAATCTAACATTAAGAAAAGCTTTGATAAATCATCTAGATCTAGATCTTTGCAGGTTGGAGACATGATATTACTTTGGGATCGAAAGAATGAAAAGCCCGGAAAACACAAGAAATTTGACAGTTTGTGGCTGGGACCTTATATTATCAGAGACATTGTTGGACCAAACTCATTCCACTTAAGCACGTTGGAAGGCGAACCACTTCAGTTACCTGGGAATGGCCAACTGCTCAAGTTGTTCTTTAGAGATGACATCTGATGCCATTGGGCATCCTTTGTATTTTATTTCTAACCTTATTCCTTGTCCTTTTAGCATTTCATTTTGTAGTTAGATTAGATTTACTTTTCATGTTAAGTAGAATAATAAATGATAGAAGAGCTTTTATTTTTCATGTGCTTAATGTTATATGATGATATTTGGATGGACACTACTTATGTAATTTTGTGTGTTGCTTGGATGCAGATTCTAGATTCTCACATTCCTTCAATGAAGCAACGTGTCCCCAATTAGAGCCAGATGTTGACCACACTTTGTCAACGACCCCATAGCAGTACACCCCCATTTTTTCAAATAGGACTCATCATGTTCAAGGTGTTCACGCCATTCAGATTTCATCGACAGTCGACAGTTTTATAAATGTTGTAAACCCATTCGGCATGTTTATGATGTAAATGATCTAAGTAAGACCACCATGTATGTAACAACCTAGGTAAGCCTAGTATTTTGGTGATGATTTCTATCCTAGGAGGTTTTTTGTCTCACTGATTCATTTGTGTTTCTCGACACGTGATCGACAGAGTTTTTCCCTCCAGCCTTACCCCAAAGCTAGGGTGGATTTTGTCATCAAGATGCTAAGTGAGTCTTAGTGTTCCTATCGAGTCTTTGTAAAAGTAGTTTGGGAATAATCCTAGCTAATTGACTAGATTATTTTATTACAAGCTGCTTGGTCTACTAGATCATGTTTTGAGTCGCAGAATTGGGTAGCCATTTGAGGGTCTATACGAATGGGTTTTCCCCCTTTATGTGTCTAAATGTATTTATCTTATGTTAAGATGGTTGGAAAAATAATTAAATCCCCTCTCAGTCATTTAATTAAATTTTCTAGTCAAATTAATTAAAAATCCTAAGCCAGAAATTTAATTAATTTTACGTCCTAGGTGAGTTAAAATTCTTTAAAGGCAAAATTCGTGGGTTCTTAAAAAATAAATTTTTAAAGGTCCCAGGCCAAGGGAATATTGAGAATTTCAAGAAATTTTGGACCCTTGGACCTTGGTGGTTAAGTCAAAGTCAAAATTTTGAGGTAATTAATTCAAAAATATTATTTTTGAGTTAATTAAAATGGAATTAAATGATAAATTCGGATTTCTTCAAAACTATAATTTCGACGGTCGAGATTAAAAGATGATTGAATCTTTTTCGACAGTCGAGATTATTTTGACATGGATCAACCGAACTAGCCATTGGAGATTTTATCTTATAAATTAGAGGTCTTTGTATATCATTTGCATCCGATCTTTGAATTGTGCACTTGTTCTCAGAAGCTCTTGTAATATTTTTGATGAATAAAGCATAAAGACTTTGGTGTTCCTTTTCTAGATCTATGTGGTGATATTTTCTATAAACTCTACTACTTTTATTGACATTTTGATAGTTGATGGCCTTTATGGATTGATCTGCATACAGGTATCTTGTGCAGTTTTTTAGTTTTCTAAAATTGCATTTTGATTTAACAGAAATATTAGTTATCTATTTTTCTGAAAGATCTTATGTTTATTTTTTAAATCTCTATCAATTTAAAATTCAGATCTAAGTGTGCAGAGATCATTTTTCAAGATTTGAGCGTTTGGGGAAGTCTACAGTTAGACCAACCGACTCTTAGATATCAGAAAATCTGAAAAAACTCATTGTTTCCTAATTCCCAAAGTTATCTTACGAAATTTTGTTTTTGCAGGGTCTTATTGAGCTTGTGCCCCTTTTAATCTCTCTTTTTATTAATCGTGCAGAAATGGTTTTAAATCTGGCCATGAGGGCCTATGATCTGTAAATTAGCACTGTAAATTCTGCAAATTTTTGCTAGGGTGTAAGGGTTTATTTTCTGTGCATAGTTTTGGTTTTGGATTCCTCGTTTTTTTTCGTTTTGTGCAGGTTTTACAGGGAGATTCTCGGAATTTGTTTTTAGATCTGAGCCAGATCTAGGCCCTAGAGGGTAAGATCTGGCCTTAGGATCAATTTTTTCTGCAGATTTGGGTGTTATTTTGCCTCAAAAGTGTAAATCTCAGGTGCATTTAAATCAATATTTTGAAAATCTGAGTTATACTGGTAAAAATTTACTGCTGATTGAAGAAAATTATTTGAAATTTGTGTGCCTGCAATTTGTTTGTTGCTGGCTTTTCACGCTGTCCGTACGGTCCCTGCCGCACAACTCTTTTCCCTTTACCCGCATCTCTAGTTTCATTTGCTAGACACATCTCTAGTTTCCCTTTACCCGTAGCCCTCGTCCTTCTAGTTTCATTTGCTAGACGCCCTCCTTTCGGTTGTCAGCCTTCATCGATCATTCCACTGCCATTTTTCCACGTTTTTGTTCCTTCTCCTCCACGTTGCCTTTCCATCTGCGGCAACTCCCTTTGATCTCCTCGCATCCCTCTCAACCACTGCCATTTTGGTCCACTCTTCCTCCTTTTCAACTTGTCGTCGACCTGCATCTCAGCCCTCCCTTCTGGCAGCCTTCCACAAATCCGTAGCCCTCGTCCTTCCAATTCCTCTCGCCGTCGCTTTCGAATTATACCTGCACATACAAACAAAAACAAAAAAAAAATATCATACGGCAGATCCAAATTTTATTTTCTAGATTTTCGATTTTTAAAACTTTAGATTTTTTTTTTTTTATAAGTTTGCTTTAGTCTTAGTTTTAGCTTTAAATTTTTATTTTTGTTTTTAGGTTAAAGTTTAGATTTCGATTTCATATTTTTGAAGATTGGTTTAGTTTAGGTAGTGTAGTTAAGGTAAGGTTAATTTAAATTTTTTAGATTTGATTTTTTTTTTTTTTTTTTTCACCTTTAGACTTTTTTACTCTTTTTTTTCACAAGCTTTCAAAAAAAAATAAAATCTAACACCCTTTTAACCATTCGATTTTGTTGAGTTTGTCAAGTCACGTTTAAACTTTAGGATTTGATTTTAGTTTTTAGATTTTGAAATTTTAAGATACAAAAAATGAATAAAAATTTTAAACTTTTTCATTTTTTTTTTAGAACTTTAGTTTTAGTGATATATGTATATTTGTTTGTGTGTGTGTGTGTGTGTGTGTTTTATAGTTTAATTAACTTTAGATTTAAAAAGAAAATATAAAAAAATATAAAAAAATTAAAAAAGCCCAAAAAGTTTTAAATTTTTAACTTTGGAAAAATTCTCAAAAAATTTAAAAATTTTACATAAACAAGGTGAGCTTTAAATTTCTTTCTATCTAAAGTTTGACTATATATTTCTGAATTGGATTTGTTTAGACTCATCATTTTAATTCGCAATTATTGGAAATGTATGGCATTTAAATTCGATGGTACCCTCATGATAATATTTTTGTTTCGAATTTAAATTGTTGGTTCAAAGTATTTTTATGGTTAGCTGTGGTTGATGATCATTTAATGAGCTCTCTTGAATTATAATTTTAAGTTGCTTGAAATTTAATTGCTTTAGTTAACTTTGAGAATATTTCAAGTGATGATAAATTGCATGTTTTTATCAAACATTGTTAATGCATAATTGTGAGGGTGTTTTATCGAATATCATTGTGGTGGATTGATTTTCATAGCAGTAGTTACTTATCAGATACTTGATTTTAATTTCATATGGGATTTTTTGACTCCACAAGGCACTAGTTTTAAAGCTTCAAATCTAATTGGATCTGTAAAATCTCTTTAATTTTAACAAGTACTTGGTCATCTAACTGTGTCTCTTGAATTGGTTGGTTTCCTACCAGTGCTCCTTCTTCATTTTCGTTAGGGTCTACCTTTCTTAGCTTGCAAGGAGATAACTTAGATAGAGAGATTGGAGATCAAGGTGACATCCCCCGATTTGAGCCGTTGTCGCAGTGCCTAGACATTCTGTGCGACAACACATCTCAAATTCTAGTTTCGTCATATGAAGTCCTAAGGTTTTCATTCCACATGCAAAACATCATGAGATGGGAGTCCCACTTTAAGTTAAACTAAAATGTAGTTTAACAAAGTAAAATGTAAATAAAGGTAAATGCCATTATAAATATAGTTACATGTCAAGTATAAGAATTAAGATCAAAAGTTATTGACAATTCCAGAAAGGAGGATGATCATTTTATTTTAGTGTACTTTTTATGGGTCTCGACAAACCGACCTATTCGGATTAGAAATATTGTTTGCTTTTGCTTTTTCATGTTTAATCACTGCCCTAAGGCTGAAAGTTCATATAGTAAAATTTGAGGAATTTTTAGGAAAGTGATGAAATTTTTGAAGTTGCATTAATTACCCTAGTTCAAGAAATTTGTACATGTGGAAACTGTTCAACTATAATATGGAAAATATGCAAGAGACAAGCAAGAGAGATTGAAAGAGATATGTATTATATCAATGTGCTTATAAACCATCTAAAGTGTGTTGGAAATATTGTTGTCTTTGATTTCAAAGTCGGGGAGACTACAGATGGCATAGCCATCAAATACGCTGATATACACCTTGACGGCATGGCACACGAGTGGTGGTATCATGGGATGATCACCCTGGGACATGACAGGATCACTTCATTCACATATTTTACAGAGAGGTTGATCGGGAGATTTGATAAGAAGGATTTAGAGCTGCATTTCAAAGAGTTGGTACGACTTAAACAACGAGTTTAATTGAAACTTATATTGCATATTTTTAGAGGCCTGTAGTGCTAGTGACTGATATTTCAGAAAAAAAGACTCATGGTGCTATTCATGGATGGTTTGGCAGAACCTTTGAGAGGTTGGATTAAGGTCCTCAATTCACCTACCTTGCAGGAAGTCATAAAAAAAACAAGGGACATGGAGGCTTCGACTTCAAGAAGTAAGTTTCAGTCCAAAGTGTTCCCAAATAAGAGGGATAAAGACAAAATACAAATTCAAAGAGAATCACGAAAGCCATGGAATGATTCTAACAGGTTAGATAGTGAACATGTAAATGACTTTAGAAGGAAGAATTTGTGTTTCCATTGTAGAGAGCCATGGGACCTGTCACATAAATGCAGTTTGAAACGAAAAGCTTAGCAGTTAAGAGTACTTTTCTGCTGAAGAATCTGCATCAGAAAAATCAGATCAGCAATCTGATTCAGAGAATAGTGATGAGGAGGACACTTCAGAGTAAGAGTCCTAGGATGATAGGGCCATAACACTACTCTCTAGTGCACAAAAGGAAATCACATTCAAGGTAAGAGGTGTAGTACAGGGGCAACGAGTTGTGGCTTTGATTGATATAGGGGCAACTCATAATTTCATTGATGAAAGGCTTGTGACTAAGAGGGGTTTGCAAACAGAAGAACATAGTGGGTTTAAGGTGATGGTAGCTTATAGGTAGAAGATTCCTTGTATTGGTAGGATTTCAACTCTAACATGGGGGACAATGATGTTAATTTTGGTATGGAATGGATGATGTCCATTGTGTAGGGTTCTCTTTCAATCTATAAAAGTTGGAAATGAAGTTTGAAAAAACAGGAAAGTAGTACTTCAAGGATTTTCAAATGGGAGGGCCTAGAGTGGTATCACTTAATGTTGAAAATTGTAACTAGGTTCAACCTTTATAATTACATGAAGAAATGATTTATTTGTCATAAAGAAAATTTGAGTTATATAACTTATATTAGGCCAGTGTGCTCATTTATTTGGCAACAAGTTCGTGGAGACAGAAAAATGTGAGTTTCTTCTGAGATAGATGACTGTAATAGGTATCCAAAGGTATCCAAATTATGTATCTGAGGAAGAAATATGAATTGTATATCTGTGGAAGGGAATCCAAATTATGCTCCTGTGGAAGACATCCAAACTCTAACTCTTATCTCCAGTGAAAGGCATATTCTGTTCAAGTCTTTAAAGGCTATCCGAGTTCTGTCTTGTGGAAGGCTCTGCAATAAATATACTATCCGAAGTTCTGTGAGAAAGGCATCCTGTTCAAGACAAAGATTACTACTGTAGAAGGCTGAGGTATGTTGCTGTTGAAGACTAAGAATTTTGTTATGAACAGTTGAAAGACGATTACAAAGGGAGGGTTGACTTGGCAATGGAGGGAACTAGTTATTGAACTGTATTTGATTTGGATTTCTCTTGACTCTATAAGGAAAGGATTGATGCGATTTCCCCCTTGGTGGGGTTTTGCCTTGGCCTTTGGCCTAATATCTTGTGTTCTTTGTCACTTGTGCACTACGATCTTAATGTTTTGATAATTACTCGATGAAGAAGATTAATAAACTAAGAAAGAAGAACAATAATAATGCTCACAAGTAATTATCTTGTTAAAGAATTCAATTATCACTAGAATTCTAACACTTAGGAGGAAGGAGTGACTAATTAGACATGACCAGGTAGAGTGAGCAGCAGAGTGTCTCATCATGCTAATGGTTCCTACAGCATCGAATGAGCAAAAGAACAATTACCATCTTGATATTCAGGGGTTGCTGTCCAAACATAGCAAGGTGTTTGGGAGTGTCCTTCAGAGAGTTCCTCCTGAGAGGGGAATCGAGCATGTCAAACCAATGATCACTACTCCTTACTGACATCCTAAGAGGCACAAGGATGAAATAGAAAAGGAAATTAAATGATTACTGGATATGGGGGACAAAAGACCCAACAAAAGTTCTTTTGTGTCAGCAATAATGTTGGTGAAAATGAAGGATGAAATGATGCAGATGTGCATTGATTACAAGGCCTTGAACTAGAAAACAATCAAGAACAATTATCCGATTTCCAGGATAGATGAATTGATCGATGAGTTGCATGGGGCATGATACTTTTCTAAGATAGATTTGAGGTTAGGGTATCATTAGATTTAGATGAGAGAAGAGGATATTGTGAAGTCTACTTTCCAATGTTGTAAACATCGACATCGACATAAAATCGACCATGGTCTGGAAAACCAAAAATTGTAAAAATCAAGAAAATATCAGTAAAAATCAACAAACATCAGCAAAATTAAGACACCACCAAAATATTGGTAAAAATCGGTAAACATTTGCTTAATAATTAAACCCTCATATCTGCTGCACCGGTTTTCCCGCATTAGGTTTTTTTGGGGATGTTAGTCCAAAATAAGTGTCCTTTGTGTGTTTGTCTCATTTATATTTCAGTACTTGATTTGTATATTGGTGTAGGATGCAATGTATTTGCATTAGTATTTACTGAATAATTCTGTAAATAACTTGTTAATCGAAGAACACAAGTAGGAAATGCAAATCAGTTAAACTGCAGTAGGATTTTTGTTTGTTAGATTCAGACATTTTCACAATAGCTTGTCAGACATCAGTAGCACAGAGGATGCTTTAGGGTCAGAGCAGTATGCAACAGGCATGTTGTCTGAGCACTTTCCTCGCTTATAGGGAGTATTTATTTTTGGTAGCATCGGAAGTGCTCTAAGTCTCCAAATATTTGGAGAGGCTTAGCCACATGTATTCCAAAGAACCCATTAATTGTTTGTGAAAATTCCACTCAGAATATGTTTTATTGTAAAAAATTAATTATTTTGATGGGGACCCTAAGTCTAAACTTCGGGAAATTAAATAATTAAAGGGTATTAATAAAACAGAGTGTGAATGATCTAGAAAAAGCGAAGATCAAGTCAACTTATAATCTTAGCCGTTGATTAGAGATCTAATCTCGTCGTTGATTTCTCAAGGAGAAGACTATAAAGGAAGGCTTGAGGGCCCTTTGGAAATACACACTGAGTGAATCTAGAGATAAAATTCTTCTGACGGAGCAGTGCTCGGACGAAGATCAGATCTAAGTGATTCCACCGTAGAGAGGGGCAGTGACAGTTTTTGTCGGAGGATCTTCTTCGAGACCAAGAATACTAAGCAGAGAAGCAACAGAACCAGCAAAAGAAGCAACGCAGCCTCTAGAGAGTGTGACGCCATACCCAGAAGGGGTGACACAGGCCCATGCAGGGTAGACGTAGAGGCAACACATTGTTTTCGAGAGATAGTCCGAGATTTGCTGGGAGATCAGGGTTCTGAGTCGGGAGGGCTAGAACTAGACTTTCCGAGGAGCATATCAATCCCAAAGAGGAGGTGACGCAGTCCACAGAGGTCCAATGCAGGCCTACGCAACTACTGCCCAGAGGCAGTGCAGAGGGTGATGGGGTTTTGTTAGTTCAGCTACAGGATCAACTGGGACTTACAATGTGAGGTAAAACTCACTATATTTTTGTCTATCGTGATTTCTCTATATTGGATGGCCAACAAGGCATCTAGAGATTGTGTTCAGAAACTGCTTCTTAATAATAACAAACCCTCAGATCTGCTGCACCGGTTTCCTGCATTGGGTTTTTTAGAGGATTTTCGTCCAAAATAAAGGTATCTTATGTGTGTATTGTTCTTTGCTCAGTTTCCTTGTTTCAGAATCATATTTAATTAAGTGTAGGCTACTTCAGTGATTTACTTCAATATTTCATGAAGAAATCTGAAATAACTATGTAATGTAATTTATAAAGTAGGTGAAGTAGATTCAGCTGGTTGCTGTAGGATTCCTGAGATTGTTAGATCTAGGAATTTTCACACCTGCTACCTTTCAATCTTGTATGAACCATGTGTTCCGTGGTCAGCTGAGGCGTTTTGTCTTAGTGTTCTTTGATGATATACTCATTTACAACCAGACATGGGAGGAACACCTCCAACACTTGTGAGGAAGTGCTACACATACTTGAGGAGCAACAATTGTACGCAAAGATGTGCAAATGTGAGTTTGGACTAACTGAGATGTTGTACCTTAGGCATGTGATAGGAGAAGTTGGGGTGAAGGTGCATCAGGAGAAGATCCAGGTCATATTAGTTTGGCCAACACCCAGGAATGTGACAGAGTTGAGGGGCTGAGGGGCTTCCTGGGTATTTGCACTTATTACAGGAGGTGGGTGAGGGGATTTTCACAGCTAGCAACACCCTTTACAGATTTGACAGAGTGGCGCTTTTGAGTGGATGCAGATAGCAGAGGAGACATTCGAGAGGCTCAAGAGGTTCATGAGCATCTGTCTAGTTTTGGCTTTGTCGGATTTGACACGGCCTTTTGTGTTGGAGTGTGATGCTTCCAGCGAAGGTGTTAGTGCAGTGTTGACGAAGGGAGGCCATCCCATTGCGTTTGAGAGCAGGGAGTTGCTGCCTCATGAGAGGCTGTATTCAGTGTATGTAAAGAGTTGCTGGCAGTGATGCATGCGTTGGAAAATTTGAGACAAGATCTTGTGGGAAATTGATTCAAGGTTAAGACGGATCATAACAGTCTCCGTTTCTTCCATCAACAGCAGTCATTGGAGGAGAGACATCAAAAGTGGGTGAGTAAGCTCCAAGCTTATGACTTTGAGATAGAATATGTGAAGGCTAAATGCAACATTGTAGCTGATGCCCTTTCACGTAGACAAGCAACATTGTACTGATGGATTTCACGCAGGATTGGAAGGCTCAACTGTTGATTGAGTATTCCAAAGATAGGAAGGCATGCGAGACCTTGGATGGTACACACAGGGATGACTGATTCTGAGTGATGGATGACATGATCTATTACAAGAATCGGATATATTTGGTCCCAGGATCTCAATTGAGGCAGAAGGTCATGCAGGAAGCGCATGATTCTCCACTAGCGGGGCACCCAAGTTTCCTCAAGACCTACCGCGCTGTCAGGGAGAGATTCTCTTGGAGGGGTCTCAAGGGAGATGTTCTGTGACATGTGAGAGAGTGCATAGATTGCCAGAGGAACAAGGTGGAGCTGTCACATCCGGCCAGATTGTTGTAGCCACTTCCCATTCCGGAGAGGAAGTGGGAGACTGTGTCGATGGATTTCATAATGGGACTACCAGCAGTGCAGGGGAGAGACTGTGTTTATGTAGTAGTGGATAAACTAACGAAGTTTTCCCATTTCTTCGCTATCTCTTCGAGATCTTCAGCCTCCCATGTGGTTGAGTTGTTCTTTAGGGAGGTCTTCTGATTGCATGGACTCCCCAAGACCATTGTGAGTGACAGGGACAACAGATTCATGGGAGCTTTTTGACAGGAGTTGTTTCTTTTGGTGGTGACTGAGCTCACACCCAATGCTAGTTATCATCCCTAGATCGACGGGCAAACAAAGATTGTGAACAAGTGGTTGAAGGGGTACCTACGCAATTATGTGACAGGGCAACAGAGAGTGGGTCAAATGGCTGCATCTGGGGGAGTTCTGCTACAACACGACTTACCACATGTCTATTGATATGTGACAGGGCAACAAAGAGTGGGTCAAATGGCTGCATCTGGGGGAGTTATGCTACAACACGACTTACCACATGTCTATTGGTATGTCGCCTTTTCGAGATCTTTATGGATATGATGCACTCACTTTTTCTGATATGGTTTTTGGAGACAACAGGGCCCAGGGGCCTAGGATTGGGTTCAAGAGAGCCAAGAGATTCTCCGAGCTCTCAGGAACAATTTTCAAGTAGCCCAGAATCAACAGAAGATATATGCTGATAAGCACAGGGTGGAGAGGCAGTTCGAGGTTGGAGACATGGTTTACTTGTGCCTGCAGCTGTATAGTCAATCTTCACTCATGCAGAAGGGTGCAGAGAAATTGCAACCTCAATTTTATGGACTTTACTGGGTGGTGAGGAGAGTTGGTGAGGTGGCTTATGACCTGGAGTTGCCTTTTGAGAGCTGGATCCATAATGTATTCCACGTCTCATGCCTGAAGAAGGCGTTGGGGTAGCAGGTAGTAGCTGCAACAGAGTTGCCTCCCTTGGATGATGAGGGGCATTTGGTTTTGACACCGAAGCTTACCTTGGATACTAGGGGGAGGAGGTTGAGGAACAAGGTGGTCTGGGAGCACCTGGTCAAGTGGAAGGATTTGCCGGAGGAGGATGCTACATGGGAGAATGAACATAACTTATAACATCCAGTTTTGTAGTTGCTTGGGGTCAAGCAACATCCGGGAGGGGAGGACTGTAATGTACCTTCCTAAATTTTTCTAATGTTTGGAAAATACATTTTTGTCAAATATGAATTATTTAGCTTAAAGTACCTTTTTGTGGCCAACATAGGAGAAAAAGAATAAATTAAATTATTAGTGGAGGATGGGACCTGTTGATTTTTGGGTATTATCGGATATGCTCTAGCTTCGAAACTTTGTGGAGGGGCTAGGACACATGAGATCTCGAAGACCCATAAATCGTTTGGAGAAATTCCACTCGGAGCTTAAGTTATTCAAATAATTAATTATTTTAATGGGGACACTAAGTCTAAATTTAGGGAAATTAAATAATTAAAGTGAATTAATTTAACATGTGAGTGAGAATGTTCTGACTAACAAAGACCAAGTCTTTTCTAATCTTAGTCGTCGATTAGAGATTAGATCACAACCGTTGATTCATCAACAGGAAAAGGTATAAAGGAAAGGCTTGGGGTCTGTTGGAGAATACACACAGAGACTAAATTTAGAGATTGAATTCTTCTGATGGAGCAGTGCTCAAACGAAGATTAGATCTGAGTAATTCAGTGCAGTGAGGGGCAGTTCGACAGTGGGACTTTCATCCAAGGCCGAGAATGTTGAATTTTGTAGCATCAGAAAGTGTTCCAAGTCTCAAACTTTGTAAGGAGGCTTGGACATCAGTATTGCAAAGAACCCAGAAACCGTTTGTGGAAATTCCACTCGGTTCATGACTTATTAAAATAATTAATTATTTTAATGGAGACCCTAAGTCTAAACTTAGGGAAATGAAATAATTAAAGGGTATTAGTAAGTTAGAGTGTGAATCTTATAGAAAACAAAGATCAAGTCAAGTTTTAATCTTAGCCATTAATTAGACTTCTAATTTGGGCCGTTGATTCACCAATGAGAATATTATAGAAGAGGGCTTGAGGGTCATTTGTAAAACAAGCTGGGCATACGCTCAGTACCCGAAGGATATCAATTCTGAAGTAAGAGAATTCGATCTTAGTGGGAGAGTTGCAGGGAAGAGGTTTGTAGAAGTAGGAGGAGGAGGGAGTCAGCAGTGACTGAGGTCAGGGACAGAGGGACGTAGTCGGTCACAGGAGGCAGCTCTGGGCTGCAGCGCAGTGAACCCACACAGAGCCTGCGCAGACTTACGCAGTCCAACGCAGGGACTGCGCAGAGAAACACGCGGACAGACACAGGAGATAGCAGAGGTTGATCAGGGTGTCAGGGATTTCTCGGGAGGAGCCAAGAATTTTTTCTTAGGTGTTTCAGAAATTTCTGCCAGTATATTCCTTGTAAAGAAATCATTTGCTAAAGAATTTAATAAAACCCTCATTTGTTGCATCGGTTTTCTTGCATTGGGTTTTTCCGGGGACGATTGTCTAAAAATAACTGTGTACATGTGATTGATTCTTGTGCTTATGTCCTTTACTGTTTACTTCTATGCATATATATTTGTGAACATTGCAGTAGTATTTATTTCGATATTTACCGGTAGATTTCTGTAAATAACTTATTGAAATATAAAGTAGGAGAAATAAATCTATCACTGCAACTGTATAGTTTTCAGATTGAAAAGTTCACATGGTATCAGAGCCAGAGATGAGTAACATGATCGACGAATTGACTAGTGGACAGAAGTCTACCGCTGCAACAGCAACGTAGAAGGGTTCACACAGTTCTCCTGGGAGGGAAAGAAGCATGATAGAACATATGGATCACCATGTTTCTATTTTGGCATCTAGACTTGAAGAAGAATTTGCTTGCGTATCAAGCACTGCTTCTTCTAATGTCTGGTATATTCACAGTGGAGCTTCTACTCACATGACGGAAGTGCGGGAATATTTTTTCGACTACTGAGAGGAGCAGATGAGTTTTAAAATAACCACAGGTAATAAAGAAAAATGTACCCCTATTGGGAGAGGTACTGTAGTATTTCAGACCGAGGCTGGAATTAAGATCCGGGCCACTAACGTACTTCATGTGCCCGGGTTGGGGATGAACTTGCTCTCAGTGTCTCAACTTCAAAACCGAGGTTATGGCGTTTACTTTATTCGCAATAGGGTCTACGTCAAACACCCCAGTTGGAAGAAGAAGGCACATATCGGGGTAAGAACCAACAAACTTTACAAGTTGCAACTTGAATCCCCAATGGCACTGGTTGGCAACATTGATGAAATGGACCTGAATGAGCTATGGCACAGAAGAATGGGACATTTGCATCATGAGGCATTAAAAATTCTCCAGAAGGCCGTCACCGGAGTTCCGGAGCTAAGCACAAAACTAGATGATGTATGCAAGGGGTGCATATTGGGAAAATATGCCAAGGTAGCGTATCAAAGAAGCAACAATAGGGCCAAGGGTGTATTGGACTTGATACGCTCGGATATCCGTGGACCAATTTCCATTTCAGGAAAACCTGGATCTACTTTTTGAAGACCAAGGATGAAGTCTTTCGTCGGTTTAAAGAGTTTAAGGCTTTGGTGGAAAATTTGACAAGAAAGCAGATCAAGTTGTTGCGTTCAGACAATGGTGGTGAATACATAGATAAGGAATTCACTGGGTTCTGCGCAAGGGAAGGTATCAGAAGAAAGTGGACAACTCCATACAATCCGGATTAGAATGGTGTTGCAGAAAGGAAGAACAAGACTATTGTCGAAGCGACAAGGGCAACGCTGTATGACCAAGACATGCCAAATTCCTGTGGGTTGAAGCTTGTAATACATCTATCTATGTTCAAACCAGGACTCCTCATGCTGCATTGGGAAAGATCACGCCGGAAAGTGTCTTCACTGGCAGTAAGCCTGAAGTGAGTCACTTTAGGATCTTCGGCAATACAACTTACTTCCATGTGCCTAGTGAGAAGAGGAAGAAGTTGGAAATAACTGCGAAAAAGGGGTATCTGGTAGGATACAGTGAGAATGCAAAGGCATATTGCATCTACATTCCTGAGAGCAGGAAAGTCATAGTGCGGAGGGATGTGAAATTCATGGAGGAGAAGGCCTTCAAAAGATCTCGCGAGTTGCCTTCTGCTACGCAGTCTGAGGAGGATCTGCTGGTTCAGCCTCAACAACCAATGACAGAGAATTTAGTTGCCTCTCCAAGGCATGGGGATCCAAGGGACGTGTCTCCCGAGGATTTGCAAGAGGGAGAGTCTGTAAATCCGCCCACCACCAGTGGAAGAACGAGCAGGGAGCTACAAAAAATTCTGAAAGATGTTGAAGACTTTGTCAGAGTCCCCCGAAATGAGAAGAGACAACGTGAGCAGCCTGAGAGGTATCAAGCCTTGGTTGCTCAAGTCGGAGAACCTTCCAGTTTTCGGGAAGCAGTTCAACACTAGGTGTGGGTAGATGCAATGGTGGAAGAGTATAGTTCCATCATGACGAATGATGTCTGGGAGGTGGTCCCCAGACCTCAGGAGAGATCAGTTGTAGGATCCAGGTGGATCTACAAGGTCAAGTATGCTGCAAATGGCAGCATTGAGAAATTTAAAGCCAGGTTTGTGGCTAAGGGGTATGCTCAGAAGGAAGGGATCAATTATGAAGAAACCTTCGCCCCAGTAGCCATATACACTTCTCTTAGATCCGTGATATCCCTTGTTGCGCAGATGGGATGGGAGATTCACCAGATGGACGTCAAGACGACATTCCTGAATGGGGTGATAGATGTTGATTTATGGTTTCATCAGATGTGCTCTAGCCTTGTAACTTTGTATATAGGCTAGGACACATGTTGTCCATAAAACCCAGAAATGGTTTTGGAAAATTCCACTTAGAGATGGTTTAATTAAAATAAGTAATTTTTTTTTAATGTTTTCCTAAGTCTAAACTTAGGGACACTGATTAATTAAAGTGTATTTATTAAACCAAGTGTGAATCTTCTAGATAAAGTCATGGATCACCTCCAAGTTAATATTAGCCCTTGATTATGATTTAATATTGGCCGTTGAAGGTTCAACAAAAGAATATAAGGAGGGTGAGGGGCCTATGGAAGACACATCAGAAAGAGAAAGAATCAAGAGTTCGATTTCTTTAGTGAGAGGAAAAATTGAAGTGATTCTCATTTTGCAGAGAGGGGAAGGTGAAATCTCCAAGAGGGAGAATTCTGAAGCATAGAGAGTACAAAAAGAAAGTGAGAAAGGAGCCAGAGCTTTAGCGCAGAATTACCCTAATAGCAATTACATTGGGCCAGCGCAGAGAAGCAGAGGGAGTTTTCGTTTTTTGTTGAAGGAGTAGCTGAGGGTTCATCCGGTGTCAGGAGGACATTTTGGGAAGGAAGGAGCACTCGAGTCTCATACATCAGCAAACACAGAAGCAACCACGACAAGCAGTAGAAGCAGTGACGCAGTGACAGCGTGAGTGACGCAGTCACTGCGCAGAAATCACGCAGAGCCAGTCAGAGTGGGTGCAGATCAGTGTCGGAACTCAAAAGGTGATGTGAGAAGAATCTCACTCAGTCTTTTCTCATCAGGATTCTTCAGGTGATTGATTGACATTTACAATCACACATTTGTACTCAGAATTTCTGCATAATAAAGAAACCCTCTGACTGCAGCACCGGTTTTCCCAAGTTGGGTTTTTCGGGGGACAATTGTCCAAAAATAACAGTGTCTGTGTGATTACTTGTACTATTTTTATATGTGATTTGTTAATCGTGAAGTCTGCAACATATTTTATTTTGTTATTTAACACGAGAAATGTTAAATAATTGTGTTTGACAATGCAATTGAAGAAATTTAATAAGTAGCTGCAGTAGGGTTCTTCATTATAGAATTTTCACAATAGAGGAAGAGGTGTATATAGAACAACCAGAAGGCTTTGAGACACATGATCATAAGACTCATGTGTGCAGACTAAAGAAAACATTGTATGGTTTGAAGCAAGCTCCTAGAGCCTGGTATGGTCGAATATACAACTACTTGCAGAAAATGGGATTCGTCAAGAGTGACGCAAATCCCAATCTCTACTATCTGAGGGTAGGGAGTGAGCCTTTGATATTGGTTTTATATGTAGATGATCTATTCTTGACAGGATCATCGAGGCTCATCACAGACTGTAAGAAGAATTTGATTGAGGAATTTGACATGAAGGATCTAGGGCTGATGCACTATTTTCTGGGGTTGGAAGTTTGGTAGCAGAAGGGGGAGATCTTTCTTGGTCAAGGAAGATATACTACAGAGATTCTGAAGAGATTTCAGATGGAGGATTGTAGACCCATGACAACTCCAATGATCACCAATTGCAAGAAAATCGACATGTCAAAAGATGGTGAGGCTGATCCTACATTGTATAGGCAGCTCATAGGATCGTTGATGTATTTGGTAAACACAAGGCCATACATCTGTTATGCTGTAAATATGCTCAGTCAATTCATGGTAGAACCTAAGAGGGCTCATTGGGCAGCAACCAAGCATGTTCTCAAGTACCTTCAAGGAATAGTCGAGCTTGGATTGAAGTACACCTGTAGCAGTGATGTCAGGTTGAGTGGGTTCATCGACGCAGATTGGGTTGGGAGTTTAGTAGATCAGAAGAGTACCAGTGGGTATTGTTTCAGTCTAGGATCAAGAATGACTTTCTGGTGCAGTAGGAAACAAAAGTCTGTGGCACTGAGCTCAACAGAGGCAGAATATATGGCAGCTAGCACAACTTCGTGTGAGGCCATATGGCTTCGAAAACTGCTTGAGGCAACACATTGTTTTCGAGAGATAGTCCAGTCAGAGTATCAGTAAGGGAAATGAAGTAATTAAAGGGTATTAGTAAGTCAGAGTGTGAATCTTCTAGAAAACAAAGATTAGGTCAAGTTTTAATCTTAGCATTGATTAGACTTCTAATCTGGGCCGTTGATTCACCAACAAGAATATTATATAAGAGGGCTTGAGAGTCATTTGGAAAACAAGCCGGGCATACACTTAGTACCCAAAGGAGATCAATTCTGAAGTAAGAGAATTCGATCTCAGTGGGAGAGTTGTAGGGAAGAGATTTGCAGAAGTAGAAGGAGGAGGGATTCAATAGTGACTAAGGTAAGGGACAGAGGGACGCAGTGGGTCACAGGAGGCACCTCTGGGCTGAAGCGCAGTGAACCCACGCAGAGCCTGCGCAGACTTATGTAGTCTAGCGTAGGGACTGCGCAGAGAAACACAAAAACATGCACAAGAGATAGCAGAGGCTGATCAGGGTGTCAGGGATTTCTCGGGAGGAGCCGAGGATTCTGTCTTAAGTGTTTCAGAATTTATATGCCAGTATATTCCTTGTAAAGAAATCATTTGCTGAAGAATTTAATAAAACCCTCATCTGCTGCACTTGTTTTCTCGTATTGGGTTTTTCCGGGGACGATTGTCCAAAAATAACTGTGTACAATGATTGATTCTTGTGCTTATGTCCTTTACTGTTTACTTCTCTGCATATATATTTGTGAACATTGCAGTAGTATTTATTTCGATATTTACTAGTAGATTTCTGTAAATAACTTATTGAAATAATAAGTAGGAGAAATAAATCATCACTGCAACTGTATAGTTTTCAGATTGAAAATTTCACAGAGAATACAATAGTAGAAGGCAGATCAGCACCAGGAAGGACAACGCAACTTAGAGAAGGTGACGCCGAGCCAGCAGGGTTCACGCAGGAGTGACACAGAGCTAGAGAGGGTGACACAGTCACCAGAGCAGCTGCACTGGCGTTTCTATGGGGCATATCGGGCAGCCATCCAATAGATCGATTTTTGTGTCGGGAAGGCTCACGGAGAGGGTGACACAACCACTAGGAGAGGTGACGCAGTCTCAGCGCAAAGCTAGCTGCAACCACTGCTGCGTAGCATTGGGGACTGCGTAGTCACCTATGGGGTTTCTTCATTCTACTGCTGGATCCGCCAAAATATTTGTCTCCATATAGAGATACTTCTACTGAGGATTTTCTCTTTTGGGTGAGCCAGACTTGGCACCCTAGATTGTATTCAGAAATATGCATAATAATATAAACCCTCATATCTGCTGCATCGGTTTTCTCGAATTGGGTTTTTACGAGGACAATTGTCCGAAAAAATTGTGTCCTTTATTTGGTTGTTGCTCTTATTTTTCAGTACCTTATATGTATAATTGTGTAGGCTGCAGTGTGTTTGCATTAGTATTTTTATTGAATATTCAAAAAAATAACTTGTAATTTAAATAAGGCAAGTAGGTAATGCAAATCTGATTTACTGCAGTAGGATTTTTGGTGTAGATTCATAAATTTTCACATGGTATCAGAGTTGTTGCAAATCAAGTAGAGCTAAAGCCATCAACGAAGAGACAAAGGGAAAATTTTGTTGCAGGAAAGTTGTTGTCCTGAGTGACAACACAGATCCAGAAGAGGCAAGGAAGGGTGACACTGTCATTAGAGGGGCTCACGCAGAGCCTGTGTTAGCTAGCTAGGGTGATGCTGTAGCTACGCAGAGGAAGCACATTGTTTGTTGGGCCAACATAGAGGTTTTGAGCCTTCGTCTTTCTGGTTCGTGGCTGGAAGAGCAATTCATTTTTATTCAGGAGTTGCTGGTGCGACATTGTTTCTATTGGTGCAGAACAATGTCTAGTGGGGCTATGGAAAAGTAGGGGAAGCAATTCCTCAGAAGATTTCTTGGCAAGAAATCTAGATGTAGTGTTGAGCAACAACAAAGAGTGATCAGAGAGGACTAATTCAATATCAGTTGGCAGAGGGATTTCCATGAAGGAAATCGAGTCTTAGGTGGGGAGCTTGTTCCTTAGAGGGTTTTTAGCGCCAAAGAAACCCAGATCCGAGCTTTTGTTGGGGCTGCAGCAAGAGAGGGAGAAGAGAGATCAGGACAGGTTGGATGGAGCTTCCAACTTTGTCATCTGGAAGGCCAGGATCCTGTCATTGTTGGATGATCATCGCATCAAGGATCATGTCTTGTATGCAGTTGTTGTTCCTGTTGATGCTGATCCACTCAAGAAGTAGGAGGAGGCTCAAGCGAAGACAAAAAGCTTGATCATGGACAGAGTCAAGGATCATGTGATCCCACATATTGCCAAGAAGAACACGAAAAGGGAAATGTGGACTTCCTTGACCTCGATGTACTAGAGAACCTCCATCGAGTGGAGGATGTTGCTTGAGAATCAACTGAGACTGTTTCAGATGCAGAAGGGAGAGGAAATTGACCCCTTCCTTATCAGATTGTGAGAGATTCGAGATCAATTGGCTTCCATAGGGGCTACACCAGATGCAAAAGGGAGAGGAAATTGATCCCTTCCTTATCAGATTGCGAGAGATTCCAAATCAGTTGGCTTCCGTAGGGGCTACACCAGATGATGGACTTATGGTCATGACTGCCCTGAATGCAGTCACAAAAAACTGGGAAACCTTTGTCCAAGGTATTTTGGGCAGAGCAATTCTTCCAAACTGGGAGGATATGTGGGCAGTTCTTCGACAAGAAGAGATCAAAAGGTTGACCAAGGTACGAAGCAGCAGTACGAGGATCAAGATCAAGGAGGAGGAAGAGGAAGATGCAGCTCTCGCATCTAAGGAACATCATGGGCAACAAATAAGGAAGAAGAAGGACCTCTCGAAGGTCAGATGCTTCAAGTGTGGTGAATTGGGACATTTCGCCACATAATGCCCTTAGAAGAAGGGCAAAGAAGATTTTGATTCGAAGGTTGCTATAGCAAAGGATGATGATGGAGATGATGACAATATTTCCATGAGTGTTCATGTGCCTTGAGAGAAGAGGTGGGGACACATTGATCTGTAGTTATTTCGAACTGTAGTGTGTGGGGCAGGATCCTTGAGGTGCCCAAACTCTTGGATCACATACGAGCTATAGGAGCCCTTAATGACAGTATTAGGATGACTAGAGTCGGTGTGAGGAATATGGAGCAACAATGGCAGAGATAGGACGCTGAAGACTGAAGCAGGGCAGAGTAGAGGCAGTAGCAACAACGCAGTGGTTGATGGACTTCAACAGCGCAATGCAGAGCAGCAACAACGCAGAGCATCAAAGGGTCAGTGCAAAATTAGCAGCAGAGGGAGCTTCACCATTAAGATGCATCCAGACTGACTTGTATTTCATGTTTTTAGGTGGGTTTTCAGTTACTTAACTCTCAGCAACTAAGTTGCAGTGCAGCAGTTAGCAGCGGCAGTGCTATGGGCAGCATGATGCAACATTTGAGAGGGAGTTGTAGTACAGATGAGGACGTGATAAGTGGCAGTGTCATGGGCACAGAAGGACCGATGTCGTGGATCAGGGTGATGCTTCTGGTGTAGAAGTATTGCTAGAGCACATTCCTCGCTAAGAGGGAGTGTTGATTTTTGGGTGGCATTAGATGTGGTCTAGCTTCGAAACTTTGTTGAGGGGCTAGGCCACATGAGATCTACAAGACCCAGAAATCGTTTGGAGAAATTCCACCCAGAGCTTAAGTTATTCAAATAATTAATTATTTTAATGGGGACCCTAGGTCTAAGCTTAGGGAAATTAAATAATTAAAGTGAATTAATTTAACATGTGGGTGAGAATGTTCTAAGTGACGAAGATCAAGCCTTTTCTAATGTTAGTCGTCGATTAGAGATTAGATCAAGATCGTTGATTCGTCAACACGAAAAGGTATAAAGGAAAGGCTTGGGGTCAGTTGGAGAATACACACAGAGACTAAATTTAGAGATTAAATTCTTCTGACGGAGCAGTGCTCAAACGAAGATCAGATCTCAGTAATTCAGTGCAGTGAGGGGCAGTTCGACAACGAGATTTTCATCCAAGGCCGAGAATACAATAGCAGAGAGGCGGATCAACACCAGGAGGGATAACACAGTTTAGAGAGGGTGACGTAGAGCCAACAGGGCTCATGTAGGAGTGACACAAAGCCAGAGAGGGTGATGCAGTCACTAGTGTAGCTGCGTTCGGGTTTCTGTGGGGCAGATTGGGCAACTATCCAACAGATCGATTTCTGAGACGGGAAGGCTCATGGAGAGGGTGACGCAACCAGTAGAAGAGGTTACACAGTCTCAACTTAGAGCTAGCTGCAGCCATTGCTGCACAACGCTGGGGATTGCGCAATCACCTATGGGGTTTCTTCATTTTTCCTTTGGATCCGCCAAAATATATGTTTCCGGATAGAGGTACTTTTGTCGAGGATTTTCTGTTTTGGGTGAGCCGGATTTGGCACCCTAGATTGTATTAAAAAAATTTCATAATAATAAAAACCCTCAGATCTGATGCACCGATTTTCCCACATTGGGTTTTTTTCGGGGACACTTGTTCGAAAAATTTGTGTCATTTGTTTGGTTGCTCTTATTTTTCAGTACTTGATCTGTATAATTGTGTAGGCTGCAGTGTGTTTGCATTAGTATTTCTATTGAATATTCAGAAAATTAACTTGTAATTTAAATAAGGCAAGTAGGTAATGCAAATCAGATTTACTGCAGTAGGATTTCTGGTGTAGATTCAAAAATTTTCACGGGATCCACAAGGAAAGCGTATTGGAAAAGAAAGCAATTCGAATTCCCTTGGGCAAATCAAATTGGTGGAGGGACCCACAAGTTTTGCATGGCCAACACTTATAAAAGGAAGGTTTGGAGGAGGCACTGGCATCATTTGTATATTCAGAAAATCAAATTGTCTTAGCTGTTTAACTGAGCCAACGTTGTGCTGTTTAGCATAGGAGCTTCCCAAGGAGAGAAGTTCATCCCTTCTCCGGTTGACTTTGAGTTCCACTCAAGAAGGGCTCTATCAGTACTTTGTGACCAGGAGAGACAGATTCAGCATGTCCCACGCATGTCTGGAGAGGCTGGGATGCAGTGAGTGTTGGTGTTGCGCAGTAGAGGGAGTTAGCCAATGTTGGAGGAGCTTGGTTGTGGAGAAATCACCCAGAGCAACTACAAGAGGAATCATTGAGGATTTTCAGGAGTCTTGTAGCAGTTTCAGCCCCTAAAGGACCAACCACACACAGTTTCCTTCATTCATTCTCCAGGGATTGCGTCATCCACCCAGTGACTGCGTAGTCATAGGAGGGAAGCAGTTTGGAGCAGCATTTGTCGGAGGAGTTAGGATTTGAGGAGTTGGGGGTTTGATTGGAGATATATTTCAGGAGGTTCGCTGGTATTTTGGAGGGCAGAAATCTACAGGAGCAGCTACAACAACAAAATTCGAAATTGAAGAAGGGCCAAGCAGAGAAGGATCCAATTTTGAAGGTTGGAAGTTGGGGAAAACCTTTCTTGTTTTTTTTGGGTTTTGGGCAAGGATCACCTTCCCAAATTCCTAAAATTTAAGGGCATTATTCAGTGGGAAAATCAAGTGCCAAATTTAGCCAACAATTGCAAAAAGCCAAGGATAGCGCAGTTTCCAGGAGTGCAGATTATTATAGCATCTTTACCTTTTGCTGTTGATCACCTGAAGCTTGTAGCTTGCCTTGTGAAAGCCTAGGTGCACTCATTCCATCTCATATTGTACTCCAACTGAGCATATTAATAAAATTGGCTTTCTGGGCATATTTTCTTGTATCTGTGTTGCTGAAGTAAAATTTTTGTGTTAAATTTATTTCATGTTTCTTATATCACTGTAAATTTTCTATTTGGAACATTACATATAGTCATATCTGAAATTGTTCCTATGGTTGTTGTGGTTGGATCTTGGTGTTCTTCTATTTTCTAGCCAATCATGAGCATAGTGGCCATGCTTATGGCAATTGTAGCATTGAACTTTTGACAAGTCTCTGTTCCATTTATAGGAATTGCTGGTTCTAGGAGCGGGCTTTATTGAAAAGTGATGACCTCTTTTTCCTTTTTGCTTCTTTCCTTGGACGACAAAGGAAATAGGTTCTCCCTCTTTATGCTTGGGAATTCTTCCTTTGGAAATCTTTCTGGTCTCTTCTTGAGTGCACTATCCTAGGAACTCATCGAATGTGGGAAACTTATCATTGCTGTAGATGGTAGTAATAAAAGTTTCCCAAGTTGGAGAAAGACGTCCAAGCATAATCAACGCCAACTCTTTATCAGATAAAATTTCACCAACAATTGACAACTAATCCTTGATTCTTGTTATCTTCATGAAGTATGCTTGAATAGTCTCTCCTCTATTCATCTTAATGTCATTGAGTTGATTATTCAAAGCAAGTATTTGACTCAAGTTGTTTACTTGATACATTCCAATCAGTTTGTCATACATTTCCTTAGATTCTTTCAACTTGGAGACATAGGTGATGAGATTGTCTCCAAGAGAAACAAGGATGATCTTCTTATCCTTGACTTCTCCCTTCTTGAATCTGGCCTTGATGACAACATTCAAATTTTCTAGTGGTTCTACTACCTCGCCTTCCACATATTCCAGTACATCATGTTTTGTTCTTCAAGAGTAATATCCAATCTTGCCTTCCATGGACCAAAATTTGAAGCATCATTCAACTTCTCTTCATTCTTGAAGTAAGAAGGAGACATCTTGATCAAGTCAAACAAATTTCAGCAACAAGTGAGATCTTCAAAGGAGCAGCAAGTAATATTAAAGCAACAACATCTCTTTGAATTAAAATTTCTGCAAAGGAGTGATAACTTTGATCTTCTTGGGCTTGTCTTCACCAAAGCTCTGATACCATGTTGGAATTCCAATGTTCTATGTTGAAACAATTACTAATTCCAAAAACTTCTTTCTGCTACAATATTAGTTGAGCAATTGTAGATAAAACATAAATCAAATGCACAATAGAAGACAACCAAGAACAAAATAGGACACAGAGAATTTAGGTCCAATGACTAGGGTAAAACCCAACCAGATTCTTCTTCTATTAGATATCAATTGTTCAACAGAGATACATAGTACAATGAGAGATTAAGAGAATTAGTAAGTTCACCCAAATTTGAACAAGTTGTAGCATGAAGATCACTAGTAGCAGCAACAGATGCAACACTGAATCAACCTTCCCTTCAATTGAATCAACATTGAAACATTGAAGCATTGAATCAACCTTGGCTCACAAAATTTTGTTCTTACTCTTCAAGTCTCTCTCTCTCTCTTTCTCTCTCTCAATCTTCTTCAAGTCTCTCCAAGTCTCTCTCTCTCTCTCTCTCTCACAATCTTCTTCAAGTCTCTCCAATTCTCTCTCTCTCTCAAGTTCGAATTCTTCTTTCACAATGCAAAAGTAGTAGTGGTTAGGTGAGAAGACATGAGACACATATATGGGAGGAGCAACGAATTCTTGTCATAAAGGAGGAGCAATACACATGCCTTTTGGAAGAGTAACATATACCATTTAGGGGAGTGTAATTCATGCCATTAAGGAGAGAAGCACATGCCTTAGTAACTTATGCCATTAAGAGAGGATTGCATGCCTTAGTTATGGAGAGTGTAACATATGCATTAAAGATAGCGTAAGGGGGATATTTTATGACATGCCTTTAATGAGTGTAAGACGAATATGCAAATGTATTTATTGAGTGCGTAAGAGAGTGTGTAACGTATCATTAAGAGAGAGAGAGAGAGAGTTACCTAGTGCCGTGTGAGTCATCAAGGAGAGAGGTACGAAGTGATTGAGGTGATGAAGTTAAGCTGACTTGTAATTCCTTTTAATAATAATATTATAGTATCATAAAGGATAATAATAATAATATTGATGATTAAGTCGAGATTGAACTATTTGGATTGATTAATGATAAGTTAAGTGATTTTCCTTCTACTATACTTGATTACCAATTGATGCAAGGTGATTTACTATTTTTGGAAAGTCATACTAGAGATGTTAGAAATGACTTTCTATTTTTAGAAGGTCACTCCAGAATTGTCAGAAATGAGATTTTATTTAAGGAAATTCATCCTTAAGCTGCCAATTTTCAACAAACTGGCCTAGCAAATTAGCAAATGCCATAGTTGACAGGAGGTCAAGTTTGTTGCCCTTTTTTGAGATTGAAGCTTATGTTTAATGCTTGATTTTTGATATGGTAGTTTGTATTGTGAACATTATGACATGGTGTAATTGGTGTTGAACCATTGTTGCGTTTCATAACTAAGGTCACAAGTTTGATTTACTTTTATTTTTCCGTTTTGTCAAAAAGTTAAGCAACTCAAAGAGGCACATTTGGAGATCTCATGTGTTCTAGCCCCCCCACAAAGTTTCGAAGCTAGAGCACATTCGATGCTACCCAAAAGTCAACACTTGACAATGAGAGTTCATCTTGAGTAGGGATAGGTTTATTGATTGTTATTGATACAAAGATGTTGAGCATAAACTGCTAGGGTTTGATATTGATCTACTTCTACATGTTGAGCTAGGGTTTCCAAGTATATGTTGATTTGTTGCATATTACTGCTAGGGTTTGACATAGGCACAAGTGACTTGAGCAGGATTATTGAGATAAGGCTTGTTGTTGATATTCAAAGGTTCATGCATTTAGACTAGCAAAAAAAAAACTATTGATGTAGTGAGTAGATCTATTTGTATTGCTGCTGAAGATCTTGTGCCAGTATTGCAGATTGACAGAGTTAGAATTTTTTTTAAACTTTTGATGATTGATATTGAGCACGGGTGGATCCGGTTTGAAAATATATGAAACATGGTTCGCCTTGGTGAGCTGAAGGTTGGAGGCTTCAGGGAAAGTGGTAGCTTGCTGAGTAGGGTGGCAACATAGTGCAAAGTAGGAAAGCGGAGTCTCCTTTAAGTCGGAGCCTGGGAACACTTCAGGGCAACAGGGTGGTGCTAGGGTAGGTTGGAGCCTACAAAGGGCATTGGAGTGTCCTTCAGTTGGAGCTGGTAAACATGGTGTTTGAGCATCCTTCAGGTTGGAGCTTGTAAACTAGGGTGTTGGAACTTGGGGCATCCTTCCAGTTTGAGGTGGTAAACCAGAGTGTTGGACCGTCCTTTAGGTTGGAGCCTATAAACAAGGGGGTTGGAGCCTCCTTCAGTTGGAGCTGGAAATATTGATGTAAATTATTGAAGACAATTATTAAGAAGCATTCGATGGTTTTTTCTCTTGGAAGTGTTTCCACCTAAAAAACTTGGTGTACTGTCTTTTTGTCATGCATTGTTGAATGGTGTTGTTTACTGATGTGGTGTTGATTTATATTTGAACTAATACTAATGTTAATTTGAATGCTTTGAAAATTAAAATAACTAGTTGAGGAGAAATATTGAATCACCCCCCTCAATATTTCCAACAAAATGTACTTGAGTCATGTCCCATTTGGACATTTGTAAGAAAATAATTTTGAATTTTATGTTGAGTCAATAAGTTCACAAAATGTCAAGTCACCCCTCCTTGGAACAAGTCGGCTTGGGCTTCTAAGAGACACTTGTTCGACCTCCTAGACAACTATATATAAGAAGCAAGCTCGACCTTGTTGGAGATCATCCATCCACACACACAAGAAGTACATCTAAACCATGCGAAGGATTACAAGAAGCAGAAGTCAAGGGAGAGATAATTGAAGTCAAATAAGAGATTATTTTGCTTGACCAAAATTTAGACTTGTAGAACGAAATTTTTGTGCTATTGCAAGGCCAAAATTTTAGGAGTTGACTAGATTTGGGATAGTTTGATCATCATTGAATTTGACCTTGGAGGTGACTTGAAGGAGGGTTTGACTTGGCATTTTTGGTGGCAATTTTGGTCTTGATCTTTGTCTTGGATATCTCATTTGATTTATTCTATAAGAGAAGGATTGTTGGGTTTTCTAGTTCACCCTTGTGGGGATTTTCCTTGGCTTGGAGCCTGATTTTTTGTGTCTCGTCTCTTTGCTTTTCTTAAAAGATTGAACATTTGTAATTACTTGATGAAGAACACTTAAGAAGTAGTAAGAAGACATTAAACATTCACAAGTAATTATCAAGACAGAGAAATCACGCCTCACTACATTTGATTTCTCAATTTTTTTATCATTAAGTACAAATTGGGGAGGTAACAACACCCAATGAAAATGCTAATGGCATACAACATGTTTACCAAATGTGGAAGGACCTAGCTAGTTTCAACCTTGTGACATCCTTGGCCAATAAGGCTTTCAAATGGCAAGTCAAGCCACCTAACCTAAGCCTTAGGGCTTAATTTACACACACACACACACACACGCACGTGGATATATATCTTTTCCTTCTTGTGATTTTTTTTGGTGTAGAATGGTATCATATTATTGAACATTGAATATGATGTGTAGAATGGTATTTCTAAATTTGAAATTTATGAATGGTATTTTCAATTTGCTATGCCTCATGATTTTTTCTAGCTTTTTCTGAAATTTCTTTTATAGCTTCATAGCCAATTTCATATCTATCTTAATGCAACGTAGGTGTCTAAGTTTATGCATTTTTTTGCCAAGAATTTTTATTTTATAGTTTTTTTTATTTACTTTCAGGTTGGTTCTAAAAAGCATTGGATACAAGTCATTGTGCGTAGATGAATTCCCTTTTGACCATAACAAAGGTACACATAACTGTACAAATGATATGCTTATCCTTCCAACTTATTATTATGTTTGAGAAATTGCTTCTAGATCCATCACATCCAAATTTTGTAGTCGACATTTCGAATCATGCTTAGGAAAGAGATATGGAGAAAAAATGATCTTGATGGGAGGAAATAAATAGGAGAAGAAAATGTAAAATTAACCCTAGAATTGATATAAGGGAAACCTAGGAAACTATTTTTTTTTTAAATTTTTATTATTATAGTAAAGCATTAATAATGCTGAAATAATATTTTATAACAAAGAGAAACAAAAATAACAAGAGCTAAAAGGAATCACCAATTTTTAATATAGGTTTTTAATGTAGGTTTTAATATAGAAAATAGATTAATAAAAATTGTAATGTTTTGGTTAATGGCAATTATTATTAATTGCTAATCAAAGGATATAAATAATATGGAGAAAATAAGAAGGATATGATATGACTAATAAAAAAAATATAATGTATGGTTAATAATAGTAGTTTTTTTGTTTTTTCTTTTTTCGAAGAAAAATCGTAATTTTATTCAACCTAAAAAACAAGGAACAAATGTAGGAATCTACAGGGTAAGTTCCTTAGATCAAACACCAAAGGTCACTTATCACAAACAGATCACAAATTAGTACACCAGTTTATCACGTGGTTAAAACCCTCGAAGAGGGAAACAATCCACACCCAGAGCCAACACGGCCACTTCAGTGAAGTTATTAATATAAAAAGAAAATTTACATAAGCTTCTCTCATAAACGGTTACTGGAGAAATGACCTTCCATGCTCTTTAAATAGAGATCATGGACCAATTGGGTGTTAAGCCACGGATCAAGTGTTGGTAATATCGAGAGAGTGGACCGTCGGATCACTACATATCGTGACCGTCGGATTATAAATTACAATTGTACATAGTAAAGAAACACACTTTACCTACCTCTACACTAGACCAAGTTATACTTAACTATTTCCTATGTATCAGAATATCCTAACATTCCTCCTTAAGAACAACTTGGGATAGGATCATAGGATTGAAGGATTTACAAAGGTGACACAAAAAGAGACTATTTTCTGTGTGTCAAAATATCCTAACATCCCCCCTTAAGAACAACTTGGGATAGGATTGAAGGATTTACAAAGGTGACACAAAAGGAGAAGGAAGGAGGCATTAGAGCTTATCCCCCCCTTAATGATAACTTTCCTGAATTCCAAGCATAGATCGAAGTTTGGTAAACTTCGCTTCTGTGAGAGCCTTTGTAAAGATATCGACAACTCGATCATTGGTTGAACAATATTTCACTTCAAGAACATGGTCATGAATGAGATTTCTAATGAAGTGTATATGAAGCTCAATGTGTTTCATACGCTGATGCTGAGCTGGATCTTTGCATAGTTGAATGGCACTCTGATTATCACACCAAAGTGTAGTTGGATGCTGCTGATGAAGACCAAATTCAGACAGGATTTGACGAAGCCACATGGCTTCCTTGTTGGCTTCAACTGCACCATGATACTCTGCTTCTGTCGAAGAAAGAGAGATGGCACTTTGTTTCTTACAAGACCATGTAATAGGTCCTGGACCAAGAGTGAACACATATCCTGCAGTAGACTTTCGATCATCAAGGTCACCAGCCCAATCAGAATCGGTGAAACCAATCAACAATGGAGATGCTCCTACAATGTAATGAATCCCGAACTGAACTGTACCTCGAATATATCAAAGTTTTCTTTTAGCTTCTTTCCAGTGACTTTCATGAGGTTGGTGCATAAACCGAGCAACAAGACCAACGGCAAAGGAAAGGTCAGGATGGGTATGGGTTAGACACAAAAGTTTACTAACAAGTTGACGGTATAAGGTAGCATCAACTTCAGCGGTAGTACAAGTGACTGAAAGCTTGACTCCAGAATGAAAGGGAGAAGGGGCTGGCTTACAGTCTTCCATGTGAAAGTGGAGTAGAAGATCACATGCATACTTGCACTGAGAAAGGGTAATACCTTCTTTGGATTGCAAGACTTGAAAACCAAGGAAATAATGCAAGTGTCCTAAGTCTGTCATTTCAAACTTCTTTTTGAGGCTAAACTTCACATGGTTTATATGGTTGGGATCACTACCAGTAAGGATAAGATCATGAACATAAAGAACAAGGATGGTGAAGGACTTACCCACTTTCTTGGTGTAGACAGTGTTGTCAGAATGACACCTAGAAAAGCCATTATCTAATAGAAATCTAGCCATTTTGGCATACCAAGCCCAAGGAGCTTGTTTGAGACCATAGAGAGACTTCCTAAGGTGACAAACAAGGCTAGAGTCATTTGAATAAAGCCAGGGGGTTGTTCCATGTAGATTTCTTCATGCAAATCTCCATGTAAGATGGCGGATTTAACATCCATTTGATGGACTTCCCATTTAAAGGAGGCAACAAGGGAAAGAACAAGGCCGATAGAATTCTTTTTGGCAATAGGGGAGAAGGTTTCAGTATAGTCAATGCCTTCAACTTGTGAAAATTCTTTAGCAACAAGACGAGCTTTATGTCTATCCACTTTTCCATTTGGTCCAAACTTTGTTTTGTAAGCCCATTTGCATCTGAGAAGTTTTATTCCCTTTGGAAGAGGAACAAGATCCCAAGTATCGTTTGCTAATAAGGAACGATATTCTTCATTCATAGCTTCATCCCAATCTGGATGACCTGAAGCTTCTTCAAAGGTGTCTGGATCAGGATTTTCTGGAACTTGAGCCAATAAGGAAGAGGCTCTTTCGAACTGAGAACATGTACGATGTTGATCTGTAGGGTCACTTGCAAGAGAACCTACTGCATCCCGAGTAAAGCGAACCCATATTGGAAGTTGTGGAGCTGAAGGAATATCTTAAGGAGGTGGAGGAGGATTATCATCCTCGTTGTCATCATCTGAAGTAGAAGGAACAAGCAGCAGCAAAAAATAGAAGAGAAGAAGAGAGGTGGCATATACATGTCTTACTGTGCTCGCAAGAGGTGGCACACCTGCCGAACTAGGCTCGCAGGCTGATATATTTTCATCAAATTTTACATCTCTTCTAATGATTATGTTTTTGGATTTTGGTTGAAGAAGTCTATATCCTTTGACATCTTCAGAATATCCAACAAAAATGCATTTTTCACTCTTAGTTTCTAAGGCTTTATGTTTTGCATCTGGAATATGGGCCTAAGAATCACTTCCAAAGACACGAAAGTGACTTAGATATGGTTTGATTGAGCTCCAGGCTTCTTCTGGAGCTATATTCCTTAAAACCTTAGTAGGAGTGCGATTTACTATGTAATTTGCACAGTAATTGCTTCTACCCAAAAATTGAGACCATGTCCTTTAGATTGAAGCATACAATTAGCCATTTCTTTTAAGGTGTGATTCTTCCTTTCAACTACACCATTATGTTGTGGAGTATATGGAACAGTATGTTGCAATTGAATGCCATGCTCAGTGCAAAAGTTGATAAATTTGTTGTTAACATATTCTCCTCCATTGTCTGATCTTAATTTAAGAATTTGATGTCCAGATTGTTTCTCAACAAAGACCTTAAAGGTCAATAACATGTTAAAAACTTCACTCTTGAGTTTTAAGAAGTATACCCAAGTGCGTCTGGAAAAATCATCAATGAAAGTTAAGAAGTACTTGCAACTAGAGAAAGAAACAACAGGAAGTGGACTACATAAATCACTGTGCACAAGCTGCAAATGGGCTGAAGCGTGCCAAGAGGCACGTTTTTCAAAACTATCCCAATGATGTTTTCGTAGCAAACACCATCTTGGCAAGATACCATAGGAAGGCCTGTCACCATATTTTCTTTACATAGAGTTTGAAGAGAGCAATAGTTTAAGTGACCAAATCGCTCATGCCAAAGTTTGCTCACTTCATCATTATGGGCAACAAAAACGGAGGGAAGACATGATGACCCAAAGTTGTCAAACTTATACAACCTTGTGGAATCATCAACAATACCAGTAGCTAAAATATGTTTAGGATCTTTGAGGTCCTTGATTACGACATCATGTGGTGAAAATTCTACTGTTTTCCCTTCACCTGAATGAGTTATCTGATAAACAGATAGAAGGTTGCATGACAAGGTAGGAACACATAGTACATCATTAAACTAACCATTATCTAGATCAATGGTTCCAGATCCTACAACACTAAGAGATCTATCATCACCAACATAAATATGTTTGGTGTTACAATCATTTAAAGAAGAAAACATGGCTTTATTTTTGGCCATGTGGTAAGAAGCTCCAGAATCAATGAGCCACTCATGAGAATGAGAAGAAGAATATACATTTAATGCATAACCAGATGCTTGACAACCACAAGTAGAAAGTGCCATTCCTGAAGATGAAGTTGAAGAGTTCTCCAAATTGATGTGGTCCTTCTTCATTGCTGCTTCCAAGGCTTCTATCTTCTTAAAACATTTGGACTCGACATGGCCATCATGATTACAAAAGTTGCAATGCCTATCTGTTTTCTTCCCTTTGTTTTTATTTGCGTTATCAGTTTGGTGAGTTGCTTTTTCAGTTTGCGGTTGAAATTGCTTAAGACCCTTGTTTGGTTTAGGACCATACTTTTTAGGACACCGCTTCTTGAGATTCTTTTGATATGGTTGCCGTTGGGCTGCTAAGGCTTTCTTAGAAGCATTTCCAGTATTGATAAGACCAAGGTGTAAGAGTTTTTCTTGTTCTCTTATCAAAGAATCGCAAAAGACATCAAAAGAGGGGGACTTGTAGGCTATTCCTTGAGAAATGAGGCCTTTTCGAGTGGAATGGAAGGTGGAGACAAATACAGAGTATGCAGGTCCAAACTTAGCAAGAATGGAATAGATAAGGCTACCATCTTCCTTTTTGACCTTACAACCTTCTAAAAGAAGTTTAAGGGTCTTGAATATGGACAAAAAGTCTTCACTAGAGGAGAAATTATTGGGGTCGAAAGTAAGCAACTCATTTTCAAGTTGGTGGGCCCTGATTTCATTTTGAATGCCAAAAACAGTATTTAGCTTTTTCATAGCTGCATCAAGGGTGCCAATTTCTTGGATATGAAATCGAAGATCTTGAGCAATGGACATTCCTATCAACCCTCGTGCCTGATCTTGTTTATTTTCCCATTTAGCGGCTTTATCTCTATCGTTAGGTTTAGTTTCTTGTCTTGAGGCTATTCTATAAAGCCCTTTATTTCTAAGTAACTCTATCATGTAGGATAGCCATTGGAAATAACTGGTGCTGTTAAGAATAACTGGGCATGCACTTTCCTTTTTTTTAATTTTTTTAATTTTTAATTTTTAATTTATTATTTATTATTTATTATTATTTTTTTAATTTTAAATTGAAGCTGAAAAGGGCTGAAACTAACTGCTTCAATGGAAAGATCTCGAAAAATTAGGTTGGTTAAAAAAAAACGGCTCAGAAAACAGCTTCCGGATGAAGAAGTTTATGCCTTTTTGAAAAAAAAGCATTGTAGATGCCGAATAGTTATGTGAAAGGTTGAAAGCTGATGATGAAGTTCTACTTAAAAAAAAAAATCCCCCTCTTTTCAAACTTAATACAATAAGCTCACTTTTAAAAAAAAAGTACTTTATGTGACCCACTTTTATAAATAAGTGAGAGTCACTTTTACACGTGCTTTTGAAATAACACCCTCTTTTTAAAACCGACGCTTTTGAAATAACACCCTCTTTTTAAAACCGACAACTTGCCAAAGGGCTTTATAAGAAAAAGTAATTTAACAAAAAACTTTTTACAAAAAGAAGCTTGAGAGAGACTTGAACCCAAGACCTCTATTCTCATAAACTAAATTTACACCAAGTGAGCTAGTAAAAGGATTTTGTAATTGTTTGAAAGGAGGAAGGTTTTTTTTTTTTTTTTACTCTTTGATGTGCGTGTTTTTTCTTGCAAAAAAAAAAAAAATCTGTGCAAAAAAAAAAAAACGAAATGCAAGCCTTACGGAAGAACGTTAGATTTTCGGTTAGCCTTACCAGCAACTATCCTTTTCTCACTATTTTTGGTTTCCCGAGATCACACAAAGACGTGGGGAAAGAGCATACGTAGCAAAAAAAATCTCGTCTTCCTGTTTCTGATTTGCCAAGATCAGAGCAAAGAGCATACACAGAGAAGAGGTTATAGATCCAGCAAATAAAAAAAACTATCAACCGAAATAAACTAAGGGAACCGAAATAAGCAGAACGATTAATAAATATAACTGCAAAAAAGATACTTTATACCTCTAGATCTAAAATAACATAACTCGGCCTGCCAAAAACCTTTTCGCATGCAACGAAAGGGGTTCCTCACTGTAACAGACGCTCCAGACACAATAGAGCAGTTCTCCCAGCCCGAAAGTGGTCAGTAATAGTAGATCTAGAAAACGACAGTCGCATGCAGTCAAACCGGCTTCGAATTTGGATCAACAATGGATGCGGCCCTCAAAATGGCTCTGATACCATGTAGGAATCTACAGGGTAAGTTCCTTAGATCAAACACCAAAGGTCACCAATCACAAATAGATCACAAATTAGTACACTGGTATATCACGTGGTTAAAACCCTCGAAGGGGGAAACAATCCATGGCCTGAGCCAACGCGGCTACTTCTGGCAATTTATTAATATAAAAAGAAAATTTACATAAGCTTCTCTCATAAACGGTTACCGGACAAATGACTCTCCATGCTCTTTAAATAGAGATCATGGACAAATCGGGTGTTAAGCCACGGATCAAGTGTTGGTAATACCGAGAAGGGAGTGAACCGTCGGATCACTACATATCGTGACCGTTAGATTATAAGATACAAAAGTACATAGTAAAGAATCACACTTTACCTACGTCTACACTAGACCAAGTTATACTTAACTATTTCCTATGTGTTGGAATATCTTAACATCCCCCCTTAAGAAAACTTGGGGTGACACAAAATGAGACTATTTCCTATGTGTCGAAATAGCCTAACAACAAAATTACTAAGGCACTAGAAATGTCTTCGACAATTGCCAAAAATGCCATTTCTTGTTTTTGAAACCAAAATGGGTAATGATCTGCCATCAAAACACTTTCGAAATGTTTTTGATCCATTTCAGGTTTTTGGAAACGTATGATCCGGGTTTCAAAACATTTCAAGAGTTTGTAAATCTTTTTGGGTCCATTTCTGGAAATACAAAAGCATATCACGAAAAATCATGATACATTTCTGGATTTCCAGAAATGGATCCACCCTTAAAGGTTGAACATTAGGAATGGATTTGGTTAATTTCCAAAAGTTGTGCCCGCCCCCTCTTAACCCATCTCCCGACCTTTTTGGAAAACCCTATTTTCATAATTTCCATTTTGTTCAACTGCCAACGCTGGTGGAGGAGGTCGTGACCCGTCGCCATAGACACTCTGCAACCCGTTGCACCCGATCACAGATCGAGTACCTGAAGGCTGCACCACTCATGACTCTTTGAGCACTTGAATGCTGAACATCTCGAGCTCAACCAATCATTCAATCAGTGCAAGGGTTTCCTTATCCATTCACAAAGCTTGCCTGAGATTTATGATGAAATTGTTGAGCTGTTGTGAGGTGCGGCTTGTCGCCTTGTAAGCCTGAGTCGGTGAGTAGGAGCCCATTGCTTGTAAGTTGGCACTCATAGTCTCGTAGAGAATAGGTTACTATAATCATTAAATCATAAATGATCCATTGTTTTCTTGTCAAAATTTAACTATGTTTTTTGCCCTTTAAACATAAAATGTGTAGTGTCTTGCTGATAAGAAGTACGTTAGTTACACTAGACTTTAGTCCCTTCATCCCATGATTGTTTTCCTTGGAATTACTTCCATGTAGTCGTGCTTTTCCCCAAGATTATCTCAAAGCCTCATTTTGAAGCTCATCAACCTTGAGGACGGAATCTTTGAAATCAAATACGTCTCTGCCCAAGACTCCTCAAGTTTGTTAATGTTTAACCTTCGACATGTTGCTATAGATAACAAGGTCTGTATGTGGGGCTGCTTTGTCATTTTTTGGATGTGTCTCAAACTTGGTAGCTAGTTGATTTTTCTCATAAAAAATCCTTCCTGTTTTCACTGTAAATTCTCGTTGACTAGAAAAATCATTTGAATTATTGTCACAAGAGTTACTTATGCTAGTGTCTCTACTAGGAAAATTATAACTTCTTTCATTGTCTATATGACTAACATCCAAATCATTGAACCTATCAAGTTTATAGATTCATTCAAGATTGATATGGAAAATGATGTTTTAAATTTAAATCTATAACCATAGGCCACCTTCTTGGGAGGGACATGTCCACTTTCCAGTAACTTAGGTTTGAGTTGGACTTTGAGAATCTTCCTTTTCAATGTTCTCACAACCCAAATTTTAAAACTATAGGGAACAGTGAACAATGAACACTCTAGGAAAATTTTTGAAAGCATATAAAATGACCAGAGCTAGGAAAATGGTGAAATATGCTCACTGCTTCACTATGTAGAGTTTGAAATTCTGAATTGGAGATGCAACTTCCAACCATGTTGATTTTATACAATCTACGTTATACCTAGAAGTAAGTAGTTGACTTTAAAAATATAAAAATCAAATGCAGACTCTAATTTAAACATGATCATTTAGCAAGTAACTGTCAAGTTTAATATGAAGCATTGGACACACTTGAGATAGATTACAAATTAAATTATTAAACTTTAATATTAGTTCTAACTTCTTGAATATATTAATATAATTGTTGTGGGTGTTGTTGCCATTAAACATTCCATCCATTGCTAAGTTACCGGAAACATCGCATTCATGGCATCTTCAAGTTCATCCTTTCGTAATGAGGAAAAATAAATTGAATTGGCCCCTAAAGTTGATCCACAGTCACCAGAATGGAAATATGTAACTGTTGTAGGGAAGATCCATGGAGGGGGATCATTGGTATGGGAAGAGCGTAGAGCCTATCAGAGGCATCTCATTTAGTGGCCGAATCAGCCGGGATTTCCAGTGATAGTGTGAGGTAACCTCACTAATCTTTCTATCAGTGATATTCTCTGTAACTGAATTCTTCAAAGTGACATTTAGATATGTATTCAGGATTTACTGCTACTTAATAATAAAACCCTCAGATCTGCTGCACCGGTTTTCCCGCATTGGGTTTTTCCAGGGGTATTTGTCCAAAAATAATGGTGTCCCATGTGCTGTTTTTCTTTAGCTCAGTTTCTTGTTTCCGCATCTAAATAATTAAGTGAAGGTTGTAGCAGTAGTTACTTCAATGTTTATAGAAGACATCTGCAAATAACTTGCTAATGCAATTTTCAAGTAGGTGAAGATAATTAGTTTAGCTGCAGTAAGATTCTAGATCTAGGACATGGAATTTTCACATGGTATCAGAGCTTGTGGAACGTTAAAGGTGAAACAGGAAAAGTAGATCCAGCGTTGAGCAAGAGGCCGGATATCTGCAAAAAGTAGCAATTCGAATCCCCAGAGGGATTGCGCAGTCCAGAGCAGAAGGGCTGAAGTTTCGTTGAAAGTCTCTCTTTGAGTGAGTCACCAGAGAGGTAAGGCTTCCAGATTGAGATTTTGTCGAGCCAGAGGGAGCAACGCAACTGGTGGGATGCAGTTTTTTTGCAGGCAATTTTTTGCTGGGCAGAAGGTCGTCATAAGAGAAAGAAGAAGCACAGTGAGGGAATTTTCTTCCTCAGGGAGTTCCTAGCTAGGGAACTCCATTTTTCGTGATCTGAGTAGTAGATCCGGGTGAAATATCTACAAGCTCCAGCAAGGAGTGCATAAGCCAGTCCAGTGATGCGCAGAGGGGGAGGAAGAGGGAGCAAATTCGACATTCTTGATGACCATGGCAGCTCACGGGCTTAGATATGAGGACTGGTTGGAGGGAGCCTCTAACTATGTAATCTGGAAGAAGAGAATTACATGCCTTCTAGATGAATACAATCTCAAGCTTTTCGAGACGAGTACGGTGCTGATTTTTGTAGCATTAGATAGTGCTCTAAATCTCAAATTTGGTGTGGAGGCTTAGACACTTGTATTCCAAAGAACCCATAAACTGTTCGTGGAAATTCGACTCGGTTCGTGTTTTATTAGAATCATTAATTATTTTAATGGGGACCCTAAGTATAAATGTAGGGAAATTAAATAATTAAAGGTATTAATAAACAGAGTGTGAATCTTCTAGAGAACGAAGATCAAGTCATGTTTTAATCTTAGCCAACGATTAGACATCTAATCTAGGTCGTTGATTTATCAACGAGAAGACCATAAAGGAAGGCTTGGGGGTCATTTGGAAAACACATGAAACTGAATTGATCTAAGATCAAAATTTCTGGGGCTTGGTTTGCTGAGAAATTCGAACTACAGATCTGAGTAGTGAGGGGTAGAGATAACATCCAGAGAGAGTTTTTCTCAGTTCGGTGGTGTGAAATTTTCAGATCTGAAATTTATTATTGCAGTGATTGATTTATTTCACCTACTTATTAGATAAGTTATTTACAGATGGTTAAGTAAATTTTGAAATAAATATAGTGAAGCGAACAAAGTTCTTTCTCAAGTTAAATATTCCAGAAGACTTGAAATATCAAGATATCCATTATGGATATAAATATTATATTAAAGTGTATGAGGAATGAGATAGATAGATAGATGATAAAATGTTACAATGAGGCCTTGCTTATATACCTACGCAGGTGACCTTTCATGACTGGGCATGTCTCTTAGACATGCCCTTTCACTAACTTAATGACTACTTACATAATCCTTAATTGACTATTTAATAATTATATTTGCTATATTTGTTATGAATTATATTCATAACATTGCCCCTTCCTTCAAAAGCTTTGTCCTCAAAGCTTATAGTTGACACTTTTCTTCAGTTCAATCACGCACCGTTTTCTTCATTTGCTTTCGTCACAATTTAATATATCAACTTTTATTTATTTATTTGTTATGAATTGGCCCTTCCTTCAAAACTTTGTCCTCAAAGTTTTATGGATAATAATTTCTTCATCTTGTATTTGTTAAAATACTATAATTTTCAGGAAATCTTCCTTCTTTCCTTTCCGAATTGGATTTAATTTCCTTTTCATCAATGATTGATTTCATTTTGTTTGTTGAATTGAGTTTTTAGGGTTTTTAAGGTAACCCTTCCTAACTTTCTCTTCTTCTTTTTAATGAGGTTATTATTCCTTCAATTTTTTTTTTTTAATAATTTAATTAATTAAATTAATATATATATGATTTTAACAATTGATTTTTTTTTAACTCTTTTTTTGTTGAAAAGTTACAACCCTAGTGAAACGTGGCTATTCACATATATTCACCTATAAAATATATGTCCACTTATGTGTATTTCTCCACGTAAAAGTAAACTTACCATTCACAAGAGATTTTTTATTCCTTTACTTCTTATTTTACCTTGCAAATACCATGGGTAATTACCATGAGCTTCCAAAACCACGAGCTTGTAAACCACTGAAAGAATAATCAAAATAACCTTACCTACTCTTATTTCTTTTTCCTTTTTAATTTTAAATTGTCTTGGTATGTACGTATATGTACTTCTTTATATATATCTCTTTCTTTTTATTTTTAATATACTTTGACTTTCCTTCTCTCTTTTATTATTTTTAATATAAATTCTTCCTTTTTTAATATTTCTTCAATTTTTTTATATAAATTATTCTCCCCTTTTTTTTATATATCTTTTCAAAAATTCTCTGGTTTGTTTTTTTCTCTCTTTTTTTTTTTTTTAAATTTAATTTAATTTAATTTTATTATGGCCAAAGGCCCAGTGGCGAAGATGGAGAAACTCCAAGATTGATAGCGAAACGCTTCAGTCACGGCAACGAGGTTGACGATTTTTATGGTCAAAGAACTGGATCGAAGAGCATGGCTTTGTGCAACGGTTAGGCAGTTGAAGGCTCGAACTCTTCTGATACCAAATGAAGCGAACAAAGTTCCTTCTCAAGTTAAATGCTCCAAAAGACTTGGAATACAAAGATATCCATGAGGATACAAATATTATATTATAAAAGATATGAGATAGATAGATGATAAAATGTTACAATGAGGCCCTGCTTATATACCTACGCAGGTGACCTTTCATGACTAGGCATGTCTCTTAGACATGCCCTTTCACTAACTTAATGACTACTTACATAATCCTTAATTGACTATTTAATAATTATATTTGTTATATTCGTTATGAATTATATTCATAACACACAATTGCAGTACTACACTCTAATCAAAAGCAGAAGCACAGAAATAACACATATAGCACAATAGAAACAACCATATGAACACAGTTATTTTTGGACAATTGTCCCCGGAAAAACCCAATGTGGGAAAACCGATGCAACAGATGAGGGTTTGTATTTATCTTCAACAATGAAAAGATCTTTTTACAGAAGTCTTGGTGAGCAAAATAAAATAGCATACACCTGGTATGAATTTTCCAGACACTCCAGAAGTATTCCTGACACACAGGATGTTCTCCTACACCCTCTGCGTCATCCTGCGTAGTCCCTCCCTAGACTGCGTAATTCTGCTTGGATGGCTTGATTCTACTGCTCAACACTGCCTTCCCTTCACCCTTCTACCTTCTGCTTCTCTCTCTGTTGACTTCTCACTCCTTCTGCCTTTGCAATCCCGCCTCTACAAACTCACCCACTGAAATCGAATTCTCTTACTTCAGAATCGATTTCTGAGAATGTGCCCGACTTGATTTCCAAATGACCCTCAAGCCCTTTCTTATAGTCTTCTTGCTGATGAATCAATGACCAAGATTATATCTTTAATCAATGGCTCAAATTAAAAGATGACTTGATCTTTGTTTTCTAGAAGATTCACACTCTGCTTTATTGATACCCTTTAATTATAATTTCCCTAAGTTTAGACTTAGGATCCACATTAAAATAATTAATTATTTTAATAAAGCAAGATCCGAGTGGAATTTCCACAAACGATGCTGGCCAAGCCTCTCCACCAAATTTGAGACTTGGAACACTTCCCGATGCTATAAAATCAACACTCCCTCTTAGCGAAGAAAGTGTTCAAGCAAGGTACCAAATGTACTGCTCTGATTCTAGAACATCTGCTGTGCTGTTGATGTCTTGGCTAATGCCCCTCATCTCTGCGCTTCTGCCCTCTGTACTGCTTCCTGTGACATTATCTCTGCCACTGCCTCATCAATAATGCAGCTACCTCTCGAAGGGGTTCTCGACCATCCCCATCTTCTCTTTGAAGTAAGTGAATTTAATCTTACTTAGAGCCTTGGTGAGGATATCTGCCACCTGTTCCCCTGTAGGAGTGTACCTCAACTGCATTGCTCCCCGTTGGACATAGTCCCTGATGAAGTGGCACCGAATGTCAATGTGTTTCGACTAGTCATGAAACACAAGATTCTCAGAGAGCTTGATGCAACTTTGATTATGACACATAATCTCGGTCGGTTCCATCCTCTTCTTGAGTAGGTTCAAGAGTAATTTACGAAGCCATATGGCCTCGCACGAAGCTGTGCTTGATGCCATATACTCTGCCTCGGCTGAACTTAGTGCGACGGATTTCTGTTTCCTACTACACCAGGAAGTCATTCCTGATCCAAGATTGAAACAATACCCACTGGTACTTTTCCGATCCACTGTGCTTCCAGCCCAATCTGCATCTGTAAACCCACTCAACTAGACCTCTATGCCCTTGATGTACTTCAATCCATACTTCCCCTTAGATATATGAGAACATGTTTGGCTGTTGCCCAGTGAGCCATCCTTGGTTCCACCATGAACTGGCTGAGGGTATTCACTGCATAACAGATGTCTGGTCTAGTATTGACCAGATACATCAATGATCCAATGAGATGCCTATACAAGGTGGGATTAGCCTCATCATCTTCTGTTGTGTCTATTTTCTTCCAGTTTGTTATCATTGGCGTGGCCATGGGTCTACAGTCTTCCATCTGAAATCTCTTCAGGATTTCTATAGTGTATCATCCTTGCCCCAGGAAGATTTCTCCCTTCTGCTGCCAGACCTCTAAACCAAGAAAATAGTGCATCTGCCCCATATACTTCATGTCAAATTCAGTAGCTAGATTCTCCTTGCAGTCCTTGATGAGCTTAGATGATCCAGTAAGAAACAAATCATGTACATATAATACCAGGGTTAATGGCTCATCCCCTCTCTCAACTTTCAAGTAGTAGAGATTAGGATCTGTGTCACTCTTGATGAAACCCATCTTCTGCAAATAGCTATCAATTCGCCCATACCATGTTTTGGGGGCTTGCTTTAGACTGTACAAGGCTTTCTTAAGCCTGCAAACGTGAGTCTTCCACTCTTGTGTATCGAAGCCCTCTGGTTGTTCTATGTACACTTTCTCCTCTATCACCTCGTTCAAGAACGCTGTCTTGACACCCATCTGGTGAATCTGCCATCCCATTTGCGCTGCTAGAGAGATGACGAATCTGATAGAAGTGTAGCGAGCTACAAGGGTGAAGGTTTCATCATAATCGATCCCTTCCTTTTGTGCGTACCCCTTAGCCACAAATCTGGCCTTGAACTTCTCTATGCTGCCGTCTGCAACATACTTGATCTCGTAGATCCACCTTGATCCTACAACTGATCTGTCCTGTGGTCTAGGGACTACTTCCTAGACATTGTTTGTCATGATGGAGCTATACTCCCCCACCATGGCATCCACTCACACGTGATGCTGAGCTGCCTCCCGAAAGATAGAGGGTTCTCCAACCTAAGCTACCAGGGCCTGGTATCTATCAGGTTGCCTTTGTACCCTCTTCCCATCTCTAGGGGCTCCAAAAAATTCTTCTGCATCCTTTAGAATTTGTTGGAGTTCTTTGCTTGGTCTTCCATTGGTGGTGGGTGGTCTTACCTGCTCTCTTGGCTGCTCTTCTTCGGAGGAACTCTCCTTAGAATCCTTGTGCCGTGGAGAGGCACTCGACCCATCTTCTGTAGGCCGTTGAGGCTGTACTAGTGGATCCTCCTCAATCTACGTATTTGTGGCCATTTCTCGGGATTTCCTGAAGGCTCTCTCCTCCATGAATTTCACGTCCCGCCTTACTACGATCTTCCTGTTTTCTGGAATATAGATGTGATATGCCTTCGCATTTTCACTATAGCCCACAAGATAACCCTTTTCCGCAGTTTGATCCAACTTCTTCCTCTTTTCATCTGGAACGTGGCAATACACCATGCTGCCAAATATCCTAATTTCGACTTGCTGCTTGTGAACACACTATTAGGAGTTACCTTCCCCATTGCTCTATGGGGTATTCTGTTCCACACATACACAGCTATATTGCAGGCTTCTGTCCACATAAATTTGGACATATCTTGGTCATATAACATTGCCCTTGCAACTTCTACAATGGTCCGGTTCTTCCTTTTTGCAACTCCATTATGCTCTGGATTGTATGGAGTTGTCCTTTCTTTCTTGATGCCTTACTTTGTGTAGAAACTGGTGAAGTATTTATCGATATGCTCTCCACTATTATCTGACCACAACTTCTTCATCTTCTTTCTTGTGGAATTTTCTACCAGTGCTTTGAATTCTTTGAAATGTTCAAAGACTTCATCTTTGGTTTTGAGAAAGTAGATCCAAGTCTTTCTGGAATGATCATCAATAAAGGTAGCAAAATACTTTGCACCACTAACAACGGTTGTGGACATTGGACTGCAAATATCTGAGTGTATCAACTCCAATACGCTCTTGGCTTTGCTACTGCTTCTTGGAAATGTTGCTTTAACATACTTCCCTAGTACGCATCCCCTGCAAACTTCATCTCTCCTTGTGCTGAGTTCTGGAGCTCTTATGACAGTTTTCTTGAGAATCCTCAAGGCTCCATGATGTAAATGCCCCATCTTTCTGTGCCATAATTCATTCAGATCTCTTTTTTCCGTACTGCTAATCAGAGCCACTGGGGATTCAAGCTGGAGCTTATATAGTTTATGGCTCCTCACTCCGATTTGTGCCTTCTTGTTCCAGCCAGAATGTTTGACATAAACTTTGTTTCCAATAAAGTATACGTCATAACCCTTGTTCTGGAGCTAAGACAATGAGAGAAAATTCATTCCCAACCCTGGTACATGCAGAACGTTTGTGGCCCGAATCTTGTTGTCAGCTTCTATCTAAAATATTATGGTACCTCTTCCAACGGGGGTGCACTTGGCCTTGTTTCCCATAGTAATCTGGAAATTCATTTGTTCTTCTTGATAGCTCGAAAAACATTTTCGAATTCCTATCATATGAGTAGATGCTCCACTGTCAATATACCAAACACCTGGAGGAGCTGTGCTTGACACACAAGCGAGATCCTCCTCTAGTCTGGATGCCAGCACAGTCATGTCATGTTCGCTCTGCGTTTCTGAGTGCTCTGGAGGACTGCGTGAACCCTTTTGTCGGATCTTTGGTCCATAGCAGATCCTCCCTTTCTGTCTTTAGCCTTTTGCTCTAATACCATGTGAAATTTTCAGATATTAAAATTATTTCTGAAGTGATTGATTTATTTCGCCTACTTATTAGACAAGTTATTTACAGATGCTTCAGTAAATTTTGAAATAAACACAGCTGCAGTACTTTAATCTAATCAAAAGCAGAAGAACAAAAATAACACATATAGCACAATAGAAACAACCATATGAACACAATTATCAACAATGAAAAAATCTTTGTACAAAAGTCTTCGTGAGAAAAATAAAATAGCATACACCTGATATGAATTTTCCAGACACTCTGGAAGTATTCCCGACACACGAGATGTCCTCCTACACCCTTTGTATCATCCTGCACAGTCTCTTCCTGGACTGCGCAATTTTGCGTGGAGGGCTTGATGTTGCTGCTCAGCACTGCCTTCCCTTCACCCTTCTGCCTTCTGCTTCTCTGTCTGCTGACTTCTCCCTCCTCCTTCTACCTCCGCAATCCCGTCTCTACAAACTGACCCACTGAAATCGAATTCTCTTACTTCAGAATCGATTTCCTTCGGGTACTAACAATGTGCCCGACTTGATTTTCAAATGACCCTCAAGCCCTTTCTTATATTATTCTCACTAATGAATCAACGACCAAGATTATATATTTAATCAATGGCTCAGATTAAAAGATGACTTGATCTTCGTTTTCTAGAAGATTCACACTTTGCTTTATTAATACCCTTTAATTATTTAATTTCCCTGAGTTTAGACTTAGGGTTCACATTAAAATAATTAATTATTTTAATAAAGTAAGATCCGAGTGGAATTTCCACAAATGATTTTTGGGTTCTCTGGATAATTGCTATCCAAGCCTTTCCACCAAATTTGAGACTTGGAACACTTCCCGATGCTATAAAATCAACAGGTGGAGCATCAATCAGAGAGAGGCAGAGGTGATCTAGCCTAGCTAACGCAGAAGGAAGTGGTCGACGCAGTGACTGTGTAAGCTCATGCAGAGGCATAAGGAAGGGTTTTCGGAATTTGCTGCTGGATCAGTTTCGAAGGTCGATATTCGGAAAGTGGCACCGAGAGGATGTTCCTCAGCATACATAGAGGAGAAACGGCTTGGCTGGGGCTGAACGCTGAGCCTCGATGTGGGTGATGCAATGGCTGCAAGTTGCTGTGCTGGGATTGCGGAGAGCCTCCCCAAGGCAGGTTCTTATGCATCCGAATCAACCAAAAACTCAGTGATTGAGTGAGGTATTTTTGTTAGTATTTGTCTCTGTAACTGAATAACCCTTGAGGGTATTCAGAGATGTATTCAGACATTGCTACTGCTTAATAATAAAACCCTCAGATCTGCTACACCGGTTTTCCCGCATTGGGTTTTTCCGAGGACATTATTCCAAAAATAACTGTGTCATACGTGTGAATGATTTCCTTCTCTTGTTTCTTTGTTTTTGAATCAATTTTAGTGTAGGCTGCTTCAGTGGTTGCTTCAATAATTCAGATATGAATTAATTATGTAATGTAATTTACTTAATAGGAGAAGTAAACTCAGTTGTTGTTAGTAGGATTCATTAGATCTGGTTAGATCATGGAATTTTCACATGGTATCAGAGCATTGATGTGAAACAGGAAGGACGGATCTGATTTTCTGGAGTGAAGGCCGTTTTTGCTACAGTGCAACATAACGAATCCCTAGTGGCATTGCGCAGATCTAGCCAAGAGGGTTGAAGCTTCGAGGTTGTCTCTCTCTGAGTGAGTCGACAAAGAGGTAGGACTTCCAGTTCGAGTTTTTTCTGTGGCGGAGGGAGTTGCGCAGAGCTTCCACGCAGAAGACAAGGGGACGTTTTATTGCTTGCCGCCTATACCTACCTTCAGTTATTGAGAAAAGCCTTTAACCCCACAAGGTGTGGTTGGTGGCAAGGAACTCAAAGAAGGGGTTGTTACACTAATCCTGACTCTCTCTGTTTAAGCTATCTCCTAGGTTAGCTATGAGGGGTGGTCCCTAAAGAACAACTAAGTTAAAAATGTGAGTTTTCTAGAAGAGTTGTTAGAGTTAAATAGATTACTTCTTCACATTTATAAGCAAAAATGTGATATGAGCAATAAGCATCAATACTTAAGATAAGCATGAAACATATGAGAAACCCGTGCCTTAAGAGTATTTCTCTTAAAATGAAATTGTATTTTCTTAAATAAAGTGAACTGTTTTCAAATGGAAAGCAAAAGTAATCCTAAAAAGTGAAACAAGAAACTATTCGCACAAGATATTATAAATGCAAGATACAAGAATGTTTTTAAAATATATAAATTGATGAATCAAAACATGTGAAGATATCTTGCCAAAATACAAACAATTAGTAATCTATTTTGGAGAATGTAAATGAGATGATAGAAAAACTCAAATGTTAGACCATGATAACAACATGCAATTAGCCTTGCAACATGAAATAAGACTACTTGAAAAGAAAATGAGACTCATTAACCATTCATGAACATGATGATCATTAAACATGAAAGGGAGTTTGCTAAAATAGACAATGTTCAAAGTACAAGAAAATTAAACTAAACTTGTTGCAAAAGATATTACAATACTTGCATGAAAGGAAATGCTTCTTGAAAATATGAAATGATGTTGCATGTGAGACTCTAAACCATCAAGAAAGCAAAAATTTAGAACTTGCAAGTAAGGTAAATGTGATGAAAAATGCTCTTAGTTTATTTTATGAATTAATTCTAAAGCAAGGTTACAATTCAACTCTTCAATCCTCAAACCTCACCCTCGCCCTTACCCAAAGATATGGATCTCACAGTGAAGAGTCAATAGAGGAGTAGAGGGTCCCTAAAATGTTTATTCAACCAACTTATGTTGGAGGTAAAATTTTAGTGGTTGCTTGGGGCATGTAAGTGAATTAACCAAACATGAAAAATAACTTTAACTTGAAATGTACTTGCTTGACATGAAATAGAATCTTACTTTATGGAGAAATCTTGCCCAAATACTTGATGCATTTAAGATGTAATTAAACGTGAAGCATAAGTAGACTTGGAACAAGATTCATGACAAATTAGATTCAAGTTAACATGCATGCCAAAGTTTGAACTTGCTATGAAAGTGAAAAGACTTGAAACTTGTAGCAAATCAATCTATAATGCATGCAAAATGAGTGTAATGCATGTAGTGTTAATTTCCCAATTAGATATTAAGCATGCAAAATGAAATAAACCAACAAAATCACAACACCAATTCTCTCCAAAAGATGGAGAGATAGGGATATCGATGGGTAAAACCCATGCTCTCGAAACCAATAATTTTATTGGTTGTTACGAGAAGGAGAAAACTATGAAGTCTTCTCTAAAATCCAAGGAAAGTTTTCACAATTTAGACTTGAGCCATAGACCTTTCCCTGCTGAAAATTTCTGCAATTTGAGGCCTACAAAAACTCGACAAAATGCAGATTTTTTGAGGAAGAAGAAGAGAGGCAAAGCCTCTTTGAGTTCCACGGCCAAGAGAGAGAAATAATCTAGAAGTTGGAGCCCCAAGGTCCTGCATGCAAACTTGTAAGCAGTTCTCTGAAGATGAAACCTGCAAGTAGCTGCAAGACAACAAGTTAGAGCAAATCTACAACAAATGTTAGGTCAAGAAAATCACAAAGTAATATTACAAAAATAATCTACAAGAGGCTAGGCCAAAGAGTATGAGCAAGCTCTCCTCTTTGACTAGCCATAGCTTGGCTCTTTGAAATAACCAGATATTAAAGAAATGACGTGCAATACTTGAAAAATAAATTATTTTAAGTTTAAGTTTTTGATGCAAGAAATAAGAGCTTTGAGAAATTTAAAAGAACCTCTGTGAGACAAAATAAAAAATAGATTAGACTTTGGAAATCAACACATGCGGGTTCTCCTTGAATATTTTCAAGAATGGGTTGGTTCCTCCGAGAACTTCCTCTCACGCTTGAAAAGTTTGACCAAAGATGGATCCTTCTACACAATCTCACCACAACATATTAAATCCACATGAAATTAAATAAAAGCAATGGAAAGAACTCCTATAGATATATTTGACATCAAATAGAAGATTTCTTATCCTAAAGCAATCAAGTAACTCTTATGCTAATATGAGATAGCTGCATGCTAACATAACTTGAAACAATAGCATGAGGAAATAAATAGAAGCATAACCACAAGTCCATAATTTACCACACATGCGAGGTGAAAAACACAATCACAAGTTACCCCAAAGACTTTTGTATTATTTTGGAAGTACGTGTACAATCCGACAACGTATCCTCAAGCCCAATAGCTCGTATTACATGATACAAATGAGAGCCCAAGGCTCACTTATATAAGAGAATGGGAATGAATCCCAATGAAGGACCAAATTGTAAGTGGTGAGAGGGAGGAGATCACAAGAAAAATTCAAATTTGATAAGTGGACCTCCAATGCCAAGTGTAAAATCAAATTTTGGCAAGTGGACATCATTTTCTTCTTCCCCTATGTGCCAAATTCGAATTTTATGATGGAATGACAAGTGTATATGGGGTGGTAACTCATGTGGGGACAATTTCCCACAAAAATCTCCACCAAATATTTTCCCAAATCCTCTCAAATGTGCATTAACTTCACAAATTCGAATTTTCAAGTAAGCAACTCTCATTTAATGCTAGAAATTCGATCTTATTTGAGCACATGTCCTTTCCTTGATTTTGAGAGTCCACATCACCTTGGGACTTCACTTTAACTCCTCTATAATTTTCCACAACATTTAGCATGTGTGGATATTTATTTTTCTTTATTTATTTAATTTATGGCTTAATTAATTGTCAGATTTCCCACTAAACTTAGGAAAAGTGGGTTTTGAGGGTTCAAAACACATTTTTAAACCCTCAAAGTGTGCCATAGTTGAAAGTTGAGGGTGAGAGGTGTAATTTTGATTACTCATACCCCATACAACTTCTCTAGACAACACTTATTACAATTCAATTATAATTTTTATTGCAAATTTCGACCTACGAGAAATCTAAAAAAATTAAAAAATGACTACTTAGACCTAACCAAATTCCACGAATTTTTTTTTGTGATCTAGTATGGTAATATATATTGACTCTAGACATTAGGACTCACCCAAGGCCTCACCATCAAGCCATACTCTGGCTTTATGATAAAATTGGAGGAAGAAACTCAATTAATTATTGGCAAGGTCCCATGCTACCTAGGCCTGTTACAGACTCAATACTGACTCACAACTCATCATTACTAGCATCACTTATTACGATTCCCCGTAGGGCGTGGAATCTGGGTACAAGAGAAAATGATGAGAAGTAGAAGTAGAGTTTTTATCTGGTGATATGATGATATATGATGGTATAAGTGTCCTTTGGTTCATCCTTGGGCATGAAGTCTTCATATAATCATCAGGTGCCACTCCAGTGGTCAACAGGACGCAGATTTCTGAAGCTGTTGCTGGGCAGAAAGCGTCAGAAGGAATCAGAGGGACACATATTTGGGGAATTTCGTCCTTAGTGATTTCCTAGCCGAGGAAAATCAACATTTCTCAGTAGCTGAGGAGTAGAGGAACTGCAAAACTTACAACTCCATCAGGGAGTGCATAAGCCTGCTAGGGACTGCACAGTGGGGAGAAAGAGGGAGCAGATTCAACAGTGTTTCGGTTGAGATGGCATCTCACGAACTTCGTGATCAAGATCGGTTGGAGGGCTCCTCCAATTATATGATCTGGAAGGAACAAGCTATGTTTCTTCTAGATGAATATGATATGAAAGTGTTCGTGGAGAACGTGGTAGCTGTACCTACAGTTCCGGATCAACTAAAAAAGTACAAGGCTAATATGGTGAAGGTGAAGACGTTGCTCCTTGATGGTGTCAAGGACCACATAGTCTCACATTTGGCTGGCAAAAATACTGCCAGAGATATGTGGGTAGCTTTGCATGACCTATATGAGGGATCTTCCGAGTAGAGGAAGTTATACTTGGAGCAGAAGCTTCGTATGAACCAGATGCAGAAAGGGGAGCGCGTGGCTTCATACCTTATGCGGTTTCAGGAGGTTCGTGATTGGCTTTCAGTACTAGGTACTACACTTACAACTACAACCATGGTATGAATGGCCCCTTAACAGTGTCACGGAGGAGTGGCAGGTGTTTGTCTAGAGCATATTGGGCCAGACAACATTACCTAGTTGGGAGTAGTTGTGGGCATCTTTTCAGGAGGAAGAGCTGAGGATAGACCTCATCAAGTGCAAACTTGATGGCAGCAGTAGAAGCATATTGAAATCTGTATAGGAAGAGGAGAACGCAACCCTTGCATCGAAGGTACAACAGGTGCAACAGAAACCGAAGCGTGATACTTCTAAGGTCAAGTGCTTCAGATGTGGCGAGATGGCCACGATGCATCTTAGTGTCCTCTGAAGAAAAGGGACAAAGATGAGAAGCATGACTCAAAGGTTGCAACTGCGAGTATCGAGGAGGATGAGGTGGCCATGAGTGCCCACGCTTCTCCTAGTGGGAAGTGGGGTTATATGGAGTTGTAGTTCTTTGAACTTCAGTTGGGCAGGATCCTTGAGGAGCCCACCTCATGGATCATACCTTGCTACGGGAGCCCATATTTTCAATAGCAGGATGGATGAGTTTCAGTGGAGCCAAGGAGTGATAGAGATGACAGTGCAGTGGATAACAAGGTTCATTTTTGGAGCAGCGCAAAGCAGAGGCAACAACATCATAGCAGCAATAGCACAGTGCTTACGTAATGCAGAGCATCAAAGGGAGATCACAATAGCTATCAACAGTCAGATTCTTCGACACCGAGGTGCATCCGCTGAACACTTGTTCAGTTTTGGGTGAGTTTTCAGCTGTTTCTCTCAACAGCTGAGTTGCAGTGCAGATGCAATGTTAGTAGTGGCAGTGCTAGCAGCATAGCAGATGCAAGACCTGAGAGGGAGATGCAGTACAGATGCAGCAGTGATAGTGGCATTACCATGGGCAGCAATACAGTGGCAACAACAATGCAGAGACTTATGGAATTCAACAACACAGAGGATGCTTCAGGGACAGAGTAGTATGCAACAAGCCTTATTGCTAGAGCACTTTCCTCGCTAAGAGGGAGTGTTTATTTTTGTAGCATCAGATAGTGCTCTAAGTCTCAAATTTTGTGTGGAGGCTTAGACACTTGTATTCCAAAGAACCCAAAATCCGTTTGTGGAAATTCTACACGATTCATATTTTATTAAAATAATTAATTATTTTAATGGAGACCCTAAGTCTAAACTTACGGAAATTAAATAATTAAAGGGTATTAATAAAACAGAGTGTGAATCTTCTAGAGAACGAAGATCGAGTCAAGTTTTATCCTTACCCATCGATTAGACATCTAATTTGGGCTGTAGATTTGTCAACGAGAAGACTATAAAGGAAGGCTTGAGGGTCATTTGCAAAACACACGGAGACACTGAATTGATCTAAGATCGAAATTTGTAGGGCGTGGTTTGCTGAGAAATTTGAACTAGAGATCTGAGCAGTGAGGGGCAGAGATAACATCCAAAGAGAGAGTTTTCCTCAGTCCGGTGGAGCATCAATCAGAGAGAGGTAGAGCTGATCTAGCCTAGCCAGCACAGAAGGAAGGGGTTGACGCAGTGACTGTGTAAGCTCACGCAGAGGTAGTGCAGAGGCAAAAGGAAGGGTTTTCGTAATGTGCTTGTGGATTAGTTTGGAGGCTGGGATCTAAAAAGTGGCATCAGGAGGCTGTTCCTCAGCATCCACAGATGCAAAACGACTTCGCTGGGGCTGAACACTGAGCCTGGAAGGGGGTGACACAGAGGCTGCAAGTTGCAGCGTTGACACTGTGCAAAGCCTCCCCAGGGCAGGTTCTTCTTCATCTGGATCTGCCGGAAACTCAGTGATTGAGTGAGGTATTTCTCACATATTCTTTTGCTAGTATCTCTCTGTAACTGAATAACCTTTGAGGGTATTCAAAGATGTATTTAGACATTGCCACTGCTTAATAATAAAACACTCAAATCTACTGCACCGATTTTCCCGCATTGGGTTTTTCCGGGGGCATTAGTCCAAAAATAAGTGTGATATGTGTGAATGATTTCCTTGTCTAGTTTCATTGTTTCTGAATCAATTTTAGTGTAGGCTGCTTCAATAGTTGCTTCAATAATTCAGATCTGAATTAATTATGTAATGTAATTTACTTAATAGGAGAAGTGCACTCAGTTGTTGCAGTAGGATTCATTAGATCTGGTTAGATCTTGGAATTTTGACATACGGTAGTTTTCCCTGTAGATCCAGATCCACTAAAGAAGTACATGATTGATATGGCGAAGGGTAAGAGGTTGCTCCTTGATGGAGTCAAAGATCATATTGTGTCCCACATAGCCAGCAAGGACACAACTAGGCAGATGTGGGAAGCCTTGGCAGCGCTGTATGAAGGCTCTTTCGAGCAACGGAAGATGTACTTAGAGCAGAAACTAAGGATGATGCAGATGTAGAAAAGGGAGCATATTGATCTGATCTTGTCGAAACTTCAGGAAATCCATGATCAATTAGCAGTTGTGGGGTACACAACTTAGCCTACTGCGATGGTAAGGCTGACCCTCAACGCAGTGACACAAGAATGGCATGTTTTTGTCCAGAGCATCCTAGGCAGAGGAAACTTGTCGAGCTCGGAAGAGATGTGGGCTGCGCTTCAGCAAGAAGAGCTAAGGACGGACCTAGTCCAGTGCAAACTTGACGACAGCAACAATAGTGGGTCGAAGACGAAGGAGGAGGAGGAAAATGTAGCTCTTGCATCCAAGGGGCAGCAGGAGAAATGTGGATGAAATAAGGACATCTCGAGGATAAAGTGCTTCGAGTGTGGTGAACTTGGTCACTACAGAAGCACGATTCGAAGGTTGCTATCTCAAAGATCGAGGAAGATGAGTATGCCATGAGTGCCCACACATCTCTAGGAGGGAGATGGGGTGATATTGAGCTATAAGTTCACAAGAACTTCAGTTGGGCAGGATCCTTGAGGAGTCCACCTCTTGGATCATGACCTTTTTATGGGAGCCCAAGATCAGTAGTAGCAGGCTAGAGGAGTTTCATTCAGTGCAAAGGAGTGTTGGAGCGACGTATGCAGTAGTTAGCAGCGCCAAAATCTGAGCAACACAGTGTAGAGTTGTAGCAGTGCATAGGGATGCGGTGCAGAGCAACAACAACGCAGTGCTTCAGAGAGACAACATGGGACTAACAACAGTCAGAGTTTAAGCATCGAGATGCATCCTGAACACTTGTTCAGATTCATGGATGTTTTTCAGTTTGCTTCTCTCAACCATAGTATTAAAAACCGGAAGCGGTGATCGGACCGGTGGACCTAATGAAACGGTAACCAGACCGGAACCGGTGTAACCGGTACTGGTCAGGTCTAAACTTAAAAAAATACATTAAATAATTATTTTTTAATAAAAAAAACTTTTTTTAAGATTTGCAACCATGATTCCAAGCCAATAGAGACAAAATATGCAAAGTTTGCTCATTTATATACCATGTAAAGATGAATATATCAAAATGGCACTGAGTGCAATACATTTCATCGAAAAATACATAAGCAATGAGACTCCAAATGGCCCATAAAGTCCAAAAACAATGCTTCAAGCTATGAGGCCATTGGCCTAATACAAGACTACATATTAGTGATCAACAACATCATCACTCTTCATCATGATCAAAATCATCACCACTACTAGACAAGGGATCATCAACATGAGCTACATAAATAATATGGCTGAGAGTTTGAGGACTCCTAAAACTCCTCTACAACTTTAGTATTAGTAATAGTAGTAGTAGTAGCAAAAATTGACATCAAAACTACAAATCACTGAGCAACATGGTCTCTCATGAAACTCATCATTGATTCATCACTACTAGAAATGGGATCATCAACAAGAGATACATAAACACCATCTAGCTCAAAGTCTTCAGACTTGGATTGCTCAACCTTATAACATGATAGAAATTGAAAAAGTTTAACATGCCTAACTAATGATTTTGGTTTGAGTGAAGAGTTCATCTCCTCAACCTTAAAATGCGGTAGAAAAAGATTAGCATGCCTAACCAATTGTTTTCCTTTGAGTGAAGGGTACATTCTTGTTAAGGCCACGGTAGGGGAGTTCAATAATCAATACCACCAACATCAACAAAGTTCAACAATCAATGCCACCAACATCAATGTTCTTAAAGGACTTCATGCTCTTGATCAAATGCCAATCTCATACCCATACACATGATAGAATCAAATGGAAACATTGCAAACCCCCAAACCATGAAACCCTGAAAACCATTAAGTCTGCTGAATTTTGAGTGAAATCTAAAATTCTAGTTTCTCCATATGAAATCCAATGAGGTCTGAAACCACTCTTAGACATCCTGAGTCATTTCATGGTAATGTTAAAAATTTAAGTAAAAGGATGAAAATGAAAAATAAAGGGAATCTCACTCCAAAAAAGCTACAAAACTCAAAAAATTGCATTATGTGGGGTCCATAATTGGCCTGGCAATGAACTGGCCGGTTTAGGATGGAACCGGTTGGTTTGACCATAAACCGGCTGGTTAGCACTGGTTGGACCGGTTTTTTTGGTGAACAGGAGGGTTGAACCCGTTTTTTCTATTCGTTTGACTCGGTCAGCTAATGAACCGGCTGGTTTGACCGGTTTCCGGTTCAAGCTGGCCGGTTTTTAATACTATGCTCTCAACAACTGAGTTGCAGTGAAGAGTTAGCAGTGGCAGTGCTAGCAACAGATGCATCATTTGAGAGGGAGTTGTAGTACAGATGCATTGTTGATCGTGGTAGGGTCAGCAACAGTACAATTGCAACAGCAATGCAGTGGTTGGTGGACAGCATGTCAGACATGAGCAGCGTAGAGGGAGATGCTTCAGAGTCAGAGCAATGTGTAGCATGACATATTTGCTAAAGCACATTTCTCGCTAAGAGGGAGTGTTGATTTGTGGTAGCATCGAATGTGCTCTAAGTCTCAAACTTTGTGGTGTTAGGTTCCCGTGATTTAGCAGATTTGTATACCAAATGACAGGGTAACATGGAACCAGTCTTTGGAGTCCTAGGACCTAGCCTTCCTGGACTCAGAGAGGGATCTCTCTATTTGTTTGCAAAGGATGTGAACTTGTTTGCTTTATAGGGTTGATTTTAGGCTAGTTATTAAGTGTGAGGTTTTGTTGTTTGTTTTGGTTGGGTATAATGATCCAGAAGCATAGGTAGAGTGAGGAAATCTTTAAGTCATTGGGCAATGGAGTCTAATGGAAGTCATGATAAGCTCATCAATCGATCGGGGAGCATCATAGGGCAAATCTAACTTGGCCAGTGGATCTTCAAGTTTTAAGGGTAATGAGATGGACATCAATTGTAAGAATGAAAAGTAGGGTAAAGGGCAATTAAGAATCCTTTATCATATGTACTTCTCAAAAAAGGGACTTAAACATCACAAAACATGAAGAGGCAATCAATAGACAGGGCTAACCATAAATTCTACAATCCACACTTCAGCAAATGATAATTCAAGACAAACTTTTCCAATGAAATATAGAAGGCGAGAAACTCATTTCACTTCTAGTGATTTCACCTTCAAGGACAGAAAACACTTAAGACACACATATAATTGTAATCAGAGAAGAGGGAACTCCTAAACATCCTTGATTATAGTTATGAAGATCTCTAAAACAATTAGTTAAGCAAGTACAAAGGGTATGATCGAAACAAAACCTCTTTGGCAGACTTAAAAGAATGGTACTTTAGAGAGAGACTTCAAAAATAGTGTTTAAGTGGCAGCAAGTAAGCAGGGAAAACTATAAATCATGCTTGATACCAACTGTATTCAACTATTTATGAAATAAACAAGCTTAGGGGGTCTAGAGAGCAATTAAGAATTCTCTAACATGTCCTAGCAGAAGATAACATTAAGGCAGTGAAGAATAAACATAACTAAGGTGCTTTGAAAAGACATTTCTTACCCTAAAACTTTTATTCTATTGCGACACAGAAAGATGGAAACATAATGAAACAAGAAATAACAATAACAGATTCGAAGCACTTCACCAACAACCAAGCTCAAGGATCCAGTGATCTAGCCTCCTCCATCAACAAACAAATCAAGGCATCCACAAGTTCCAAGACATCAATTTCTTTTCAACTTCCAAGAGACTATGTATTACTTCAAAGAGTCATCAAATGCCAACAAGGTAATGAGTTCAAATGCAATATTTATGCTGCAAATGAGGAGGTGAAGTTGACCTAGGGTTTAAGTGTTATTTATTACAGAGTTAATGAATTCCTAGCCTTGAAGACCATGCAAGGCTCAAGGCAGGAATATATGTAGATATTTCTCTGAATAATAACTTCTATCTTAGCTCCTAAGGAAAAATAGGTGAAATGTTTGACTTTAAGGCCTTTTCATAACTGTTACAATAACTGTCTGGCAGATATAAATATCTCTGACTCAGCCTAATAACTACTAAATGCTTTATTGAAGGAAACAAAGCACTAGGTGGCACAAATATCTTTTGAAAGGAATAACTGCCATAGGCTGAGTCATTTGAATTTGTCTTTGGTTAATCTGTCCTTTGTTTTATCTTTAATCTCTGTCTTCAAGCCTTAAACTCTGTCTTTATACTTTGACTGTTTGCTTTTTATCATATTTTCTTCAATTCTGTTTGATCTCTGTTCTGTTTATTTAATCATTTATTTTATTTCTTTCTATCCTTTTGCCTTTATTCTTTTTGTCTTTCCACTGTCTTCTTTCTTTCTTTGACTTCTGCTTTGATTGGCTAATCCTTATAATTTGTCTTTGATACCTGATTAGCCTTTTAATCCTTTGCTTTATCATAGTCCTCTGACTGTCTTTCTCTCCATTGTGCTTACTGCCTGTGTTTGTCCTTTGTGAAGGGATGCGTTTCTGGTGTGCTGGAGGGTTTATGATCTCCAATGATCATGATTCAGTGGTGTTGGAGCTTAAATTTCGGCTTCTGGCCCTTCACATAATAAAATCAAACTCTGGATCGTCATCCAAACTTTAATTCAAACTATCTTGGGATGGTGGGAAAGGCTTGGTGGACCTTTCTGCCATTAAACCTGCACAAAGCACAAGCCATTAGTTTAAATCATGCGGGAGAGGGTTTCACTGCGTTTTTTGGGGTTTTGATCGGTCGGAGGGGCTTGCAGAGGAGGAGAGGGTGCAGAGGGAAAGGTTCCGAAGGCGGAACTAGGAGAGATTCAAACGGAGGTGGGGGAAATTTTAATTTTGGCGCGGAGGGGGAAAAATGGTTTTGAAAAACCACAAATGGTTTATTGTGTGGGAAATGGGTGGCAAGCGGTTTTGGATCAAACGAACGCGATATGGTTTAGAGCATGACATGTGGCTGGCGGAAACCACCTATTTCGTGCGGGTTGCAAAACATTAAACTCATCGCAACTATATTTGCGATATGGGATTTGGGGCGTTGGATCTCGAGTAACGAGATTGACGGTGATCGCACTACAGGGAAAGCGGAGGGTAGGTTTGGAGGTGGGGTCCGGGGATGGGCGACGTGGCGGGTTGTGATTGATAGTGGGGTGAGTGGAAAGCATGGCCTGTAGTTTAATTTGCCAAACATTTGAAGGGCCTTTTATAATATCACGGGGGTTTTATAAAACGAAAAGGGGCGGAGTTTTATTTTAAATGGGGAAGGGGCCAAGGGATAGTGGAGGCCGAGGTCCCATGGGTAAAAGGGGCTGGGGTTTAAGAGAAGAAAGGGCTTAAAGCCTATAATGTCAAAAAGCGGGTTTTGCACATAAAACAGGGTTTTTAATAAAATTAAAAGGACCCGATAGGATAAAATTTAGCTTTAAACAATGTAAAAAGAGCTTTTTTCATTGTTTAATATGTCAAAGGAAAAATGATGAATGAAGGGGTTTTATGAGGGTTTTGAGGAAAGGAGAAAATGGGTTTTTCAGAGGAAGAAGGCCATGAATGAGAGTGAGGGTAAGGCAGTGAAATGAGACAAACATGCCCAATAAATGAAGTCCTTCTTTGTAGCAGTGGGGTAGACTTTTAGAAGACAAAAAGGGGGAAAAACAGTGAAACATTTTTTTTGACTTGGGATAATGAAGGCAGTGAGATTTCTAGAACTCACAGTATTTCTCAAATGTTGTTTCTAGAAATCTAGGATCATAGTTTAGTCATATTTTGATATCAACAAAAATTACTGATAACTAACATGTGGATAGGCTTAGACACATGGATTCCACATAACCCATAAATTATTTTGGGAAATTCCACCCGAAAACAGTTTTATTTGATAAATTAAATAATTTTTAATGAGACCCTAAGAGTAAACTTAGGAAATTAAAATAATTAATGGTTATTAATCTAAACTGTGGGTGAAACTTCTAGAAAAAGCACATCAAGTCAAAATGTAGTCTTAGCCGTTGATTGGAGATCTAATCTCGGCTGTGGAAGTATGAACAAGAAAACTATAATGAAGACTTGAGGGTCATTTGGAAAAACACACCGAGAGGATCAAGAGATTGATTTCTTTAGTGAGAAGTGCTCAAGGAGAAACTTCGATCTAGAGATCTTTTATAGAGAGGGGCAAAGACAGTATCTGGAGAGAAATATTTCTCAGTCGAAGAATCATCAGCAGAGAGGGCATAGAGAGATCCAGCAACTCCAGCGTGGAGATAGAGAGGTTGACGCAGCACTAGGCAGGACCATGTAGAGGCTGCATAGAGGGCAAAAAGGAAATCCAAAGGATTTGCTGAAGAATCGATTTCATAAGCCAGGAGCCGGGGTGTGAGATCGGGAGGTAGAGATCGTAGATTCTGGGGAGCAGATTGATCCACAAATTGAGTGATGCAGTGCCGAGAAGGGTTAATGCTAGAACTGCGCAGAGGCAGTGAAAAGCTTGTTAGAGGCATTTCATTCAGTGGTCAAATCAGCCGGGATTTCCAGTGATAGTGTGGGGTAACTATTGAGAATTTGGAGGGCTGAAGATTAATACAAATTCTCTTCTTGATAATTACTTGTGAGCTTACTTATGTCTTATCTTCGTTATCTTGTTTAGTCTTTCATCAAGTCAATTATCAAAATAAACAAGACACAAACTTAAGCTCCTAGAACCAGGGCAAAAACCTCTCCCTCTTGGAGAGGAAAACCCGCAAATAATTCTTCTTATAGATCTTCAAATGACAAGTACCATGACTAAGATTTAGACCCTTGACCTAGATATGCTTCCCAGACCTTGATACAACTTCTTCGAACTTGATTATCTTCTTCTTCACCAATCTGCACTGGTACTAGAGAACTCGGTCTCCAAGTTTCACTTCTTATAGCTCAATCAAATATAGGGACAAAATTATCTTCTCTTTGCATATACTTTTAACTGAATTCCTTGAGCTGTATTTAGGAGATTTACCTTCCTTACTTTCTCCCACCTTTAAGACTTCTTTTATTCTTATGATCACTGTCCCAACCTCAGCAAATTATTCCTTTAATATGATTGCCTTTAATTGTATATTCCAGGATCTTAGCTTATTTCTGGCATTACAAAACAATATATATTACAATTGTAATATATCCTCACCTTGGCTGAGATAGCTTATTCAAAACCGCAAAATGACCTTCTGTGATAGATTCCTGAAATCCGTACTGTAAACACAGAAGTACGCACTGTTCTTTTATCTTGTTATCCACACTAATTCCCCTTTGATATCCGAGCTTGCTCCTACTTGAGATCTGCACTGAAACTCCGCACTTCCTTCTGTTCTTTTATCCGCATTACACCTCAGAACTATCCACATTTCTGTCCTCCAAATGGTCGCAAAACAGGGGTATTTATAGGGCACTATTCCAGCCTCTAAGCCGACCACATAGTCAGCTATGGAACCGACTTTCTTGCTGAGATTTAGGTCGATATGATTGAGTTAATTCTAGCGTTGATATAGCTGTCTTCCTCTTGTATATAGAGCTAGTCTTCCAACATAGTTTGAGGGCTGTTAGGTGTCCTGCTTCCACAAGGTCTTAGAGCATATATTGCTAGACTAGATCCTTCATGAACATGACACTTAATTATATTTTATGCCTAGAAGATACAAACCTAATAGACATCAAGAAGAACTCTATTATATAATAAAATCTTGCTCATGAAACCCATGAAGCAAGTGCAACAAAATACATTTTATTATTTGTCTTCTTCTTTACATAAAAATACACAATTACATAGTCAACATGAAGACCAGCCTAGTTACACTTTTCAACAGTAACCTCACTAATCTTTCTGTCAGTGATATTCTCTGTAACTAAATTGTTTGGAGTGACATTTAGAGATGTATTCAGGGTTTACTGCTACTTAATCATAAAACCCCAAGATTTGTTGCACTAGTTTTCCCACATTGTGTTTTTTCGAGGACATTTGTCCAAAAATAATGGTGTCATATGTGATGTTTTTCTTTTGCTTCGTTTCCTGTTTCTGCATCTAAATAATTAAGTGAAGGTTGTAGCAGTAATTACTTCAATGTTTACAGAAGAAATATGAAAATAACTTGTTAATGCAGTTTTCAAGTAGGTGAAGATAAATCAATTAGCTGCAGTAGGATTCCAGATCTAGGACTTGTTATTTTCACACATACCCTGTGAACACTTTGTGAAAATTCTACTGCAGTGTATTGGTTGATTTCCTCCTACTTGATTTAATTAATACAAGTTATTTTCAGAAATTAGATTTAGAAAATATCGAAAATAAACACAACTACAACCTACACATGCAGATCATTTACTGAATAATACGCTCATGCAACAAAGTGACATATGGATTTTTGGACATAAGTCCCCGGAAAAACCCAAAGCGGGAAAACGGGTTCAGCAGATATGAGGGTTTATTATTAAGTAGTTATGAGTATAGCAAATCTTGGTTCCACACTTGGAAAACCCGACAAAGAATAAAAGATATCATATCTGCAGCTAACTTGAAGATCTAGTGCCAAATATCTGACTGATCCACACCCTCAAACGAGATTTACAGTACTGAGCCTGGATCTGACCCTAGAAACCCTCAGCGCTGCCCCTGAAGCCCCAACATCAGCCCTGCTAGCCTCAAATGCCACTGCACTGCACCAGAAGGGATTGCGTAACTCTTGGAAGGGTCCCACAGCCTAATGTTGGGCCTAAAAGACCCTCTGCGTGATTTCTGAAGCCTTCCAGTGCCTGTACGTTGTCCTGCGTAGTCGCTGCGCAACACTTGCGTAGCTACTGCTATGCTTCCCAGCGCTGTCCTTGTTGCTGCTCCTCTTGCCTCTTACCTCTTGCTGTCTCTTGGCCCTAGAATCATAACATTCCCTTGGCCAATACTACCCCTCACTACAGGAAATCCCTCCGGAAATTCCTAGCAAACTCGCCCTAGAATTCCAGATCTTTTCCTCAATTCTACAACTGTGTGTGTTCAACTAACCCTCAAGCCTTTCTCTTATACTTTTTCGTTGAATCCTTCAACGGCCGAGGTTAAATCATTCATCAACGACTGAGATTAAAGGACTGCTTGATCCATGTGACTTAAGAGAATTTCAGCACATGTGTTAATTAATTCACTTTAATTATTTTATTTTCCTAAGTTAGACTTAGGAAATCCATTAAAAATAATTATTTATTTAAATAACTTGAATACAACTTGAAATTTCTCAAATCCATTTTTGGGTCTTGTAGATCAAGTGTACTCTAGTCCCTCCACAAAATTTGGGACCTAGAGCACAATTGATGCTACCCCAAATACACAAAATCTCAACACACCTGGGTTGGTATGCTACTTGAGAGACAATGATGATGGTGTCTATAAATCGTTGGTCTCTCCAGCATTGTGCTCTGATCTTGTGGAGAGATATAGTTGTTAGTCAAGGCCTTTCTATGTGACAATTTTGGATGATATGATGGTATGCAGATGGGTTGTTACCAATCCGACTCTTCTTATGAGAATTTTTCAGATTGAGAATGTCCAAGTACCTTATGAATGCCTCCCTAGTTAAGAGGGAGTGTTGAAATATGTAACTAGGTTCGGTCTTCATAATGACATGTGTAATCATGATTTTATGTATTTGATGTAATAAGAAAAAATAAATTTAGTTTTGTTAATCTTGAGGCATGGGTTTCATGCTCAAGGAAATTTATTTTTAGGTCAAGCTCCCATTAAGAGCTTCTAGGTCATAATCATGTATTAAAGGCCCATTTGGGGCATGTTACATATTGCAAAGAAATTTATTTGAGTCAATGTTAGAGTCAAAAGACCCTCCAAGACCTTGTCCAAGTGCTACAAGCAAGTTGGCCTTCAAAAGAAGCAATCAACCTACACACGATGACATGTTGGCCTAGGATGAGGAGATGTCGACCTAATAGTATGGAGAAGAGACTATATATAGGAGGACTCAAACTCACTCAAGAGATCATTTATTTCAAGCTATCAAGTCAGAGAAAGAAGTGCGAATAGGAAGCCTCTTGGATAAGGGAAGAAGAGGAGAAAGAAGACCGAAATTTGGATCTGTTTTGGGCTAAAACATCTCACACGTGCAAGAAGAATTAGGGCTCTTAGTGATGCAGGAAGAACGAATTTTACAGTCACCATAGAAGTCCAAACTTGGGTGGAAAAGGATCATCTTGCTGGCAAATTGTTGAAGAAGATTATCTCACCAAGTGAAGAAGAAAGCATGACTATTTCTTCATGATATTTCTCACACATGCGGCCTAGGGTTTTTGCAGTTAGGCCGAATAACAGTAAAGAAGTTGCATGTCCGAAGAAGGAGGTCGAAGGAGAAGTTGCTACAACTGGAAGGCTAGTTTGTCTGAGATTGACTTTGTGGAAGAAAATATCATCAAGGAGAGGCATTGACTTGGTCTTGGAGGGGTTTTGGTCAAGGGACCAAGTCTTGGAATTTGCCAATTGAAGATTCTATAAGAAGAAGAATTTTGTGGGTTTTCCTCTCAAGATTGAAGAGGTTTTGGCCCTAGCTGATCTCCTATATCTTGTGTCTTTTGTCTTATTGTTCTTTATGTTTTGGTAGTTGTTTGATGAAGAAGAACACTAGTAATAATCAAGTACAAGAAGAAGCTCATGAAGTAAAGTAAAATCACATCACAAACAGTTATCAAGGAAGAGAAATATCCTACACTTGCTCCCCTAAGATTTATATCTTCTGTCCTTTGTCTTATTGTTCTTTATGTTTTGGTAGTTGTTTGATGAAGAAGAACACTAATAATAATCAAGTACAAGAAGAAGCTCATGAAATAAAGTAAAATTACATCACAAACAGTTATCAAGGAAGAGAAATCTCCTACACTTGCTCCCATAATATTTCCCAACATTGCATACTAAGCGAAACCCTTTATCCAAGATTCAACAATCGAAAACCCTTCATCTGATCTTCAAAATGGTTTAAACAGTAACATGCCCTAATGGAGGACCAAATTTTAGAGGAACTGCTTCAGGTATTTGCACAAAGATAAAGCCCTAGAGAGGACCGAAGATCATTATTTCCAGAGCCCTACAACCTGAAACAAAAACCGTATGCCTAGAACAAGACTTAGAATTGGTATATGCCTCCACTGAATTTAATTCAAGATGTAAAAAGGGCATAGAAGTAGGGCCGCAGAAAGTTCCAAGGATCAAGACAAACACACCTGCAAACAAAAGCGAAACCCAAAATAATGATTATAGCCCAAAAACCCTTATTCCTAAAAGCTTCACTGATATTTGAGTCTTTTTCTGACCATAGAGAGCTTCAAATAGATAAGTGAATTTCTTTTGTGAACTTTAGAATAATTATCCTTTTGATTTACATACAAACCATACCGTTGAGATGCCTTTACGTAGTATACGAATAGAAGCTTTGAGAACAACCGACTTAAGGATTTTACAAGGTGTTGGAAAGTGTAACTAGGATCGGTCTTCATATTGACTATGTAATTATGTATTTATGTAAAGAAGAAGACAAAGATAATAAAATGTATTTTTTTTGTTATGCTTGCTTCATGGGTTTCATGAGCAATATTTTTATTATAGGTCAATAGACTTCTTGTTGATGTCTATTAGGATTTGTCTTCTGGTTATAAGTGTAATTAAGGGTCATGTATATGAAGTGTCTAGTTAAAGAGTATGCTTCAAGACCTTGTCACATATCTGCAAAGGAATGCCTCTAAACAACCTCCTTAAACGCTGGAAGACAACCCTTCTATTCGGCCTATTTGCTGAGATGATGTCGGCCTGTGAAAATTTCTTAATGTTACTTTATGCAGAAATTCTACTGTTAGATTTGGTTATACTTCTACTACTTAAACAAGTTATTAATGCTGAAATATTCAGATTAACATCGAAGTAAACAAATAACAGTCTCAGTCTTTCACCGATTCAGATCTAAAATAGAAATACATGCACACATAGACAAAGTGACACACAAGATTTTCTAGACAACTATCCCCGGAAAAACCCAATGCGAGAAAATCGGTCTTCTGGCTGCTGGAGGGTTTATATTATTAAGTAGTTTTCTGAATACAACAAATCTGGGCACCTTAATGGTTAACCCGACAGAGAAAAAGATAGACCTGCACCTAACCTGTTGTTCTAAGACCAAAACCTTAACTGATCCACTCCTTCAAACGGGATTTACAGGACTCGGCCAAATTCTGGCCCTAGAAACCCCAGCGCTGCCCATGAAGCCCCTGCGTCAGTTCTGTCAGCCTCTACGCTGTTCTGGAGAGGGCTGCGTAACCCCATAATGGGTGACACAAACCCTACACTGCCCTAGAAGGGTTTCTGTGTAACCCTAGAGGGTCCCCTGCTGCCTGGCGCTGCCCTAGAAGGGACTGCGTAGTTGAAGCTGCTCTTTGCACTACGCAGTTGCTGCGTCTGCTTCTCTGTGATGCCTCTGGTTGCTGCTCTCTGCGTCTCACTGATTCTTGGCACTGGGATCAGACCATCCTCTTTTCCAACACTACCCCTCTCTACAGTTGAAACACTTCTGAAAATTCTTAGCAAACCTTGCCCTAGAATTTCAGCTTAGTCTCAGTGCTTTGCCTTCGTGTGTGTGTTCTCCAACGAACCCCAAGCCTTTCCTTTATACTTTCTGGTTGGGAAACCAACGACCATGATCTAATCTTGAATCGATGGCTAAGATTAAAAGAAAGCTTGATCCGTGTGACTTAAGTCATTTCCATCACATGTTTAAATTAATTACCTTTAATATTTTAATTTTCCTAAGTTAGACTTAGTGTCCTTAATTAAAAATATTAATTAATTAATTATATCCCAAATTGGATGGAATTTCCCAAATCCCTTTCTGGGTCTTGGAGATCTTATGTACTCTAGTCCCTGCACAAATTTTGGGAGCTAGAGCACATCTGATGCTACCCCAACACTCATAAACTCAACGCGGCCTACCCTCAGTCAACTAGGTCAGCCTAAATCATGGAAGATATACTATATATAAAGGTTGACTTGTGACTCATTTGGTGTAATGGAATTTAGACAAGTTTGAAGATAATTCGTTGGGATACATCTGAAAAGTTTATGGTTAATGCGTAGGAGAAACAGTAAGCTATCACCTGAAGATTGCAGATATATCTGTGACACTACAGCGTGGAGAAATATGAAGTAAGTGCGGATCACAGTGTTGAAATTAGGTTTGCGTTTAAGTGCGGATCTCAGTGCTAGAATAGGTTCCGTTCAAGTGCGGATTATAGTGTTGAAGAAGGGTGCATTCAAGTGCGGATTACATTGCTGAAGAAGGCTACATTCAAGGACAGATCAAGGTGCTAAAGAAGGTTGCGTTTAACTATGTCAAAGTGTGAGATATAAGGTACAACAAAGTGCATGACTGTACTAAGTGATTGTGCTAAAGTTAGGGTTGTATTAAGCTAAGATAAGTAAACAATCAAGGCATTAAGGAAGAAGAATTAGAGTAGAGACCGAGTTCTCTAGTTTTGGTGTGGAAAGGTGCACGCTAGTGAAGGTCAGTGCAGAAGAGCAGAATCAATCAATGACAAGGTCTTATAAGCATAAGAAGGTTAAGGGTTTGTGTCACAGTCATGGTACTTGTCATTTGAAAATCTATAAGAAGAATTTTTCGTGGGTTTTCCTCTCCAAGGGGAGAGGTTTTGCCTTGGCTCGAAGAGCCTAAACTTGTGTCTCTTGTATTTTGATAATTGACTTGATGAAAGACTAAATAAGATAAGAAGAGAAGACATAAGTAAATCAAATAAGCTCACAAGTAATTATCAAGGAGAGAATTTGAATTAATCACTGCCCCTCCAAATTCTCAGCATGGTATCGGAGCTAAGGTGCTGAAGTCAAGGGTTACTTGATAAGGAGACACTCAACGATTAAAAAAAAAATCCATTTCTCAAATTCAAGGTCAAAGTTTGGAAAGTTAAATCAGTTTACAAGAAAATTCTCAAGTCATTTCAAGAAGACCTTCAAAGGATCCACTCATCAAGGAGAGGATCTTTGCCATCAAAGATTTATAATATTGTTGGAAGACACATCATCAAGCTCCATCCAACATTATCCAACATCTTTGAAGTCATCAACATTCTGAAGACATCCTTTATCATCAAGGATTCAAGAACACCTACATTGGAGAACTCAATATAAGAAGAAGTTCCTATCTTCATCATCATCAAAGAAGCTACTAGAAGCAGGAAGTATCCTACTGAAATAAGTATCTATGATCTTATCTAAATTTGTCAAAATGACTTATTACAAAGAAAGCAACAAATTGGTTGGGTCATCAAACTTTAGTGCATGGAAGAAGAGGACATATTTGAATCTAATTGAAGAGAAGTTATGGGCTACATCGAAGGATCTACAATTCAACCCTCAAAAGAAGATGCTCCGACTCATGCCAATTACATGAAAGGAGAAATCAGGGCCCAGAGGATTCTCATAGAATCCATTAAGGACTCACTCATACCCTATGAATCAAAACTGAAAACTGCAAAAGAAATATATGAGAAATTGGTGGAGCTATTCTTTGTGAGTACTGCAGGAGAAGCAATCTCTCTTGAGACAAGAACTATACAAAATGAAATTGTCAAGAGAAGAAGGAATCACTTCATACTTTATGAGGATTTCTGAAATAAGAGATCAACTGTAGGAATAGGAGAAGTAATGTCTGATATTGAGATGACTACAATGGTGTTGAATGCTCTACTGGAAAAATGGGGAAAATTCACTTCAAGATTATACGGGAAGAAAGAAGCAACACCATTCCACGATTTATGGTCTCTATGTAAAATAGAGGAAACGAGATTGAAAGCCAAAGTTGATACAGGATCAAGTGAAGGGAATCAAGCCTTTGCAGCCATGTCGAGGAAGAAAGGAAGATTTGGAAAACTTGGTCCTCAAAATAAAAGAAGAAATATGGACAAAGTACAATGCTTTGGATGTGATGAACTTGGACATTATAAAAGAGAGTGTCCTAAATCTGAAAAGGACAAGAGGAAAAAGGAAGAAGCCCATGTCATAGATGAAAGGGAAGAACCTGATGCAAAGAAATCTAAGAAAGAAGAAGCGAGAGATCTCTATTATGATTGAGATCAACTTCCTTTTTAAGTGATTTCTGTTGGTTGTAAAATAGTATGATAAGAAGCAATGTACATTAATAGCATCATTATAGAAGCATGGTAGGACCTGTTGGTGAAACAGCTCCTAGAAAACCTCAGTGATAAACAACATTAATGGAAGGTAGTCATCAAGATCAAGGGTCATCATGGAAACAGGTGCTGACATTTTCTAATGGAGTTATCTATGGATTCACTGATTAGAAAGAAAGAAAAAAGGTTTCATCGAGAATTCTATGCTACATAATTCTGGGATTTGATGAAGCAGGTCAAGGGAATGAAGTTCTTTATTCTAGTAAAATTGCTACAGGATGACTCAAAGGAAAAAGGTATGAGGTATATATATTTATATGCTGACACTGGATGCTTTGAAGTCATGTCATATGGTTGTAGGTAATAGACTTCTACCTTTAGAAGTATGATAAGAGAAAAGAGGATCTCTTACATTACACAAGTTGTCATTAACAGATGAAATCAACATAATATATCCTCATATGGGATATGAGGTGGTTGTATACAAACAAGGAGCTGGAAATTGGAAGTTCCTGGGAATGAAGATGTGTAGAGAAAGAAAGGAAGAGATCATGAAGTGCAACCATGTCAAGAGGCAGTTATCATCCGGAAGCCAAGAAGATGTGACTAGGAGATCTCTTGGAGCATATGTAGACTCTGATAGAAGTCTGGTAAAGAAGAAGACCCTTAACAAGACATATCTTTAGGAGATGTGTCAATCTGAATAGAGGATGCTGATGCCTACAGGAAGATGTCATGGTGAAAGATCATCACTGAGGTAACTTTTGATTTAAAAGTTCATATGTATATATTTATCTGGATGAGTTTATGCAGGGCTGCTAATCATGTGAAAGGATGTAAGATCCTTAGGAGATAGTTCGAAGGAACGCAACATGACATAAAGTTGGACCAGATAAAGAAGTTTGAGGAATCACTTTCTGATAGTTGACATGACTCATGGATGATCTATGTCCTATGAAGCCAAAGGTTGAAGATTCCTCAATATCGAAATCCATGACATTGAGGGGAGGTCATAATCTGGGAACAACTGGGTGGAGTATGTGCCTTGGAGAGTCAATAACTATGGTGTCTATAAGTCATGTGTCTCGCCAGCATTGTAGCCCATTGTCTCGTTGAGAGATGGGTCTGTTAGCCAAGGCCTTGCACTAGGACAATGCTGTGAAAAATCCTAAATTTGGATTCCTACTGCAACAAATCTGAATTACTTCTCCTATTATTTTTCATAATTATTTCATTAGAGTGAAATATCGAAGTAAATACTGAAACAGTCTACACAAATAATGTTGCGGAATAATTCTAAGTGCTGAAACAAACTGAAAAAAATATAATGAAAAACATCCACATTTGACACAGTTATTTTTGGACTAAGTCCCTGGAAAAACCCAACACGGGAAAAACGGTGCAACAGATCTGAGGGTTTTACATTATTAAGCAGAAGAATCTTGAGTACTAGGGTGCCAATATCCGACTCACCCTTCAGAGAAAATCTTGGCAATAGAAGAAATGTGAGATATACCTCACTCTACAAATCCCCGGCTGATCTGAACAGCACTAGTGAAGCCCCTCTTTGCCTCTGCATGATGCCTACGCAGCTACTGCGTAAACCTGCGTGGGCAAGCCGAAGAACTGCATCACCTCTTCTCTGCAACTGATCAAGCTGATCTGAAACTGAGTTTTGGCCCTCCTGGCTCAGAAACCCCAGCTTCTAGCTATCTCTGGACTGAATCAAGAAGGCACTACGTCACTTTTGCGTGATTCTCTTAAGGAACTGCATTACCCCTCCAGATGACTGCACTGCCTCTTCTGCGTGACTGTTGCCTCTCTCTCTGAAATGTACTCCTGGTTCTCCTGACCAGTTGCTGCATCTGCCTCTCTGTAGAACTGATCACTGAATCAAATCACTTAGCAAACCCAGCCCTAGTGATTCGATCTTGATCAAAAAGATGTCTCTCTCACAAGCTCAAAAATGCTAAATGCTCAATGTGTTTTCCATAGGCCCCTCACCCTCCTTATAATCTTTCATTGACCCTTCAACGACTAAGATTAAAACATAATCAAGGGCTAAGATTAACTTGGAGATGATTGATAACTTCATCAAAAAGATTCACACTTAGTTTAATTAGTACCCTTTAATTAATCAGTTTCCCTAAGTTTAGACTTAGGAAAACATTAAAAAACGATTAATTAGTTTAATTAAACCATCTCTAAGTGGAATTTTCCAAAATCCTTTCTGGGTATTATGGAATACATGTGTCTTAGCCTGTATACAAAATTACAAGGCTAGAGCACATCCGATGCTACCATAAATCAACAAATGTTGGTTGATATGATGCTATATAGATGCGAACACTAATCCGATTCTTCAGTTTGAAAGTGACCATGTACCTGTATGAATACCTCCGTAGTTAAGAGGGAGTGTTGGAAAGTGTAACTAGGATCAGTCTTCATATTGACTATGTAATTATGTATTTATGTAGAGAAGAAGACAAAGATAATAAAATGTATTTTTTTTTGTTATGTTTGCTTCATGGGTTTCATGAGCAAGATTTTTATTATAGGTCAATAGACTTCTTCTTGATGTCTATTAGGAATTTGTCTTCTGGTTATAAGTGTAATTAAGGGTCATGTATATGAAGTGTCTAGTCAAAGTGTATGCTCCAAGACCTTGTCACATATTTGCAAAGGAATGCCTCTAAACAACCTCCTTAAACCCTGGAAGACAACCCTTCTAGGCGGCCTATAAGCTGAGTTGTTGTCAGCCTACCCTCAGTCAACTAGGTCGGTTTAAATCATGGAAGGTATACTATATATAATGGTTGACTTGTGACTCATTTGGTGTAATGGAATTCGGATAAGTCTGAAGATAATTCATCGGGATACATCTGAAAAGTTTATGGTTAATGCGTAGGAGAAATAGTAAGTTATCACCTGAAGATTGCAGATGTATCTGTGACACTACAACGTGGATAAATCTGAGGTAAGTGTGGATCACAGTTTTGAAATTAGGGCTGCATTTAAGTGCAGATCTCAGTGCTAGAATAGGCTGCGTTAAAGTGTGGATTATAGTGCTGAAGAAGGGTGCATTCAAGTGTGGATTACATTGTTGAAGAAGGCTGCATTCAAGGACAGATCAAGGTGCTAAAGAAGGCTGCGTTTAACTGTGTCAAAGTGTGAGATATAAGGTAAAACAAAGTGCATGATTGTACTAAGTGATTGTGCTAAAGTTAGGGTTGTATTAAGCTAAGATAAGTAAACAGTCAAGGCACTAAGGAAGAAGAATTCGAGTAGAGACTGAGTTCTCTAGTTCTGGTGCAGAAAGTTGCACATCAATGAAGGTCAGTGCAAAAGAGCAGAACCAATCAGTGACAAGGTCTTGGAAGCATAAGAAGGTTAAGGGTTTGTGTCAAAGTCAAGGTACTTGTCATTTGAAAATCTATAAGAAGAATTTCTCGTGAGTTTTCCTCTCCAAGAGGGAGAGGTTTTTCCTTGGCTCGAAGAGCCTAAACTTGTGTCTCTTGTATTTTGATAATTGACTTGATGAAAGACTAAATAAGATGAGAAGAGAAGACATAAGTAAACCAAATAAGCTCACAGGTAATTATCAAGGAGAGAATTTGAATTAATCACCGCCCGTCCAAATTCTCAACACAAGGAAGCCTAACAAATTTAATTTAAAATTTGGAGCCAAAACTTTGGTCCAAGATTTATTCAATGGGAAATTCATAAAATAAATTCTTTTGATAGTTAATTCTCCAACATGATGAGTTTCTTCCAAGCTCCATGAACTAAGGATAAGATGCCATATCACCACGTTTGAGAGTTTTGACCATGAAGAATTACTTCGAATCCAATGATAAGTTTCCATGTCATCAAATTGTTGCGACATCATCATCCTATTGAAACTGCTACATCATCACACCTTTGGGGTTTTGGACCACTCGTTGGGGTCACTAACTTTGATTGGACTTTTCTCTCAAAGCGTGTGTAATATCCCCAAATGGGATATTTTCCTAAATTTGCATAAATTAATCTAGGCCCCGAATTATGCCATAAAATCAACATGCATTTTTAACAGAAGATTGCCATGTAAGATAAACATACAATTTCATGCAAATCCATAACTCCATAATGCAGAAAATAACTCAACTTTATTATAATATACTGGGGTTACATGCTGAAATGAAAGATAGCTGAGATAACTGAAATACAACTGGCCTCAAGAAAATCTGCTGCACTGCTACACTGCGATGGCCTCCAAAACTGATTGCTGCACTCTCCCTCCAGCAACAACTACCACTGAATCCACTGAAGCACTTGTTGAAGATCTGAATGATCCTCACTCCAATATCTCTGAAGCTCGACGAAACTTCTGAATGAAGTCTCCTCAAAGAGAGTTGGGTTTCCGTCCAACACTCACAAATCACCCAAGGGTTTCCGTCCTGGGGCTACGGCTGAAGTAGAGAACCACGTCTCAAACCTCTCATACAAGAAAATGATATGATCCAAGGATATCCCTCAATGGCCTCCTCCCTTTCTTTTATAGATCTCTTGGAGCCTTCTAGAGCATTATTTTATTATTATTTTATTCATGGTGCACTTTTCCCTCTTATTAAAATATTCCTTTTTAATGCATAAAAGAGTAAATCGGCTACCATGTCTCCTTTGGTCACTAAAACTAATGCCCAACCGTCCCATCATGTAGGTATCCTCGTCCCGGTTCCAATGAGCTATTACACTAAGGTGTTCCATCATGTATTCCTCCCGGAATGCCACCTTGAGCATAATTAGTTGAGTTAAGCCCACAAATAACTCAAATTTCCGAAAGTTGTCAGAATGCACCGGAACGAAAGCCAAACTGCTCGGATGATGGAATATATCAAGCGAATGCCACTAGACACCATGGAAACTCCTCAAAACTCCTCCAAAAAGCCCCTGAGCCCGTGGGTAGCACCATTCTGTACCTATGACCTGTCTATTCCTAACTCTGGAAGTCCAACCTAACCCTGTTGTAGGTGACACCAAAAAAGGGAATATTACAGCGTGAAGGCCCATGAAATACTCCACATGTTAATGGAATTAACATGACGAGTATAATCCATTGGCGAGGTCTCCAAGCCAAATTCCATGATATAGTGATGAAACCCTTTCTCTAGGGTGATGAAACCCTCAACAATTGCAAGGTATGTCTAGCATCTAGAGAATCCAAACCCTAGAGAAAGGGTTTCATCACTATATCATCTCATATATGACAACCAACATACAGAGGACATCAATGACAACCTCCTGCACTTGTTGCACCTGATTTACATCCTGCACCTGCTCTTGCTTTGACATCAATGACAACATACTCAACAACTATGAGCAAGATGAAATTAAACTAACACATTAAGAATTGTGGGAGCAAAATAAGATGTCCAATGAAACTTAGCATGAAATGAGATGAAGCATGAACATTAGCATGAGTTCAAAGCATGTGAATGAGCATGCAATTGAAATGAAGTCAGATAAGCATGTGAAATAAGGAAATTGCCATGAAAATGAAAATGCTAGAAACCAACAAATTAGATCTACTTGAAAGAAAAGAAATGGAACTCAAATCAATTACCATGCAAAGGAATCCTCTCTTAAAGGATAGAAGTAGTGGGATGCCAAGGGGATTGTTGACCACACTCTGTCAATAGTCCAAGGAAGCAGAGTACAAAGAAGTGGAGAAAACTTTCAGAGATCAAAGTCATCTGCTAGCATGAAGTTATCATTGTAAACTCAATTTCTGCAATGTCTATTGTAAATGATGCTAGTGTAGCCATTTAATTATGTAACAACACCTAGGTAAGCCTCTGATTTTGGCAAAGGATTTCATCCTAGGACGTTTTTTAACCTCCCAAAATTATGTGTCTTTGTATACACGCCTAATCTGAGAGTTTTTCTTCCAGCTATAACTCGAAAGCTAGGGTGGAATTCGTTGACAAGGTCTTAGGTGAGCCCTAGTGTTTATCAAGTCTATTGTAAAAATGTGTTTAAGAATAATTCTAGTGCATTGTGACTCAGAATCAGACACCATGGCTAAATTATTTTATTATAAACACACTTGGTTTCACACTATATCATATTGTGTCGTAGAATTGGGTAATGTCTTGAGGGTCTTGTCTAAATGTGTATTTTCCCTTATGAGGGTTGTTATTGTAATTATCTTGATATAAAAATATTTTAGTGTGTGGTTGGTCCCTCACAGTCAAACACCATGGCTAAAATACTTGACAGTGGAAAAATTATTAATCCCCTCCAGAGTGAATTAATTAATTTTCTGGCTAAATTAAATAAAATTACTAAGCCATAATTTTAATCAATTTTGAGTCAAAAATAATTATAGAGAAATTAATTTCTCTCCAAGTGGAAAAGAATAAAAATTTTGTGGGTAAAAAATAAGTCAACTTTTGGAGGTCCTCCACCAAGGGAAAAATGGATATTTTAAGAAAATTTGAGCCCTTGGACTTTGGTGGTTAAGTCAAAGTCAATTTGACGGTCGAGATTATTTTGATGAGGATCAAGCTAACTCGCTGTTATTTTCCACTTGGAGGGGTTTTCTCTATATAAGGAAGTTATTGAACTTCTATTTCGATCTAATTTTTGGATGACAAAAATTTGGTAACGTTGGTATTGAGCTATTGCTCTGCCTGAAACATTTTTTATCATAATTGAAAGATTTTGGGGTTCAGTTCATGGTGTTATTCTATCTATTGATCTGTGGTATGTGTTAGCTGTGTGTCATGTATACTGCGCTGAATAAATTTTTTTAAATTGTTATTTCAAAATTCATTTGTCAGTAATAAGAACATTCTATTGGTATGAGTTATCTTACATGATCTGATTCATCTAAGAATTTTATCTTGAGAAAATTATAGAGATTTACTGTAGGAATTTGTAGGGTAAGTTCCGTAGATCAAAAACCAAAGGTCACCGCTCACAAACAGATCACAAATCAGTACACCAGTATAATCACGTGGTTAAAACCCTCAAAGAGGGAAACAATCCACGCCCTGAGCCAACGCGGCCACTTCAGGGAATTTATTAATATAAAAGAAAAATTACATATGTTTCTCTCATAAACGGTTACCGGACAAATGACCCTCCATGCTCTTTAAATAGAGATCATGGACCAATCGGGTGTTAAGCCACGAATCAAGTGCCGTTAATACCGAGGTTAGAGATAATCGTCGGATCACTACAAATCGTGACCGTCGGATTATAAGTTACAAATGTACATGGTAAAGAAACACACTTTACTAAGTTATTCTACACTAGACTAAGTTATTCTTAACTATTTCCTATGTGTCGGAATATCCTAACATCCCCCCTTAAGAACAACTTGGGATAGGATTGAAGGATTTATAAAGGTGACACAAAAGGAGCCTATTTCCTATGTGTCGAAATATCCTAACATCCCCCCTTAAGAACAAATTGGGATAGGATTGAAGGATTTACAAAAGTGACACAATAGGAGAAGGAAGGAGGCATTAGAGCCTATCCCCCTTTAATGACAACTTTCCTAAACTCCAATCATGGATCAAAGTTTGGTAAACTTCGCTTCTGTGAGAGCCTTCGTAAAGATATCGGCTACTTGATCATTGGTCGGACAATACTGCACTTCAAGAACATGATCATGAATGAGCTTTCTGATGAAGTGTATGTGGAGTTCAATGTGTTTCATACGCTGATGATGAATTGGATCTTTACATAGTTGAATGGCACTTTGATTATCACACCAAAGTGTAGTTGGATGTTGCTAATGAAGGCCAAATTCAGACAGGATCTTACGAAGCCACATGGGTTCCTTGCTGGCTTCAACTGCACCACGATACTCTGCTTCTGCTGAAGAAAGGGAGATGGCACTTTGTTTCTTACAAGACCAAGTAATAGGTCCTGAACCAAGAGTGAATACATATCCTGCAGTGGACTTCCGATCATCAGGGTCACCAGCCCAATCAGAATCAGTGAAACCAATCAACAAGGGAGATGCTCCTGCACTGTAATGAATCTCGAACTGAACTGTACCTCGAATATATTGAAGTATTCTTTTAGCTGCTTTCCAATGACTTTCATGAGGTTGGTGCATAAACTGAGCAACAAGACCAACGACAAAGGAAAGGTCAGGACGGGTATGGGTTAGATACAAAAGTTTACCAACAAGTTGACGGTATAAGGTAGCATCAACTTCAGGGGTAGTACAGTTGACTGAAAGCTTGACTCCAGACTGAAAGGGAGAAGGGGTAGGCTTATAGTCTTCCATGTGAAAGTGGTGTAGAAGATCACAAGCATACTTGGACTGAGAGAGGGTAATGCCTTCCTTGGATTGCAAGACTTGAAGACCAAGGAAATAATGCAAGTGTCCTAAGTCTGTCATTTCAAACTTTTTTTTGAGGCTAGACTTCACATGGTTTATATGGTTTGGATCACTACCAGTAAGGATAAGATCATCAACATAAAGAACAAGGATGGTGAAGGAATTACCCACCTTCTTGGTGTAGACAGTGTTGTCAGAATGACACCTAGAAAAGCCATTATTTAAGAGAAATCTATCCATTTTGGCATACCAAGCCCGAGGAGCTTGTTTGAGACCATAGAGAGACTTCCTAAGGTGACAAACAAGGCTGGAATCTTTTTGGATAATGCTAGGGGGTTGTTCCATGTAGATTTCTTCATGCAAATCTCCATGTAAGAAGGCAGATTTAACATCCATCTGATGGACTTCCCATTTAAAGGAGGCAGCAAGGGAAAGAACAAGGCAGACAGAATTCATTTTGGCAACAGGGGAGAAGGTTTCAGTATAGTCAATGCCTTCAACTTGTGAAAAACCTTTAGCGACAAGACGAGCTTTATGTCTATCCACTTTTCCATCTGGTCCAAACTTTGTTTTGTAAACCCATTTGCATCTGACAAGTTTTCTTCCTTTTGGAAGAGGAACAAGATCCCAAGTATTGTTTGCCAATAAGGAACGATACTCTTCATTCATAGCTTCATCCCAATTTGGATGACCTGAGGCTTCTTCAAAGGTTTTTGGATCAAGTTTTTCTAGAACTTGAGCCAATAAGGAAGAGACTCTTTCGAACTGAGAACGTGTACGTCGTCAATTAGCAAGGTCACCTGTAAGAGAACCTACTGCATCCCGAGTAGAGCGGGCCCATCTTGGAAGTGGTGGAGTATAAGGAACAATTTCATGAGCTGGAGGAGGATTTTCATCCTCGTTGTCATCATCTGAACTAGAAGGAATGCTATTAAAAATAGAAGAGAGAGAGAGAGGTGGCACATATGCCAAATCAGGCTCGCAGGCCAAAGGTGGCACACCCGCCGAACTAGGCTCACAGGCCGATATATTTTCATCAAACTTTACATCTCTTCTAATGATTATATTTTTGGATTTGGGTTGAAGAAGTCTATATCCTTTGACATCTTTAGAATATCCAACAAAAATACATTTTTCACTCTTAGGTTCTAAGGCTTTATGTTTCGCATCTGGAATATGGGCCCAAGCATCACTTCCAAAAACACGAAAGTGACTTACATCTGGTTTGATTGAGCTCCAAGCTTCTTCTGGAGTTGTATTCTTTAAAACCTTAGTAGGAGTGCGATTTACTATGTAATTTGCACAGTTAATGGCTTCTGCCCAAAAATTGAGACCAAGTCCTTTAGATTGAAGCATGCAATTAACCATTTCTTTTAAGGTGCGATTCTTCCTTTCAGCTACACCATTTTGTTGTGGAGTATATGGAACAGTATGTTGCAATTGAATGCCATGCTCAGTGCAGAAGTTGATAAATTTGTTGTTAACATATTCTCCGCCATTGTCTGATCTTAACTTAAGAATTTGATGTCCAGATTGTTTCTCAACAAAGGCCTTAAAGGGCAAGAACATGTTAAAAACTTCACTCTTGAGTTTTAAGAAATATACCCAAGTGCGTCTGGAAAAATCATCAATGAAGGTTAAGAAGTACTTGCAACTAGAGAAAGAAACAATAGGAAGTGGACCACATAAATCACTGTGCACAAGCTGCAAAGGGGCTGAAGCGTGCCAAGAGGCACGTTTGTCAAAACTATCCCGATGATGTTTTCTGAGTACACATCCGGAGCAAACACCATCCCGGCAAGATACCATAGGAAGGCTCGTCACCATATTTTCCTTACAGAGAGTTTGAAGAGAGCGATAGTTTAAGTGACCAAATCGCTCATGCCAAAGTTTGCTCACATCATCATTATGAGCAACAAAAACAGAGGGAAGAGATGATGACCCAAAGTTGTCAAACTTATACAACCTTGTGGAATCATCAACAATGCCAATAGCTAAAATATGTTTAGGATCTTTGAGGTCCTTGATTACAACATCATGAGGTGAGAATTCTACTATTTTCCCTTCACTTGAATGAGTTATCTAATAAACAGATAGAAGGTTGCATGACAAGGTAGGGACACATAGTACATCATTAAACTGACCATTATCTAGATGAATGGTTTCAGATCCTACAACACTAAGAGATCTATCATCACCAACATAAATATGTTTGGTGTTACAATCATTTAAAGAAGAAAACATGGATTTATTTTTAGCCATGTGGTAAGAAGCTCCAGAATCAATGAGCCACTTATGAGAAGGAGAAGAAGAAGATACATTTAATGCATAACCAAATCTTGATGCTTGACAACCACAAGCAGAAAGTGCCATGCCTGAAGATGAAGGTGAAGAGTGCTCCAAATTGATGTTGTGCTTCTTCATTGTTGCTTCTAGGGCTTCCATCTTCTTAAAACATTTGGACTCTAAATGGCCATCACGATTGCAAAAGTTGCAATGTCTATTTGTCTTCTTTCCTTTGTTTTTATATGCCTTATCATTTTGGTGAGTTGCTTTTTCAGTTTGTGGCTGAAATTGCTTAGGACCCTTGTTTGGTTTCGGACCATACTTTTTAGGATACTACTTCTTGGGATTCTTTTGATATGATTGATGTTGGGCTGCTAAGGCTTTCTTAGAAGCGTTTCCAACAGTGATAAGACCAAGGTGTAAAAGTTTTTCTTGTTCTCTTATCAAAGAATCACAAAAGGCATCAAAAGAGGGATCTTGTAGGTGGTTCCTGAAGAAATGATGGCTTCTCTAGTGGAATGGAAGGCGGAAACAAATACAGAGTATGCAGGGCCAAGCTTAGTAAGAATGCAATAGAGGAGGCTACCATCTTCCTTTTTGACCTTACAACCTTCAAAAAGAACTCTGAGGGTCTTGAATTTGGACAAAAAATCTTCAATAGAGGAGAAATTATTAGGGTCCAAAGTAAGCAACTCATTTTCAAGCTGATGGGCTCTGTTTTGATTTTGAATGCCAAAGACAGTATATAGCTTGTCTAGGGCTTCATGAGGGGTGTCAATGTCAAGGATATGGAATCGAAGATCTTGAGCAATGGACATTCCTGTCAACCCTTGTGTTTGATTTTGTTTATTTTCCCATTTAGCAACTTTATCATCATCAGAAGGTTTAGTTTCTAGCCCTGTGGCTATTCTATAAAGCCCTTTACTTCTAAGTATATCTACCATGTGAGGTAGCCATTGGAAATAATTGGTGCTGTTAAGAATAACCGGGCATGCACTTTCCATTTAAAAAAAAAATTTGAAGCTGAGAAAAGCTGAAACTAACTGTTCCAATGGAAAGATCTCGAAAAATTAGGCCGTTTAAAAAAAAACCGACTCGAAAAATGGCTTCCGGATGAAAAAGTTATGCCTTTTGAAAAAAACTGAGTTGTAGATGCCGAATAGTTATGGGAACGAGATGAAGTGCGGCTCTTTAAAAAAAAATTCCGCCCCTTTGAACAAAAACTTTTTACAAAAGAAGCTTGAGAAGGAGACTTGAACCCAAGACCTCTATTCTCATAAACTAACCCCTCACCAAGTGAGATAGTAAAAGGATTGTTATTTTAGAAAGGAGGAAGGGGGGATTATTATTATTATTATTATTATGGGAGGTGTGCGTGCCTTTTCCTGCACAAAAAATGAACAAAAGAAACGAAATGCAAAGCCTTCCGACAGAATGTTAGATTCTTGGTTAGCCTTACTGGCAACTATCACTTTTTTCACTATTTCTGATTTCCCGAGATCGCACAAAGACGCGGGGAAAGAGCATACGTAGCAAAAAAAATTCCTTTTTCTTGTTTTTGATTTGCCGAGATTGCACGGAGCGCACAACAAAGAGCATACATAGAGAAGAGGGTATAGATCCGGCAAATAAAAAAAACCTTAATACCGAAAATAAACAAAAATAAACCGAAATAAGCAGAACTATTAAAAAATATAATTGCAAAATAGATGCTTTATACCTCCAGATCTAAACTGACATAACTTGGGCAGCCGGAAACCTTTTCGCATGAAACGAAAGGCGTTCCTCACTGTAACAGATGCTTCAGACACAACTGAGCAGTTCTCCAAGCCCAAAAATGTTCAGAAATAGTAGATCTACAAAACGGCATTTGCATGCAGTCAAACCGGCTTTGAATTTTGATCAACAATGGACGCGGCCCTCAAAATAGCTCTGATACCATGTAGGAATTTACAGGGTAAGTTCCGTAGATCAAGAACCAAAGGTCACCGCTCACAAACAGATCACAAATCAATACGCTAGTATAATCACGTGGTTAAAACCCTCAAAGAGGGAAACAGTCCACGCCCTGAGCCAACGCGGCCACTTTAGGGAATTTATTAATATAAAAGAAAAGTTACATATGTTTTTCTCATAAACGGTTACTGGACAAATGACCCTCCATGCTCTTTAAATAGAGATCATGGACCAATCGAGTGTTAAGCCACGGATCAAGTGTCGTTAATACCGAGGTGAGAGATAACCGTCGGATCACTACAAATCGTGACCGTCGGATTATAAGTTACAAATGTACATGGTAAAGAAACACACTTTACCTAATTCTACACTAGACTAAGTTATTCTTAACTATTTCCTATGTGTCGGAATATCCTAACATTTACATGTACGGTAACCCTTGGGCCCCAAGATTTCGTTGTGGTAAATTATTTTGCAAAAAGGTTTTAGCCAATCTATCTTTCCAAATTATTCATCCATTGCCATATATTTAAAAAATATTTTCAAAATTATTATTTGATCTTGGGCTAAAAATAATTAATATGCTAATGAGAGCTTGTAATTTTATTTTGTAAATATTGTACATTTGTAAATATTTTATAAATTTCTTTTTCTAACCCTTGTTATCTTGCAACACTTGGGAATTTGGGGTTTTTTGAAAATTTGTACATATATTTGGGGTTTGGAATTCTTTTATTCATTTGTGCAGGTGACGGTTCAAGGGTTTGAAGCAACGATTATTTTCTGGGTTATTCGTCCAAGCAAGGAAGACTGATATAGGCCCTTGAGGGTAAGATCTAGCCTCCCCAACTTCCAGAAACTCAACATCCAACTGAAGAAGGGAAGTCATCCAACATTTTGAGGCCCTTAGGAAGTGATTATTTGCATTTTGTGTTATTGAAGGGGTTTCAAAAAAAAAAAAAAAGTCCTTTAGGGCTAGCTGTCTACCCTCCTTCCCTAGTCGTGAGCCCTAAGGGCTCTTTTTGGTGAGCCACAACCCTTTTTAGGGCCTTAACCCTAGGCCGCAACCCTTTTTGGGCTTGTCGTGCCCTTGGAAGGGCTTCTTATGCCCTCGCCCCCCCTCTTTTCCTTGGTTGTAGCCTTGGGTTACCTCTCCAAGCCCTTGACCCTCCTCCTCTCCCTTTGTCGTGGGCTCTAGAAGGCCTTTAGCCCTCTTAGCCTCCCCTAAATCCCTTGCCGTAGGCCCTAAATGGCCTCTGCCTTAGCCATTGCCCCTCTTGGGGCTTCCTCTAGCTCTACGTCAGCCCTTTTGGGCTTGGCGTTAGCCCTTCTAGGGCTTTTTTCCCTCAGCACAAGGCCTAGAGGCCATTTTACCTTCAGCCGCAAGCCTAGTTGGGCTTTTCCCTTCCATCGTTGGGCATTTTTGGGTTGGTTGTGGGGTTTTGGCATCAAAATTTGACATTTTGTTGTGATTGCAGGCCTGTGGTAAAGTTTTGCATTGTGTTTCATCTCTAACATCTTGTTTTGCATAGGTGTCCCTTGCTAACATTGTGGGTGTAGGAAGTGGAAATCATCACCAAGCCTTCTAGCCCTCAACTGGGCCTTTCGGTCTCTTGGTTTGCTTCTCTATCCCTCATTTTCATCTCTGATTTGCTACAACTATCTATTCAGTCCTATAACACTAATAAAACACATTAAAAGTGACCAAAAGATCATTTAATAATCACTTAACTTCATTAAAGGTTAATTGAAGCTCATTTGACATTAGTTGTTTGGCACCTTATTGGCTTTTTGGAGGACTGAATCTCTGATTTTCTGAGTTGATATAGGTCTGATAATGCTTTTTTTAATGTATGATTTGAATGTTAAAATCCTGATCTATAGCATATAGCATATAAGTGATTACTAAACTAATATGCAGTTATTGAAGGCTCTCTTGCTTCAGTTCTCTCTTAGAAAATCAGAAAGGCAGAAAGATTTTCTTATTCTTGATAATTACTTGTGATGTTTCTTGTTATTACGATTCTTTATATCTTCTTTCTTTTAGTTCATCAAGAAATTACCAAAGCTGCAACACATAAAACAATAGACGCCAGATGTAGGCACCATGCCAGGTGAAAACCCCCGTTGAGGGGAAAACCCAGTCAGGATAATTCTTCCTTTCAATAGTATTCTTTGAGACTCTTCACCTTAGATATATACCAGACCTTCCCTCCATCTCAAGTCAGCCTCCCAGACCTTCGACCTCTTTCTAGCAACTTCGACTAGGCAGCAACATCCAGCAGCAGACGACTTCCAGCAGTAACAAAACTTGGAAGACTTCGATCTCCCAATCTAGTGAACGAAACAGAGAGAGAGAGAGGCACTAAAATTTTGTTTTTCTTCTTCTTCTTAGACTTCCCCAACTCACACTTCTTCGGCTTCTTGGCAACAGACTTTAAACTTTTCCCAGCTACAAGAGATATCGCACTTGCTGTGAGAGAGTGTGCTTCAAATGAATTCAATTTCATTCCTTTATAGGCTCAATGTGAGGTCGAATAGGTGTTTCTTAGGCCTACATGATCCCCTTTAGGCCGACTTCATGTGGAGGTCACATAATTCATATTTTACTCAATATTAAACCTTTTTACATGATTCAAAAGCCCAAGAAGGGTCTCTTTAAAAGTACAATAACTCTATTGACTCGGAATAAATCCTAGAAGTCCTCAGTGGGGACTTTGACCTAAAACATGGTGACCCAAGCATGAAACTCATGCTTTAATAAGTAATAATAATAATAATTATTATTATTTTCTTTATTCTTTTGACAAGTACATTAAAAGATGACTCAAGTACATTAAACAAAGACCGAACCTAGTTACAATTTCCAACAATCCCTCTTAACTAGGGAGGTATTCATCATATACAAGTACAATGGAAGATCTCACATTACATGAACAATGAAGAACTTTAGGCGCCACAATGCCATGGACTAGATTCCTGACTAGGGAATCTATCCATTGGTCTCTCAACAATTTAGTTATTGCAATGCCACAGACTAGATTCCTGAATAGGGAAATTTATCTGGGTGGGACTAAGATGGAATCAAACTTTCAGCCTCTCTAGGTACCATCAGGATTACTTGCCAACCACCAACCCAAATATCCAAGCGTGTATCAAAAAACAGAGCTCTTTAATCAACACAACCTTTCCAACTTCGGGACCTAAACATCAACACAAAGTGTCGGCCATATGTCCTCCCAAGCAATGCTTCACTCACAAAGCCTCAACACTCCTTGATCCAACAGATCATGGGTGTCCAATCACTCCTAATCAAACTGATTGGTAACCAACATGCTATCTGTTGATTTCTAGTGGCGTCAGATGTGCTCTAAGTCTCAAATTTTGCAGGGAGGCTTAGACACATGTATTTTAAAATACCCAGAAAGCATTTTGGGAAATTCCACTCGGATGGGGTTTTATTAAAATAATTAATTATTTTTAATGGGAGCCCAAGTCTAAACTTAAGGAATTAAAATAATTAAAGTATATTAATAGAACTGGGTGTGAAACTTCTAGAAAAAGACGAAGATCAAGTCAAGTTAATCTTAGCCCTTGATTATGTTTTAATCTAGGTCGTTGATTTCTCAACGAGAAGGTTATAAGAGAAGGCTTGATGGGCATTTGGAAGATACATCAGAGAGAGTCTAGAGATCAATTTCTCAAGTGAGAAGCGCAGAGCAGCTGAAGAGATCACATCGAGTTGATTCTACGCAGTGAGGGACATAGATATTTCCAGTTGGAAATCTTTCCTGAACCGGGAATACATCGCAAAGAATGCAGAGAAGAGGACGCAGAAGAGGCAGCGTAGGGCCTACGCTGCGCAATCCAGAGCCATGCAGAGGCAGCGCTAAGCCTCTGAAGAGATCTGCTATTTTGCAGAGGATCAGTGAGATCTAGTGCCAGAGTGTCGGGGTGTGAGACCGGAGGGGCAGAAGATCAACATCCAGCCAGCAGGACAACCAGCAGAAGGAGGTGACGCAGTCGCCGGCCAGAGTGACGCTAATTTGCGTAGAGGTTGCGCAGAGGCAGCACAGAGACAACGTGGGGTTGTCCAGTTCAGTGTTGGGTCAGTGTCGGATCTTTAGTGTTAGTGTGAGGTAATCCTCACTAGTTCTCTGTCAGTCAGATTCTTTGTGGATAGCCAGATTTGGGCATTCAGTTGTATTCAAAAAAACTACTGCTTAATAATACAAACCCTCAGCTGTTGCACCAGTTTTCCCACATTGGGTTTTTCTAGGGACTTAGTCCAAAAATAACGTGTCACTTGTGTGTGTTGTATTTCTTCTTGCTCAATACTTGTCTTCCGCATTTTATTTATTTAGTGGAGGCTGCAATTGTATTTTCTTCGATATTTACATTATTAGCTAGCCATGTTTGGACCCCAATTCTGTTGGAAATATTGAGGGGAGGGGGTGATTCAATATTTCTTATCAATTAGCACTTTTTAAATCTTTTCAGAGCATTAGTTAATCTTCAATTATTCTTGATGTTTATCCAATAACGACAGTAAACAATAGAACACAATAGGCACACAAATTTTAGGTGGAAAACCCCCTTCGGGTCAAAAACCACCGAACGCTTTTCTAATAAATTCTTTAATCTTCAACCCCAACTGAAATGAAAGGTACAACTTCCTAGAATTCTAGAAAAGCATTCTTCTCCAGCTCCCATTGGAAGGATGCCCCAATGCCCTGGTTTCTTCAGTAGTCAACTGAATGGATGCCCCAACATCCTAGACCAACCTACCACCTTGAAGTGTTCACAGGCTCCAACCTGTAGGTGACTTCATGCACCAACCTAGCACCTCCCTGCCACCCTATAATGATAAAAAATAAGACAAGAGTGCGGACTCCCGTACTAGGGACAATGATCCATGATACAATATGATTCACAATGATTTTCTTGAACTAGATCAATCACCCGATCACACTATGACATGCAATCCAACCATAATATTATCCAACGATGACACTTATAGCTCCCAACAATGCCTCTCCAACTCTAGGGTGACTCTCTTACATAATGACTCTTCTACAATTTTACAATGATGACTTTTACAATATTGACTTTTGACACGACCTGATACTTGACTTGACAACGCTTCTTTGAACACTAGTAGCTGCTGAGGTATTGTTGTGCTTGCTTCAAGTAATGGTACTTTGGCATTGCATTGTCCTTCTAGTATGTGTATGAGTTGTCCTATTGTGTCCTCCTTCCTGCACATGCAAGACCCAAACCAATATACAAACAAAATACTTACACTGTCCTGCAAACCATATGTCAGAGAAATGTTCAAAATTCAAATGTAAATACGTTCAACATTTATGAACAAAACCCAGTCAAACATACATACAAAATAATTACACTGTCCTGCAAAAACACATGTCAGAGATGATATTAAAATTAAAATTCAAACACTAATCATACATACCTTGTTGTAGTAGACTTACCCTTGACTGTTGATGTGTTGTCCTTACTGCAGTGATCCTTGAATGCATATTTTTCTTGCCTTCTAGAAGCTCTATATTGAATCTGTTGTATCTTTGTAATTGTAGATCTCTAAGGTCTGAAATTTCGTCTTGTGGTAGCCCTCTGAGTCCTCTTTCCAACCCTGTAGGTCTGATCAACATTGGATTCTTCAATAAATAGTTATGCCCAATCTCCTACTATAACCTGATTATAGACTGGTTCAGTAGAGCGAACTTTTATGAAGTGCCAAGTGTCATTGTTTCAACCTTTGGTCCTGAAAACGATACACAACAAACTACAACCCGTCCTCTTTCTGTCACTTTCTATGAAATTTAAATCCAATGCTCAGAGAGAAAGTTATGACGATTTTCCCAAGGTCACCTATTTGACATGAAATTCAGGAGCCTGCAAAAGCCCTAACTTCCTTAGATCATATCTCTGAAAATATAGTGAACCAATATCTGAAATTCGGGCACGCGATTCATTAGGATTTCGCCCAAATGGGTTTTTAATTTCAGCATCTGAAGCTTCGCAGAAAAAAAGAAGTTATAGCGAAATGCCACAATGTCCTGTTATAATTAGCGAAATCCTTACATGAGGAGGATATGAGTGTCACATTTTATATAAACGCTTAGGTTGAGAGGGTCTTTAATAAGTGAATGTTGGAGGGATTTTAGGAGCTTAAAAAATTATTAATTATTGACAATTCAATGACCACAACCAATGATTAATGTCATGCCACAACCACATGGGGTTTTACCCCACTAACTGGGGTTACAAACTTCAAACACGAATATCTTTCAAATCGTGAAGAATTACGTGGCATGCTATATATCAACGGAAACATCTCAACAGGTAGAACCATCTAAAATATCCTTTACTTGGAATAGAGTAAGTTGTTAAGTCAAAATTCCTAATGTCATGCCACAACCCCATGGGGTTTTACCGCACTAACTGGGGTTACAAACTTCAAACACGAATATCTTTGAAATCGTGAAGAATTACGTGGCATGCTATATATCAATGGAAACATCTCAACAGGTAGAAACCATCTAAAATATCCTTTACTTGGAATAGAGTAAGTTGTTAAGTCAAAATTCCTATGCAAGATTGGGGTAGCCTCTGGTGTTGCTTGGGTTGACATCAATGACAACCTGATCAACAATCTCCCCCTTTGGCATTGATGGAAACACAAGTACTCCCCCTGCGATCATGACATCTCTTCCTACAACATTCTCTCCCCCTTTCTCATCAATGGAAAAGGGTAACTCACCCTAACAAACGTCATCCTACGTACCTGTACACACCTCAACCACCCCCACCTCCCCCTCCCCCTTTTTTTTACTTAGTTAGATAAGAGAAAGAGTCTAATGAGAACTTGGGAGAATGTCAAGCTTTAGGCGAAGATACTCAAATTTTTCACGAGGTAATGGTTTGGTAAAGATGTCAGCTATTTGTTCCTTTGTGCCAACATATTCAAGCTTGATATTCTTTTCAGTGACTTGCTCTCTAACGAAATGATATTTGATCGGAATGTGCTTTGTTTTGGAATGCATCACAGGATTCTTGGAGATACTGATGGCACTAGTGTTATCGCAAAAGATGGGAATAGGCTCATCAAACTTGACTTGAAGATCTTGCAAAGTTTGCTTCATCCAAAGAACTTGAGTACAACAGGCTGTTGCAATGATATATTCTGCTTCTACTATGGATAACGAGATTGAGGACTTCTTTTTACTTAACCATGAAACAAGGAAACCACCTAGATAGAATATTGCTCCACTGGTACTCTTTCAATCATCAACACTTCCTGCTCAATCTGCATCTGTATAAGCTTGGATAACTAGATTATTTCCTTTGGGATACCATAAACCATATTCTATTGTGCCCTTAAGATATCGGAGAATTCTTTTGATGGCAATAATATGAGATTCTTTTGGTGCTGCTTGGAATCTTGCTACTTGTCCAACTGCTTGCATTATGTCTGGCCGAGAAGCTGTCACATATAGAAGATTGCCAATCATAGATCTATACAACCTCTGGTCCACATCCTTTGACGAATCATCTAAACTTAACTTGCAACCTGTTACCATTGGGGTAAGCACAAGCTTGCAATCTTCCATCTTGAATTTCTTGAGCATTTCCGTGATGTACTTGGTTTGATATATAAATATTCCTTTATCCTACTAAGGTATCTGAAGCCCTAAAAAGTATGTCAGCTCACCAAGTAGAGACATTTCAAACTCACTTTGCATCTTTGTGGCAAAGTTTTTACTTAATCTGTCATCATTGCTTCCAAAAATTATATCATCTACATATACCTCGATAATTGTTAGGTTATCTTGATTCACTTTCACATAGAGATTGTTGTCAACACTTCCTTTCTTGAATCCTTGTTGATGCAGATATCCATAAAGACAAGCATACCAAGCTCTAGGAGCTTGCTTGAGACCATATAGTGCCTTCTTTAATCTGCAGACATGGTCTTCCTTTTCAGAGAACAGAAAACCTTCGGGTTGTTCAATGTAAACTTCTTCTTCCAATTCACCATTTAGAAAGGTTGACTTAACATCCATTTGGTAGACCTTGGTTTTTCTCGAGCATGCATAAGCGAGAAACATTCTGATAGCTTCCATTCTGGAAATGGGAGCAAATGTTTCTTCAAAATCAATTCCTTCAACTTGTGCATATCCTTTGCAAACTAATCTTGCCTTATTCCTGGTAACTTGTCCATCCTCATTCAATTTGTTTCTGAAGACCCATTTAGTTCCAATAACATTTTTATCCTTTGGTCGTGGAACCAATTCCCAAGTATCGTTCTTCTCAATTTGATCCAGTTCTTCATTATAGCTGCTATGCAATTTCATCTTGACTAGCTTCCTCATAATTGCTAGGCTCAAAAGTTGCTAAAAAAGCAAGGTGGGCTTGTTGTGATGAACGAAGTTGTCGACTTCTTCTTGTTCCAATTCCTTCATTTATTTTGTCGATGATTTGATTTGACGGATGATTCTTTTGACACCATTCTTTTAAAGCTTTTGGAGAATTTTCTTATACATCCTGCTGATCATTTCTTATTTCCTCTTGGTTGAGTGTTTCCTTATTTGATTGGTCTTGTTCTGGAGCTTCTTCTTCATCCTTCACAGATTCTCCCTCAGATCCCTCAAATTTGCTTGAAGGGACAATCTCATCGTCCTCCTTTGTAACGCAATATTCATCAAAAGTAACATTTATGCTTTCCACTATTTGTTTTCGCCTCAGATTGTAGCATCTATAACCCTTCCTTTTGTGTGAATAACCAACGAAAATATCTTCATCGACACAGGAATCGAACTTGCCCAATTTTTTATCTTCTCTTTTGATGTAGCATTTGCTTCCAAATATTTTGAAGTATTTGACGTTATTTGATCTTCCTTTCCATAATTCGTATGGAGTCATGTTACAATTGTTCCTTAGCAAACCTCTGTTTAAACTTTATAATGAATACAGCTATATCGATTTCTTGAACCCATAATTTATCATCTAATTTTGAGTCATTTAACATTGTTCTAGCCATTTCCTGTACGGTTCTGTTTTTTCTTTCAACAACTCCATTTTGCTGTGGTGTTCTGGCTATTGAGAATTGCCTTTTTATTCCATTTTCATCACAGTACTGCTGAAATACCTTGGAAGTGAATTACCCGCCATTATCTGATCTCAAACATTTGATCTTCAAATCAGTTTTATTTTCGACCAATTCCTTGTAGATTCTAAAACATTCAAATGCCTCGGTCTTTTTCTTTAAGAAAATGACGATTGTCATTCTGGTGTAATCATCTATCATTAGCATAAAATATAATTCTCCATCTAAACCTTTTGTTCTCATAGGACCACATAGATCAGTATGTACTAATTCCAATGAACATGATGCAAATTGTTCTTTTGTCTTGAACTCAACTTTTGTTTGCTTGTCGTGCTGACAAGATTCACATATCATATTGGTGGGTTTTGAAATTTTAGGCATTTCTCTTACTGCTTCCTTCTTGTTGATCCTGACCAAACTGTCAAAATTTATATGTCTCATACGTTTGTGCCATAACCAACTTTCGTCTTCTTTCGCCAAAAAGAACCCTTTAGGTGTCGCATCCAAAATATAGATGTCATTTGGAGCTCTGCTCGCTGTAGCCACAATTTTACCGAACTTTCCTTTCTTGATTTCACATTTCTTAGAGTTAAATAGCACCGTGTGTCCTTGATCGCACATTTGTCCAACACTGAGCAAATTGTGATTCATATTTTCAACCAACAACACATCTTTCGCTAATGCATTCTTGCTTCCAAGTGTGATTGTACCTACTCCTATGACGTTTGAAGACCTATCATTTCCAAAAGACATTGCTCCATCCTTCTTTTCCTTCAAGGATATGAACTTATTGCTATCTCTAGTCATATGAGTTGAGCAACCACTATCAACATACCAAACGTTTATGTTGCTTTGAACCTTGAGAGCGATAACACATTTTTCAACTTTCTTTTTCCATATTTGTTCATTCTGATTATGCGAGAATTCCTTTGAGGAAATTCCAAGTCTGCAATCTTTAGCCAGGTGTCGAAAATTGTTACATTTGTAACATTCGACATCATCTCTCAAATGATCAAATCTATTAATATTCTGCTGAGTTCTGGAATATCCATTTTTGAAAGATCTCCCAAAACTGCATTTATTCCAAACATACGTGCAACATTCTATAGCTCTATGTCCAAACCTTCCACATGAATAACAACGACCGTAGAAGATAGGTTGATACTCGGGAGGAAATCTTCTTCGAGGAATTGTCTTCCATGGTTCTTCCCGTGAGTCCTGATCTCTTGAGTTGGCTGGAAGGTCTACCTGCTTGTTATATTTTGCATATCCATCTTCTTTTGTTGTCAAAGAAGGATTTGGCTCCTTTTCAGATTTTTCTTTGTAACCAAGACCAGTCTTGTCACTGTTTGATCGTTGATTGTTGATGATTTCTTCCAATGCCTTGGAGCTGTTGGTGTAGTTTTGAAGAGTGTTTCCATATTTTACTTACTTTTGAAGAGAAACTATTTCAGCTTCCAATGCTTCTCTTTCCTTGTTGCTTTCCTTTAATTCTTCCCTGAGCGATTCTTCAACTCGTTTGTATTCTTCAACCTTGATTTTAAGATTTAGGACATGTTCCCTTTATATCTTTAATTCGTCTTTATGAGTGTTGACATGCTTCTTCTCGACCTTGAGCTCTTTGATAACCCTGATCACTTCGTTTTGAAATTCAACCTCAGTCATCTCTTCTTCTTCATCTCCTTCTTCGTCAGATGCTTCTTGCTTATTATGCTTGGCCATAAACGATACTCTTCTGTTGATTTCTTCTTCGTTATCACTGTCTTCATCAGATGAGGAGCTATCTTCTTTGGAGAAGAAACTCTTCTTAAACCATTTCTTCTTGCCTTGCTTGTTGAACTTCCTCAGACCTTTCTTTCCTTTCGTAACAACCTCATTTTTGTGAGGACACTGCAAAATGCCCAAACTCACCACAATCGAAACATATCAATGGAAGTTTACCTTTGAATTTCCCTGTATCTGTTCTCATTTTTCGCGTGAAGTAGGAAAATTCTTCTTCCTCTTCTTCCTTTTCTTCTTCCTTACAACTACACGTTTTCGCTTTCGGAGTATGCTTGTCCTTACTAGTTTTATTGGATGTGGGGAATGTTGTTTCTAGGTGAGATGTGTCGTCCTCTTCTTCAATCCTCATTTCATATGTCGTAAGCACTCCATGCAATTCATCTTTGCTGAGATTGGCTAGATTCGAACTATATTCCAAGACAAATACCTTTGGGTTGAACCTTGCCTGCAAGTTTGTAAGGATCTTTCGGACAACAATTTTTGTGTCGACAGGTTCTCGCAAACCTTCCAATGCATTTGTTTTTTCATCAACACGCTGCAAGTATGCATCAATATTTTCATCTTCCTTCATTTTAGTTGCTCAAATTTTGCCCTGTAAATTTGAAGCTTTGCTTCTTTCACATTTGAGTCACCTGCATATATATTCTCAAGCTTGCCCCATACTTCTTTAGTAGTTTTGCAACTCAATACCTTAAGATAGACAGATTCGATAAGCCCACTGATAATGAGATCTTTAGCCCTTGCATCATATACCATATTTTTCTTGCCTTGTTCATCATGGGTCACTGTAAGCCTTTTTCAACGATTTCCCATATTTCGTAGCCTTGCGCCAACAAATGAACTTGCATTCTTCCACTCCAAAGTGCGTAGTTATTTCCATTGAACAAAGGAACTCTATTCTTAGTATACTCCATGACCTCCTTCCAATTGTTAGACTGTTATTGAAGGAACCAAGCTCTGATTCCAATTGTTGGAAATATTGAGAGGGGGGGTGAATCAATATTTCTTATCAATTAACATTTTTTAAATCTTTTCAGAGCATTAGTTAATCTTCAATTATTCTTGATGTTTATCCAGTAACGACAGTAAACAATAGAACACAATAGGCACACGAATTTTAGGTGGAAAACCCCCTCAGGGTCAAAAACCACCGAACTTTTTTCTAATAAATTCTTTAATCTTCAGCCCCAACTGAAATGAAAATTACAACTTCCTAGAATTCTAGAAAAACATTCTTCTCCAACTCCCACTGGAAGGACGCCCCAATGCCCTGGTTTCTTCAGTAGTCAACTAAATGGATGCCTCGACATCCTAGACCAACCTACCACCCTGAAGTGTTCACAGGATCCAACCTGTAGGTGACTTCATGCACCAACCTAGCACCTCCCTGCCACCCTATAGTGATCAGAAATAAGACAAGTGTGTGGACTCCCGTACCAGGGACAATGATCCACGATACAATATGATTCACAATGATTTTCTTGAACTAGACCAATCACCCAATGACACTATGACCTTCAACCCAACTATAACCATTAGGGGAATTTTGAGGTCTAAAATGGGCCTCCTAAGGAAAATGTACAATAAAAATTCACTTTATGAAAACCAATCACATTTTAGGGGATGACATCATCCCTAATGGTTGAGGTGGCGTTGCTCGAGTTAAAGGTACTTACTTGTCACATTCTTAATGGTGGATAAAAACTCATGGTTAACCATGGTAGTGCTAAGTACTTTTAAAGTCAAAGTAAAATACTCATAATAAATGTCATTTCACACTTTTTGAATAAAAATACATTATTTTCATTTCATATTTCTTGAAATAAACAATGCATATCCCTATGCATTTATTATATTATATTATTTTTACATAGTATATTAATTACATGTTATTATACAATTTAAATAATATAAATTTTAATTAATAGCATATAATATAATTAAGAATTTATAAATTTATATTTATATTTTATTTTAAGTTATTTAAGTACAAAGGACAAATCCATTAGTTGTTCAATGATAATGACTTTTTCTTGAAAAACTCATTCTTATTTATAGTCACATCAATGCAATTTTTTTATTAATTTTATTTTGGTACAACTTTTGAATTGAATTTAACTATGGTTACATTGATTGTGGTGCAAAAAGTGAATTGAAAATTCATAAATATTATTTTATTGGTTTAGCTATTATTTTATTATTTCCTTAGGAGGCCCATTTTAGACCTCAAAATTCCCCTAATGATTATCCAACGATGACACATATACCTCCCAACAATGCCTTTGCAACTCTAGGCAGATTGACTCTTTTACAATTTTACAATGATTATTTTTAGTATTTACAATACTGACTTTTTATACGACCTGATACTTGACTTTACAACGCTTCTTTGAATACTAGTAGTTGTTGAGGTATTGTTGTGCTTGCTTCAAGTAATGGTACTTTGGCATTGCATTGTCCTTCCAGTATGTGTCTGAGTTGTCCTATTGTGTCCTCCTTGCACATGAAAGACCCAAACCAATATACAAACAAAATACTTACACGGTCCTGCAAACTATATGTCGGAGAAATATTCAAAATTCAAATGTAAATACGTTCATTTATGAACAAATCCCAATCAAACATACATACAAAATACTTGTACTGTCCTACAAAAACACATGTTAGAGATGATATTCAAATTAAAATTCAAACACTAATCATACATACCTTGTTGTAGCAGACTTCCCCTTGACTGTTGATGTGTTGTCCTTACTGCAGTGATCCTTGAATGCATATTTTTTCTTGCCTTCTAGAAGCTCTATATTGAATCTGCTGTATCTGTGTAATTTCAGATCTCCAAGGTCTGAAATTTCGTCTTGTGGTAGCCCTTTGAGTCCTCTTTCCAACCCCGTAGGTCTGATCAACATTGGATTCTTCAAGAAATCGTTATGCCCAATCTCCTACGATGACTTGATTATAGACTGGTTCAGTAGAGTGAAGTTGTACGAAGTGCCACGTGTCATTGTTTCAACCTTTGGTGCTGAAAATGATACACAACAAACTACATCTCGTCCTCTTTCTGTTACTTCTTACGAAATTTGAATCCAATGCTCAGAGAGAAAGTTATGACGATTTTCCCAAGGTCACCTGTTTGACATGAAATTCGGGAGCCTGCAAAAACCCTAACTTCCTCAGATCATATCTTTGAAAATATAACGAACCAATATCTGAAATTCAGACACGCTCTTCATCAAGATTTTGCCCAAATGTATTTTTTGTTTCAGCATCTGAAGCTTCGCAGAGAAAAAGTTATAGCGAAAATTCCACGATGACCTGTTATAAGTAGCGAAATCCTTACATGAGGAGGATATGAGGGTCACAATTTATATAAGTGCTTAGGTTGAGAGGATCTTCAACAAGTGAACGTTGGACGGATTTTAGGAGCTTAAAAAAAATTAATTATTGACAATTCAATTACCATAACCAATGATTAGCATCATGACTCATGCCACAACCCCATGGGGTTTTAGCCCACTAACTGGGGTTACAAACTTCAAACACGAATATCTCTCAAACTGTGAAGAATTACGTGGCATGCCATATATCAATGGAAACATATCGACAATTAGAAACCATCCAAAATATCCTTTACTCGAAATAGAGTAAGTTGTCAAGTCAAAATTCCTATGCAAGATCGGGGTAGCCCCTAGTGCTGCTTGGGTTGACATCAATGACAACCTTTGATCAACAAATTCCTAACGGGGGGGCTTGCCCCTCCCCATATAATTGTCGCCATGGGGGGTCCAAGGGGGTGCAACACTTTTATGGAGCCCCCCCGGTGGGGTCTTTTGGGGGAAGTGTCCCTGAAATGAAAATTTTGAAAAAAATGCCTTGTAAAATATTGTAATTTCATAGCCAATCTGGATTGTTCATCATTAGGTTGCAGATTTGACGGTAGAAGTTATGTTGGGTTATTTTGCCGTAGAAGGCAACCCCCTTTAAGTGTGAATCAATTAAGTTTTCCTGGTTTGGAGTTTCGAGGATAAAATCTCTGTGCAAATTATGTGTGTTTGTGTGTGCTGTTGAATCTTTTTCTGTTTTATATTTGAGAATTTGTTTGCAAAAATTATCTGTGCAGAGTTAAAACTTACAACTATTAAATTTATAGTTACTTATAATTTAATGTTTATTTTTTTGTTGAAAAATGAGTATTATTTCTGACTTAGAATGGTACCTACTTGTAGATATTTGAACAGTGGCTAGGAAACTAGTTGCCTCTGATGTAAACCATCAATCTTGATAATGTTGAATTCACAGATCACAATTTACTCTATTTCAAAAGTTGGAGTAGAGTTCATTCCGTAAAACAAAGCTCATTCTTAGATATAAATCATTCGGTAGAACAAAAATAGGTCTCATATGAGTAAGATGGTTACTTACTAGTCATGTGATGACCTTACTACCAAAAAGTTGCAAGTTGTGAATCAATTAATCAAATTACATTTTGGGAGTATATATTTAATTACTTATCAAGTATCATGTACACAAAGAATATGTTCTGGGTTATAATTTTGCTCCATTAATATGAAATCATTTCATGTTAAAGTATCATAAACATTGAGAGAAAGTTTCTTTGTTGGTGTCATTAACCTTTGGGAGCCTTTTTTAATAGTAATGATGCATGGTCTTTATCATTGTACATGAACTAACACACTTAAGCTCCAAATTCTAACCTTGCAAATTATTGCTTGTAGGCATTGTACCAAATTCCAAAGGTCGGGTCTTGACAAAGAGTGAATTGGATGGTACCACATATGAAAATGGATTATATGTTGTAGGATGGTTAAAGAGAGGTCCTACGGGTATCATTGGTACCAACCTATTTTGTGCAGAAGAAACGGTATGCCCTTGTAATAGCATTCTCTTGATTCTAAGTATGTCTCTCTTTCTTATAAGTTGATATGAAACATGTATTAAGGAGAGAATGAAGCCAAATGAAGTGTATGAAATGAACACAATTGTAATAGCTAAAAAGTCTGTTTGAAAACGCACTGATGGCCTATATGGAAATGAAATCTCTTAAATGTCAACTTACCTTGGCAGTCTTTGGAATATAAAATATTATAATAATAATAATATACAGTGAACTAAAAGACATTAGTCAAGGGACACAACACTTCACCTACATGACTAGCCAATGTATACAAGTATACCATCACCAGGTTCATTGTAAAACTCTCATTCAATGATGACCTTCATGACTACAAGCATAGTGATCTATCTTGGTAGTATATGTAATGAATATAAAATACTAATAATAAATAATAAACTAAAAGACGTAACCTAGGGACACAACACTTCGCCTTCATCACTAGGCTCATTGTAAATTATCTCATTTATTCACTATCCGTTACAATTGTTTATCTTGTATAAATTTCAACTTTTTGTCCTGGTATCGGGCATTGTTTAAATGAACTATTGTTCATTGCATCAGTAGCAGAGCCAACTTACTTTAATAATACTGGGTCGCTCCCACAAAGGAAAACATAACCATCGGAGTAGAAAATACTCGGGGGTGTTTCGAGCAAAATAGTTGTCTCTCTCACACCATTACTGGCACTACTCTTAAACACAAACCACAAGTTGGGGAGACTAGAATGCATTAAGAAAAATAGGACAAAAACCTATATGTATACCATGAGAGAAATGGCATTAGTCCGAGCATAACGATGGTTGATGTAAAAGTCAGGAACTAATGCAAGAGAGTGACGAGAATTTACCCATGACAAGAAAATCATAGCCATCAACTCATCATCTGCAACCAATATAGCTGTCATTTTACATATACTTGTTATGTTTGTAGTGTCACTGAAGACTGAGCTTGGGGAAAAACTTTCGCCGACACAAATTACTCGCTATCATCAATATGGAGAGATGGCAAGAGGAGACACCTATCAAGAGCGTCCATACTGTCCTGCCACTCAAGAAAATTTGGGATGGTTAAGCAAAGTCGTGCTGAAAAGGGAAACAAGATAAGTTAAAAGGATTCAATTAAGAAGGTTGGGCCAACTTATAATTCAAAGACTGTTTGACCGAATCACAATATCAAACAACATTGTTATAATAAAGTTATCATAATATTAATTCTCATTAAAAGAAAGCACCATTTTAAGGATATATAACTTTTCGAAATATTCAAATTAGAGAAATTCTTTTCTGAAAGTTGAAATATTAGAGTAAAAAGAAGTGGATGACCATTCATCAACAGTGATTTTAAGCGGAAAGTGGAATCTAAAAGCAAAAGATATTTTAGTGGAACACCCTATCTTACATGGACTTGATATTAGAGGTATTTTTAAAAGAATTCCGCCAAACATGGTAACACGGTACGCCGCTGGAAATAACTATGAAGATATGTGAACAATTAAAAGGAAATTAAAGCGATTTCAAATGAATTTTAATTTTTAATTAAATAAAAATTAACTTCTTGAAACAAAGTCAATTATTTTATGCAAAAGGTGGTAAATTACAAGTAGGAAAATGTATTGGAAGAGAAAAACTAAAAATCTTGATAATATGAAAGAAATTTCAATGTGAAGCACATATGTCATGATCTAAATTGATGAGCAAATTAACGTAACAAAGATTTCAAAAAACAACTATAAGAAGTGAAGAAAAATAATTCTTACTTGCAAGTCGAGCATTAGGTGCCACTCCTACAAGTTATAATTGGAGAAACAGGATCATAAGAAGAAACTTGAGAACTTATTAGACAAACAAAAATATTTTTCTAAATAAAGCTTAATCATAGATTTCTTTCGTAAATGAAGGATTTAAGAGATGAAAAGCAATACAATGAGAAATTGTATTTTGTAAATTCATTAGTAAGTAACAAAGAAATTTCGCACATATAAAATCATAATTAAAGCTTACTTGCAAGAATTAAAATATTAAAGAATCTGAGGAAACTGTAATAGGAAATGCTAGAGCAACTTACTAGCAAGGAAGCTTTGATGGATAAAGAAACTGATAAGTTGTTATATGTAAAAGTCTAAACAATGCGAAAAGGAACCAATACAGATTCAGTGAACATACAAACTCAGAAAGAAGCCTATATTGAAATGTTATCAACCAATAAATAGCTAGAGGTATTAGAAGATGGATGTTCCAAAAATTAGACAAGATATAAGGATGAATTATCTTCATCATAATTATAACAGGCATTGTATTATTCAATGAAGTAACCAAAGGTGAAATCAATATGAAAAACTAAGAGAAGGTCCTACTATATTGGAAGAATTCTTAGTTGTGGAAACTGGAAACCCATCATCCCTTAAATCACAGTAGTCATCCCCACATACTTTCAAAGAAAATTGAATTAGGGTGGTCTAATCCTTTCATAATATGACAATTTTTCTATGATATGTAACTCATGTCATCTCGTGTTTTCAACCATCATTACTACAAGAGCAAAGAATCATGAAAAGGCATTGCAGGCAAGAATGAAGACGTAGCATTTTCCATAAAATGCTTTGATGACAAAGCATCTTGATGTGAGAGGTAGTGTAATCAATATGAAATACAATATTAATGATGATAAACATCTAAAAAACATAACCTAACAAAGGGACACAACCCTTCATCTTCATAATTACTCAATGCATATAAGACTTACATATTTAGTTTCAAGGCTAATTGTAGAATTATCTCTTCCATTCATCATCAGTTATAATTATTTATCCTATATAGATTTCAACTCTGTCCTTATGTTGGATATTATTTGAATGAACTATTGTTCATAACAGTCTCAAGTATGCTCCCTTGTATCTCCAAAATCTAGTGGCACAAAATTAGATCAATTTGAAGAAATTTGGTCAATTTCATAATCTTTACTTATAGTACAAATCTTCACCACGCCGTCTTAATCATAAGTTCAATGCATGTAGTGTTAATTTATTACAACAATAAAGTTCGATTGAGCACAAGAGGGTAGTAATAAGGACCTGTTGACCACTGGAGTGGCACCTGATGATAATGTGAAGACTCCATGCCCAAGGATGAACCGAAAGACACTTGTGCCATCAGATATCATCAGATATCATCATGTTCAACAAAGTTTTTAAACTCTACTTCTTCTTCTCATCATTTTCTTCTTCAGTCTTCAGATTCCGCAGCCCTTCGGGGATATTGTATAAATATCACTAGCATGATGAATAAAGCCATGTAACAGGTCTATGATGTTGGGACTTGATTAGCAAGCAAGTACACCTTGGAGTGTTTTTTTTACTTGGTTAATTATTCCTTCTTTTTAGCGGCGAATAATTTTCTAGGTTTTTTCACTCATTGCATTACCCCAAAGCTGGGGTGACGGCTTGAAGGTTGAGCCCCTAGCGCATCTTAGTGTCTAGAGTCGATGTATATTACCATGCTAGGTCATCTCTGAAATTTCACGGAATTTGACTAAGTCTAAGTAGGATTTTTTAATAATTAAAAATTTCCCGCAAAATGGGATTTTTTAATTAATTTCTATGTAATGATGTAAATAAGTGGCCTTAGGAAATGTTTGGGGCGTGTGACTACTCAAAAATCATCCTCAGAGACCCATCATTATCCTAGGACCCACTTTGGGGGTCAAAAAGCGACTTACAGTCCCTCAAAAGCCAATTTTTCTAATGTCAGTGGCAAAAATGAGAAAAAATGAGAAAAATATTAATAATTGGAAAAATTTAGAAAATTTTCCAAAGTCAAAATAAGTCAAATTTTGACATGGCAGATTGAGGGTAAGTCAAAAGTGATGTGGCAAGCATGTGGGGCCCACCATAGGGTACAACTCAAGTCAGAGTCAAAGTTCCAAGTGGCAAGTCAAATGGAAGTCAAAAAGGTCATGTAATGCCTAAAGTTCAATGATTTAATTTAATTCAACATATCAGAAATATGTGGTACATTTGAAAAGTTTAAAGGGGGACAAAATGTGTGACATGGCAGCCACTTCATCACCATGAGTTAGTGGGCCAAGTCAAACATAAGTCAGCAAGGCAACATTGAGATATTACGTATGGTGAAAGGTTGGATCAATGATTTAATACATTGTGATGGATATTAAAGTTGGAACCTTAATAAAATAAGTGGGGAATGGCTCCACTCACATTCCTTGTCCACGCATAAGGCATTCAAAGGGAGATACACATATGCCAAATAAGAATTTCACGCACATACCAATCAAATTACATGCTGGCCCACTCAGAAATTCACGCAGCAAAGGAAAATCAGCACTTGATTTTAAATTTATTTAATGAGATTTGACTTGAGGGAATCGTGGAGAATGTCTCCACCAATGTAGAGTTCCCTTACCACTTGTACGCTGCCCCTTCAACAGCATCTACGCACAGCAGCTTTCCCTCTACGCTGGCAGCCACATAGAGATAATACGCAACTGTCTTTTAATGGAGAATTTATCACAGCAGTCAAGCAAATATTTTGAGGGAGTTTGTCTCCCATTTACTTCAGTCGTATATGCACTTGGCAAGTGGCTTTCACAGTAATCAATAGTTAAGGAATACACACATGAAGAAAAATTTGTACGCTGGCCTGAACAGGAGATAAGGCTGCCATCTACAGGTGTTCTACAACAGTCTACAACTACTCATTTTTGCATTGGGATTATCTCCTTTCTCCATTTGTCATTTGATATTTCATTGGGATTTTCTCCCGTAGTTCTATTTAAGTGAGCCTTGGGCTCTCATTGTATGTGTGGTTTTTTGAAGCTTGTGCTTATTGTTACTATGCCGAAATTGTTATTGAGCTGAATAAAAGAAAGTCTTTGGGGTTACCAGCTTCTCTTGTGGTGCATTCTTTGGTTGATGAGGTATACTTGTTTCATTTGATGTTGTTATTTATTGCAATCTAATTGGTTTTTTCTTTGCATTTGCCTGAAGGCACTATTGTCTAGGGAGAGGAGATTTGTAGCTATCTCAAATCTCCTTTGGACTTGGTATGTTTTGTGCTCTTGTTGTAGCTTGTTATTTTCGATGAAATGACAAGCTCAACGTGGCCTCTATATGCCAAGTTTCTTTTGCACTAACAATTGGTTTGCAGAAATTTGTGTGTTCAAAGGACAGGTTGCCAAGTCCATTGGATTGTGAAGACTTCTTCGATTCGAATAAGTCAGCTCCAAGGATATCAAAGGTCTCACAAGTTGTTCAAGCCAACAATCTCATAAGACATCAAGAGATTTATCTAAAAGGGGGTTTCATGAGCCTTTTGCTTCTATTCCATCTCTAAAAAAAAAAATTCATATATTTCTTCTCTCATTTGTGCACATATCTATTTTATCTAGCATTTGAGGCTAAGTTGTTGGGTTTAAATCCTAATTCTCACTCACTAAATCAACTCTTTCAAGCTGTTCTTAGTGAGGAAATTTGTAACATAAAGTGTATTTTATACTTGCATTGAGTTTCTAACTTTTTCCTTCGCATGCATGTGATTTCCTCTCACATATTTCAGCGATATTTTTTTTGCATGCTAACTCTTTTGCTTGTTTGCCTGTAGGTGTTCTTGGAAGCAATCTAAGTTTGAAGAAAGGGAGCTAAATCATAGGCTAAGGAACACTCTTTCGTTTGGAACCTCAAATCCAAGTTCCGCCTTATCACTTCACCTCTACTTCTAAAGCCTCATTCTTTTGAGGAATTGTAACCGCCATTCACCTCAAGGCTTTAAGCCTTTACTTTGTAAACATCTCACAAGTAATTTTTTTAAAATCTTACACTTGTAACTTTGGGAAAGAGCAAATTTAAAACGCATATTGTAAGCTCTTCCCAATCCCCTCATTTCTATAAGAGGGCCTCACTTTCATTAATAAAGAGCTGACTTTGCTTGAGGGAGCTTGGGAAGTTTTTCCCATGGTATCTCACCTACTCATTTAGAGGGAGTAAATCCTCTTGAGTGGTTAACTTTCTTTCTTTCTTTCTTTTTTGTTGTTGTTATTTTCTCAACTAAATCACTTGCATTCGTCATTTCATTTGCTAATCTAATTTAGTTGCATGTGAGTAACTCATATTTTCATTTCATTAATTGCTTAGATCACATAGTCCTTTAAATTTCCTAGTTTGCAATCTCATTTGCCATCACTTACTTATGTTTTGTGATCTATTTATCATTTGGATAAGTTTCACAATATACTACAAGTAAAGAAGCATAACATTTTCAATTTATGGCAACTTGAGTTATTGTTCTAACTACGAAGCATATTTAATTGAATCATCTCCATCTTTTACATAGCACTTACAAACTCACTTTCATATCATTTAGGCATTTCACTTTTCATACTAGACTTGCATCTCTAAAATTTACCTCCAACATAAGTTGGTTGAATAGACGTTTTAGGGACCCTCTACCTCTATGGACTCCTCACTGTGAGATCCAAATATTTGGGCGAGGGTGAGGTCTGAGGATTAGAGTTCAATTGTAACCTTGCTTTAGAACTAATTAATAAAATAAACCAAGAGCACTATCTCATCACATTTACTTGCAAAGTTCCCAAATTTTTGCTATTTTGATGGTTTAAAGATTCACATGCAAATATTATTTCAAGAAGCACTTTGGATGCAAGCATTTTAATTCCTTAAATTTTGCAACAAGTTTAATTCTATGGTACTTGGAAATTTGCTTCTACATACAACTTCATTGCATGTTGTCATTTTAATGATCATTATGCTTATGGATGATTGATATATCTCGTTTCATTGGCAAATACTCTTATTTGGTGTTGCAAATTTAATTGCATATTGTGATCTTGGTCTAACACTTCCTTTGTGGGATTATTGTCATTATATCTTGAATTTCATTTTTGAGCAAGCATTTGTTATCTACTTTAAAGCATTGGTCTATATTTTGAACACGTCATTGAATATTGCTCATATACTTATATGCTTGTTTACATATTGGAAATCGAGTCATCTTTGATAAGTAATTCTTTCTAATCAATTCTCTTAGAAATCTCACGTCTTTAACTTAGTTTTCCTTTAGGGACCACCCCCCTTAGCTAACCTAGGAGATAGTTTAAACGAAGAGAGTTGGGAATAGGTGACAACCCCTTCTCTGAGTTCCTTGCCACCAGCCACACCTGTGGGGTTGAAGGCTTTTCCCACTAACTGTAGGTAGGTGTAGGCGGCAAGCGATAACAGGACCTTCCCAACTCCAATAGGCCGAGAGTTGGCCTAGATATGTAGAACACTCATGCATATAGTGGAGGACAATGATTCACCCTTATTAATTTTATAACCCTATTGAAATGACAAATTATTTCCTAGTTATTTTCCTTGTGCATTTTAGTTATAATTTTCAGCTTGTTGACTAAAATGTACTAATGGGATTTTAAGTGGTAAATAAAAATTATTTCAATGGAAGCAAAATTAAACAAATCTCCATAAATACACAGAAATTCAGTTGCCTTTCAAAATCTGCTTTTCATTTAATTAATCTCACAGCATACGAGTGCTCCTTGATCAGGAAAATGGCCCCTCAAAGACAAATACAAAGCTACAACAGTGTTTAGAAATTGTTTGGGCTCCTGTATGCACTGTTTGACTCTCTAAAACTGCTGAATTACCCCTCTGCTCCTCAACCTTGCTGCTACATCTGTATGGACAGGCATGTGTCACTATATGACCTGCGCATATGACCCTGCCCATGTTGCACCTACTCGTCTGACTTGGCCCTGCTCAATTTGGATGTATGACTAATGTTGGGATTGACTCCTTGCAGCAGAAATATATCTTGCTATTTTCTCTGGCACTTGGATAAAAGTCCTTCTCAACCTAATCATTGAGATCTCCTCTCAAGTGTTCATTGTGTGTCTTTTTCCTTAGCTTTAGCTGTTAAAATTGGCAACTCGGGTCAAATTCCACCTTGGGACAGTTCATTTGATGGAGATGATGATTGCATTAAATTCCTCTTTTCGAGAGGACCAAAATTGATCTAAAGATCATCTCATTCGGACAAGCAAAAGTGTGATTTTGAATTTATGCCCACACATGTGCAAATTGTTCAGGTCGGCCTCAGCTAAATGTAGGCTCAAGAATCCCAATGGACGTGTCTCTTCACCCACAACCAATTGTATAAGTACAAGTGACCTCACACGTCATTTGACATCATCATGACATCATCACTCACACATTCTTCTCTCTCTTCATCAGATTGGTTCGTACATCTATTGGGTAGCCTCTCTCTCTCACACGTGTGGCAAGAAGGACGATTTTTCCTGGGACAGAATTGCAGAACCAAAATTGCAGAATTCAGACAGTTTGACCAGAGTTGACCAGTGTTGACCGAGGTGATTTTGACCAATTTTGACTGCAGTTTTTGGGGAAGAATTCTGATTTCCATAGGCCACATTGACTGGCACAGAAATCGAGGTTTTCTGGGTTGTTTGACTTGTGTTGACCGCAGGTTGACTGAGTTTGACAACATCTTTTGTGACTGTTTTGGGTTGACTTCAACCGTTGTTGGAGTCCAAGTTTGACTGCCTTTGACCGAGCTTCAAAGGAGGTGTTTGACTGTTGTTTTGACCATCGTTGAATTTTTGGTTAGGGTTGAAGTTTGATCGTAGTTAACTACAGAATTTGACAGCACTGATTTAATTTTGATTTGGGCAAATCAATTTGATCTTTGTACTCTCTCTCTCTGCCGAACTTTTGAATAACAATAAGAAAAATTGATCAAAAGGTTTTCCCCACATTGAGGTTTTTCTTTGGCATCTGCCAAATTTGGTGTCCGCTTGTCTTGGTTTGTCTTCTGCGTATTATTTTATGTTCTATCTGCATTCACTGTCAATGTGATTAATGGTTAATGTGATTTCTATTGGAAATTGTCTTTGGGCTGCTAAAGAAACATTGAAGTAAATTGTGCTAAGCATAGAACATATCATTGTTAACTAAAATTAAAATTAGCCTTATTTTTATAAGTTGAGTTATTGACTAAATTCACAACCCTACTCTCCAAAGTGATTGATTTTGAGATTAGATCTCAACTTCACATGAGATCAATAGTTGAGATTTATTTAACTCGTTAATGCAATCAATCTTTTTGTTTCATTAGATTAATTCACTTCTTATACAAAGAAATTACTTTAATAATTAAAGTAATTGCTAAAGTTAAAGGACGATTAAATGACTTCCACACGTCTTATTAATTTTAGTTAACAATAGTATGTTCTATGCTTAGCACAATTACTTCAATGTACCTTTAGAAACCCAATGACAATTTCCAGTAGCAATCACATTAACCATTAATCACATTGACAGTAAAAGTAGATAGAACATGAAACAAAATGCAGAAGACAAGAGGACACCAGATTTGGTAGATGCCAGGGAAAAACTCCAATGTGGGGAAAACCGTTCTTATTATTATATCAAATGTTCAGCCGAGAGAGAGAGTACAAATACAAGAGTCAAAGTCAAAAACGACTTGCCAAATTACTGTTAAAACAGCTCTGTCAAATCTGCAATTTTCTGCAGCTGTCAACGACCCTAACCAGAAATTCAATGTTGGTCAAAGCAGCAATAGAATGTCCTCAAAGAAGCTCAATCTTCCCCAGTCAAACTCAGCCTGATCAGGAGGTCAAAGTCAGCGAAAAACAATGACAAAGTCAACAATCAAACTGCTGTCCTGAAATCTGCGGTCAACCTGCAATTTTGGTTTGTGGTCAAAGTGCTCAGAATACCTCGGTTTTTGTGCCAAAAGCTACGGCCTGTTGAGACAGAAATATCTCCAAAAGATCAAAGTCAAATGATGCCCAAAATGTGTTGGTTAAACTGCAGTCAACTCTGTAATTTCAACCCTCTAATTCAGCTTCTGAAATTCGTCCTTCTTGATCCACACGGGTGGGAGAGAAGAATACCCAATGTAGTACGAACCAATGAGAGAAGGAGAGAAAATGTGTGAGTGATGAAGATGCCAAATGAGGTGAGAGTCCCTTGTATTTATACAATTCGTTGTGGGTGAAGATTCACGTCCATTGGGCTTCATGAGCCTACATGATGATGTGGTCGGACTGAACAATTTGCACATGTGTGGGCATAAATTCAAAAGCACACTTCCACTAGTCCAAATTGGATGATTTTTATATCAATTTTGGTCTTCTCGAAAAGAATATCAATTTTGGTCTTCTCGAAAAGAGGAATTTAATGCAATCATCATCTCCATCAAATGAGTTGTTTCGAGGTGGAATTTGGCTCTAGTTGCCAATTTTAACACTCCCTCTCAACTAGGGAGAATTCCACCTGCCAATCCATCCATCATCATCGATCATGCCATCCTGTTGTCATGTACCATCTCTATCATCTCATCTTTGCTCTGTTGAACCATGATGTAATATTGAAGAAGAATTGATCGAGAGCGAGTCACAAGACCTTAGCACTCTCCACTGACAAAAGTCAGTCCAAAGGTAGAACCTCAATTGATCCCAGATCAAGTTTTTGAACACCATGCATCCTAGACATAGGGAGTACGACAATACACGATGCGTCCATTAGTATTGCTATGGTCCCTATCCACGTTTCCCAACTCATTGGCCAGATGAGAGGTACTTCCCATGAGTGTCAGACTACATGGGTAGGATGTACGCTAGGGCGTCAGCAGGAGAAGGCGAACCACTCATCTTGCTCATATGCCATAGGAGAAGGTGAACCACTCATCCTATGCATATGTCAATCGTAAGGGAAGGTGATGTTGATTTTTGGTAGCATCGGATGTGCTGTAAGCCTCAAAATTTGCAGGGAGGATAGGACACATGTATTCCATAATACCTGGAAATTGTTTTGGGAAATTCCACTCGGAGGAGGTTTAATTAAATTTATTAATTATTTTTAATGGATGCCTAAGTCCAAACTTAGGAAATTAAAATAATTAAAGTGTATTAATGAAACTGGGTGTGAAAATTCTAGAAAAAAATGGAGATCAAGTCAATATGATTTGAGCCATCGATTAGAATCTAATCTGGGTCGTTGATTGATCAACGACAAGATTATAAGAAGGACTTCAATGAGCTTTTGGAAGATACATCGAGTGGAGATCAAGAGATCGATTTCACAAGAGAGCAGCGCAGTAGTTGTCAGAGAAGTCATTGAGGAGATCTCTTGCAGTGAGGGGCAGGGATATTTTTCCATATGGAGGTTTCCTATTCCAGGAATACATTGCAGAGAAGGCATAGAATGATCCAGAGAAGCATCATAGAGATACGCTGGGCAGCGCAGAGCCACGTTGAGGTAGTGCAGAGCTTGTGAGGAGATCCACAAATTTGTTGAGGAGCAGATTAGATCTAGTGCCAAGAGAGACTTACGCAGTCCCTATTAATTGTGACGGAGAGCAGTGAGGTGACTGCGCAAAGGCAGCTTGGGGCTAGCCATTCAGAGGCTGGATCAGTGTCGGATCGCCAGTGATAGTGTGAGGTATTTCTCACTAATTTTATGCCAGTCAGATTCTCTGTATAGGATAGCCAGTAAGGTATCTGAAGATTGTATTTAGAAACTACTACTTAATAATACAAACCCTTAGTTGCTGCATCGGTTTTCCCGCATTAGGTTTTTCCGGGGACTTAGTCCAAAAATAACGATGTCATATGTGTGTTTATTTCTTCTTGCTCAGTTCTTGTTTCCGCATATAATTTAACTAGTGAAGTCTGCAGTTGTATTTACTTCGATATTTACAGTGTAACACAGTAAATAACTTGCATGGAATTAACAAGTAGGAGGAGTAATATCAGATAGTTGCAGTAGGGATTCAGGATTACGAATTTTCACATGGTATCAGAGCGCAGGTGAAACAGGAGAGCAGAGCCAGAAAATCCCAATGTTCAGCAGAAGAGGGAGATCGAAGAGCTACGCAAGCAGCAGATTGAATCCCCAGAGGGGTTGCGCAGTCCAGGCCAGGAGGCCAAGATTCTCAAGGAAAAATCCCTCTCTGAGTGAGTCGACAGAGAGGAAGATTTTCCAGATTGAGATTTTCCAGCAGCAGAGGGACCATCACAGCAACTTGAATGCAGAGCAGTCTTCAGCTGGGACGTAGATTTTCTGCAGCAGCTTGCTAGTGCAGAAAATCGTCAAAAGCATGAAGAAAGAGCACACTGAGGGAATTTTGACCTCAGAGAATTTCTTGCCCAGAAATTCTAATTTCCCACGCAGAAGCAGCAGAAATCGAGATTAATTTTGCTCCCTCCAACAGGAAGTGCGTAGAGCCAGCTATGCAGAGGGTTAGAGGCAGCATTCAACATTTGTTAGGTTAGATGGCAACACACAGGTCAAGAGATCAAGATCGTTTGGAGGGTGCCTCCAACTATGCGATCTGGAAGGCAAGGATCTCCTTCCTTATGGATGAACATGATCTCAAGGCATTTATCGATAATGTGGTAGCTGCCCCTGTAGATCCGGATCCATCGAAGGCCTACAAGAAGGATATGGAAAAAGCCAAGAGGCCGATCCTCGACAGAGTGAGGGATCACATTGTTTCACACATATCTGGCAAGAGGAATGCCAAGGAGATCTGGGATGCGTTTGCTACGCTGTATGAGAAAATGTTCTTGGAGGAGAAGATGAGATCCACAAGGATGCAGAAGGGGGAATGCATGGTCCTATTCCTTTCAAAGCTTCGGGAAGTTCGAGATCAATTGGCAGTTGTAGGGTGAGCACCTCAGGACATGGAGATGGTAAGATGGGCCTTGAATTCTGTCTTAGAAGAATGGCAAGTCTTCGTCCAGAGTATCCTGGGCAGAGAAAAATTGTCGGATTGGAAAGGGATGTGGGTTGCTCTTCAACATGAAGAGATGAGGCTAGATCTGGTCAAGTGCAAACAGGATGGCAATAGCAGCAATGCGACGAAGCCCAAGGAGGAATAGGAGAATGCAACCCTTGCATCAAAGGGCTATCAGGAGCAGCACAGGCGGGAAAAGGACATCTCAAAGATTAAATGTTTCTGGTGTGGTGAGCTTGGTCACTACGCTACGCAGTGTCCTCTCAAGAAGAAGGACAAGGAAGAGAAACATGATCCACTGGTTGCAACTGCAAGGATCAAGGAGGAGTTTGCGATGATTGCCCACATACCTCCAGGGGAGAGTTAGGGTGATCTAGTACTGTAGTTCGAAAGAACTACAAATGGGCAGGATCCTTGAGGAGTCCACCTCCTGGATCAATACCTGGATTGGATCAATACCTTGCTACGGGAGCCCATATCAGAAGTAGCAGGATGGATCAGTGTTAGTTGGTGTAGAGGAGTGTCGGAGTGACAGTTGCAGTGGCTAGGAGCCGCCAAAGACTGAGTAGTGCAGAGTAGAGTTGGCAACAGTGCAGAGTCAGCAGCAACGCAGAGGCTTCAGAGGGTCAGCGCAAAGACTAACAGCAATCAGGACTCCAGTATAATATGCATTCATGTTGAACATCGTTGGTTCAGTATTTTGGATGTTTTTCTGCTGCAACAACAATAGAGATGCAGTGCAGATGCAGTTCGCAGCAACATGCAGGGTCAGCAGCAACACAAATGCAACATTTGCGCAGTAGTTGGTGGGTAGTGATGACAAATATCAGCAGCGCAGAGGGAGATGTTACAGAGTCAAGGTGATGCTTCAGTTGGTTACATTACTAGAGCACATTCCTTGCTAAGAGGGAGTGTTGATTTCTGGTACCATTGGATGTGCTCTAAGCCTGAAAATTTGCAGGAAGGCTAGGACACATGTATTCCATAATACCTAGAAATCGTTTTGGGAAATTCCACTCGAAGAAGGTTTAATTAAATTTATTAATTATTTTTAATGGAAATTAAAATAATTAATGTGTATTGATTAAACTGCGTGTGAAACTTCTAGAAAAAGATGGAGATCGAGTCAAGATGATATGAGTCATCGATTAGAGTCTAATCTGGGCCATTGATTGATCAACGAGAAGATTATAAGGAGGACTTTGATGGGCATTTAGAAGATACATCTGTTGGAAACACTGAGAGGGGGGTGAATCAGTATTTCTTTTCAATTGTTAATTTTACCAGTTAGATCACTTGTATTTAGAACACAAAATAAACAATGATGGACTATATACTATTATTAATTTCTTCTTTATAATAAGTAAAGTACAATAATGATATAGGGCTCCAACCCTAGATGAAGACTCTAATCTTCCAGGCTCCAACCTGTATTGTGCCAAGCACCGACTTGGTCTTTCCAAGGCTCCAACCTTGTCAATTTGAGGCACCAACCTCTAGGACCCCAACCCTATCTTCCAAGGCTCCAACCTTGTCACTTTGAGGCACTAACCTCTAGGGTTCCAATCCTATCTCTGGTACAGGCTCCAACCTAGTCCCTTGAGGACTCCTATCCTCTAGGGCTCCAACCCTATCTTTCAAGGCACCAACCTTGTCTCTTATGAGGCTCCAACCCTCAACTTCAATTCATCAAGATATGTTTGATGATTCTTCACGGCTCCCAATATCTTCTTCAATGAGCCCTGTCAATCTCTTCAGCAATGTCTTCTCCAAATCACTTCATCAATGACAACCTTTTCTTATCATGAAGGTGTCGCCACTGGTCTTCATGATAACCAACCAAAGATCTCCAAAGTCATCTCATGATGGCTTCAATGCATCATGGTCTCCAATAATTTCTCCAAGACCAACTTCTATAAGTCTTTCAAATATCTTCAAGTATCCTTCAAGGTGTCTTTAATAGGTGCTCAAGCACTACTTCAAATATGTTCCAAAAAATCCACTTCAGGAGGTCTTCCAAAACTATCTTTAAAGCTGCTATGAAACCGACTCTTATTCTGATCTAAACACCTTCAATAATTCCTCAAAGACTATTCCAAAATGTCTACAAAATGCTGCTTCAGAATCTTTTCAAGGGATGCTCTAAAGACATCAAGGGAGTGCTTCAAAATGCCTCCTAGGTCTGCTCAAATTGTCTCAGAGCACTGTTTTTAAAAAACTGTTTCAAAAGACTGTCCACGTCAAGAAGAGATGCTCCACAGATTTTCTGATGTTCTATATTGGACCAAGCTATTTTCCACAGATCTGAGCTTCAATAATTCAAAGAAAATGTCCTCCACAGAGCACAAAAAATTGTCACCACAGATCTGATTTTAAATGCTTCCACTGTTCCAAAAAAATCCCACTACAAATCCAAGCTAGAACAGGTTCAAATTCTTTTACAGATCCACTAATTCGTTTTACAAGCAGAAGACATAAGAAGTCTGAAAAAAGTGCGAGAATGTGGTTCCAAACAATACTTACAGGTTCTGTCCTACGTTTCCAAATTCTGCTTGTGACACAAGTTTGAGGTGTTATGGTGAGTGTTCACAGATTTGTGGATTTCGAAGTACTTAAAGTATGTATGCTAAGTCCGATGGTAAGAGACACTTTAACGCTGCAATACCGAGCTACAAAACAAGTCTCCACAGGTTGCTGTTTGTAGAATATATAATCAGAGCTTCCAAATGGCAGTTCTGTGCAACAATTCTGTTATCCGAGCTATGTGTATTTTGAATGACAACCCAACACAAACTTTTGCCCAGACATATTCTTCAACTTCCTTCTCAGCCTTCCTGCGTTTTTTTTACCTGTTCTCTGAAATCTTCACCGAAATTCTTGCTTCAAATGAGGTGTTGGACGTCATATATAAATAGGATTTGATTTATGACGAATAGACATGTCCTTTTGGAGTGAAGCCGACATGTATGAGTAGGCTAGCATAGGTCAGCTCAAGGACAGATTTATTTTCTTTAACTTCAAAAAATCATATCTCCCAAACCACTTGGAGTTTCGGGCCAAGTAATAGCTCATTGGAAAGCTAAAATTATGCTCTAAAGGATGGTGAAGGTCTCACAAAGAAATTCTGCCTCTAAGATGGTGAAGAATATTTTTTTTAATGTGTCTGGTCATTTATTAATGCAGAAGCAAAATGTCTTCGAGTGTTGGGCATCTTCATGGATTGATTTCTTCATAGTTTGCCTTCTTCATCATAGGATCACCATCATCATGCCCTTGCCTTCTTCAACATAGGGTCATTAGGTCAGTTGTCCTTAAGATAGTGCAGAGATATTGCATCAACCAAAGCAACATCATTATGTAGTCTTCATCATAAGGACATCAAGCTTCACATCATTGGACATTTGTCGTGTCATCATCAAATTATCGGAGGTAGAACATGTAATCATGTAGTGTTATCATCAAGATCATTGGAGATAGGGCATATCATCATATGTATGTCTTATAGTCCTTCATTAAGTGCAGTGATATGGTAGTCTTCCATTATGATCATCAAGATACATGATTGACACTTCATTCGTGTCTTAACATCTTAAACAAGAGTTGTAATCATTTGTAATCATCCTCTAGCATCTTCAAGAATATTTTCCATCCCGATCACTGACATCAACTATTGACATCAATGACAACCTAGATTAACAACATCGAGTGGAGATCAAGAGATCGATTTCTCAAGATAGCAACGCAGTAGTTGTCGGAGAAGTCATCGAGGAGATCTCTTGCAATGAGGGGCATGGATAGTTTTCCAGTTGGAGGTTTCTTGATCTGGGACTATATTGCAGAGAAGGCAGAGAAAGATTCAGAGAGGCAGCATAGAGACACGTTGGGCAACGCAGAGCCTGTGAGGAGATCAGATCCAGTGCTAGGAGCCGGGGTGTGAGACCAGAGGGCTAGAGGATCAAGCATCCAACTAGCAAATCGATCAGCCAGAGAGACTAACGCAATCCCTATTAGTTGCGCAGTGACTACGCAGAGGCAGCTTGGGGCTAGCCATTCAGAGGTTGGATCAATGTCGGATCGCCAATGATAGTGTGAGGTATTTCTCACTAATTTTCTGCCAGTCAGATTCTCTGTATAGGATAGCCAGTAAAGCATCCGAAGATTGTATTTAGAAACTATTGCTTAATAATATAAACCCTCAGCTGCTGCACTGGTTTTCTCACATTAGGTTTTTTCGGGGACAGTCCAAAAATAACGGTGTCAAATGTGTGTTTATTTCTTCTTGCTCAGTTCTTGTTTCCACATATAATTTAATTAGTGAAGGTTGCAGTTGTATTTACTTCTATATTTACAATGTAACAAAGTAAATAACTTGCATGGAATTAACAAGTAGGAGAAGTAATATCAGATTGTTGTAGTAGGGATTCGGGATTATGAATTTTCACAGGTGAACCACTCACCCTGTACATAGCACACCAATAGGGTAAGGTGAACCACTCACCCTATCTCATAGCTCCAAGAAGTACCCCAAGCCCCCAAGAGCTCCCAGAGCTCAGTGTCCAACTCAAGCGGGACCCTCATAGGAGGGTCTTTCCAAGACTCCAAGTCTCTCTCGGAAGGCTAAGAAGTTGACCTTCCCTAAGGGATTCATGAGGATGTTTGTGACTTGCTCATTAGTTTTGATCTGTTGGAGCCTTATTGCTCCTGGATGTACCATATCCCGGATAAAGTGGTACTTGATATCAATGTGCTTGGAGCAGTCGTGGAACTCAATATTCTCAGAAAGGTGAATCCCACTTTGGTTGTCGCAATAGATCATGGTGGTATCCAACACATGCTCAAATAGCTTCCTCAACCAAACAGCTTCACAACAGGCCATACTAATAGCAATGTATTCGGCCTTAATGGTGCTTAAAGTAACCGATTTATGATTTCTGCTCATCCAAGAAATTGAAGAAGACCCTAATGAGAAGCAACATCCAGACGTGCTTTTAAGGTCCACCACATTGCAAACCCAATCAGCATCAGTATATCCATGTAGCCTCAAATTTCTGGAAGTGTATCTCAAACCATAGTTGATTGGGCCACGAAGATATCTCAAGATATTCTTAGCAACAATCCAATGTATGTGATGTGGCTCGACCATGAATTGACTCAATGTATTCATAGCATCAGGGCCCCCACAAGTTGTTGATACTCGGAAGGATTTGCCAATTCGGGCCCAACAACACTTCCACATAGTTTCTGGAGGTTGAGTTCCATCGAAGTAGGCACATAATTGCAATCCACCATTCCACATCTCTCGAGCAATTTCACAATATATTTTCCTTGAGAAAGGAAATTCTCACTTGCCTTTTGCCAGACCTCCAGGCCTAGGAAGTAATGCATCAGACCCAAGTCCTTCATCTCGAACTCGGAAGCCAACTCCCTCTTGCATTGATAAATGAGAAGGTCTGCACCTATCAGAAAGAGATCATCTACATAAAGGACCAGAATGAGAGGCATGCCCTTTTCAACCTTGAAGTATGGGTTAGGATCAGCTTCGCTCCTTGTAAATCCCAACGTCATAAGATAGCTATCAATCGTCTCATACCATGCCCTAGGGGCTTCCTTTAACCCATAGAGGGATTTCCTCAACCTACATACGTGTGTCCTCCGATCTTGTACTTTGAACCCCTCACGTTGTTCCACATAGACTTCCTCCTTAAGCGAGCCATGTAAGAAAATAGTTTTAACGTCCATTTGGTCCACCCTTGAGAGGTGGCGAGAGCAATAATAGATTGGATATTGGTGTATCGGACAACTGGTGCAAATATCTCGTCACATTCCACTCGTTCCTTTTGAGAGAAGCCTCGAGCAACAAATCTGACATTGTATTTTTTATCACTCCCATCAGCTCCATGTTTGATTTTGTAAATCCATTTAGAAGTGACCACATAATTGTCCTTGGGTCTAGGAACCACATCCCAAACATCATTCTTCATGATTGATTCGTACTCCTCATTCATCGTATCCTTCCATACTTGGTGTTTTACGACTTCTTCGAACGTACATGGATCAGATTGAACAATAGTACTCATAGCAGCGAAGTATCCTTGATACTTGTTTGGCTTCTTACTTTCATGAAATGTCCCCCTTGGGGAAATATGTCTCTCAGCATCTTCGAGAATGTCTTTGAGCCATAAAGGTCTTTTTGTTGAGGTAGAGGGATCACCAGGAGGTGGATCAATGGGATCCATCTGGCCTTCAACATTGGCCATCGGTTCATCTATCGGAGATTCATCATGTTTTCCTGCAACATCATCACTGTCCTTCCTTGGGATAGGGAGATCTTTGGCTTTTCCAATGGCAAAATCTTCATCAAAAGTGACATCGTGGCTTATTTCCACTTCTCTTTGACCAGGCACATAGATTCTATATGCCTTCAAATTTTCACTGTAGCCCACAAATGTACATTTCTTCACAGATGCTTCTAACTTGTTTCTTTTCTCTTTAGGCACATGAAAATACATAGGACAACCAAATATTATAAAATGAGAAACAACAGGTTTCTTACCAGTGAAAACTTCTTCAAGTGTCTTGAAATCCAATGCTTGATGTGGGCTTCTATTTTGAACATATACTGCAGTGTTGGCAGCTTCACCCCATAAGAAGTTCGATAGGCCTTGGTCGTGGAACATGGCACGAGTAGCTTCTCTAATGGTTTGATTTTTCCTTTCAGCAACTCCATTTTGCTCATAAGTATATCGAGTGGTGGTCTCCCTCTTAATGCCAGCCTCTCTGCAAAAGTCATTAAATTCATTTGATTCATATTCGATTCCATTATCGGTCCTCAATATTTTGAACTTCTTCCTTGTTTGATTTTCCACCAAGGCTTTGAAAAAATGGAACCATTTGAACACTTTGTCCTTCTTCTTCAAGAAATGATTCCACGTTTTGCGAGAGAAGTCATCCACAAAAATTTCATAGTATAAGTAACCTCCTAATGATGTTAAGGGAAACATACCAGATAGATCAGAATGGACCAATTGAAGAATGTTGGTAGTTTTACTTTCCCGACTACATAACCCTGACAAAATCCTTTATGATTCATGTTGAACTCGAGCATACCTATGACCATCTTCCTTACCCCAGGTAAGGCTTTGTAATGAAGGCGAGCAAATCTTCGGTGCCATAATTCAGATTGAAGAGAAGTATCGCAAGTCATAGCTCCCAAAGGACTTGCTCCAACCTCATAGAGACCTTCAACCCTAAATCCAAGTGTAAATGCATCTGTAGGGTTTCTTTGCCAAATACATACTTTTCTTCAATGAATGCTAACTTGAAGCCTTTATCTTCCATCGCAGAAATAGACACCAAGGTCTTCTTCAAGTCGGGTACATACAATACTTCTTGTAAATGAAGGGTTTGACTTTGATTTAAGTGAAGAGTGACATTCCCTATCCCTTTCACAGGGTAGGTGGCATTGTCTCCAAGTATGATCTCCAAAATAGTCTTCTTTTCAATCAAATTTAAGAGGTCCTCCTTGTACCCAGTGAAGTGCCTTGCGGAACCACTACCAATCAACCAATGATCCAAAGTATCTAGAGGAGAGGCGGTAGTAAGGGTGGAAATTGTTGGGATTTTGTGTATTGGGGTAGCATCGGGTGTGCTCTAGCCCTGAAACTTTGTAGAGGGGCTAAGAAACACATCACCTCCAAAACCCCGAAAGCGTTTGGAAAAATTTCATCTTATGTGTGAGATATTAAAATAATTAATTTTTTTAATGAGGACCCTAAGTCTAACTTAGGGAATTAGAAAAATTAAAGGGAATTAATTAAACACATGTGATGAAATGTTCTAAGTGATGCGGATCAAGCAGTCTTTTAATCTTAGCCATCGATAAGAGATTAAATCATAGTCGTTGATGTCTCAACGAAAAAGTATAAGAGAAAGGCTTGAGGGTTAGTTGGAGACACACACACGGAGGCAGAGCTGAGAGACTGTGCTGGAATTCTAGGGCAGGTTTGCTAAGAATTTCCAGAAGAGTTTTTTGCAATGAGGGGTAGTATTGGCTGAGGGGATGATTTGATCCCGGAGCCAAGAGTCAGCAAGAGGTAGAGGAGAAACAATCAGGAACAACGCAGAGGAGCAAGGGCAGCAACAGTAGTTGCGTAGCGCAGAGGCCTCAGCCACTACGCAAGCCCAGGAGGGGCAGCGTTGCAGCTTCAGGAGGTCTCCAGGGTTACGCAGAGGCCTTCCAGGGTAGCGTAACGACTGCGTCACCCAGTCTGGGGTTACGCAGTCCCCTTTTGAGCAGCGCAGGGGCACACAGAGCCTAGCAGGGCTGACGCTGGGGCTTCAGGGGCAGTGCTAGGGTTTCTAGGGCCAAAAATTGGCTGAGTCTTGTAAATCTTGTTTGAGGGTGTGGATCAGTTAAGCTTTTGGTCTCAGAACAACAGGTATTGCGGCAGATCTGTTATTTTCTCTGTCGGATTAACCAGTTGGGTGCCTAGATTTGTTGTACTCAATTTTTACATAATAATAATAAACCCTCATATCTGTTGCATCGGTTTTCCCGCATTGGGTTTTTTCCGGGGACATTTATACGAAAAATTTGTGTCACTTTGTTGAATGAGCGTAATATTCAGTAAATGACCTGTATGTGTGTAGCATGTTAGTTGTGTTTACTTCAGTATTTTCTGAATATATTCTGGAAATAACTTGTATAATTTAATCACAAGTAGGAGAAGTAAACAAAGATACTCAGTAGGATTTCTACATTAGTGTATTCAGAAATTTTCACATGGTATCAGTGCGATCGCAGATCAAGCTGAATCTCCAATAAATCAGCTGAAGAATATTTTTCTGCAAGGTAGCAATGGAAGTAGCAGAGATCCGGAGAGGGAAACTCAACAGCAGCAGGACGCAGACCCAGACACGCGCAGCGCTGCAGCTTCAGAAGGTCGTCAGGCTTACGCAGAGGCTATCCAGGCCAGCGTAAGAACTGCATCACCCAATCTGGGGTTATGTAGTCCACTTCTGAACAACGCAAAGACTGCGTTGGGCCAGTCTGCTCATGCAGAGGCCAGCCAGAGGGACACAGTCCAATCTTCTTGTTTATTTGCCAAGATCCTGAAGTAGTGCTTCTGTTCTTCAACAGTGCTGGTGTGGTGGAGATTCTGTCAGTGCAGAATTATGCCTAGCTAAGTCAACAAAGAGCGGGAGGAAGACAGTCACTCAGCAGATCTGAGCCAAACAAATATGAGATCCGATAAGGAGGATCAAAGAGAACTGTCTGATTGTTTTTCGCTGAAGATTTCTAGGAAGGAAATCAATTTTCAGAAGGAGAAGTTACTAGAGGGTTTCTAGTCACCAAGAAACCTAGATCTAGCGTTTCTGTGTTGCCACAGAAAGAGGGAGAAGAGTACTAGTTCCGTCAGATTTGAGCTAGATGGCTTCTCATGGGCTAACAGATCAGGATAGGTTGGATGGTGTGTCCAACTTCGTCATCTAGAGGGCCAGGATCCTATCAATCCTGGATGAGTATGGCATTAAGAACCATGCGGAGAATGTCCTAGCTGAGCCTACAGATCCTGATCCTTTGAAGAAATTCAATGATAATCAAGCGTGGGATAAGTGTTTGATCATGGACCGAGTAAAGGATCATGTCGTGCCACACATTGTCGGAAAGAAGACGGCAAATGAGATGTGGACTGCTTTGGAGGCGATGTATCAGGGAAGCTCCGTTCAAAGAAAGATGCTTCTAGAGAATCATATTAGGCTATTCCAGATGCAGAAGGGTGAGGAGGTAGATCCCTTCCTTTTCCGTCTTCCGACTATCTGGGATCAACTGATCGCCATGGGTGCACCTCCGGATGAAGGGCTCTTGGTAAGGACTGCCCTGAATGTAGTCACCGAGGAGTGGAAAACGTTTGTCCAAAGCATATTGGGCAGGGCAGCGTTACCATCCTGGGCGGACATATGGGCAATCCTCTGCCAAGAGGAGATCAAGAGAATCACCAAGAGGCAGAACAGCAGCAGCATGACTGTCAGGGTGAAGAAAGAAGAGGAAGATGATTCAACCCTCGCATCAAAGGAAGGAAGGCAGCAAGTGAAGAAGAAGAGGGACCTATCTAAGGTCTGGTGCTTTAACTGTGGCGAACTTGGACACTTCGTCAGCACTTAGGTCAAAGGAGCTTCTGATTCCAAGAATGCAGCGGCAAAGGACGATGGGAGTGATGTTGACGTAGCCATGCGTGCTTATGAGCCACGTAAGTGGGGTGACATGGATCTGTAGAGTAGATACAGATCAAGTTGGCAAGATCCTTGAGCTAGTGTTGAGATTTTGTGTATTGGGGTAGCATCAGATGTGCTCTAGCTCCCAAAATTTGTGGAGGGACTAGAGTACACCTGATCTACAAGACCTAGAAAGGGATTTGGGAAATTTCATCTGGTTTGGGAGATATTTAATTAATTAATTATTTTAATGTATTTCCTAAGTCTAAACTTAGGAAAAATTAAATAATTAAATTAAACATGTGATGAAATTGTCTGAAGTCACAAGGATCAAGCTTTCTTTAAATCCTAGCCATTGATTCAAGATCTGATCATGGTCATTGGTTTCCCAACGAGAAAAGTATAAAGGGAAGGCTTGGGGTCATTTGGAGGAGACACACAGAGGCAAAGTACTGAAGCTAAGCTGAGATTCTAGGGTAGGGTTTGCTAAGAATTCTCAAAAGTGTTTCAACTGTAGAGAGGGGAGTCTAAGCAAAGGGGGTGGTTTGATCCCAGTGCCTAGAATCAACAAGAGGCAGAGAGCAGCTTCCAGAGGCAGCACAGAGAAGCAAGAGCAGCAACAGCAGAGAGGGCAACAATTGCGCAGTGCAGGTCCAGCCAGGACCACGCTGAGGATTGCGCAAAGGCAATGTAGGCCTTGTCAGGGTGACCTAGGCCCAGCTAGGTAGCGTTGGGTAGCAGGAGACCGTCTGGGGTTACGCAGAGTCCCTCAAGGGCAGCGTAGGGTCTGTGTCACCCATTCTGGGGTTACACAGCCCTCTCCAGTCCAGCGCAGAGGGATGCAAAGGCTGAGGCTGACGTAGGGAATTCAGGGGCGACATTGGGGTTTCTAGGGCCAAGATCTGGCCGAGTCCTGTAAATCCCGTTTGAGGGTGTGGATCAGTGAATATTTTGGCTTCAGAACAGCAGGTTAGCTGCAGATCTATATTTTCTCTGTCGGGTTTTCCAGATCTAGAACCCATATTTGTTGTATTCAGAAAACTCTTAATAATAAAACCCTCCGGCAGCCAGAAGACCGGTTTTCCTGCATTGGGTTTTTCCGGGAACTATTGTCCAGAAAATCCTTGTGTCACTTTGTCTATGTGTGCATGTACTTTTTCTAGTCTGAATCAGTGAAAGTCTGTTATGTGTTTGCTTTGATATTAATATGGATTTTTAGCTCAATAACTTAATTAAGTAGGAGAAACATAAGCAGATCTAACAGTAGATTTTTGCATTAGTAACATTCAGAAATTTTCACATGGTTTCAGAGCGATTGCAGATCTAGCAGGGTCACCAGCAGAAGACTGAAGGATCTTGCTGTAGAAAGCAGCAGGAAGAGCAGCAGCAAGTTGTTAGCAACAACAAAAGGCCAGATCTGAAGGGACAACGCAGTTTCAGAGGGAGCAGAATGACGCAGAGGGCAGGGTGACGCAGTGTTACGCTGTCTCCACCCAACCCCACGTACTTACTGCGCAGAGGCAGCACTGGGATTGTCTGAAGCCAGCCATGGTGACACAGATCTGAAGTTGTTTGATCCAGAAGTGCCTGAAGCAGAGGTTCAGAACTTCAGAAGTTGCTGGTGGGGTTAAATTTCAGAAGTTTTCAAAATTTTAGCCAAAGCACTAGTGACAGAGCAGGAGGAGATCAACTTCTCAAAAGGGGTTTCTAGCCAAAGAAACTTGCAGATCGATCAAAGGATCGAAGAGAGCTAAATCATTAGTTGATTTGGCAGATTTCCAAAAAGGGAAATCAGTTGTCGGAGGGAGCAGAAGGTGCATGTTTCGCCAAGGACCTTAGATCCATATCTCTAGCACAGAGAGGAGGAGCTCCAGCAGATTTCTGAGCAGATGGCGCCTCACGGACTGTGTGATCAAGATAGATTGGATGGCCTATCCAACTTTGCAGTTTCGAAGGCTAGAATCCTGATAGTCCTAAAGGCATATTGTCTAAGAGACCATGCAGAACAAGTCCTGGCCACAACGACCGATGCAGATCTCCTGAGGAAGCATAATGAAGCTGCGGGACATGCCAAGCTGTTGATAATGGATGGAATTAAGGACCATGTTGTCACACACATAGTTGAAAAGAAAACAACTAATGAGATGTGGAAGGCCTTAACATCCCTATATGAGAAAAAGTCTGTCGAGAGGAAGATGCTTCTGGGAAAAGTCTGTCCAGAGGAAGATGCCTCTAGAGACTCAGATGTGGTCATTCATGATGACCAAGGGGGAAGACATGGAACATTTTCTCTTCAGATTATAATCGATCAAAGACCAGTTGACTGCTAGTTGATGGTTAGGACTCCTCTTAATGCAGTCACAGATGAGTGGAAAACCTTTTCCAAAGTATCTTGAGCAAAGCGGACCTTCCCGACTGGGACAACTTGTGGGCAATCATACGTCAAGAAGAACTCCGCAGATTCACCAAGAAGCAGTACAACACGAGATCGAGTAAGGTGAAGAAGGAAGATGAAGAAGATGCAGCCTTGGCATCAAAGAGGCAACAAGGGAAGAAGAAGCGGGATCTATCAAAGATCAAGTGCTTCTAGTGTCGCGAACTAGGACATTTTGCCAGCAGTTGTCCTCAGAAGAAAAAGGACAAGGAAGCTTCTTCTTCCAAGGCTGTTGTGGCGGACGATGGTTCAGAAGACGATGCAGCCATGAGCGCTCATGAACCACAAAAGCGGGGCGACATGGATCTATAGAGAAACTACAAAATGAGGGCGGGATCCTCAAGCAACTCATCTCTTGGATCACATCTGAGCTACGGGAGCCTTAAGACAGTAGCGGGACAAGTGGAGCAGTGGGTGCAAAGATCATAGATGAAGCAGAGGCAAATCTGAAGGCTGGAAGGAGCAGCGCAGTGCAGATGCAACAATAGCATAGGGGTTGATGTGACTTTAGCAGCGCAAAGCAGAGCTACAACAACATGGGAGCTTTAGGAGGATAGTGCAGTGCAGTAGCAGCATGAGAGATTTCAGCACAAGGGGCTGATGTGACTTCAGCAGTGCAGAGGGAGTTTTCTTATGCAGTGCAAAGTGGTAGATGTGTTGTGAAAATTCTACTGCAGTGTATTGGTTTATTTCCTCCTACCTGATTTAATTAATACAAGTTATTTTCAGAAATTGTATTCAGAAAATTTCGAAAATAAACACAACCACAACCTACACATGCAGATCATTTACTGAATAATACGCTCATGCAACAAAGTGACACATGGATTTTTGGACATAAGTCCCTGGAAAAACTCAAAGGGGGAAAATCGGTTCAGCAGATATGAGGGTTTATTATTAAGTAGTTCTGAGTACATGTAATATTCCTAATTAGCAACAGCTAATTGGAATATTCGATTTTTGTATAGTTTTGCCGACTATAGTTTATTAATAAATAAAAGTGAGAAGAGGGGTCTAACTCACTTAAGTAAAATAAAGTATCTCCCTATTAGCACAACGTTATAACTTATGGGGAGCCATGGGGGTCCAACACCACGTAGAGGAGGGGGCCCACGTAGCCTCTAGGAGCTTCTGCGCAGATTGAGGAGGAGCACGTTAGGGTTTTGGAGAGAGGCCAGCGTTATAAAAGGTGGGAGAGCCTTCTCATTTGGCATTCTTGTTGTTGATGATATTTGAGCTAGACTTTTGTCTTCTTGAGCACGCTGGCTGTTTAGCCTGTCTGCAGCACTGTTTAGTGCGTTGAGTGTCTCCGGTCGGAGATCTCGCCCTTAGCCCCAGGGGACTTTGAGTGCCTGCTCGAGTAAGGTTATTTCATCAGTCTTTAGCAGGAGGTTTGGTTGGTTGTTTTGCTGAGGAGCTGGGCTCTTCTTGTGACTGCGCAGTTCCTAGGAGAGAGGACGCAGTTCTTCTTGGAGGTGTTCCGGTTCAGGGCTTCTGCAGGAGTTTCAGTTGATATCCGGAGTAGAGGATCAGTCTTTGCCAGTAGGAGGGTTCCTGAGGAGTTTGTGGCACTGTTTCAGCTATTTTCATTTGGCATCTGTGTTGGGCCTTGCAGAGGCAGCGTAATTCCTTGAGGAGGGTTTCTTTGGTGATTTTCGGAGGCTGACCATTATTGATATGGTTTCTGGGTTTTGTCCGGGCTGGCGAGTACAGGTGATTTGCAGAGTTTCAGCTCATTCCGGCAAGGGGGGCAACCCCTAGCTTCCAGTGCATTCCAGCAGCAGCAGTTTCCGGCAGTTTTCCAGCAGCTGGGACGCAGTTTCTTAGAGCAGCCATTTCCTGTCTTTTCTGAGAGAGTTCTTCACTTTCCTTGAGCAAGAATAGGTGCTATCATTCCGATCATCTATTGTATTACATTTTATTTCTCAGATTAATAAAATGGCTTAGCATTCCCGGCATTTTTATGAGTATTTTCTTTATGTTCTATTTCTGGCATTTTCTATATTGTCGTATGCTTGTATTGCTATCTATTTCCCTTCCGAGATATTATAGTACAGCAAATCTGGGTTCCACACTTGGAAAACCTGACAGAGAATAAAAGATATCAGATCTGCAGCTAACCTGAAGATCTAGTGCCAAATATCTGACTGATCCACACCCTCAAACGGGATTTACAGGACTCAACCCGGATCTGACCCTAGAAACCCTCAGCGCTGCCCCTGAAGCCTCAGCGTCAGCCCTGCTAGCCTCAAATGCCACTGCGCTGCACCAGAAGGGACTGTGTAACCCTTGGAAGGGTCCCACAACCTAACGCTGGGCCTAAAAGATCCTCTACGTGATTTCTGAAGCCTTCCAGTGCCTCTACGATGTCCTGCGTAGTACCTACGTGGTGGCTGCGCAACACCTGTGTAGCTGCTACTCTGCTTCCCAGTGATGTCCTTGTTGCTGCTCCTCTTGCCTCTTGCTATCTCTTGGCCCTGAAATCATAACATTCCCTTGGCCAATACTACCCCTCACTGCGGGAAATCCCTCCAGAAATTCTTAGCAAACCCGCCCTAGAATTCCAGATCTATTCCTTAGTTCTACAACTGTGTGTGTCTTCAACTGACCCTCAAGCCTTTCTCTTATATTTTTTCGTTGAACACTTCAATGGCCGAGATTAAATCATCCATCAATGGCTGAGATTAAAAGACTGCTTGATCCATGTGACTTAAGACAATTTCAACACATGTGTTAATTAATTCACTTTAATTATTTTATTTTCCTAAGTTAGACTTAGGAAATCCATTAAAAATAATCAATTATTTCAATAACTTGAACACCAACTGAAATTTCTCAAATCCATTTCAGGGTCTTGTAGATCAAGTGTACTCTAGTCCCTCCACAAAATTTGGGACCTAGAGCACAGCTGATGCTACCCCAAATACACAAAATCTCAACACTCCCTCTTAGCATCAGGAGTGTGCTCTAGCAATACATCACACCATGTATCACAAGATCTTGAGTACTGGATCTGTGTTGTTGATACTTGACCTGCTGCCCTCCATCTACTGCACTGCTGTCCATGCCACTGCTACTAACACTGCCACATCTGTACTGCAGCTCCCTCTCAAACTGTTGCATCACGTTGCCCATAGCACTGCCACTGCTAATTGCTGCACTGCAACTCAGTTGCTGAGAAGTAAGCAACTGAAAGACTCTGCCCAATTGTTTAACAGACAAGTCGAGTTGCCCTCCACTGCTGAAGCTCCGTGGATGCTGAATCACGTTGTCCTCCTAGAGATACTGTCATGCTGCAACACTGCACTGTGTGAGCCCAGCTTCTCTGCGCTGCTGAAGTCCCATCAGCCTCTCTACGTTGCTGCTACCTCTGCATCACGCTGCTCCCTCTTCAGCTCTACAACTCCCTCTTTCGCTTCAATGTGGCTATCTACAACTATCTCCCGATTCATCTCGCTACCGTCTTAAGGCTCCCGTAGCTCGTATGTGATCCAAGAGTAGAGCTGACTCAAGGATCCCGCCAACAAAATATGGATACTCTATATATCCATGTCACCCCACCTCTTCTCTCGAGGTGCATGAGCACTCATGGCTGCATCATCATCAGAGCCATCTTCATTTACTGCTGCAGCCTTGGAATCAGAAGCTCCCTTGTCCTTCTTCTTAGGACAACTGCTGGTGAAATGACCAAGATCGCTACAGTTAAAGCACCGGACCTTGGAGAGGTCCTTCTTCTTCTTCCCTTTCTTCTTTTCCCTTGCTTCAAGGGTTGCATCCTCCTCCTCGTCTTTCTTCAGTCTGGCTGATCCGCTTCCTCCACTGTTAGACTGCTTCTTGGTGATCCTCCTGATCTCCTCTTGGCGGAGAATAGCCCACATATCTGCCCATGATGGTGACGCTACCCTTCCCAGAATGCTCTAGACAAATGTTTCACATTCTTCAGAGACAACATTTAGGATCGTCCTCACTAGGAGCCCTTCATCTGGATTAGCACCCATGCCAATCAGCTGGGTCACGGATAGCTTGAAATCTGAAGAGGAATGGATCTATCTCTTCACCCTTCATCATTTGGAACATTCGCATCTGATTCTCAAGAAGCATTCTTCTTTGCACAGAGCCTCCTTGGTACATCACTTCCAAAGCTGACCGCATTTCATGTGTTGTATTCTTGCCAGTAACATGAGGAATCACGTGGTCATTGACTCTGTCTATGATCAACCTCTTCATCCGTGCTTGATTTTCTTCATACTTCTTGAGTGGATCTACATCGGTTGGTACAACAAGTGTCTTCTCTGCATGATCTTTGAGACCATACTCATCCAGAACTGAGAGGATTCTGGTCTTCCATATAACATAATTGGATATGCCATCCAATCTATCTTGATCCCTCAGTCCATATCGAGCCATATTTGCTCAGATCTGAAAGAAAACAGTACTTCTCCCTCTGGATCTGGGTTTCTCAGTGACTAGAAACCCTCTAGTAGCTATTTCTGCTGAAAACTGACTTCCCTCCTGGAAATCTTCTACCAAAACTACAAACGGACAGAGTTCTTCGATCCTCCTGATCGAAAATCAGATCTGTTTGGCTCAGATCTGCTGAATGACTGTCTTCCTCCCGCCTTTGTTGCCTTAGCTAGGCACAATTCTGCACCTGCAGAATCTCTACCCCACCAGCACTGCTGAAGATCTGAAGCACTGCTTCCGGATCTTGGCAAAATTTTCTGAAACAAGAGAAGTGACTGGACAACATCCTCTTGGCTGGCCCAGCACAGTCCTAGCGCTGCTCAGAAGTGGATTGCGTAACCCCAGATTGGGTGACGTAGTCCTTACACTGCTTTGGGAAGGGTCTGCGTAAGCCTAGAGGCCTTCTGCAGCTTCAGCGTTGTCTCCTGGATCTGCTTTCCCTTGTTGTCAAGGTGCCCTTTCCGGATCTACTGCTTCTTCTGCCACCTTGCAGAAAAAATATTTCTTAAGTTGATATGCTGGAGATTCGGCTTGATCTACTATCGCTCTGATACCATGTGAAAAATCTACTGCAATGTATTGGTTTATTTCCTCCTACTTGATTTAATTAATACAAGTTATTTTTAGAAATTGGATTTAGAAAATTTCGAAAATAAACACAACTACAACCTACACATGCAGATCATTTACAGAATAATATGTTCATGCAAAAAGTGACACATGGATTTTTGGACATAAGTCCCCAGAAAAACCCAAAGCGGGAAAATCGGTTCAGCAGATATGAGGGTTTATTATTAAGTAGTTCTGAGTACAGCAAATCTGGGTACCACACTTGGAAAACCCGACAGAGAATAAAAGATATCAGATCTGCAGTTAACTTGAAGATCTAGTGCTAAATATCTGATTGATCCACACCCTCAAACGGGATTTACAAGACTCAACCTGGATCCGACCCTAGAAACCCTCAACGCTGCCCCTGAAGCCTCAGCGTCAACCTTGCTAGCCTCAAATGCCACTACATTGCACCAGAAGGGATTGCATAACCCTTGGAAGGGTCCCACAGCTTAACGCTGGGCCTAAAAGACCCTCTGCGTGATTTCTAAAGCCTTCCAGTGCCTCTGCGTTGTCCTGCGTAACACCTGCGTAGTTGCTGCTCTGCTTCCCAACGTTGTCGTTGTTGCTGTTCCTCTTGCCTCTTGTTGTCCCTTGGCCCTGGAATCAGAATATTCCCTTCGCCAATACTACCCCTCACTGCAGGAAATCCCTCTCGAAAATCTTAGCAAACCCGCCCTAGAATTCCAGATCTATTCCTCAGTTCTACAACTGTGTGTGTCTTCAACTGACCCTCAAGCCTTTCTCTTATACTTTTTCGTTGAACCCTTCAACGGCTGAGATTAAATCATCCATCAACGGCTGAGATTAAAAGACTGTTCGATCCATGTGGCTTAAGAAAATTTCAGCACATGTGTTAATTAATTCACTTTAATTATTTTATCTTCCTAAGTTAGACCTAGGAAAGCCATTAAAAATAAATAATTATTTGAATAACTTGAACACCAACTGAAATTTCTCAAATCCATTTCTGGGTCTTGTAGATCAAGTGTACTCTAGTCCCTCCACAAAATTTGGGACCTAGAGCACAACTGATGCTACCCCAAATACACAAAATCTCAACATGTGCATCATTCTCCAGATGACAACACATATCAGCAGTCGATGGAGCTTCAATGATGGGGTTGCAGCCCGACTGACTTGTCTGTCAAAGATTGGGCAGGAGATTCAATTGTTTCTCTCAACAACTGAATATGCAGTGCAACAGATTGAGAGGGAGTTCAGTACAGATGTAGCAATGGCGATGGCAGCGTCATGGGCAACAATACAGAATGGCAGCAATAGTGCAGAGATGAAGGGCAGTAGGCCAAGCATCAACAGCACAGAAACCAGTGCCAAAAATCTTGTGATACATGGTGTGATGTATTGCTAGAGCACACTCCGTGCTAAGAGGGAGTGTTGATATTTTGTGTATGGGGGTAGCATCGGATGTGCTCTAGCTCCCAAAATTTGTGGAAGGACTAGATTACACTTGATCTACAAGACCCAGAAAGGGATTTGGGAAATTTCGTCTAGTTTGGGAGATATTTAATTAGTTAATTATTTTAATGTATTTCCTAAGTCTAAACTTAGGAAAATTAAATAATTGAAGTTAATTAAATTAAACATGTGATGAAATTGTCTTTAGTCACACAAATCAAGCTTTCTTTTAATCTTAGCCATTGATTCAAGATTTGATCATGGCCATTGGTTTCCCAACGAGAAAAGTATAAAGGAAAGACTTTGGGTCATTTGGAGGAGACACACAGAGGCAGAGCACTGAAGCTAAACTGAGATTCTAGGGCAGGGTTAGCTAAGAATTCTTAGAAGTGTTTCAGCTGTAGAGAGGGGAGTTTAGGCAAAGGGGATGGTCTGATCTCAGTGCCTAGAATCAGCAAGAGGCAAAGAGAAGCTTCCAAAGGTAGCACAGAGAAGTAAGAGCAGCAACAACAGAGAGGACAACAGTTGCGCAGTGCAGGCCCAGCCAGGACCATGTTGAGGACTGCGCAGAGGCAGCGTAGGCCCAGTCAGGGTGACATAGGCCCAGCTAGGGCAGTGTTGGGCAACAAGAGACACTTTGGGGTTACGCAGAGTCCATCAAGGGCAGCTTAGGGTCTACGTCACCCATTCTGGGGTTACGCAGCCCTCTCTAGGCCAGCGCAGAGGGATGCAGAGGCTGACGCAGGGGCTTCAAGGGCAGCGTTGGGGTTTCTAGGGCCAAGATATGGCTGAGTCATGTAAATCCCGTTTATGGGTGTGGATCAGTCAATATTTTGGTTTCAAAACAGCAGGTTAGCTGCAGATCTATATTTTCTTTGTCGGGTTTTCCAGATCTGGAACCCAGATCTGCTGTATTAAGAAAACTCTTATTAATAAAACCCTCTAGCAGCCAGAAGACTGGTTTTCCCACATTGGTTTTTTTCCGGGGACTATTGTCCAGAAAATCCTTGTTTCACTTTGTCTATGTGTGCATTTACTTTTTCTAGATCTGAATCAGTGAAATTTTCACAAATTTTCACAGTCAGCCCTACTCTTGTATCACATACAAGCTATGGGAGCCTTAAGACAGTAGCGGGACAAGTAGGAGACAAAAGTTCACAGTGAAGCAAAGGGCATTGTTGAGATGTTGGTGCAAAGACAACAACAATGTAGATGCAGCAACGTAGAGGCTGATGGGACTTCAACAGCGCAGAGAGGCAGTGCTCACGCAGTGGCTTCAGGAGGACAGCGTAAAGCAGCAGCCAAGGGAGTTTCAGTGATGGGATGCAGCCTGACTTGTCTATCAACGATTGGGCAGGAGTCTTTCAGTTGCTTACTTCTCAGCAACTGAGTTGCAGTGCAGCAGTTAGCAGTGGAAGTGCCATGGGCAGCATGATGTAGCAAGGTGAGAGGGAGCTGCAGTATAGATGTGGTAGTCAGTGGTAGTGACATGGGCAACAATACAGAGAGCAACAACGCAGTGGATGGAGGGCAGCAGGCCAAGCATCAACAGTGCAAAGACCAATGGCAAGATCTCATGATACATGGTGTGGATGTATTGCTAGAGCACACTCCATGCTAAGAGGGAGTGTTGAGATTTTGTGTATTGGGGTAGCATCGAGTGTGCTCTAGCCTTGAAACTTTGTGGAGGGGCTAAGAAACACATCACCTCAAAAACCCAGAAAGCGTTTGGAGAAATTACATCTTATGTGTGAGATATTAAAATAATTAATCTTTTTAATGAGGACCCTAAGTCTAACTTAGGGAATTAATTAAACACGTGATGAAATGTTCTAAGTGACGTGGATCAAGCAGTCTTTTAATCTTAGTCGTCGATAAGAGATTAAATCACGGTCGTTGATGTCTTAACATAAAAGTATAAGAGAAAGGCGTGAGGGTCAGTTGGAGACACACACACGGAGGTAGAGCTGAGAGACCGAGCTGGAATTCTAGGGCGAGTTTGCTAATAATTTCTAGAAGAGTTTTCTGCAACGAGGGGTAGTATTGGCTGAGGGGATGATCTGATCCCGGAGCCAAGATTCAGTAAGAGGCAGAGGATTAGCAATCAGGAACATCGCAGAGGAGCAAGGGGCAGCAGCAGCAGCTGCGCAGGCCCAGGAGGGGCAGCGTTGCAGCTTCAGGAGGCCTCTAGGGTTACGCAGAGGCCTTCCAGGGCAGCGTAAGGATTGCGTCACCCAGTCTGGGGTTATGGAGTCCCCTTCTGAGCAGTGCAAGGGCATGCAGAGCCTAGCGGGGCTAACACTGGGGCTTCAGGGGTAGCGTTGGGGTTTCTAGGGCCAGAAATTGGCTGAGCCTTGAAAATCCTGTTTGAGGGTGTGGATCAGTTAATATTTTGGTCTCAAAACAGCAGGTATTGCTGCAGATCTATTATTTTCTCTATTGGGTTAACCAGTTGAGTGCCCCAGATTTGTTGTACTCGGATTCTACATAATAATAATAAACCCTCATATCTGTTGCACTGGTTTTCCTGCATTGGGTTTTTTCCGGGGACATTTGTCTGAAAAATCTGTCACTTTGTTGAATGAGCGTAATATTCAGTAAATGATCTCTATGTGTGTAGGTTGTTAGTTGTGTTTACTTCGATATTTTCTAAATATTTTCTGGAAATAACTTGTATAATTTAATCACAAGTAGAAGTAAACCAAGATACTACAATAGTATTTCTACATTAGTGTATTCAGAAATTTTCACAAAAATAAGATAAAATTCTTTTTGTTTTTCTACAACATTAGTGTCCTCATACCTGGAGTTTCTCGTCCTTTTGGGAGGTTGACCATTACCATATTGAGCAACGGGAGCATTCCTCTTTCTTTTATTGTTGAACCTGTTGTTCCTTTGATTGCCATTTCCTTTGAAATTTGTGTGATTGTTGTCGTCATCTCGGGGAGTATCCTTCTTGTGAGGACACTCCCTAGCATAGTGGCCAAACCTGTTGCAATTGTAGCACCTTCCTTTTCTTCCTTCTTTGAATCCCTGCTTGAATCATTGACCTTGTCTCTTTGGACCAGCATTGTTCTTTCTCTTTGCATGAGCGAAGAAAGCAGTAGGATCATTTCCATTTGAAGGTTTGTCTCTCTCCATCATCCTCGTCTCTTCTTGAGTGCATCTAGCCAATAATTCATCGAAACTAGGAATCCTGTATTTGTTGAGAATGGTGGTGTTGAATACATCCCATGCTCTTGTGAGACCTCCAAGAGCGATGAGAGTGAGCTCCCTATCAGCAACAACTTCTCCAATAGATAGAAGGCCATTCTTGATTTCTGTAATCCTCATGAAGTGGGATTGGATAGACTCCCCTTTATCCATCTTGATGTACTTCAATTTGTTCTTGAGGAAGAGGATTTGATTTGCGTTGTTTACTTTGAATAGCTCAATCAACTTATCATACATCTCCTTAGATGTTCCCAAATCAGAAATATAGGCAACCAAATGCTTTTGAATGGAATCATTGATAATTCTTTTAGCTTTGACCTCACCTTTCTTGTATTTTTTCTTCGCAACAGCAGGTGCATTTGAAGGAGGCTCCACCACTTTTCCCTGCACATAGTCCATAGCATCATTTTCTTCCAAAGTCAAATCCAAAGTCATATTCCATGCATGATTGTCGGATTTGTCCATGAGCTTATCCTCGGATTTGAAGTAAGATGTAGTAGCCATTGAAGCTAGACCAATATTCTTGTCTAACCGCTCTCTCTTAGTGATTGCTTTTCTCTCTCGTGCTTGGGCTTTGTCTTTACCCGGGCTTTGAAGCCGTGTTAATTAAAGTTAACAACGGTATGTTCTATGCTTAGCACAATTACTTCAATGTTCCTTTAGCAACCCAATGATAATTTCCAATTTAAATTTCGAGTAGCAATCACATTAACCATTAATCACATTGACAGTAATGTTGGAAATACTGAGAGGGGGATGAATCAATATTTCTTTTCAATTGTTAGTTTTACCAGTTAGATCACTTATAATTATAACACAAAATGAACAATAAGAGTAAATGCTTTTATTAATATCTTTTTTACAATAAATCAAGTACAATAATGTGTAGGGCTCCAATCCTAGATGAAGACACCAATCTTCAATCCTTCCAGGCACCAACCTGAACTTTGCCAAGCACCTACTTGGACTTCACAAGGCTCCGACCTCTAGGGCACCAACCTATCTTCCAAGGCTCCAACCTTGTCACTTTGATGCTCCAACCTCTAGGGCACCAACCCAATCTTTGGTACAGGCACCAACCTGGTCTTTTTGAGGACACCTATCCTCTAGGGCTCCAACCCATAACTTCAATTCATCAAGATAAGATTAGTAGTTCTTCACGGCTCCCAATAACATCTGCAACGAGCCTTGTCAATCTCTTAGCCAACACTGTCTTTTCCAAATCACTTCATCAATGACAACCTAAGTCACCTGATACGGGGATATGGGGATTTGAGGAATCGGATTCGGGTATGGTGACCCTCGGAACAGGATACTTTTGGGATACGATACGTTATATATTATTTTATTAAATATATATATATATATATATTTAAAATATATATATATTAATATATTAAAAATTAGATATTTTTTACACAAATTCATACAAAATTCATTGATTCAAACATAGATACTCATGAGTCATACATGATCATTGATCATTGATACATTGATACACCATACATGATACAATTGTCAAATTTACTCATAAAGACAAGATTGAAGATAGTAAGATACTGTAGTTTTCTCATTAAGTCATCAGAATCAAAATGTGTTACATAAGTACACTGCCAATGGCAAATAGAAATAGAAAATACAAAAAAACTACAGTCTACAAGACTACAAGCCTGAAGCCTCAATGAGTCAGAGTCATCAATCCTCATCATCATAATCAACATCACTGTCCTCATCCCGATCATCATGCTCACCACTGCTCTCCTTTGGCTCTGATGCATCCTCCTCCTCTGTCATCTCTGCATCTGCTGGTGTGGAGGATGACGCCTCTACTCCATCATCAAATGTGACAGGCTCTAGCACTGGCACATTGAGATCCAAGTTGGCCAATGCCAACTCAACACTGCTGTCCAGACCCATATCATTAGGAAAGACATCCCACATCTTTGTCTTTCCCTTCAACCAATCCTCCCTCTGCCTGTAGATGAGATGAAGGTTGGTGTGCACATACACCATTGTCTTTGCCCTGGACTGCTCAAGCCTGCTCTTCTTCACACTATACAAATTCCCTTATGTGCTCTAATTCGTCTCGCAACAAGAGGATGAAGTCACCTGAGAGAGGAGCCTCATGGCTAACTGTTGTAGAGGAGGGCTTGTTGCCCCATGAGTTGCCCACGAAGAATAGGGCTTCTTAGCCCACCTGTCTCGAATCACATCATAGCCTCCAAATCGCCCAGTGCCAGTGGAAAAATCTGCAAAGGCATCCTCCACCTCATCAAGGGATGCCCTATCTTGAAAAATCCTCCTCAATGGATCTTTCCTCCCCTGTGAGATTTCAGCATCCATGTGAGGAGGGTTCAAGGAGTGAGCCAAACAATGTAAAGGTGTGCAATTCTTGTCCCATATGCTGACAAGAATATCATGTATGACGGTGAAGAAGGCCTCAGGTGATGTCTCATACTCTGGGCACTGACTCTGTAAAACAATGGTCCTCACAGACTCAATCATGGAATCCCATCCCTCATAAACCTCTCCTAGGATGGGTTGGTCTGTATCTGCAAATCGGAGCAAGGAAATGATAGGCTCCATGATCTAAATAACTAGATCTACCTTCTCCCACCATATATCATCCAACACTGTGTCCTTCACCTTCTTTGAGGCTGTTTGATCCGTCTTTCTCCAAAAAGACCAAAACTCTGAAATAACCATGGACCCAAGAGCGGTCTTGACCTCCCTCAACCTCTTCAACATGATGAATGAAGAGGCAAACTGTGTATCTGCAATCTTCAACAATGATAGATTGCTATACTCCTTGTAGATAGTGAGGGCATTTGTATGGTTTTGTACAAAGTTGCGGATATGTCGTGCATCCTCAATAATGACTCCAATCCAAAGCACATCAGAAGCAATAGATTTCAGTGCCAAGTTCAATGAATGGACAATGCAACGTGTCCAAAATACTTGTGGATATTTTGCTTCCACAATCATGCCAGCGGCCTTGCAAACAGGTGCATTATCTGTAATGATTTGCACACAACAATCCACACCTACATTTTCAATAACTTTAAGAAATAACTCACCCATATATTGTGCATCCTTGTACTTTCCAAGTGCATCCACTGATTTCAAGAAAACTGGACCATTCAAGGATGACACCATGAAGTTGATGAGTGGGTGGCGTGCTGGATCTGTCCATCCATCAAAAACAATGCTAACCCCAGATGTTGGCCATGCTGATTTAATAGGCTCAAGCATTTTGTCCACCTCTTTCTTTGCCTTTGTCAACAATGTGGTTCTGAGCTTCTCTGACCCAGGAGGCACATACCCTAATGGAGCCCCATGACTAAGAGCTTGACACATCTCAATAAATAGAGGTGACCGTGCAACATTAAAGGATATGAAGTTCTGATAGAAAAAAAATGCAATGGTGAGATCAAGCTCTTCCCTCTTCTCTTTTTGGAAAATCTTGTCTATTGGACCAACTGCAGTTGCCTTTCTCTTTGTTGATTCTCCCCTACTAAAAGTCTCAAAAGGGAACTTGTTGCTGCTTTTCCTTAAGAATGGAAGGGGGTCATCATTCTTGTTTTTTTTTATTTTGCCGCCACATTTGCCTCACCAATACCCTATTCTTTCTCCAATTCCTTCCTCTTTGGCGATTCAATTGTTGTACAACATTTAATGCCACAACCTGGAATACCCAACAAATGAGCTTTCACACAGAAATATGTGCAATTGAAATGGCCGTTGCAAAAATTGCATTTCCATGAACAATTTCCTCCTCCTCCCTTTTTTCTTGGCCCTCCCTCTCTTGTCACATATTTCCACAATGGGTATTTGGGGTCAACAATTTGTTTTCCCTGCACATTTGAAGTTGTTGTTGCAGCCCCACTTCCAATGGATGGAATACTTGCAGACCCTGATGAAAGAGGGACAGGAGGGGCATCTCCAGTGGAGACATTCTTCCCCTTTCTTTGCCCCTGTCTTGCTGCCTTTGATTGAGCCATGAATACTGTAAAAAATAAACAAAAATAACCAAATATATAAAACATATGCACATGCAAACACTAACAGCAAACTAAATGCAAAATATAGAGGGACAATGCACTTACTGGATGCTCGAATCTCTTCGAAAGAACTCCCTTTCTCCTTGCTCACACTTGCTCCTTGCTCACCCTAGCTCCTTCTCACTTCACAAAATGAAATGGGTGAGAAACAATGAGGACAAACCTCACTTTATAGAAGAAACTGCGCCTTTTTTTTAACCGGCGGGTCCGGCCGTATCCGGTTCACCGGGTACGGCGTATCCGTATGGGGTACGGTCGGGATACGCTGTATCCTGTACGGATATGTCGTACCCGGTGAATTGGGGGCGAATCGGGTACGAATTCGTATCCGATACGGGGATTCGGGATTCGTTGACCCTTTTGGACAAATCTGGTTACTTAGATGACAACCTTGTCTTCTTAGAAGGTGTCACCACTGCTCTTCATATTACCCAAGCTAGATCTGTAAGTTCACCTTATGATGACTTTCAACCATGATGGTCTCCAAGAATCTTCAATACGCTGCTTCAAGGATTTTCCTAGACAAAGATGGCTTTTCCAAGGTATGCTCCAAATTTTCAAGAATACTTCACAAGTCAATAAGTTTTCACAAGTCTTTGACAAGTCTTCACGAGATCTTCAAGAAGATGTTCAAGCACAGATCTAAGGTTGTCCACCAGAATTCAAGTCCTTCTTCAATGACTATCTCAATGAGGACTTCTACAAGGATTCCAAGGCTGCCTCCAAGATTTGATCCTTAGCGGTGACTTCAATGGTTCTGTAATACAAGAGTCTTTTACAAGCTGCTCAACAGATGACAGTCCACACAATCATTTTCGAATACACTAGATGGTCTTCAAAGATGCTTAAGAGGACTTCAATAACTCTTCAATACTGCTTCTATTTCTTCACTGCTCAAACCACCTCATGCTTCACAATTTTGTCGAGGACTTCCAATTTGCCCATTACTTCAAGAATCCACAGAGCTACCTCCACGGGACTGGTTCCTCCTCCTTGTTAGGACTGTCCACACTTTTAAAGATGAGCCTAAAAGAAAAGTGACTGTACTGAGCCATACAGTTTCCACAGATTCACTTAAGGTCCAAGGGAGGTGTCTCCTTAAATCTGCAGAGTGTGCTCTCACGGGTTACTTTTCAATTCCAAGAAGGTGTCTCCAAAAATCTGCAAAGTGTGTTGTCACAGGTTACTTTTTAAGGCCAAGAAGGTGTCTCCAAATTGCTGTAGTTGCAATCCTTTAATCACAGATTTGAGGCAATGCAAATCTCCACAAGATTGTAGGTCTGAGCCCTCTCAAGATAATACAACAATATGGTGACTGTCAAGTTTATCATTGGTTTTATAGGTGATTGTCCATATGTAGATGCAGATGAGCCTTTCTAAACATGATCTGAGCTGTTCAAGGATAAATGTGCCTCCCCAAATAGTCACTGCCCCACAGGTCCAAGTTACATCTTACAGGTATGAAATCTGTGTTCAAGGATCACTGTACTGCCACAGGTTTGAACCTTAAATCCGAGCTTCCAAGTGGAATTCACCCCAACACTGTTCTTTAACTCCAGCAAGTGATTTATCCAAGTCACAGGAGCACCAGGTCATAAGTCCGAAGTGCTGAGGCTCTGTGACAGAGATTTTGTGGCTAAGACTGAGGTCCTATGGCTGCCTCAGTGGTCAAATAATCCAAGCAATGTTTATAAGCCAAGCAAAAATCCTCCTCGGCCTTTCTTGCTCCTGCAATTTCTCTCTGAAGAATTATCACTGAGATCCTTGACTGAAATGAGGGAATACGACTTGTATTTAAATTTTATACTGGTTAGGGTGAGGAGACACGTCATTAGGGAAAGTCGACATTAGGAGCTAGGACAAGTCGGTGTTGAGATTTTGAGTGTTGGGGTAGCATCGGATGTGCTCTAGCTCCCAAAATTTGTGCAAGGACTAGAGTACATGAGATCTCCAAGACTCAGAAAGGGATTTGAGAAATTTCATCCATTTTAAGAGAAAATTAATTAATTAATATTTTTAATTAAGGACCCTAAGTCCAACTTAGAAAAATTAAAATATTAAAGGTAATTAATTTAAACATGACTTAAGTCACACGGATCAAGTTTTCTTTAAATCTTAACCGTCGAATCAAGATTAGATCACGGTCGTTGGTTTCCCAACGAGAAAAGTATAAAGGAAAGGCTTGGGGTCAGTTGGAGAACACACAGTGGCGGAGCACTGAGACTATGCTGGAATTCTAGGGCGTGGGTTGCTAAGAATTTCAAGAAATGTTTCAGTTGTAGTGAGGGGTAGTATTGGCTAAGGGGATGATCTAATTTCAGAGCCAAGAGCCAGCAAGAGGCAGAGAAGCAGCAATCAGAGCAACGCAGAGGGAGCAGCAGCTACGTAGCAACTGCGCAGCGTAGAGGGCTTTAGTGCTACACAGGCTCAGAAAGGGCAGCACAGAGGACTGTGTCACCTAGCTAGGGTAGCGCAGGGACTGTGTCACCCAGTCTGGGGTTACGCAGGCCTCTCTTGAGCAACGCAGGCTAGCAGAGTTGGCAAAAAGGGCTTCAGAGCAGCGCTGGGGTTTCAGAAGACAGAAAAAGACTGAGTTCTATAAATCCCGTTTGAGGGTGTGAATCAATCAGTTTCTCTATCTCCAGAATAGAGGTATTGTTGCAGATTTTTGTATTTCTCTATCTCGTTAACCAATAAGGTGCCCAAATTTTTTGTACTTAGAATCTACTTAATAATATAAACCCTCCAGCAGCTAGAAGACCAGTTTTCCCGCATTGGGTTTTTCTGGGGATAGTTGTCCAGAAAATCTTGTGTGTCACTTTGTCTATGTGCATGTATTCAGTTTAGATCTTTATCTATGTAGGCTGTTGAACTGTTTATTTCGATGTTAATACTGAACATTTCAAATTAATAACTTGTATAAGTAGGAAAGTAAATCGTGATTTAACAGTAGGGTTTTTGCATAAGTAATATTTAGAAATTTTCACAGTGGGCTTAAAAAAAAAATTATTGCACAACTTCAAAAATCAATATTTTTCTAACCACGGGAAGTTTTGGGGCATATGAGGGCTTGTTGGAAAGAGGAAGGAATCCTCTTTAAGATGGACAAGGGCTCAATTTGATATCCTTCCTTCAAGGTCCCCAAAAATCATTTTTCTTGCTGATTGTCCTTGTATTCCTGTGCATAAAAATGATGGACAATGAGCCTTCATTTAGAGAGATCTTCTTACGTATTTTCTTGGTGATTGTCCTTGTATTTCTTGTGCATGAAGGGATGAACAGTAAGTTGAACAATGAGCTCCTTAAGTGTATATGGATAGCTTCATCAAGTATATATACTTCCATCAATGATATTTCCATGAATGCCAATTAAGTGATTTCCAAGTCATTTCATGTCATGTCTCCAATCATTGTCCATGTCATCAAATGGTCCTCCATGTCAACATATAGACTCCAACCATGTCATCAAGACCTTCATCAAGTGTCGTCATGTATAACATCATTAAGTGTAGTCTTCTAGGTTACCAAGTTACATGACTGACACTTGGCACCATAAGAATATTTTCCATCTTGATATCATGTTGTTTCTAGGCTTCTTCATCAAGAGTAAGCACATCATCATTAATGAGAGGGACTTGTCATTATGAGCAAGGACATCTTTATACGAGGTCTGCATGATGTTACTACTAGGGTTTGCTATTAAGGTTATTAAGACTTTACAAGAATATTGATCCCCATATTGACATCAATGAAAACCTTAGACCAACAAGTAAACGTAGATAGGACATGAAACAAAGTGCAGAAGACAAGCCAAGACAAGAGGACACTAGGGAAAAACCCCAATGTGGTGAAAACCCTTTGATCAATTCTTCTTATTATTATATCAAATGTTCAACTGAGAGAGAGAGAGAGAATACAAATACAAGAGTCAAAGTCAAAATTGACTTGCCAAATCACTGTTAAAACCACCTTGTCAAATCTGCAATTTTCTACAGGAGTCAACGACCCTAACCAGAAAGTCAACATTGGTCAAAGTAGCAATAGAATGTCCTCAAAGCAGCTTGGTCTTCCCTAGTCAAGCTCAGCGTGATTAGGAGGTCAATGTCAACCCAAAATAGCAACAAAGTCAATAGTCGAACTTCGTCAAATTGTTGTCCTGAAATCTGCAGTCAACTTGCAATTTTGGTCTTCGGTTAAATTGCTCAGAATACCTCAGTTTTTGTGCCAAAAGTTGTGGCCTGCTGAGACAAAAATATCCCCAAAATATCGAAGTCAAATGATGGCCAAAAGGTGTTGGTCAACGTCGGTCAAACTGTAGTCAACTTTGTAATTTCGGCCCTGTAATTCAACTTTTGAAATTCGTCCTTCTTCATCCACACGTGTGAGAGAGAAGCCACACGTGTGAGAAAGAAGAATGCCCAATGTAGTACGAACCAATGAGAGGAGAGAGAATGTGTGAGCGATGAAGATGCAAAATGAGGTGAGAGGTCACTTGTATTTATACAATTCGCTGTGGGTGAAGAGTCATGTCCATTGGGCTTCATGAGCCTACATGAAGATGTGGCTGACTTGAACAATTTTGGGCATAAATTCAAAAACACACTTCTGCTAGTCCAAATTGGATAATCTTTATATCAATGTTGGTCCTCTCAAAAACAGGAATTTAATGCAATCATCATCTCCATCAAATGAGCTCTCCCAAGGTGGAATTTTGCCCTAGTTGCCAATTTTAACATGTCTAGACACCTAGACCTATTCGGGAGTACCTATCCAAGTTACAAGACATCAACACTCCCTCTTAATGAGGAAGGTATTTTGCACCACTCCAAGATTGTTGTTGTAAAACACAAACTTCCCTTTCACTAAGGCTTTCATGAGAATTCATGTAATCTACTCATATGTGGAGATATATAGAAGTTTTACCACCCTTTCTAGGTCCTATCTCTGATGAAGTGATATGTAATCTCAATATGTTTGGACTTGTCATGTAATACTAAATTCTTATAGAGTTTGATACAACCTTGATTATCACGATTCACAATATATCATTGTAGTCCCCAAGTCCTGACCAAATAATCTTGCAAATAAATTGTGAAGCCAAATGGCCTCATAACTTGCCATACTCGTTGTCACACACTCTACCTCTACTGAATTGTGTGCCACATAAGTCTACTTGTCGAACCAGGAAATCATTCTCGATCCAAGACTAAAGTAGCACCTTGAGGTGATCTTCTTATATCTAAGTCTGTATATTTCTACAGCCTCACTCCACACCTTCAAGGTACCTCATTCCATACTCCATTATAAATTTCAAGTACATCAACACATGCTTTGCTACTACCTAATGCACTTGCCTTGGCTCCACCTTGAATCGGCCGAAGGTGTTCACAACAAAACAAATATCTCACCTAGCATTGACCAACTATATCAAGTACCCTATTAGTAGTTTGCGCAACGTGGGATCTGGAAACTCTAAATCTAAAGTCAAAGCTTTCTTTAGGTTGGTGATCATAGGTGTAGCCATAGGTCTATAGTCCCCCATCCTAAATCTCCTCAAGATCTTTGTTGCATAGTTCTGGTTGACCACACTTTGTCAACATTCCAAGAAGTAGAATACAAAGCAGAGACAAGTTTTTTCGAAGATCGAAGTCATCATTCAACATTAATATTGTCATTGTAAACCCAAGTTTTGCAAAATTATTGTAAATGATTCTAGTATGACTATAAAGCCATGCAAAAAATATAGCTACATGGTTTCCAGTTTGCATTGTTAAAGGATCCATTTGAGCACTTCTTATGCTAAGATTGTTGATCAACTGATTTATATTTGGGCACTCTAGTGATTTTGTGTCATTAGCACATCGTTTTAATTGAGATTGTTCCTAATATTACTCTCTAAGTACTTTGTTTTTGCTCTTGTATTGAACATCATAAGCATTTAATCCTAAGTAGTTTAACTTAAAGTACTTAAGAGGCCATTTGATAATCTCATTTAAGGCTATCACTTGTATCTTGCATATCATTCTAGGACTAAGTGTGCATTATTAAATTCACTTCCAAGCATAAGCTTGGTTGAAAGAAGATAGGACCACCTTTCTCACCGAGCTTGCGAAGTTTAGACCCTCACTTGTGGTTAACATGTGAAATTTTCATTCTGAAAATACTACTACAGTGATTGATTTATTTCGACTACTTATTTATAATAAGCTATTTACAGATACTTCAGTAAATTTTGAAATAAATGCAGCTGCAGTATTCACTTTAATCTTAAAGCAGAAGAACAAATAGAACAAGCATAACACAATAGAAACAACCACATGAACACAGTTATTTTTGGACAATTGTCCCTAGAAAAACCCAATGTGGGAAAACTGGTGCAGCAAATGAGGGTTTATATTAATATTCATTAGTAAAAAGATCGTTTACAAAATATATGACGGGAAGATATTAAGCATACACCTAAGAAGAATTTTCCGAACACCTTGGAAGAATTCTCGACACCCAGTAGGCACTTCCCTTCCCTCTGCGTCACTTTGTGTGGCCCCTTTACGCAGTCACTGTGTTAGACTGCGTCACTCTGCGTGGAGGACTAGTGTTGTTTCCCAACACTTCCTCCTATGCATCTTTTGCCTTCCTTCTCTTCGTCTCTGTTGACCTCTCCCTCCTCCTTCTGACTCTGCAACCCAACCTCTACAATATCTCCCTCTGAAATTGAATTCTCTTACTTCAGAATCAATTTCCTTCGGGTACTAAGAATGTGCCTGGCTTGCTTTCCAAATGACCCTCAAGCCTTCTCTTATAGTGTAAGATTTTGTAGATGTTCTATGCTTTATGCAACTTTACTTTTATCAACAACAATCACATGAATTTACAAGTAAAATGCAGATAGAACATACCAGTGATCCTTTAGAAGACAAGTCAGAAACAGATAAAGGTGATGGTGCGTTATGGCGGTCAACAGGATGCTTCAACCAACAAAGACTTCACGGTCAGCCAACCCAGCATGTGTCACAACAGTCCTCAAAACAGTCACACGGTCAACTCAGAAGTTGACCTCAGAAAAGTCAACGCTGCTTAGAAAAGTCAACGTAGGGCAGCAGCATTAAAAGTCAACGCAGCTCAACTTCTGGCCAACCTTTGACCTCGATTTCTGTGACAAAGAGTACAGCCTCCTTAGATCGAAATCTCCTCTAAAATTCAGCCCAATCGGACCATGTGTTGACCAAAGTCAACGCTGGTCAAACTTCCCCAGAAACCCTAACTGCAAATTTCAGGCTGCAGTAAATTTCGTCCTTCTTGCTGCGGTAAACTTTGTCCTTCTTGCTGCGGTAAACTTCGTCCTTCTTGATCCTTAGATGCTCGTATAAGAGGAGGAGATGTGTGATGAGATGAGTGAAAAATGCTCCAATGTTGACCTTATAAATACCAATCATAAGAGGTGTGTGACACATCTGCTGGGGGTAAAAACCTTAAGGCCGACCTGCACTTAAATTTATTATAAATAATAAATTCAAAATAAATGTTCTACTCATTAGATTAAAATCAATTTTAGATCGATTTTATACCTCTCTGAAAGAGGAATCCAATACAAATATTGAAATCTTCATCTGAGCATCACAAGATGGAGTTTGGACCTAGTTGTCCAAATTTAACACTCCCTCTCAACTAGGGAGAACTCCATCCACCAGTGCAATCAAACATCGTGCGTCATCCTGCCGTACCTTGCTTTGTCGGCCTCTTTATTTCAGAACAAAAGTGGGTCAGTCACAAAGACATCATTCCCGGCTGACAGATTCAACCCAGAGGTCAAAACCTCTATTGAACTCACAAAGAGTCTCCAACCAACCCGAAGTTGGTTCATCTGACCCGAAGTCAAGCGCAGGTCTGAGACCTCACTAGACTTGATCCCAGATCAAGTGGTTGGACCGTGCCATCCTAGATAGAGAGTACGGAAATCTCTGATGCGTCCATCAGTCTTTGCTACTAGTCTCTAGCTTTTCCCACCTCATTGGCCAAATGAGAGGTACTTCCCATGAGCCCCGAACTCAATGGGTAGGATGCATACGGGGCACAACAGTATAATGAGAGGTGAACCAACTCAATAATCACAATGGTGGGGTCTAAGCACACCAACAAGGTTTGGCAAGCCTAGCCTTGTGGTTGCTCATAGCTCCGAGAAGTCTATCCCCAAAGCCCCTCGTAGCTCCTCGAGCTCATCGTCCAAACAGACCTACATCATAGGGTCGTTCCACGATACCAAGTCTCGCTTCTCGCGTAAGGTTAGGAACTTGACCTTCCCCAGGGGCTTAGTGAGAATATCCACGACCTGCTCATCAGTTCCTATATGATCGAGCCTTACGGCGCCTCGCTGTACCATATCCCGGATGAAATGATCCCTGATATCAATATGCTTGGATCGGTCGTGGAACACAGGATTCTCGGTCAAGCGAATCCCACTTTGGTTATCACAGAGTATCACGGTGTTATCTAGCACATGTCCAAACAACTCACTAAAGAGCTTTCGCAACCAAACTGCTTCACAACAGGCCATACTTGCTGCAATGTATTTGGCCTCTGCGGTGCTCAAAGCCACCGACTTCTGCTTCCTGCTCATCTATGAAATCGAAGCAGAACCAAGATTGAAGCAGCATCCCGATGTGCTCTTATGATCCACCACACTGCCAGCCCAATCGGCATCAGTATTTCGAAGGAGTGTCACGCTCCCGGTAGTGTATCTCAGCCCATGGTTTATCGTGCCTCGAAGGCATCTCGGAAGATTCTTGGCACCAAACCAGTGAAGGTGATGAGGTTCAAACATCTGTTGACTCAAAGTGTTCACTGCAAAACATATATATGGACGAGTGTTCACTAAGAACATCAGGGCCCCTACGAGTTGACGATACTCAATAGGATTTGCCAATACGGGCCCAGCAGCGCTGCCACTCAACTTCTTGAAGTTGAGTTTCATTGGTGTTGACACGGACTTGCAGTCCACCATACCAAATCTTTCCAAAAGTTTCACAATGTATTTTCCTTGAGAAAGGAAGATCTCTCCAGGTCTCTGCCAGACCTCTAGGCCTAGGAAGTAGTGCATCAGTCCTAGGTCCTTCATCTCGAACTCAGCAACGAGCTCCCTCTTGCATTGATGAATGAGAGGGTCAGCACCTGTCAGGAAGAGGTCGTCCACATACAAAGATAGAATGAGAGGCTTCGCCCGGACAACCTTGAAGTAAAGGTTTTGGATCGCATTACTTCGAGTGAAGCCCACCTTCATCGAGTAGCTATCTATCCTCTCGTACCAAGCTCGGGGTGCTTGCTTCAACCCATAGAGGGCTTTCTTCAACCCTGCACATGCGTTGTCTCGATCCTGGACTTCAAACCCCAGAGGTTGTTCTGCATACACCTCTTCCTTTATTGCACCATGCAGAAAAGCGGTCTTGACATCTATCTGATGAAGACTCCATCCTTACATAGCAACAAGGGATATGATTGATTGAATGGTGGTATATCGTGCCACAGGTACAAATATGTCATCATAGTCTATTCCTTCCTTTTGAGAGAAGCCATGGGCAACAAATCTTTTCTTGAACTTTTCAGCACTTCCATCAGATCTATGCTTGATCTTGTAGAGCCATTTTGCAGTGACAACTGATATGTCCTTCGGTCTTGGAACCACATCCCAGACATCATTCTTCATTATGGACTCATATTCTTTGTGCATAGCATCCTTCCAGACTTGATGCTTTACAGCTTCCTCAAAATATCCAGGCTCATATTGTACAATAATACTCATGGCAGCCAGATACCCTTGGTATCTACACGCCTTCTTGCTTTCTCGGAATGTCCCCCTCAGGGCAGCATGTCCCTCAACATCTTCAAAAGTGTCCCTGATCCATGATTGTCTCTTTCTCAGTGAAGGAGATGGATCGATTGGGTCGATTGGTCCTTCAGCATCAGGGATTATCTCATCCTACGGTTCTTCTTGATTTCCACGCCTTGCTTCATGATTTTCCTCAGATCTCGGAAGATCTACTACTTTCTTCCCAGAAGCATCCAGCTTACTTCTCTTTTCTTTTGGCACATGAAAATAAACAAGACATCCAAAAATTCTAAAATGTGAGATGTCAGGTTTCTTACCAGTAAAAACCTCTTCGGGAGTTTTGGAGTCCAGGGTAGAATGAGGGCATCGGTTTTTAATGTATACAGCAGTATTCGCAGCTTCTCCCCATAGAAACTTCGGTAGACCCTGGTCACATAGCATGGCACGGGCAACTTCCACAATGGTCCCGTTCTTTTGTTCAGCAACGCCATTCTGCTCAGGAGTATAGGCAATAGTAGTCTCCCTCTTAATGCCAACTTCTCTGCAGAAGTCCTTGAACTCATTTGACTCATATTCAGTGCCATTGTCGGTCCTCAAAATCTTGATCTTCTTCCCTGTCATATTTTCCACCAAGGCTTTGAAGGTACGGAACGACATGAAAGCCTCATCCTTCTTCTTCAAGAAGTATATCCGTGTTTTGAAGGGAGAAGTCATCAGTGAATGTCATATAGTAAGAACATCCTTCCAAGGATGTTACGGTAGCATACCAAATAGATCGAATGGACCAGCTTGCAAAATATCGATGTCTTTTGTGTGATCTTTGAGGAAAGTTCCCCTTGTATGCTTTCCTTCGGCACAAGCTTGACATACGCCTTCATGATCATTTGTGAACTCGGGCATCCCCGTCACCACCTTCCTTGCTTCGAGAAGGGCTTTGTAGTGAAGGTGTACAAACCTCCGGTGCCATAGTTCAGTTTGTCGGATAGTATCACACGTCATCGCTCTCAATGGACTTCCTCCAACCTGGTAGAGTGTTCCAACTCTAAAACCAATCATGATAGCTTCCTTGAGATTCTTCTTCCACATGCGCACCTTTCCATCAACCACATTGAAACCTTTGTCTTCCATGGCTGATATAGAGACAAGGTTCTTCTTCAATTTTGGTACATAGAGTACATCTTGCAAATGTAGGACTTGTCCTTGAGACAAGTGGAGGGTCACAGTCCCTGTCCCTTTCACGGGATATGTGGCATTATCTCCAAGAATAATTTCTAGATTAGTATCCCTCTCAACCATGTCAGAGAGTGCTTCCTTGAATCCAGTGATGTGTCTTGAGGCACCACTATCTATCCCGTACATCCAGTGTTTCCGCGGGATGGCAATGTGAGAGGGCAGAGCACAAGAATGTATTCATTTCTTTATCAACAACATTTGACTCCTCACACTGGAGTTTCTAGACCTTTTGAAAGGTTGATTTTTTCGCCAAAGGGAGCCTTCCTTTCCTTTGGACCTCGTTGAGACACCACTATCTACTCACCGTACATCCATAGTGCTCAAGGGATGCGATGGAGAGGCGTATACAAGAATGATTCATTTCTTTTTTATCAACAACATTTTGACTCTCATACCTCGGAGTTTCTATCAGCTAGACATCCATAGTGTCAGGCGGGGATGCAGCAGAGAGGGCAGATACAAGAATGTATTCATTTCTTTTATCAACAACATTTGACTCCTCATACCTGGAGTTTCTAGACCTTTTGAAAGGTTGATTGTTTCCGCCAAAGGGAGCCTTCCTCTTTCCTTTGGACTTGTTGTTTCTTTGATTTCCATTCCTCCGGTTGTTGTTGTTGTCATCACTATCGGGAGAATCCTTCTTGAAAGGACATTCTCTAGCATGATGACCTGGCCTATGACAAGTGAAACACTTGCCCTTCTTTCCTTGGGCCCTTGCTCTTCCTTTGTTCTTTGGACCACCAGAGTTCTTCTTTCTAGAATGAGCAACGTAGGCAGCATTTCTGTCATTTTCGTATTCCTTCATTCTTGTCTCTTCTTGCATGCATCTTGACAGTAGCTCGTCAAAGTTAGGAATTATATTGTTATTGAGAATGGTAGTGTTGAATACTTGCCATTCATATGGGAGCCCTCCAAGTGCGGTGAGTACCATCTCACGATCAACTATTGTCTCCCCAATAGCCAGCAGATTATTCCTGATCTCAGTCAGTTTCAGAAAGTATGTTTGGATAGACTCATCCCTGCCTTTCTTCATATTCTTCAATTGATTCTTGAAGAATAGCACTTGGTTTGCATTGTTTGCTTTGAACATTTGTATTAGCTTATCATACATCTCTTTGGATGTGCCTAGCTCAGATATGTAGGCAACCAGACTTTTATGTATGGATTCCCTGATCATTAGCTTTGCTTTGATCTCCCCCTTCTTATACTTGGTTTTAACAGCAGCAGTAGCAGTGGATGGAGGTTCTTGTATCTTACCCAATACATAGTCCATGAGATCATGGTCTTCTAATTTGAGATCTAATATCATCTTCCAAGCATGGAAGTCATCCCTTCTAGTCAGCTTGTCATCCTCCTTGAAGCCATAACTTGTGGAACCCATTTTTCTCTTTTGGTGATTGCTATAAGTTAGCGCTTGTCTTCACCTCAACTCTGATACCATGTATGATTTTGTAGATGTTCTATGCTTGATGCAACTTTACTTTTATCAACAGCAATCACATGAATTTACAAGTAAAATGCCGATAGAACATACCAGTGATCCTTTAGAAGACAAGTCAGAAACAGATAAAGGTGATGGTGCGTTACGACAGTCAACAGGATGCTTCAACCAACAAAGACTTCACGGTTAGCCAACCCAGCATGTGTCACAACAGTCCTCAAAATAGTCACACGGTCAACTCAGAAATTGACCTCAGAAAAGTCAACGCTGCACAGAAAAGTCAACGCAGGGCAGCAGCATTAAAAGTCAATGCAGCTCAACTTCTGGTCAACCTTTGACCTCGATTTCTGTGCCAAAGAGTACGACTTCCTTAGATCGAAGTCTCCTCCAAAATTCAGCCCAATCAGATCATGCGTTGACCAAAGTCAACGCTGGTCAAACTTTCCCAGAAACCCTAACCGCAGATTTCTTGCTGCAGTAAATTTCGTCCTTCTTGCTGCAGTAAACTTCGTCCTTCTTGCTCCTTAGATGCTCGCATAAGAGGAGGAGATGTGTGATGAGATGAGTGAAAAATGCTCCAACGTTGACCCTATAAATACCAATCATGAGAGGTGTGTGACACATCTGCTGGGGGTAAAAACCTTAAGGCCGACCTGCACTTAAATTTATTATAAATAATAAATTCAAAATAATTGTTCTGCTCATCAAATTAAAATCAATTTTAGATCGATTTTATACCTCTCTGAAAGAGGAATCCAATACAAATATTGGAATCTTCATCTGGGCATCACAAGATGGAGTTTGGACCTAGTTGTCCAAATTTAACATATAGTCTTCTCATTGATGAATCAATGGCCAAGATTAAATCCTTAATCAATGGCTCAGACTAAAAGATGACTTGATCTTCATTTTTTAGAAGATTCTCTCTCTTCTTTATTAATACCCTTTAATTATTTAATTTCCCCAAGTTTAGACTAAGGGATCGCTTTAAAATAATTAATTATTTTAATAAAGCATGATCCGAGGAAAGTGTTTAAGCAAGGTACCAACTATATCTGCTCTGACCTGAAGCATTTGCTGCGCTACTGAAGTCTAGTTGTTGCCCCTTAACTCGGCGTTGCTACCCTCTGTACTGTTGCTTCTGACACCACCTCTGCCACTGCCTCATCCATACTGCATCTCCCTCTGAATCTGAAGACCACCCATTCCTCTACTGGAAAGTGTTCTCGACCATCCCCATCTTTTCTCTGAAGTAAGTAAACTTAATCTTACTCAGAGCCTTTGTGAGGATATTTGCCACCTATTCTCCAGTACGAGTGTACCTCAACTGTACAACTCCTTGTTGGACATAATCTCTGACGAAGTGGCACCTAATGTCAATGTGCTTCGACTGGTCATGAAACACAGAATTCTTAGAGAGCTTGATGCAACTCTGATTATCACACAAAATTACAGTCGGTTCCATCCTCTTCTTGAGTAAGTTCAGAGCAGTTTACGAAGCCATATGGCCTCGCACGAAGTTGTGCTTGTTGCCATATATTCAGCCTCAGCTGAGCTCAGTGCGACGGATTTTTGTTTCCTACTGCACCAGGAAGTCATTCCTGATCCGAGACTGAAACAATACCCATAGGTACTTTTCCGATCCGTTGTGCTTCCAGCCCAATCTGCGTCAGTGAACCCACTCAACTGGATTTCATTGCCTTTAATGTACTTCAACCCATACTCGATTATCCCCTTCAAATAACTAAGAACATGTTTGGCTGCTGCCCAATGAGCCCTCCTTGGTTCCACCATGAATTGACTGAGGATATTCACTGCATAACAGATGTATGGTCTAGTGTTGACAAGGTACATCAACGATCCAATGAGTTGCCTATACAAGGTAGGGTCAGCCTCATCATCCTCGGACATGTCTATCTTCTTCTAGTTTGTAATCATTGGCATAGCCATGAGTCTATAGTCCTCCATCTGAAACCTCTTGAGGATCTCTGTAGTGTATCTTCCTTGCCCAAGGAAAATTTCTCCCTTCTGCTGTCAGACCTCCAAACCAAGAAAATAGTGCATCTGCCCCAGATCCTTCATGTCGAATTCGGTAGCCAGATTCTCCTTGCAGTCTTTGATGAACTTATATGATCCAGTCAGAAATAGATCATCTACATATAATACCAAGATTAGCGGCTCATCCTCTACTCTCAAATAGTAGAGGTTGGGATCTATGTCACTCTTGATGAATTCCATCTTCTGCAAGTAGCTATCAATTCGCCCATACCATGCTTTGGGGGCTTGTTTTGGTTCGTACAAGGCTTTCTTAAGCTTGCATAAATGAGTCTTATGCTCATGTTTCTCAAAGCCCTCTGGTTGTTCTATGTACACTTCCTCTTCTATCACCCCATTCAAGAACGTTGTCTTGACATCCATCTGGTGAATCTCCCATCCCATTTGCGTTGCAAGAGAGATGACAGATTTGATTGAAGTGTACCGAGCTACAGGGGTGAAGGTTTCTAAATAGTCGATCCCTTCTTTCTGTGCATACCCCTTAGCCACAAACCTGGCTTTGAACTTTTCTATGTTGCCATCTGCAGCATACTTAATCTTGTAGATCCACCTTGATCCTACAATCAATCTGTTCTGAGGTCTAGGGACTACTTCCCACACATCGTTCTTCATGATGGAACTATACTCCTCCACCATGGCATCTAACCACACCTGATGTTGAGCTGCCTCCCAAAAACTAGAGGGTTCTCCGACCTGTGCTACCAGTGCCTGGTACCTGTCAGGTTGCCTACGTATCCTCTTCCCATCTCTAGGGGCTCCAATAAATTCTTATGCATCCCTCGGAGTTTGTTGGAGCTCTCTGCTCATTCTTCCACTAGTGGTCGGTGGATTTGCTTGCTCTCCTGCTTGTTCTTTTTCGGAAGAACTTTCCTCAGAATTCTTTTGTCGTGGAGAGGCACTCGAGCCATCCTCTGTAGGCCGCTGAGGTTGTACTAGTGGATCCTCCTCAACCTACGTATCTGTAGCCATTTCCTAGGATCTTCTGAAGGCTCTCTCCTCCATGAATTTCGCGTCCCGCCTTACTACGATCTTCTTGTTTTCTGGAATATAGATGTGATATGCCTTTGCATTTTCACTATATTCGACAAGATAACCCTTCTCTGCAGCTTGATCCAATTTCTTCCTCTTCTCATCGGGTACATGGAAATACTCTATATTGCCAAATATCCTGATACGGCTCACCTCAGGCTTGCTACCAGTTAACACACTCTTAGGGGTCACTTTTCCCAATGCTCTATGAGGCACCCTGTTCTGCACATACACTGCTGTATTGTAGGCTTCTGCCCATAGAAATTTGGGCATGTCTTGGTCATATAGCATCGCCCTTGCAGCTTCTACAATGGTCCTGTTCTTCCTTTCTGCAACAACATTCTACTCTAGATTGTATGGAGCTGTCCATTCTCTCTTGATGCCTTCCTTTGCACAGAAACTTGTGAAGTCTTTATCAATATACTCTCCACCATTATCTGATCGCAGCTTCTTGATCTTCTTTCCGGTCAATTTTTCTACCAAGGCCTTGAATTCTTTGAATCGCTCAAAGACTTCATCTTTGGTTTTAAGAAAGTAGATCCATGTTTTCCCGAAATGGTCACCAATAAAGGTAGCAAAATACTTTGCACCACTGAGAGCAGTCGTGGACATTGGCCCATAGATGTCTGAGTGTATCAACTCCAGTACACTCTTAGCCCTACTACTGCTTCTTGGAAATGTTGCCTTGGCATACTTCCCTAGTACGCATCCCGTCCAGACCTCATCTTTCCTTGTGTTGAGTTCTGGAGCTCTCATGACAATCTTCTTGAGGATCTTCAAGGCTCCATGATGTAAATGTCCCATTCTTCTGGGCCATAATTCATTCAGGCCTCTTTCATCTGTACTGTCGATTAGTGCCATTGGAAGCTTATACGGCTTATGGCTCCTTACTCCAATTTGTGCCTTCCTTTTCCAGCTAGGATGTTTGACCAAGGTTACTTGGAAGCGGGAGCGGGAGCGGGAGCGAAGTGCGGAGCGCCATTTTTAAAAGCTTCCGGTCCGGAGCGTTTTCGGGAGCATATATATATATATATATATATATATATATATATATTTAATATTTTTAATATTTTTAATATTTTGATGCATATATGTCAACAAAAACATGTAGAATGATGAATTAGACATAAAAAACATAAAAACATAGATTGAATCATATAACATCAATCATCTAGAAGTTATAATCTTCATCAACCACGCCCACGAGTTGGAAGCATACAACATATTGACTCTTGAGTCCCGCAAATCATCAATCTGAAGGTTTCAAGCTTTCAAAATTCAATATATAACATTTATCATCATTGATATATAACATTTATCATCATTGATTTCAAATTTCAATATCTAACATTTATCATCATTGATTCATTGATTTCAAAATTCAATATACATTTATCATCATTGATATGTAATATTTATCATCATTGATTTCAAATTTCAATATCTAACATTTATCATCATTGATTCATTGATTTCAAAATTCAATTACAATATACATTTATCATCATTGATATATAACATTTATCATCATTGATTCATTGATTTCAAAATTCAATATATAACATTTGTCATCATTGATATTATATAACATTTATCATCATTGATTCATTGATCACCATATAACTTTCATGAAGCATCATATTCATAATTCATAATGACTTGTAAACAGTAAACTTATAAATGCCAACTTCAAAGTTTCACCTTTCAAATTCAAACTTCAAACTTAAATTGTCATTAAATATATGAAATCAGAAAGAGTCAAGTTTCAATTGTTCAACTGTCAACAACAAGTAGAAAAGACTAGTAAACAACAAATCTATTTTATCTGGCTGGCCCCTTGCCACGCCCACGAGAAATGTCTAATTTTTGTGAGCCACAAGGAAATGTTGGTCTTCTAGTACTCTCAGGAGTACCATGACCACGACTAGAAGGTGGAGGCTGGATCTGCAAAGGAACAACAGTGTGATATCGAGGAGTGGCACTGGCACTGGCACTAGCACCCGCACTGCTACCAGTAGATGGTGGGACTGGCCCTGTGTGTGGCGGTGCTGCTGATGCTTCATCATCATCCCTATAAAGTTTTGCTTCCAATTCTTCTAGATGTAACGTGCCGTCCTCCAAATTATCATCCTCTGGGTTGTTGTCCCAGACTCTGTATGATTGATCCTCATTTTCCCGATCACAGTAATGGCTCAACAACCTCAAGTTATAATGCACATAAACCAAGCTTTCAGCTCGGTTTTCATTCAAACTGTTTCTTCTCACATTGTGTATAAAGCTGTAGGTGCTCTAACACCTCTCTGCAGAAGAAGTGTTCACAACCTGTGAGAGAACTTTTTAGCCAACTTTGGCAAAAGTCCCATGCCGCCATATGCTTCCCACAATGTGAGAGCATCAAATCTGTCCCTGTCTTCCATTGCATGGAAAGAACCAAAGTTAGCAGTGCAACTGAAGTATTTTCCTAATTCAAGGCGCAATCTAGCACACTCTTCCCTGTCAGGTACCAATTTGTCCAATGCCTTCATGTACCCTTCTTGTACCTCTGGATCTGTGTGAGGTTTCACCCTAACCCCACCTCCAGGTGAAGGTTGGCCCAACCAAGATGGAGAGTAATATTTTGGCGTAAGGATATATGCCAAAGCATGTAGTGGAACATTGAGTTTATTCCACCGTGCACACACACAGCCATGAATCATAGCATACAAGTTGGGATCATTATCCTTAACAATATCTTTTATTTGCCCCAACATGCTATCCATCTGCTCATAAACCTCTCCAATCACTGGTTTATTAGTATCCGCAAAGCGAATCATGTTATAAATGGGCTTGGTAAAACTCACAATTTCCCTCATACGTGCCCAAAACAGATGGTCAAGGGCGGTCTCCTCCACATGTTCGAAACCTTGCCTGTCAACTATTGTTGCCGCCTTGTCCTTTAATAGCTGCCAGTGTGGGCTTGATACCATTGCAGCCAATGACTCTCTTACCTTCAAAAGGCGCCTGAAGGTGAGGTAATAGCTAGCAAATCTAGTTTTTGCTATTTTCAACAACTCCAATTTGGAGTGAGTACGGAAAAGCCCATGGGTATTGCTATGATTTGTAATAAATTTGATCATTTTTTTACCTCTCTTGTACAAATCACCATGCCATTTGAATTGAGGTTGTTTGTTTTTGATGATATCATGCATCAAAAGGTTCATTGTGTGAACCAAACACCCAGACCAAAAAATGTTGGGGTATTTATCCTCAATAATTGCTCCTGGTGCCTTACAGTTAGCAGCATTATCAGTGATGACCTGTATGACATTGTATGGCCCAATCTTTTCAATTATATCAAGTAATGGTTCTGCAATGTTAATGCCGGTTTTGAATTTCTCTGAATAATCATAAGCTGCCAGGAAGACTGCACCACTAACCGACACAGCCAAAACATTTATCAATGGTTTTCCTTTTACATTGGTCCATCCATGTAATATTCCTAATTAGCACCGCTAATTGGAATATTTGATTTTTGTATAATTTTGCCGCCTATAGTTAATTAATAAATAAAAGTGAGAAAAGAGGGGTCAACTCACTTAAATAAAATAAAGTGCTTCCCTAGTAGGAGCAACGTTATAACTTAAAGGGGGAGCCTTGGGGGTCCACACCACGTATGAGAGGAGGCTCACGTAGCCTCTAGAAGCTTCTGCGCAGGCCCATGAGGAGCACGTGGGAGAGAGAGAGGGACCACGTAGGGTTTTGAGGAGGGCCAGCGTTATAAAAGGAGGGAGAGCTATCTCATTTGGGCATTATTGATATTGTTGATGATATTGAGCTAGACTTTGTCTACTTGAGCACGCTGGCTGTTTAGTCGGTCTGCAACACTGTTTAGTGCGACTGAGTGTCTCCGGTCGGAGATCTCACCCTTGGCCTCGGGGGACTTTGAGTGCCTGCTCGGGCAAGGTTTTTCTTCAGTCTTTAGCAGGAGATTTGCAGGTGTTTTGTTTGGGAGTTTTGCTGAGGAGCTGAGCTTCATTGGGTGACTGCGCAGTCCTTGGAGGGAGGACGCAGTTTGAGTTGGAGCTGTTCAGTGGTAGAGATTTCTGCAAGAGATTCAGGCCTATTCCGGTGTGGAGGTTCAGCTTTTATCAGTGGGAGATTTTCCCGAGGAGTTGTGGCCCCATTTCAGCCTATTTCAGTTGGTGTCTACGCAGTTCTTGGAGGGACAGCGTTTTTCTAGGAGGAGGGTTTATGGGGGTGATTTTCGGAGGTGGTCCGTTTTGTATATGGTTTCTGGGTTTTGTCCGGGGTGGTGAGTTCAGGTGGTCTGCCGATTTTCACTGTTCCGCAAGGATCACCTCTAGTTTGTACTTCTCATTCCCTACAGCTAATAGCTTTCTTTATCATAGCTTCTTCCAAAGCACTGACAGCTTGTAGCAAAATGTATTTCCCCGTTTTTCTGAGAGGGTTCTTCACTTGCCTTGAGCAAGGATAGGTGCATTTATTTTGATTATCCATTGTATCTCATTATATTCTCAGATTAATAAAATGGCTTAGCATTTCCAGCATTTTTATGTGTATTTGCTTTATGTTCTATTTCCGGCATTTTCTATATTGTCGTATGCTTGTATTGCTGTCTATTTCCTATTGGGGATATTACAGTGGTATCAGAGCATAATTCTGGCTCAGCCTGTGGTCTATGACATTGGGAAAGAGATCATACAGAGGTTTGCTGGAATTTTGGAGAGCAATAGCAGTTGCAGTACCAAAAACGAAATTGGAAAAAGGGCCAAAATATAAATGGTCAAATTTTGAAGGTTGGAATTAGAAGAAACGTTTTCTGGGTTTTTCTGGGTTTTGGGCAAGGATCACCTTCCCAAATTCCTAGAATTTTCTGAGCAGTTTCCAGTGAGTAAATCGGAGGTCGAAGTTAAGCAGTAGTATGGTTTTGGAGCAGCAGTGCCACTTCATGGGGAGCCTATAGACACATAGCAGAAAGAGCCGATGGCAGGTGATGATGATGAGAGGAGATTTATAGAGGCGCTCCTCCAACACATGCAGGATGTGTCACAGAGACTCACTGCGCTGGAGGTTAGGCAGCGGGAACCCCCAAGGGGATTTCGGATTGGTGAGGGATCAGGCACATCCCACCATTTACCGGAGCATGATGCCACTCAGCATATGGCATCACATACACCCACACGTCCTACCATGCCCACTTTCCTGGATGAAGACATAGGGGCAGGAGCACAGTGAGAGCCGGAGCCGGGCCACATGGGTGACTATTTTGCAGAGTACCAGGCATACAGACAGGAGTTCATGGAGTCTCTCTCGTTCAGAGACTTTGTTCAGCTCCGGCGTAATAGTAGACCTCACAACTTTCGCAGAGGGAACATGCGCTCACATGATGGGGGCTTACAGCGCACAGTGGACAGATTCCATCTACCGACATTTGACGGGTCATCCAGGCGCTCAGAAAAAGCTTGGGTGGGCAAGTTGGATACCTCTTTCCAGCTTGACCGAGTATCGGAGAGGGAAACCATTAAAATGGTTACCTCGCACTTGGAGGATGAGGGAACACAGGGTTGCAGGGAGTCCGAGGTTACACCTAGCGTGACACAGGATTCATCCTCATTGGAGACCTCCTCGGCCGTGTCGGTTGATGTGGTAGTGGAGAAAGTAGAGCCTACCCCAGTAGAGCCATCCATTGAGGTGATGACCGGAGTCGCGTCTGAGTCTTTGGGTGGTAGTAGCACACAGATGGGTGCAGTGTCAGGTGATGTATCTACCTTCGATGAGGCACTAACAGGTACAGAGGTATTGGATGATGGTCACAGACAGCGGTATCATCAGCTTCGGACGGACCTTCGAGTTTTGAGAGAGAAGGCCACGTCAGTACGGGAGGCCATTTTGTTGCAGGACCAGGAGCTGGAGGGTATGAGAGTGACTTGTGCTAAGTCGGCGGCCAAGTTGGTCCGCATTGGGGAACGACTAGATTCCCTGATGGTACAATCAGAGGGCACGTTGGAGCGTCAGATCATTCCCCTTCAGGCATGCATGGATGGGACTAGCAGTGTTGTTGGGTCATCTCTTCCCGTTGGAGAAAGAGAGGCAGAGCCACCTAGTCAGATCTCATATGTTGACTTGGATAGCGGTATGAGACGATCAGAGTTGCACAGGGTACGGCATCCACATGTTGAGGTTGGATGGCGAGAGATTTTGAGTTGGTACTCGGTGGAGCGGGCTATGGAGATAGTGATGGATCCGAGTGTAGCTCAGCAGGATTTTCTATGCATGGGGGATACAGGAACCCCAGATTGGCATTGGGATCTAGGTGGGATCACCTATCGTTTCCCAGGCAGGACGGCTGACTATGTCTTGGAGAGTACAGTTGGCCTAGTAGTAGAGCATGTGCAGTTTCGGTCAGCTCCAGTGGCCAACCAGTTTATGGGCAGACTCCCTAGGTTGTCTTGGCATGACATTCATACACGGGATCACGGGGTGGTCAACACACCTTGGCAAGAGCTTGTCGGAGGAGGTGGCATTGGCAGGCCACCAGATGGCACCTTGTATGGGGCCAAGGATTCTTCACCTTTGTGTGGGGCACAGAGGACGCAGCGGAGCCGAGCAGTGGTGGTAACACTACTGACCCATAGGGAGATTCACTTCTCAGACCCCTCGAGGAGGATTTGCAGTGATGATCCATTTGTCGGCGGGTATAGTGATGCGACGGTGGACATGACGATACCGATTGGTGGTAGTCCGATATGTAGAGGCACAGCTCTAGGACATCACATCCATGGATGTGTGGGAGCCTCTAGCAGTGATCAGTGGACTACTAGTGGACATGGAGCTACATGGTGGTGTACCGTAGTGTGTGGGACTGCATTGTGGAGTAGGAGTGCCCTACATCACATTGAGAGCACGCGGGGAGTGACAGATTCCTGGACACAGTCAGGGCACGAGACGGTACAGGGTGGTACAGCAGCAGCATGGGGTATCCAGCAGTATTCAGGGGTATGCCTTAGTGTGCAGTGGCATGTTGAGGAGTACATGGATGACCGGTGGCTTGCGAGGGCGTACGGCGCGGCACAACAGGGTCTTAGAGTATTGCATCCAGGGAGACTCACAGACAGGGACACTGGGCTTACCTTTGGGGGTATTTCACCCAAGATCGATGAGGAGACAGAGGAGCGATACTTGATGGTATCTGTGGGGACTCACACATCCGACACTCTTTTACATCACTCATGGGCACGACTGATTTTGTTGTTGTCCTTTGGCACTTTGGGCATGAGCAGCAGGGTCCGTGAGGCACACCCAAGATATTTGGATGGCCCTCAGCACACTATGCGAGAGACTTCTCAGCAGTGGCACTGGGTCAGTACGCTAGTTGACAGCCACAGTTTAGGGGATGAGATGATCCTCTGCAGTGGTGGCACATTAGTCATTGCTGAGCCTACGCTTGGGGAGCAGGTCATGAGGGAGACATGCATCATTTTTCCCTCAGGGCATGTTGAGATCATGCATGAGCAGAGGATATTGGGTTCAGCAGAGGTAGCATCCCAACATGCGTCGGGACTCCAGACATTGTATCGACACTTCATCGAGAGGGTGGATGGCATATTCAATGCAGATGAGGTGGCGGAGGTAGAACAGGAGGGCATTCCTTCTGTATGCCAGGGTGAGGACTCTCTTTCATATGAGTCCATAGGATCAATTGAGGTTGCTTCTGTGCAGCAAGAGCAGTCATGCAGGTATGATGACAGTAGATTGCAGCCGTATTACAGTGTGCAGGGTGAGCAGTCAGGGAACTGTATAGGAGATACTCTGGGTGATGAGTCACTTGTGACGCTTCAGCTAGAGCAGCACATGATGGAGCCTGAGTCAGCAGAGGAGGATACTATGGACATCAGGCATGACATTTCCTTGGGTGAGGTCCAGATGGATGCCCACATTGAGTCTATGATGGATATGTGGCTAGCATGGGGGTCATCCTTTGAGGTGGAGCAGTCAGATGCACAGACACCGAGTACTGTGACAGCAGCTACAGATCCATATCCTCTGGAGATGTTGGAGGTAGATGTGATAGTTTGGCAGTGGGAGATGATTACGGGTTGGCGGCAACCTTCCAGGCATGTTCCACATGCAGTTGTTGTTGCTACATCATATGCTTCCTCCAAGATGGATTGGCGGGATCATGAGTTGGTACCCTCTTGATGGTACGGTATTCTTTGTAGGGAGCACAGTGGAGCAGGGGCCCTTGGACATAGTAGATGTTACAGATCTCAGTTGGCAGGAGGGCACCGATTCTCATTACTTCAGGACTCCTTCCCAATGTCAGGAGAGCAGGATCAGCATGGGATTGAGTCAGGACGTGGATTGGAGAGAGGTGATGAGTTGGTATGTAGTTGGAGAGGCAGCATATGCAGTTACAGGTACATCACAGCAGGAGCCCGGGAGCATTGATGCTTATTGGTGGTCTTCACCTCTTAGAGCATTAGTCATAGCCAGAGGCAGTGCACAGTCCGAGCCGTGGGACTTGGGCGATTATTGGCCATGGTGGCGATGGGATCCGGGGGGATTATTGGTTGACTGGTACTGTGAGAGGCCAGTTTGGGATCCCGGCATTGAGATATCCCTTCGTATCAGGGTGATGCAGGAGATAGAGAGGTTTCAGTGGGACCCAGGCACATTTTGCAGTATCGGTGGGGAGCATCAACTAGAGAGTAGGCTTGTTCAAGCGTTGCTTGAGGACAAGCAATTTTTGCCGGATGAGGATGCCACTTGGGAGAGCGAGCAAATTTTACAGCATCCATCACTTCAGTTGCTTGAGGACAAGCAACATTTTGCCGGGGGAGACTGTAATATTCCTAATTAGCACCGCTAATTGGAATATTTGATTTTTGTATAGTTTTGCTGCCTATAGTTAATTAATAAATAAAAGTGAGAAAAGAGGGGCTAACTCACTTAAATAAAATAAAGTGTTTCCCTAGTAGGAGCAACGTTATAACTTAAAGGGGGAGCCTTGGGGTCCAGACCACGATGAGAGGAGGCTCACGTAGCTCGTGGAGATCAATGCACAGCCCATGAGGAGCATGTGCACGTGGGAGAGAGGGACCACGCAGTGGTTTTGAGGAGTGGCCAGCGTTATAAAGGAGGGAGAGCTATCTCATTTGGGCATTATTGATATTGTTGATGATATTGAGCTAGACTTTGTCTACTTGAGCACGTTGGCTGTTTAGTCGGTCTGCAGCACTGTTTAGTGCGACTGAGTGTCTCCGGTCGGAGATCTCACCCTTGGCCCCGGGGGACTTCGAGTGCCTGCTCGGGCAAGGTTTTTCTTCAGTCTCTAGCAGGAGATTTGCAGGTGTTTTGTTGGGAGTTTTGCTGAGGAGCTGAGCTTCATTGGGTGACTGCGCAGTCCTTGGAGGGAGGACGCAGTTTGAGTTGGAGCTGTTCAGTGGTAGAGATTTCTGCAGGAGATTCAGGCCTATTCCGGTGTGGAGGTTCAACGTTTATCATTTGGTGAGTTTCCTGAGGAGTTGTGGCCCCATTTCAGTCTATTTCAGTTGGTCTCTGCGTTGGTCCTGGAGGGACAACGTTTTTCTAGGAGGAGGGTTTCTAGGGTGATTTTCGGAGGTGGTCCATTTTGTATATGGTTTCTGGGTTTTGTCCGGAGCAATGAGTACAGGTGATCCTCAGATTTTCAGCTCATTCTGGCAAGGGGATCAGCCCCTAGCTTCAGTTCATTCCCGCAGCAGCAGTTTACGGCAGTTTCTTCCAGCAGCTGGGATGCAGTTTCTTGTAGCAGCCATTTCCTGTTTTTCTGAGAGGGTTCTTCACTTGCCTTGAGCAAGGATAGGTGCATTTATTTTGATTATCCATTGTATCTCATTATATTCTCAGATTAATAAAATGGCTTAGCATTTCCGGCATTTTTATGTGTATTTGCTTTATGTTCTATTTTCGGCATTTCCTATATTGTCGTATGCTTGTATTGCTGTCTATTTCCCTTTTGGGATATTACAATCCATCAGAGACAATGGACAGCCCATGCTCATTCCACGAACTTGTCATTCTAGCCAAAGAATTGTTTATTTTAGCTCTTTCATGATCAAGACCCACGGTTCTGGCCTTGTCATACCCAGGGCTTTTGTATCCTTTGGGGGCATCATTAATGGCATAAACCATTTCATGCCAATAAGGTGAGCGAAGAACATTGAATGGCACCCCGCATGCATATAGAAACCGGTAAACTTTTGAATCCACATCATTCCTACACCCTTCGTCTAGGAAATCGGATATGGTTCTACGCCTTAATCCAGTGCCACTGCTTCCAAAACCACTGGCATGGGGGAAGTTGAACTTGTTTGTCCATGATGTGTTGGGCCTGAATCAACGAAACCCCTAGATCTTTTAGATGATCTCTGTAGGGCAACCCCCTCTTCCTTCCTATATATCTCTCTCTGTGGTGCTGGCACAAAAGTACAAACTTTGATTCCAAGATTTTTAGTTCCATCCCCTAGCATTATCCCACAAAGGTGCCTTCTCAGACGGGTGTATGAACCATGGTATTGTTTATTGCAATGGGGGCAAATAAATTTAGTGGTTCCACCACCTTTCCCTCCTTCCATTTTCTGAACATATTTCCACAAAGGAGTTTGGTCTTGTTTAGTTGGGGAATCTATATTCTCAGGTTCTCCACTCCCCACTTCCTCCTCAGCATAATCCTCCTCCTCTTCAGGATTTTCTTCAGATCCACCATAACCCTCCTCTTCATCCTCCTCTTCTCTGATTTGCCTCTTTCTTCTAGCACTCTCCAACACCATTATCACAAAGAAAGGAACCAACATAAGGAAAATCCCTAGCCATATAGCCATGATGGAAACAAGTTTCAAGTTTCTAGCCTGCAAAACAAATGGAAAAATGCCAAATGGGAATAGGAAATGCAACATAGGAAAAAAAACAACTCATTTTTTAAGTTTTAAATCCAATAAAATGCAACATTCAAGAAAAATTCAAGTTTTCATTTTTAAACAATTTAACAATCTACAAATTCATCTTAGAAAATACTAAATTGGATTAGAAGGCCTACCTCTTTCTTGCAATTCTCCTGTTGCCTTGCTCCTTGCTCTCCTTCCTTGGCACTTGCTCTCCTTCAACTCTTGCTCTCGCTCTCTCAACAGTGAACAAACAATAAAAACTAAAATGAACCCCCCCCCCCCTTTTAAACAATTCGATTTTTCACATAAAAAAATTTCCGTGTGGCGGGAAATGTTTTTTTTTTTTCCGGGGAGCGTTCGGGAGCGAACGCTCCTCGATCGCTTCCGGCGTTTAAAAAACGCTCCCGAAGCGTTTTTTAAACGTCGGAAGCGCTCAGGGAGCGTTCGCTCCCGAGCGCTTCCTGAAACGCTCCCGAAAAGACAGGGAGCGTTTTAACAAGTTCGGAAACGCGCTCCCAAAAACACTCCCCTCAGGAAGCGTTTTCGGGAGCGCGTTTTCGAGCGTTTCCGAGACGCTCCCGCACGGAGCGCGTTTCAGGGGGTTTGAAGCTTCCCCGCAACCTAGTGTTTGACATAAAATTTATTTCCAATAAAGTATACATCGTAACCCTTGTTCTGGAGCTGAGACACGGAGAGTAAGTTCATCCCCAATCTTGGTACATGCAATACATTTGTGGCCTGAAGCTTGTTCCCAGCTTTTGTCTGAAATATTATGGTTCCTCTACCAACGGAGGTACACTTGGCATTGTTTCCCATCGTGATCTGAAAGTTCATTTTCTCTTCCTGGTAGCTCTAAAAACATTCTCGAACTCCCGTCATGTGAGCAGATGCTCCACTGTCAATATACCAAACTCCTAGAGAGGTCGTGCTTGACACACATGCGAAATCCTCTTCTAGTCTGGATGCCAGAACTGACATGTCATGATCCCTTTGTTTCTCCATGTTTTCTAGAGGACTGTGTGAGCCCTTTCGAGTTGCTGCTGCAACTATGTCGGATCTCAGTGCCATCACAGAACCTCCTTCTCTGTCTTTTTCCTTTAGCTCTGATACCATGTGAAATTTTCAATCTGAAAATACTACTGCAGTGATTGATTTATTTTGCCTACTTATTTATAATAAGTTATTTACAGATGCTTCAATAAATTTTGAAATAAATACAGTTATAGTATTCACTTTAATCTTAAAGCAGAAGAACAAATAGAACAAGCATAACACAATAGAAACAACCACATGAACACTATTATTTTTGGACAATTGTCCCCAGAAAAACCCAATGTGGTAAAACCGGTGCAACAGATGAGGGTTTATATTAATCTTCAACAGTAAAAAGATCGTTTACAGAATATATGACGAGCAAATATTAAGCATACACCTGAGATGAATCTTTTGAACACCTCGGAAGAATTCCTGACACCTGGTAAGCACTTCCATTCCCTCTGTGTAACTCTGTGTGGCCCCTCTACGCAGTCACTGCGCTGGACTGCGTCACTCTGCGTGGAGGGCCAGTGTTGTTGCCCGACACTTCCTCCTCTGCGTCTTCTGCCTTCCTTCTCTTCGTCTTTACTGACCTCTCCCTCCTCCTTCTGTCTCAGCAACCCAGCCTCTACAATCTCTCCCTCTGAAATCGAAGTCTCTTACTTCAGAATCAATTTCCTTCAAGTATTGAGAATGTGCCCGACTTGCTTTCCAAATGACCCTCAAGCCTTGTCTTATAGTCTTCTCGTTGATGAATCAACAACCAAGATTATATCCTTAATCAATGGCTCGGATTAAAAGATGACTTGATCTTCATTTTCTAGAAGATTCTCACTCTGCTTTATTAATATCCTTTAATTATTTATTTCCCTAAGTTTAGACTTAAGAATGACTTTAAAATAATTAATTATTTTAATAAAGCATGATCCGAGTAGAATTTCTATAAACGATTTCTGGGTTATCTGGAATACTGATGTCCAAGACTCTTCCCAAAATATGAGACTTGGAACACTTTCCAATGCTACAAAATCAATAGTTAACATGGTGACCTTGTAGTCGTCAGGGCCATAGTCCCTGCAGTGCTGGGGGCACTTGGGTTGCTAGAACTCCATGGTAGGTATCGTTAATAAGGCCATAACCTTCTTTCCCTAGGTTTCTCTCCAAAACCTACATTTGAGACTAACTTCAAAACAATTGAGAGAAATGATTCCTTTAGAAAAGGCATTAAATCTAAAATTAACCAAGAGTTTGCATTTTACTTATTTCTAGGTGTCACATCTCATATAGGATAGTTTTCATCCTAGCAGTAACTATTCATCTGGTAACTTGGAAATTAATCTATATTGTACAAGTAATTGAATCCTAAGGCACTTGTCTTTAATTGATAATTTTGATAAATCTAATCAAGTTGTGCTAAATAATTAAACTTGCCAATTATTTTGACCAAGTTGCTAGGCCATTCAGTTGTGTCTCCCGAATTCATCATTTCATCCATAGGGACTACCTCCCTTAGCTTGCTATAGAAAGACAACTTAAATAGAGAGGGTCGGGATCAGAGTGACAACCCCTGCCTTGAGCATTGTTGCATTCACGTGTACAATTTGAGCGGCAACATTTTCTAGTGCTGTTGTCGGGAGAAATTTTTCATCTTCTCGACACTTCAACATTTTCTCTTTTCATCATCATCTTCTTTAACCCATCAAGCGGCCCATTTTCTGGCGTCGTTGTCGGGGATAGAGTTTTTTTGTCCATGGTTCTTGATTTTCTCTTCACTTCATCATTATCATCTTAATCTTCTCATTATCTTTTTCTTCACCCTTTTTCAGGCGTCATTGTCGAAGAGAAATCTTTTGGTCCTTAGCTTTCACGACATCTTTTTATCTCATCCTCATCTTTTCATTAATCTGGCATCATCACAACATCTTTTAGCCTTGATTCTTGACTAACTTTCGGTTTTTGCCTTTTGGATTTTAGACTTAGATTCATGTTTAAGTGGTGACTCCACTTCTTTCATTTTTTGCAAGAATTTCTGCTAGAAGCTCGCTTCTTGTTTTTCTTGAACAAGGATCTCTCTCTGACATCCATTAGCTCATTCTCTCCCTTAAGCAAGTCATCATGCATGACTTAGTTGCCCCCTATCGCTTTACTAACATTCCTCATAATATTCCGGAAAATGCCATTAATAATTTTCCTTCTTTCATGGGTAATAATGTAATCACTGCTAGAAATCATCTCACAAAGTTTACTCATTGTATCGAAAGGTTTTGTGGCTTTGCACGTTATAAGCATGAAAACATCAAGATGCGACTTTTTGTCCTTTCTTTGGAAGGTGATACTAAGAATTGGTTTTATGATTTTCCTGACAATTCTTTTGATTCTTTACAAGCCATCGTCAATGCTTTTAAAAATAGATATGGAGATCAAAGGGATTCACCTTGTGCCAATTACATTGTAAAGAAAGATGAAAGTGATCTTGTAAAGGACCCAACTATCGTAGAAAGGTTTCAAGAGAATGCGCCACATCAATCTTTGCCATATTGCAGACCTTGTGAGTGTTTTCATGATAAATCCACTTGTGTCATTACAAGAAGAATCCTCGATAGTGGAAAGGTAGGCACAAATGATCAAATTGATATTTGATGATGAAAAAGAAAATGAGAAGCATTTCATCAATGAATTAACTCAGATGCTTAAAGACATGCAATTCAGTCTAGCATAGTTGATGAAAACCATGGAACTCAAGCAAGAGAATCGCGCCCAGGAAATGAGATCTATGCACACCAGATTGTTAGCCATGGAAGCAAATCATAAGAAAGAGATGAGTTTTATTCAAGAAAATCATGATAAAGTGATAAAGGACGTGGAAACCAGTCAAATTTGTCTTCAGAACAAGCTATTGGCTATAGAATAAAAGCATGCTGAGGAACTGAAAATCATGGAAATGAATCACTCTAATCAAGTGACTACTGTGCAAAATCATTTAACTACCATGGAGGAAAATCATGCCAGGGGAATCAGTGCTATGAAGGTTGAACATTCTAATCAAATGAATGCCATGAGAATTGAACAGATCACTCTTCAGAGTAAGCTACAAAAGATAGAAAGGTCATAGGTCCAGGAGCTCCACCTCAGACCGGAAGATCCAGGGGGCAAGCATAAAGAAATTTCGACATCTCACAAGCCTCCTAGTTCACTGGAGAATTTTCCATCCCATTACAAGGAGGCTAATTGTCCCATTGAAAATAGGTTAACTGGAAGTGGCATAGTTGGAAAAGAGATTGAGAAAGATCAGGATATTGAGGTTAATCACAGTACTTGTGGGACTTATGTGTCACCTCTGATGGAATATATTCAGAATAAAATTGAGCATGCCTAAGATATTTCAAACTTTTCTTCCGAGCAGTTTCGAGATCAAGACAAAAAATCTATATTGGTCACATTATTAGCGTCACAACCCACCGAGAAGAAAAGTAAAAGGCATAAAAGGATTAAAGCATCTATTCATCCTACAGTGATAAGAATATGTGCTGACCTGTGGAGATAGTATGAGTCTCTGTGATATGAATCCATGATTTGCACCTTCTACAGTGATGTGTATATATATATATATATATATATATATATATATATATATATATATATATACACATCAGTTGAAATGACCTGTGGAGATTTTTAATTTACAGTGGAAATATTGTTATTGAATAAGAATCTATACTGAAATCCAAGGGTATAAACATCAGTGAATATTTGGTCACAAGGAAAACAACAGGCATCAAGTAGTGGAAGCATTTGATATTTTGTAATGAAGCCCTGTAGTAGCATCATTGAAAGAAGAAGTCTCGAAAGTGTACAAATTTGTGGACATCCGAAGATTGTTTTATGATCATGATTCATACCTTCATGTCAGAGATCACTTCTCTTGCGCACCATACATTATATAGCAGATAACCTAAATTGGCTTGAGAAATAAAGTCAAAGTTGTATTGCACTATGTGAGGAACATCATGTCACTAATTCTTGGCTACAGTAAGTGTTCACAGTGTTTCATCTTCAACAATCAATGGTAAGTTTCAGAACCCTGAGGGAAGAAATCAGTTTTTCATCATCAAGGTGCATTGTCTAATTGCCACATTCTTTTGCAACAACACTGAATCTTTGAAGAAATTTAGTACATCAGCAGTTATATATATTCCAAGTATATTGATGACCTCATGAAACTGGCCTATGATAATATGTCCTGAAGTTTAAATTTGAGGCTGAAAAGCAACAGAGTTGCATAATTTGATCTATGATATCCATTGCTTGGGTTCTCTTTGGATTATCTAGAGTGTGGCAGAAGATGTTTAGATCAGTGCTAATAAGGGCTAGGACTCTGAATTAGTGTTGCATAAGACACCTTGGCATAATCAGACTTGAAGCAGACAGTTTAAAAGGAACAGAGCAGATCATTCCAAGGCTAAATTCAGAGCAAGTCCCTTGTTATCTTCATACAGTCAGAAGTGCTTGTGATATCAGTAATATTGAGGTACTATTGATATAGGTATGACAATGTTGTTGAGGTCTGTCAGTTGAATATATTGTTGTTCAAAGTTGTTGAACGAGCAGAGCATGCAAGAGAGATTACCTGTGCATGCATATTGTTGTGATTTGATAATTGAAAGTTTGTTGATATAGTTATAGCATGATAATGTCTCATCTCAAAGATAAGGAGAAAATTGATAAAGGTTGGATGTCCAACTGAAGTAAGACATCAGGGGGAGCTATAGAATCCCTTGCAGAATATTTTGATGACTCTTCTTGCCTGGTAATTATTACATGAATGAGGCCCATGATGAAGGTTGTTGATCCAATGACTCTAATGTTTAAATCTAATTATTCGTTATATCTCTAAAGATGCATGGACTCTATATGATTATGATTGGATGACGTTGGCACATGGACCAATGGTTCAATAGGAAAGGTAGCAGGTTGCAGACAGTGCTATGATTATGTTTTTGGGCAAGGTCGCTTTCACAATATTCAGAGGGAGCCATGGTCGAAGATGCAGCCAATGATGATATCTGTCCAATAAAGTCAAAATGAAAGACAAGTCTGATAAAATAGAGAAGTTGTCGATCTGATATAGACAACTTGTGGGGGTCCTTGTGTTATTGTTAAACACCTGATCAGATATATACCTTGCTACGAAAACTCTGTGACAATTTATGATTAAGCCTCGCATATTGGATAGCTACTTAGTTAACAATGGTCTAATGTACCCTACCAGATGTTGATTTTTGTAGCATCAGATGTGCTGTAGCCTTGAGATTTTGCAGAGAGGCTAAGACACATGCATTCCAAAAGACCCAGAAAGCGTTTTGGGAAATTCCACCCGGAAAGGATTTAATTAAAATAATTAATCATTTTTAATGTATTCCTAAGTCTAAACTTAGGAAATGTGATTAATTAAAGGGTATTAATTAGACCAGGTGTGAATCTTCTAGATAAAGACACGGATCAACTCCCAGTTAATCTTAGCCTTTGATTATGTTTTAATCTTGGTCGTTGATATGTAAACGAGAGATTATAAGAAGGAGCTTGATGGACATTTGGAAAACACATCAAGTAAGAGATCAAGAGATTGATTTCTCAAGAGAGCAACGCAACAGTTGTCGGAGGAAGATTGAAGTGATTTCTTGCAGTGAGGGGCAGAAATAGTTTCCCAGAGGATGTTTTTCCTGATCCGGAGAGTGCAAGGCAGAGAAGGCAAAGAGAAGTCCAGAGAGGCAGCGCAGAGCTTCAGAGGGAGTCTACAATTCTACTGGGGAACAATTGAGATCTAGTGTTTGGAGTCAGGGTGTGAGATTGGGAGGCCAGAGGGTCGAAGTTTCTAGCAAGCAGGAGATCAGGAGGAGGTGCAACGTAGTACCAACAGTAGTGACGAAGTGACTGCGTGCGCAGACACAAAGACTGCACAAGGAGCTCATCTCCAGTCAGATAAGTGTCGGATTTTCTCACTATCGTTTTGTCCAGTTTTATCTGTGTATCGGATTTCTAGTTTGGGAATCCAAAGACTTGTATTCAGAAACTACTGCATATTAATTAAAACCCTCAATTGTTGTATCGGTTTTCCCGCATTGGGTTTTTCTGGGGACATTGTCCAAAAACAACGGTGTATATGTGCGTGTTTATTTCCTTCTTTCTCAATACTTGTTTCCCCAGTATTTTTATGTTGTGAATGTTGCAGTAGTATTTATTTCAATGTTTATTGTGTAACACCATAAATAACTTGATTCAGAATTAACAAGTAGAACAAGTAACATCAGATTGCTGCAGTAGGGATTCTGATCTAGGAATTTTCACACCAGCATCTAAGATTCCATGGATTTTCCGATGTTGGCAGAGCTGGTAGCATGATGAATGAAAAGAGCACATCTAGGTGTTGTAACTCCTGAGATCCACCTTTATTTCGTGGATGAATCAAAGACTGAAGTTTGTTGCTCTGGGAGCACCGTTGAGGCTGAATGTATAAAGCAGCCAGCATGGCTTACTATAAAACCATTTGATTGAGGAAGCTCTTCAGACCATTTGATCACGTGTTGTAAAGCACCGTTGTATATTGCAAAGTGGGATTCACCTTTTAGAGAATCCTGTGTTTCACGACCTTTGGCATCAGGTACCACTTCATTTGGATATGGTATAGCGGGAAGCAATCAAGCTCCATCTTTTCAGGATGGATGTGCAGGTTACCGACATCCTCTCAAAGCCTCTTGGTAAGTTCGAGTTTATCTTCCTTCAAAGAGAGGCTGGGAGTTGTGGAAGGACCCTACTATGAGCTTGAGGGTATCAGTTGAACATTGAGCTTTGGGAGCTCCTGGAGGGCTGGGGTACTTCTTGATGCCATAGGGTGAGTGGCTCACCTTCCCCTATAGGTACGCTATGTACAGGGTGAGCGGTTCACCTTCCCCTGTGATACCCCATGATGATATATGACACTTAGGGTGAGTGGTTCACCTTCCCCTACGATTGATGATATATGCATAAGATGAGTGGTTCACCTTCTCCTATGGTTGCCCTAGCATACATCCTACCCATGTAGTCTGCGACTCATAGGAAATACCTCTCTTTTGGCCAATGAGTTGGGAAAAGAGGATAGGGACCAAAGCAGTACAAATGGACACATCGTGTACTGTCGTACTCCCTATGTCTATGATGCATGGTGTTGAACAACTTGATCTGGGATGAAGTCCGATTAGGGTTCTACCCCTGATTATGCGGGTTGACTTTTGTTAGTGGAGAGTGGCAAGGTCTTGTGATTCACTCTCAATCAATTATTATTCATTATCTCTATTAGTGTTCAACAGAGTTGAGAAGGGATGCAAAGATAGTTCATGATGGCAGGATGGCATGATAATGGATGGATTGGCAAGTGGAATTCTCCCTAGTTGAGAGGGAGTGTTAAAATTGGCAAATAGGGCCAAATTCCACTTTGAAAAGCTCATTTGAAGAAGATAATTGTGGCATTGAATTCCTATTTTTGAGAGGACCAAAATTGACCTAAAGATCGCTAAATTTGGACAAGGATAAATATGCTTTTGAATCAAGCCCACACATGTGCAATTTGTCAAGGTCGGCTTGTGGTTAATTAGACAAGTTGAACCCCTCTCCATCTCCTATAAAAGGAAGTGTCCTCCAACCTCATTTGATACATCCACAACACATATTTTCTTCTCTCTGAAATAGCCGCAGAAGGAAAGATGACTCCAGCAAAGGAGGAAGGGCAAGCTTGACACCTTTGCTGGGTTGTTTGATGGGTCGAGTTCTTGAGGTGGGAAGCCAAGGTTGTTAGGGGAAAGTCTGGGCTAGTTTGAGAATTGTTCAGGGCAGCGTTTATCCTATTTTACAAGTCGGGATCCTACAAGAAGGCAGCCGCAAGCTTGAGGGTTGTTTGGAAGATGTTTTAGCCTTTAGGGTTGTTGTGTGTAGGGTTTCTCTTGTGCAGGTGGGCCACAACATTGGGAGGTTGTTTCAGGCAGGCCACATGCCTAAAGGAGCTTGGATAAGGGTCAAAAGGGTATACCCAGGATAGGCCGCAGACTCTGTATTGGACAGCAGGAGGGTCTTGTGGCAAGCTTGAGGGTTGAAACAAGGCCAGATCAACCTTAGAGTGTGGACAGAGATACTAGAAGAGGAGTTGCAATCTTGAATGGAGGTTTGGATGTGAATAGAGGAGTTGTAATAGTGAGTCAATAAACCCTAACCAGGATACAGTCTATTGCTGAAGAAGTCTGAACTCAAGAGGGACTGCTTTGTTGATGGCATGACCATCGTTGACAATTGGATAGGGTACAATTTGTCCGTTGTTGACAGAGTGCCAAAATTGCAGTTTTGATTGGGCGATCTACTTGTCTAAGAGCATTGATATTGGATCTTCAAATTGGCAAGTCAGTCTTGACTTTGAATTATTGTACTCTCTATTTGTTGAACATTTGATATTAATAATAAGAAGAATTGATCAAGGGTTTTCCCCATCTTGGGGTTTTTCCCTGGCTTGAGCCATATTCTTATGTTCTCTTGTCATGGCTTGTCTTCTCCATTTATCATTTATGTTCTTTCTTCAGTTACTGTCAATGTGTTAATGATTCATGTGATTGCTAATGAAATGGAGTGATAAATGGGCTAATATGGAACATTGAAGTGGCTGTCATAAGAAAAGAACATGTTAACAAAAAATTAACACCAAGTCCAAGATGGAGACCCACCTGCAATCTTGTATAAGATCCAATGCGTCTCATCACCTTCTAGTACAACAATCCATAAGTGAAATTGAGTATAAGCTTGCTAATCAAGGGAAAAGGTGGACAATTCATAGTGGCATGCTCTTCCAAATGGGAATTAGGATGTACGAGTGTTACCTTGCTCGAAAAGAGAGGTCAATAAAGGACCCTATTAGGTGGTTTCAACCTCTAAGGGAGTGACAGGTCCATGGTATATCCATCAAATGGTAGGGATCATGGGAAAAAATGATGGAACGGAATGGGGGCAAGAGGGAAGGCTCCAACCCACATGCCATGGTACAAGGGTAGCTATGACGAGGGATGCCCACACATTGGGTGTATGGATGTACGAGGGATAAATTGTGGTACATGAGTTACCCCGTCATTTTTTTTACCACCCTTCTTTATATGCCTTTTGCTTTTTATTGATTTTTCTTTCTTTTACTGCTTGGCGCTCCAGGGGGTGAGAGCATGATTGTGTATGATGTAACAGTGATTACCCCCTTAAGGTTGGGAAGTTCATCACCCACCTAGGGTTGGGACAATAATGGGTTCCTTAATGATATAGGGGACACTCATAAGGGGCCCTAGGAACCAAGGTGATGGCCATAGAGATAGGGGGTAGAGCTCATGTTTGGCTTTTGCCCACACACTAAATTTTAATGTCCCAACCATCTTTTGCATTTTGTGGTACATTTTCTGTTGTAAGTGGTCAAATTATGCTTTTATTTTTCCTTTTAGCTGCATCAACCTCTGGGGCATCATTCCAGGCACGACTCAAAGTGTGGACAAGGGGAGGGGGAGGCTAACTCCTTGTGGACCCAATGGAAAAATGTGGACCTAGATGGCAAAAATGTGAAGTAAAATGAGCGGAGGGGAGTGAAATATTTGGTATCGGGAAGCGAGACTACGTCACCAAAATCAAGGTTTCTCTTGTAATGCCACTCCTAAAGCTAGTAGCCCATAAAGGAGATCCCACTGGACTAGGATACAAGTCTAACCACCAAGTTGAGGCGAGAGAACAAGAGTACAATCCAAGCCCATTCTTTCCGCTGAATCCCCCCACTAATCCATGTCGAAATGTGCCCAAGAAAATCAAGCAAACACCCAATTACATAATGAAAAGTCATAACTTTGGGGTTGAAAGGCCCACCTTCAAACATAGGATTATAACAGATGGCTGAGGGCACACAATGGCCGGCTCGGGTGTCGGAGAATGATGGCACATCGAGCTATCTTCTCACTGCAAGGGGCTGCTAGTTGTTGGTTGAAGACAAATCTAGGAGAAAATTTCTGCTATAGGGGTCACCCACTGGTGGTGGGTAACAGGCCACCTAGAGCCAACCCTGGCAGCAGACAAGTATAAGGAGTTATTAACCAGCTCTCTTTGATAGATCTCCATATCACTGTCATAAGTAGCATATATCTTTGTCAAGACATTGTCATAGAGACAAGCCATACATCATTGTCATATCACTGTCATAGGTAGCATATATCTCTGTTAAGACACTGTCATAGAGACAAGCCATACATCATTGTCATATCACTGTCGTATAGAGACATAGGCATACATCAATGTCATACATCACTAATATACATATGCATCATGTCACACATCACTGTCCAATCCTTAGGACATGTAACTCTGCCAAGTATCATAGTCATTCATCACTTTTATACATCAGAGGTGTGTGTCACTGTCATAAAGCATAATAAATTCTGTCATATATCACTGTCACACATCATAGGTAACACAGGTATATGTCACTATCATAAAGGTACTGCTACACACGTCACTGTCACTTCACTGTCATCATCATAAGACTCATTGACATCCACATGTATCACTGCCCCAAACATCATTGTCACAAATCACTATCATAAAAACTCTACCATACATCATAGACATAAGAGCACTACCATTTATCGCTGTCCCAATAATCTCCATCTTACATTACAGTCATAAGGACGCTGTCATATATTATTGTCTTAGGGACATTGCCTTACATCATAGTCCTTCACAAGGAACTGAACCAAGGGCTCTTCTTGCCAGCCCTCCAAACAGTATACAAGCTGCTCCTAATTCCATTCAAAATGATCCTTAAAACATCAATATGAAAGATGCCATACATACCTTACCTTATGATGTCAATTTTACCTTGTACAACTCGACCTGTGTACTAAAATTGTAGTCTCTGATTAGGGCATCTTGTAGTGCACACATCAGCTGCCGATACGGCCACAAACTCTTACAAATACTGTGCCGATCATCTTCCTTTGAGCCCTCATGTCTGTGCTCTTCAACAAGACATCTTGGCTGCTTGTTCAAGACAAAGTGACCTCAGATCTGCATCCAATTAGGGGTCGGTTCTATGCCCTTTTCTGAAGATACTCGGCCCTGGCTAGGGCATCAAAACAGTCCACATTAACCCTTAGATTCTGCCACAAAATCCCTCCTAGACCTACGTTGTTCCTTTTCATACAAAGTCATGCTCCTGTGCTGTCCTTTAAGTTACCTTGGCCCAAACCCAAACTCACTGTCCAGCAACACATCTAGGATTTGGTCCATCCTGAAACAATCACAGAGATATGTGACTTTGTTCACAGAGATTTAGCCCAAGACAATACACAGGATTCCATCATGGAATGCTCCTCCTTCGTTCTTCCAGCTCTATCCTCAACTCGGCCAAGAAAATACATAGAAACAGACCTATACTTCAATTTGGTTAGCCTCCTAAAGTCCTGCGGTCAGATCAGTCCATCTTCTTGATGATCTTGCCATTTGATGTGTGTTGAATGAACTCCAATGGAATCTTATTTATACTAATTGATGGAGGAGTCAAGAGGTTGCCTTTAAGCCATCATGAGTCATGACACTTGAATATATTTAAATGAATTTACCAATTACTTAGATGATTGCTTGCCCAAATAAGGTTGTCACACCAAGGAGTGCCAAGAACATATTAAAAATAATATTTTCCTTTAACCAATTTGAATTCTTCCTTGGGGAAAGGTGGGCTTCTTTTGGGGTAGTTGGGTTCCTATGGGGAAATTAATCTCATAGCTGCCCCAATGTTCAACACGAAGAAGTACAGAAGTGCAATATTGGAGATCCAAATATGTCAAGGAGTTCGAGGAGTGATCCAGGGCCTAATCTACTAGATCAAAGCCAAGGCATATTACCTGTTGTGAAAAATTTTGAATCTAAACATACAAAAATCCTACTGCAATTATCTGATTTGTATTACCTACTTGTTTTCTTCATTTAACAAGTTATTTACGGAATTATTCGGTAAATTCTAATACAAATACATTGCAGCCTACACCAATATACAGATCAAGAATTGAAAAATAAATGAAGCAATCACACAAAGGACACACTTATATTGGACAACTGTCCCCGGAAAACCCAATGCTGGAAAACCGGTGCAGCAGATCTGAGGGTTTGTATTATTAAGTAGCAGTATTATGAGTACAACTAGGGTGCCAAATCCGGCTTACCCAACAGAGAAAATCCTCGGCAGACAGATAAAATAGTGAGTTTTCCCTCACACTACAAGTCCTGGTTGATCCAAGATCGAACTAGAGAAACCCCAACTCCCTCTGCGCAATAGATGCGTAGGCCTGCGTGGGGATGGCTGAAGTTTGTGTCACCTACTTTCTTGCACTGATCTGCCTCTCAGAAAATCAAGTTTCAGCCCTCCCGGCTCAAACCCCAATCTCCAGCTAAATCTCAGACTGTCTCTCGAAAGCTCTGCGCTGCCCCTACGTGAGCCCTGCGTGGGCCTACGTCACCTCTCCTAGTGGTTGCGTTGCTTCCTCTGCTATCTCTGTTACCCTTGCTCTGCTATGTATACTTGGTCCTCCGACCAATAACTGCTTTTGCCCCTTGCCGCAACTGAATCACTTAGATCTTATCTTCGTCTGAGCACTGCTCCGTCAGAATAATTCGATCTCTAGATTCATCCACTGTGTGTGTTCTCCAGCTAACCCTCAAGCCTTCCTTTATACTTTTCCCGTTGAGAAATCAACGGTCGTGATCTAATCCTTAATCAACGGCTAGGATTAAATTAGACTTGATCCTCATCACTTAGAAGCTTCTCACCCACATGTTAAATTAATTCACTTTAATTATTTTAATTCCCTAAGTTTTAACGTAGGCTCCATTAAAAATAATTAATTATTTGAATAACTTTCACTCTGGGTGGAAATTCTTCAAACGATTTCTAGGTCTTGAAGATCTCATGTGTTCTAGCCCCTCCACAAAATTTCAGAGCTAGAGCACATCCGATGCTACCCAAAAATCAACACTCCCTCTTAGCGAGGAATGTGCTCTAGCAATACTACTGCACCAGAAGCATCACCCTGATCCATGGTATTGGTCCTCTGTGTTGTTGATGCTCGGCCTGTTTCCCCTCATCCACTGCGCTGCTGCAATCTGTACTGTTGCCCATGACTTTGCCACTCTCATTGCTACATTTGTACTGCAACTCCCTCTCAAAATGTTGCATCATGCTACCCATAGCACTACCACTGCTAATTGTTGCACTGCAACTCAGTTTCCGAGAGTTTAAGCCACTGAAAGAAATCCCAAAAACTGACATACTAGTCAATTTGGATGCATCTCGATGCTGAAGCTTCCTCTGTTGCTAATCTACGTTGACCCTCTGATGCTATTGCGTTGTTGTTGCTCTGCATTGCGTAAGAACTGTTGTGCACTGCGTTGTGTTACTATGTTGTTGTTGCCTCTGCTCTACGCTGCTTCAGACTTAAGCACTATAGCTCCGCCACTGTTGATCCATCATCCCTTGCACCAACTGACGCCTGTCATTCTGCTACTGTCATTAAGGGCTCCCATAGCCGTATGTGATCCAAGAGTTTGGGCACCTCAAGTATCTTGCCCCATCGAACTGTAGTTTATCTACAGCTCCATATTGCCCCACTTCTTAGGTGTATGAGCACTCATGGCGCATTCATCATCATCATCCTCATCAGCATGAGCTGGAGCAGCCTTCGAGTCAGATTCTTCCTTCCCCTTCTTCTTCAGAGGGCACTACGTGGTCAAATGTCCCAATTCCCCACATCTAATGCATCTGACTTTCGAGAAGTCCTTTTTCCTTCTTCTTCCTTCTCCAAACGATTTTTGGGTCTTGGATATCTCATGTGTTCTAGCCCCTAAACAAAATTTTGTAGCTAAAGCACATTTGATGCTACCCAAAATTCAACATCTATAATTGTCTCAACTGGACCATTATCCTAGCATAGGAGCCCAAGAATATGTTTGTGTCATTTTGATTAATATTCGTTATGTGTAATTTTGCTTACACATATTATGTTAAGAACATAGATATGCTTTCGTAGTAGTTTTGTAATCTGCCAAGTTAATGATGTTGGAAATACTGAGAGGGGGGGTGAATTAGTATTTCTTTTCATTTGTTATTTTTAGCAGTTAGATTCTTCACAATTAAAATCAGAGAAATGTATGATAATAATTTTATTAAGAATCAAGAAGAACTTCAATCCTTTTTCAAATAATTGAATACAATAATAATGTGAGGGCACCAACCCTTCAATGCTTCAGGCACCAACCTGTTGCCAAGCACCAACTTGGACTTTGGTGAGGCTCTGACCTCTAGGGCTTCGACCCTATTCTTTCCAAGGCTCCAACCTTGCGTTTAGGGGCACCAACCCCTAGGATACCAATCATTTTATCTTTTTTTAATAAAGAATGAGAATAGTACTTACTTGAATGTCCTTGACATATTCTTCACTGTAAAATCAGCTCCAAAATGGCTTATTTTGACTTCACTGTTCAATCACTTTGCTGTATTGTGTTGAATTCAATTCAAGATCACTTTGCTTCACTGTGTTATCTTTATTACTGGGCTTCACTTTATCAATCCCACTATCCAAGGGAGAGTTCTTTACTGTCCAAAGGAGGGCTCTACAAGACCACTGTGCCACTGTACAAATGATACTACAAAGATCTGAGTTCTGTTGATAAGGTATTCTTGCTCAGAATGCCCTTGCCATTTTTCTATGCTTTTCCATTCTTTCTATAATTCCCTTTTTAGGTCCTAGTCATAGGAATGTATTTAATTGATTTTTAGACCTTTACTCTGATTTAAAATTGTTGTTATGATTTTTAGACCGTTACTCTGATTTAAAATTGTTGTTATGCTGATTTAAATCATTGTTATGTTGATTCAAACTGTTATTATGCGAATCCATAGATTCAATTCACGATTACAGTGATTTAATCTGTTATGCCAATTTAACTTCATGTTACATTGATTCAAATTGTTGTTACACTGATATGTGGTACTTAAGTCACACAAAGTGGAGAGAAGAGCATGCATAGCACATAATAATATATATTAAATATGTTTCAATGTTGCTGAAATCAAGATGGGTCTAGAAAATGAGAAAACTGCAAAATTGGAGAAAAAATGGGTAAAAATTAGCAAACATTGGCAAAATTTAAAAAAAAACAAAACAAACAAACAAAAATATTTAAAAAAAAATATTCATTTTTTTCAATTTTTTTAGTATCTAAAGTATCCACAACACCAAATAAATGCATTGCTACATAAATATGAAAAGAAAAATAATATATATAATGTATAACATGTCTAGTGCTATATCACACATCAACAATGAATCATGTCTTGAATCCTGAGTCCTGACTCGGCCTCAAAATATTAACAGAAATTATAATAAATGTTTCTCATCATCATCTACAATGAAATTAGAAACATAAACTACTAACTAGTGATTTCCTCTACCCCTTTTATGAGAAAAGGTAATGCCTTTTCCTCTAGAGGAAGAAGGCCCTGTAGTTGGCATTGGACTTTGACATCCTCTAGAAGTAGGAGCTACACTGATGCCCTCTGGAAGAAGTAAGAAGTATACTTTGACATTGTTAAAATTGACAACTAGGGCCAAATCCCACTTTGGACAACTCCTTTAGGGAAGATAATGATAGCATTGAATTACTCTTTTCGGGAGGACTAAAATCAACTTAAAGATCGTCAAATTTGGATAAGGAAAAGTGGGCTTTTAAATTTATGTTCTCTCAAGCAAATTATCAAGGTTGGCTTCACACTTATGTCGGCTCGTCAAGCCCAATGGTCACGTCCCTTGATCTCCACTGACTTGTATATATTGAGGTGCCTTCTCCCTAATTTTACATGCATCAAATTGCTTGGAGATATGTCTGAGGCAGCCAAGTACTTGAAGAAGGTTGAAGGAGGGTTTATTTCTGTGTTAGCTTCTGCGTTAGGGCCGAGACTCTCCAAGAAGGTCATTTGAAGGTTTGGGCAAGTTTTGTGTGGGAAAACTTATCCTTGCAGGTCTGAGTTCTGGAATAGAATGGCAGGCCGAATTGATATAATTATTTTTGGGCTCATCTATTGTTAACATAAGGGAGAAAACCTCTCCTTGTGAGGCCGCATTTCTGATTCATTATCTCAGGTAGGGCCATCGTTTGTATACCCTATTGGAAGGAAGCCGATGTTGATTTTTGTAGCATCGGATGTGCTCTACCTTCGAGATTTTGCAGAGAGGCTAAGACACATGCATTCTCCAAGACCCAGAAATTGTTTGGGGAAATTCCACTCGGAAGTGACTTAATTAAAATAATTAATCAGCTTTTTAATATTTCCTAAGTCTAAACTTAGGAAATATGATTAATTAAAGGGTATTAATTAAGTCGGGTGCGAATCTTCTAGATAAAGGCATAAATCGAGTCCAAGATAATCTGAGCCATCGATTAAGATCAAATCCTGGTCGTTTATATGTCAATGAGAGATTATAAGAAGGAACTCGATGGGCACTTGGAGAACACACATGAGATTTGCAGAGATTGATTTTACTGGGAGATCGAATTCTCAGAGTAGCAGCGAATTCTCAGAGTAGCAGCGTTGAGTTTCCAGAGAGAGATCCAGTGATTTCGTTGTAGTGAGGGGCAGAGATAGTAGACCGGAGGAAGGTTTCCAGATTCGGGGAGTGCAAGGTAGAGAAGACATCAAGAGTCACAAAGACGCTACACAGAGCTTTAGAGGGAGTCTACTATTTTGCTGGGAGACAGTCGAGATATAGTGCCAAAATTTGGAGTGTGAGTCCGAAAGGCTAAGGAGTCAAGTTTCCAGTCAGTAAAAGATCAGAAGGAGGAGGTGACGCAGTTCCTAGAGCTGTGATGCAGTTGCGCAGCGACAGTGCAGGGCAGCTCATCCCGAGCCCAAATCAATGTCGAATCGCCAATGATAGTGTGAGATTTTCTCACTAACTCTTTTGTTAGTATTTCTCGGCATCAGATAGCTAGTTTGGGCATCCAACGATTTGTACTCATATTACTACTGCATAATAATAAAACCCTCGGTTGTTGCGCCGGTTTTCCCAAGTTGGGTTTTTTCGAGGATGATTGTCCAAAAATAACGGAGTAATTTTGTATGTTTCTATTTTTCCTACGTTGTACTTTTTGCAGTATTTTTTGTTGTGTAGGTTGTAGTGTATTTGATTTCGATATTTACTGTGTAACACCGTAAATAATTTGTTCAGTAATTAACAAATAGGAGAAATGTAATCAGTTACTGCAATAGGATTTCGAGTAATGGAATTTTCACATCCGAGAGGCTTAAAATGATGACAGACCAGCCCTAAGGTTAGTTCCATGCAAGCCGTAGTGATGAGGAGGTGTCTTGGTATTGTCAGAAGGGATAACAGAGATCTATGGCAAGCCGCAATCATGAAGAGATGTCTTGGTGCAGTGAGAAGGGATAACATAAATCTATGATCAACCCTTATCAACAGCATATCTCTAGTTTATGCTAAATTGCAGTATTGAGTGAACAAAGGGCTGTAGTATTATATCCTCAATTTGGCAAGTCATAATTGACTTCGATCCATTGTATTCCATCTCTCTCTCTCTCTGCTGAATTTTGATATTTGATAGTAAAAGGAATTGAGAAAGATTTTTCAACTTTTCCCCATCTTGGGGTTTTTCCCTGTCTTGAGCCAATTTTTGTGTTCTCTTGTCTTGGCTTGTCTTCTATGTTCTTTTGCTAATGGATTATTGAAATTAATAAATGGGTTAATGATCTAATGATGTATCTAACCTAAGAAAACATGTTATCTAAATTTAACATGGTATTAAAGGTAGGTGAGAACAAGCCCAAGACTGGAGTAAAAGAGAGAAGAATCTCCAAGGTGAGTTTGTTGAAAATTTTCCATGATTTCTTCTGAGATCAAACACTATATGATTGTTGTTATGCAAGGCTGAGTTTGTATCTTTGAAATGTTGCTCTCATAATGGAAACTAACTGAAGGTGCTAGTGGTTCGATTTACTCTTTGGAGGGGCAGCTCATCAAGACTACAACCATATTTCACTATTGGGCGAGTTTTCCTTTCTTTCTAAGTTGCGTAACAATTGAAGGCTTGAGTGTGTGGATTGTGGAGGTGAAGCATTGTTATAGGCAGGACATATTACATAGGTTGGGTATGAAATTGATGGACGAAGATCATTCTTGTATACTTCAATGCTGATGTAGCTTCACTGTTGGAAGTTTGTTTCGGTCCTTGAACAAAATAACTTCTATTTTCTTAGCCCTATGGAGAAGAGGTTCATCACATATAGAACTTGGTTTTGGATTCGCTGAAGGCTTTTTACAAATCTATTTCAGCTCTAAATCAAAATTCTTAGCCCTCTCTAGGACATCAAATTTTTGTGTCTTCTCAGTAAGGGTCTTCTCATCAATCATCTCTTGAAAGGAACCAAATTTATTTCCTAAATTCTGAATTGTGTATGTGTTACGGCCTAAGTCACCTAACACGGGGACACGGGACACGATGGATACGCAGATTCGAGTGTCGGACACGGGCACCATGACCCCCTAGAACAGGACACATTCGGACACGTTATATATATATATATATATATATATATATATATATATATATATATATATTAAAAATTAGATATTTCTTACACAAATTCATTGATTCAAACATAGATCTTCATCTACATGTAAGTTTTACATAGATACATCATACAATCATACAAAGAAATAGACATATTCATCATTGATCCAATAGGAGAAAGACAAGATACTGTAGTTTTCTCATTAAGTCATCAAAATCAAAATGTGTTACATAGGTAGTACAATGCTAATGGCAAATAGAAATAGCAAATTCAAAACAACTACAAGTCTACAAGACTACAAGCCTCAAGGCAGTGCCGCATTCGGTAGCTCATGAGTCATGACTCATGAATCATCAATCCTCATCATCATAATCAGCATCATTGTCCTCATCATGATCATCGTGCTCACCACTGCTCTCCTCTGTTGCATCCTCCTCCTTTGTATCCAATGTCATCTCTGCATCTGCTGGTGTGGAGGATGACCCCTCTACTGTATCACCATCATCAAATGTGACAGGCTCTAGCACTGGCTCATTGAGATCCAAGTTGGCCAATGCCAACTCAACACTATTGTCCAGACCCATATCATCAGGTAAGACATCTCACATCTTTGTCTTTCCCTTCAACCAATCTTCCCTCTTCCTGTAAATAAGAGGAAGGTTGGTGTGCGCATACACCATTGTCTCTACCCTGGACTGCTCAAGCCTGCTCTTCTTCACACTATACAAATTCCCATATGTGCTCCAATTCCTCTCGCAACAAGAGAATGAAGTCACCTAAGAGAGGAGCATCATGGCTAACTGTTGTAGAGGAGGGCTTGTTGCCCAATGAGTTGCCCACCAAGAATAGGGCTTCTTAGCCCCCCTGTCTCTAATCACATCATAGCTTGCAAATCGCCCAGTGCCAGTGGAAAACTCTGTGAAGGCATCCTCCACCTCATCAAGGGATGCCCTGTCCTGAAAATCCTCCTGAATGCATCTTTCCTCCCCTGTGAGATTTCACCATCCATGTGAGAAGGGAATCTGCGGGAATGTCCACCATTCAGCCATTCATGGCTATAGTATTTTGGGTTGAAGGAGTGAGAAAAACAATGTAAATGTGTGCAATTCTTGTCTCATCTGTTGACAAGAATATCCTATATGCTGGTGAATAAGGCCTCTAGTGATGTCTCATACTCGAGGCATTGACTATGTAAAATAATGTTCCTCACAGACTCAATCATGGAATCCCATCCCTCATAAACCTCTCCTAGGATGGGTTGGTCTGTATCTGCAAATCGAAGCAAGGAAATGATAAGGTCCATGATTTGAATAAGTAGATCTACCCTCTCCCGCCAGGCATCATCCAACATTGTGTCCTTCACTCTTTTTGAGGTTGCTTGATATGTCTTTCTCCAAAAAGGCCAAAACTCTGAAATAACCATGGCCCCAAGAGCGGTCTTGACCTCCCTCAACCTCTTCAACATGATGAATGAAGAGGCAAACCGTGTATCCACAATCTTCAACAATGATAGATTGGTGTACTCCTTGTAGATAGTAAGGGCATTTGTATGGTTTTGTGCAAAGTTGCAGATATGTCATGCATCCTCAATAATGCTTCCAATCCAAAGCACATCAGAGGCAATAGATTTAAGTGCTAAGTTCAATGAATGGACAATGCAAGGTGTCCAAAATATTTGTGGATATTTAGCTTCCATAATCATGCCAATAGCCTTTCAAACAGGTGCATTATCTGTAATTGTTTGCACACAAGAATCGACACCTACATCTTCATTAACTTTAATAAATAACTCACCTATATATTGTGCATCCTTGTATTGTTCAAGTGCATCCACTGATTTCAAGAAAACTGGACCATTCAAGGAAGGCACACCATGAAGTTGATGAGTGGGTGCCATGCCGGATCTGTTCATCCATCAAAAACTATGCTAACTCCAGATGTTGGCCATTCTGATTTAATAGGCTCAAGCATTTTGTCCACCTCTTTCTTTGCCTTCGTCAACAATGTGGTTCTAAGTTTCTCTGACCCAGGAAGCACATACCCTGATGGAGTTGTTTGAGTTAGAGCTCGGCACATCTTAATAAATAGAGTTGAGCTTGCAAGATTGAAGGATATGAAGTTCTGATAGAAAAAAAAATGCAATGGTGAGATCAAACTCTTCCCGCTTCTCTTTCTAGAAAATCTTGTCCATTGGACCAAGTGCAGTTGCCTTTCTTTTTGTTGCTTTTCCCCTACTAGAACTCTCAAATGGGAACTTGTTGTTGTCTTTCCTCGAGAATGGAAGGGGTTCATCATTCTTGTTTTGTTTTGTTTTGTTTTTGATGCCACATTTGCCGCGCCAACAAATGACTCTCTGTCCATTTCCTTCCTCTTTGCTAAAGGCACCTATGTACAAGCTGCAATTCCACAACTTGGCAAAGGCAACAAATGAACTTTCACATGGTAATATGTGCTCATGAAATGGCTGTGGCAAAAGCTGCATTTCCAAGCAGCATTGGCTCCTCCCTTTGCCTTGCTGCCTGGCCCTGGCTCTCCTGTCACATATTTCCACAATGGATATTTGGGGTCTTGAGTTTGGTTTCCCTGAACATTTGAAGCTGTTGTTGCAACCCCACTTCCAATAGATGGAATACTTGCAGACCCTGATGAAATAGGGACAGGAGGGGCATCTCCAATGGGGACATCCTTCCCCTTTCTTTGCCCCTTCTTTGCTGCCCTTGATTGATTCATTAATGCTGTAAAAAATAGACAAAAATGCACAAATTTGTAAAACATATGCACATGCAAACTAAGTGCAAAAAAATAGAGAGACAATGCACTTATCGGTTGCTTGAGTCTCCTTGAAATCGCTCCTTGCTGCTCCTTGCTCAACTCACACACAAACACAAAGTGAGAAAACTAAAGAGAAATGGGATATTTTATAAGGTTGTACACTTTTCCATGCTAAACGAGTTCGGCCAATCGGGATTCGATCGTGTCCGTACAACACACAATGTACGGAAACGATCGAGACACGTCGTGTCTTGTACGAACACGATTAGATTCGGTCAAGTGGACAAGAAACCATACGAATCGTGTCTGATTCGACCGATTCGGGACACGTGGAGGGTGGAGGACGAATCTGGTTTCATATGACACGGCCTATCCTTGAAGTTCCATAACAGGTCTCCTTCTCTGCAGCTCTTGTTCTCGTGAGGTATAACCTCATTACTATTTTTCTGCTCAAATAGCATTAAAGATGTACCTCTCCTGTGGTGTAAGCATATCACTAAGGGCTACTAATCTGAAGCAAGTAGCTCAAAGTTTCTCTGCAGCTAAGGTTCTTTCGTTGGAAGAGTTAGTAACCCTATTAGGGCCTAATCTGATCTCTGCAATTGAGGAACATTCTCTTCTCAATATTCAGAAGGAGATAATCTTGTGCATATTGCAAAACATTATTATCAGTTCAGATCCATGGAATCAAGCATCATCAAAAGACCTAAAATTATTGAAGGGAGTCAACACCAAATGTTGCTCAAGGATCTATTAAGGGTATTAATTAATGGTCATATTTTGGTAAGGGTTCTCATGCTTCTTACTTAATAGGTGTATAGAATTGTCAAGCTTCCAAATTTTTGTGGCTCTAAATGTCCTTTTACTTAACCACATAGTCGAGCTACAGATCTGGTTTCAAAACTATTGTATGTCTGATGGAGGGTTTCATATCCAAAAAGATCCTTGTAGTAAGGCTAAATCAGACTCTGATTCATGAAGCCTAATTCTTCTATGAAGTTAACAATTATGGAGATCGAGGCTCAGCTTGCAAGATTTTAAAGCTTGCTGACCGAAATCTAAGTAAGATCTGTGGATTGACCCAAGGCTCGCGTACTCCAAATTGAAGAAGTAATTCTACCACTGAGTAGTAAATTGATCATATTAAAATGGAAAAAAGACTTGATGACTCATGTTCACTAATTATGATGATGCCTTGATTACCGTGGACCTACGGGTCTATAGCAAAAAAAGGACAGGTTACAGATGGCTCAGTGATTATGTTTGACAAGGTCACTGTCTCTATATTTAGAGGGAATTTGTGAAAAATTTTGAATCTTCTAGACAGAAATCCTACTGCAGAAAATATGATTTACTTCTCCTACTTGTTTATTTAACTTTACAATTTATTTTCTGAATTATTCATGAAGACATCGAAGTAAATACACTACAGCCTACACAATTATACAGATCAAGTGTTGAAGAATAAGCAATCATGCACACAAAGGACATAGAATTTTTCGGACAAATGTCCCCGAAAAAATCCAATGCGAGAAAACCGGTGCAACAACTCTTGAGGGTTTTTCTTATTATGCATATTTCTGAATACAAACTAGGTTTCCAATGCGGCTCACCCAACAGAGAATTTCCTCGGCAGAAGTACCTCTATCCGGAGAAAGATATTATGGTTGATCTAGCGTCAGAATAAAGAATCCCACAGGTGCCTATGCAGTCCCCAGCAAGCTCTGCGCTGAGACTGCATCACCCTTCCTAGTGGATGCGTCACCCCTCTGTTATATGTTGAATCTGAGCTCAATCCGCCCCATGGAAACCCCAACGTTGCAGCCTCTGGCTCTGCGTCACCTCCTCTTGGACTGCGTCACCCCTCTGGGCCTGTGTCAGCCTCTGCGTCAGCTCTGTGTGAGCCCAGCTGGGCCTGCATCACCCTCTCAAGGGTTGCTCAGTCTCTCCTGGGTAGATCTGCTTCTCAGCAACTATATTCTCGGCCTTGGATTCGAAATCTCATTGCCGAAGTGCCCCTCACTGCACTACAAGCTCACTTCGAAATTCTCAGCAAAAACTGCGCCCCAGAATTTCGACTTAGCACAAGTGTTGCCACTCTAATATGTGTCTTCTTCAACTGACCCTAAGCCTTCCTTTAATACTTTTCCAGTTGACGAATCAACGACCGTGATCCAATCTCTAATCGACTGCTAAGATTAGAAAAGACTTGTTCCTCGTCACTTAGAAGTTAGAACATTCTCACCCACACGTTAAATTAATTCACTTTAATTATTTAGTTTCCCTAAGTTAGACTTAGGGTTTCCATTAAAAAAATTAATTATTTGAATATCTTGAGCTCCGGGTGGAATTTCTCCAAACGATTTATGGGTCTTGGAGATCTTATGTGTTATAGCCCCTCCACAAAGTTTTCGAGCTAGAGCACATCCGATGCTACCCAAAAATCAACAAAATTATGTCTAATTTGTGACCCTCTCTGGGAGTTGACTTTTAAAGTCAAAACAAAAAGACCTAGCCTGAAAGGTCAGATGAGATGAAGAAGCAGTTGATCTGCATATGTATACTTGGCAGGATCATTGTTGTTCTTACATCCTATCATGAACCTCATATGTTGGATAATTGCTCATTGAAATATTTATGTGATTTTTTTATTTGTTGGAATCTAAGACTTCATGAATATTTTAATACTAGTTCAATTGACAGTTTTATATCTCTTGATTCGGTTACACTTGAATCACCGTTGAGGCTGAATGTTATGGGCAACAAGTTTAACTTATGAAGACAAGAATCTCATCCATGAGCCATTTGGATATAATACATTGGAGAGCATCCAAGCTTTATCATTTGAGCAGATTTTTGACATCCTTTCATAGCCTCTTGGAAAGAAGCTGACAGTATGAGCACGTCTAAGTACTGTACCTCTTAAGGTCCACCTTTATGGATCTCATGATGAGTAGGCTGCCAAATGGACACTGTGCACTTTGGTGTAAGACAAGTTGAGGCGTGTGGTCTCCCTGAGTAAGGGGGAGCAAGTACAGTTAAATATTTCCTTCATCAAGATATGCAAGAAGCAGAGGATTGCTAATGTAAGACCTAGAATTTAAAGATTGATTATTTCAAGCAATATTAAAACTCTAAAACAGTTTATGAAACCCAAATTAGGAATTTAACAAGTACAACCAGTATATATATATTGCAGAAAAGAAAATCCGAGGACAATACTGGTTGTACTTGTTAAAGTCCTACTTTGGGTTTCATAAACTGTTTTAGAGTTTTAATATCGCTTGATATATATATATATATAGAATTTGTCAATTTAACTCTTGAATACTAACTTGAAGTTCGGTGGTTGAAGATGTCTCTGCTCTGTCATAGATCTCGTTCCTGGTATCACCTACAATTACAATCAGAATGTGAATATTAGCATACATACGGGACATCCATCTGATAGCTATGCATGAACCGCATGTGTTGCACTATTATGCCTAATGGCTAATTTAAAAAAAAAAAAAACGAGTTTAAGTTTAAATTGATGAAATGATTATTGAAATAAATTCCTAAACTCACCAGAATATAATAAATATACCGAATTGGACATTGATATGTGTACCACCCTTATATATATATATATATATATATATATATATATATATATATATATATATATATATATATAAGAAACCGGATTCGTCCCCCAGGGACTCCGAATCCCGAATTCGGCGAATCCGATACGATTCGACCGGATTCGTACCCGATTCACGGAATACGGTCGTATCCATACAGGGTACAGTGAATCCCGACCGTACCCTATACGGATACGGCCGTATCCCGTGAATCGAGTACAGCTGGATACACTTATGAGTATTTTTGTGGGTCCTTTAGGGTTCCTTGTATCACTTACTGTTCTCTTTGTATTTGCACCTAATTCAGTGGATCTAAGAGTTGGTTCCACAAGCATTGCAGAATCAAAAAAGAATGAGGGAAATCAGGCAACTTTTCTGTTTGGTTTTATGAATTTTTTCTTAGCATCTTTTGCTGGTTGGCTTTGTGGCCTCCTCTTCAGCCGTGCTCACAAGGCTGTTAGGTCATTCTGGTTGGGTACTGACCAACTTCAGTGGAATTTGTCTGTCATTGGTTCTGGAAAACTAACTCATACTTTATTCTACTCAAATTTTGTGATGCCCGTCTTCACATCGTTACTTTAGATCAAACCTATGGCTGATATCTTCATCTTACAATACAACGGGCATCAAAGGTTCAGTAGTGAGCATGATGATCGAGATGAGGACAGTGATGCTGATTATGATGATGATGATTGATGACTCATTGACTCTGACTCGTTGAGGCTTCAGGCTTGTAGTCTTGTAGACTGTAGTTTTTTTGTATTTTCTATTTCTATTTGCCATTGGCAGTGTACTTATGTAACACATTTTGATTCTGATGAGTCATGACTTAATGAGAAAACTATAGTTTCTTACTATCTTGTCTTTCTGAGTAAATTTGACAATTGTATGATGTATCAATGTATCATGTATGAGTATCTAAGATCTTAAATCTATGTTTGAATCAATGAATTTGTATGAATTTGTGTAAAAAATATCTAATTTTTAATATATTAATATATATATTTTTTAATAAAATAATATATAACGTATCGTATCCCAAACGTGTCCTGTTCCGGGTGTCACCATACCCGAATCCGATTCTCGAATCCCCATATCCCCGTATCAGGTGACTTATATATATATATATATATATATATATTCTCTTCTTATAAAGATAATGAAATATTTAAATTAAAATTTAATTAATTTATATTTAAATACATGAATAAAACAATTTAATCAAATTAGAAACTTAATAAAATACTATAAAGACTTGAAAGTTAAAGGATAAGCTATTCCAATGACTCATTTAAATTAAAATTAGAACCGCCTCGATCCAAAAGGGAAGAAGGTCTGAGAAAGTAGATGGAGGATGACAGCAAAGAGGAATGGAAGCAGTGGAAGGAGGAGGAGGACAGCAAGGAGGTTGAAAGACATTGGGAGTAAAGATATAAGGGGGTGAAGAAGGCCAAAAGGAGGGGGGAAATTTTTCGGGAGATTTAGGATAACAGTAGGAAATTCTACAGTGACACTAATTCTGAGCTCAATTATTCTTGAATTTTTGGGCATGGGGGCCAGTGTACCTCGAATCTGAAGTACTTTGGAGTTGAGTACTGAAGTTGTGCTCAGTTTGGCTAGGTGGTTTTGGTCGTTTGGTAACGGGAGCGTGAATGAGAGCTAAGGCAGAGCACATACATCTTCAACCACCAAACTTCAGGTTAGTTTTCAAGAGTTAAATTGACAAATTATATATATATATATATGTGTGTGTGTGTGTGTGTGTGTTGATTTTTGTAACATCAGAAAGTGTTCTAAGTCTCAAAAGTTGTGAGGAGGCTTGGACATCAGTATTCCAAACAACCCAGAAACTGATTGTGGAAATTCCACTCGATTCATGTCTTATTAAAATAATTAATTATTTTAATGGAGACCCTAAGTCTAAACTTAGGGAAATTAAATAATTAATGGGTATTAATAAGACGAGTGTGAATCTTCTAGAGAACGAAGATCAAGTCAATTTTTAATCTTAGCCATTGATTAGACTTCTAATCTAGGTCGTTGATTCATCAACGAGAAGATTATAAAAGAAGGTTGAGGGTCATTTGGAAAGCAAGTCGGGCATACACTCAGTACCTAAAGGAGATCGATTTTGAAGGAATAGAATTCGATTTCAGAGGGAGAGTTGCAGAGGTAGAAGGAGAAGAGGGAGTCAACAGTGACTGAGCACGAGGACAGAGGGACGCAGAGGGCCACAGAAGGTAGCGCAGTGAACCCACGCAGAGCCCACACTGAGTGACGCAGTGCAGTGTAGGGACTGCACAAAGAAGCATGCAGATAGACGCAGAGGGATTCAGAGGCTCTTTCGAGTGTTAGAAAATTTTCGGAAGGGTTCAGGAATTTTGTCTCAAGTGTTTTCTATATATATATGCCAATGTATTCCTTGTAAAGATTCATTTTCTTAAGAATAATAATAAAACCCTCATCTGCTGCATCGGTTTTCCCACATTGGGTTTTTCTGGGGACAGTTGTCCAAAAATAAGTGTGTGCATGTGATTGTTTCTTATGCTTGTGTTCCTTATTGTTCCTTTCTCTGCATATGTAATTGTGAATGTTGCAGTAGTATTTATTTCGAAATTTACTGATAGATTTATGTAAATAACTTATCGGAGTAATAAGTAGGAGAAATAAATCTATCACTCCAACTGTATATTTTTAGATTGAAATTTTCACATGGTATTAGAGCCAGAGATGAGTAACAGGAACAGAGAACCAGCAAGTGAAGGGAAATCTGACATTGTTGCAGCAACTCGGGAGGGTTCACACAGTTCTCCAGAAAGGAAGAGAAGCATGGTAGAACAGATGGATCACGATGTTTCTGTTCTGGCATCGAGACTGGAAGAAGAGTTTGCTTATGTTAAAGTCTGTTACATTGACAGTGGGGCTTCTGCTCATATGACAGGAGTGCGGGAATGTTTCTCCAACTACCGAGAAGAGCAAATGAAATTTAAAATTACCATGGGTAATATAGCAAAATGTACCCCTATTGGAAGAGGTGCCATAGTATTTCAAACAGAGGCTGGAAATAAGCTTCGGGACACTAATGTGCTGCATGTGCGTAGGTTGGGGATGAACTTACTCTCAGTGTCTCAACTTCAAAACAAAGGTTACAATGTTCACTTCATTGGCAATAGAGTTTACGTCAAACACCGAAGTTTTGTATTTTCTATTTCTATTTGCCAATGGCATTGTACTACCCATGTAACACATTTTGATTTTGATGACTTAATGAGAAAACTACAATATCTTGTCTTTCTCCTATTGGATCATTGATGAATATGTCACAATTGTATTTGTATGCATAATGTTACTTTGTATGATTGTATCTTTGTAAAACTTACATCTAGATGAAGATCTATGTTTGAATCAATGAATTGGTATGAATTTGTGTAAGAAATATCTAATTTTTAATATATATATATATAACGTGCCCAGACGTGTCCTATTCCGAGGGGTCACTGTGCCAGTGTCCGACACTCGAATCCTTGTGTCCTTTGTGTCCAGTGTCCCCGTGTCAGGTGACTTAGGTGTTGCCACTATGTGTGTGTTCTGCAACTGACTCCAAGCCTTCCTTTAATACTTTTCTCGTTGAACATTCAACGGTCGTGATCTAATCTCTAATTGACGGCTAAGATTAGAAAAGACTTGATCCACGTCACTTAGAACATTCTCACCCACATGTCTAAATTAATTCACTTTAATTATTTAATATCCTTAAATTAGGCTTAGGGTCTCCATTAAAATAATTAATATTTTGAATAACTTAGGTTCCAGGTGGAATTTCTCCAAACGATTTTTAGTTCTTGGAGATCTCATGTGTTCTAGCCCCTCCACAAAGTTTCAGAGCTAAAGCACATCCGATGCTACCCAAAATCTCAACAAGTTAGACATGGTTTTAGAAGATAGTAAGCTTCTTTCCTTATATAGTCTCCTTTGATGACCCTTATTCAACTTCTTCAGATTTCTTTTTTCTCTTTTCAATAGATCTCCAAGTTTCCTTTTTCTTTCTTTTTCACCTTAGCTCTGATACCATTTGGAAAATTAGAAAGGCAGAAATATTTTCTTTATCTTGATAATTACTTGTGATATTCTTATGATCTTATTAACTTTCTTGTATTCTTCTTTTATCTTAGTTCATCAAGCAATTACCAAAACCATAGCACAAAAATCAAAGACACCAGATGTAGGTGGACAGCCAGGGCAAAACCCCAATCTAGGGGAAAACCCAGTCAACAGCTCTTCCTTCAATAGTTTCACGAGATAATCCAAGACTTCTTGACCTAGACATAGACTTCCTCCAATCACCAAGTCGGCCCTTCCTTCTTCTACAAATGATAACCTTCCAGTAATAACTTCAATCTAGAACTTCAATCTTGCAGCGACAACTTTGACCTAGCAGCAACAACTGGTAGTAGCAACCACGACCTAGCAACAACCACTGAACTTTGACCTTGAAGCAGTACTTCGTCCTAGAAGCAGTGACAGAACTTTGACCTAGACACAGTGCTTTGATTTTGCAGCGATAGCCTAGAAAATTCACACGTGAGAGAGATAGATGCCCTAGAAACTTCGATCTTGCAATCTTTTCCTTCTTCTTGCAACTTCGCATTTTTCTGTTGCTTCTTCTTGGATATCGAACTTGTGTGTGTGAGTATCTCCAAATGAATCGAA